>OY743151.1:26024237-27224237 GCA_963555695.1 Dasypolia templi | reverse complement strand
ATGCACATAAAAATATTAATCTGTTTAAAAAATACAGTGATATCCATAACAAAAATACTAGGAATAAACACAAATTTGTTGTTCCCACTACCAGGCTCAAGAAAATAGGTGGCTCATTTAAATGTCAATGTATACGTTTTTATAATAAACTTCCTAGCCACATTCAACAACTAAGCCTTAATAAATGACAATACCAGATCCTGCCCCAGCTATTTACAGGAAATGTCAATTAATAAAAATATTTGTAACGATTATAGGACCTTTTCGTAGTACATTGTTTTTCAGTAGAACTTGCCGAATACAAATCAATGATAAAAGGAATTCAACCCCTGAATTTCCTATTGTGTTACTTATTGCGCATGATACACATTTAAAGAAAAGTTTTAAATACCTGTAAAACAAAAACTCATATTACGATTATATTAATTATGAGAATGCGTAACGTATATGTTGTTTATATCGCTTTTTAATAATTATAAACTGCACCTAACCTATAATCAATGTCATTATTGTTTTAAGATTTTAACAGAAACCGCAAGTTCTACAGACATTAGGACAAATGTTTAGTTAACAGTATTAAATTAGCTTTAAGATGCAGTATATTGCAGGCTTGTAAATGACTATTTGATTTGAGTGGGGCAAAGTTCTATAGAGTTTCTGGCATGGTCCTTTAAAACTTTTATAAAGCGGAAATTGTGCCAGAAAGTCTATTATACTGTCAAGTACTATATTGAGGACAAGAAGGCTTGGGATTGAGCTGCTCCATTATGTTTACACAGACATAATTGATGTGTAATTTGCTATTTTAGTTTTTTTTCTTTTAATGTTTTTTTTTATATACATACCTTTTATCTAAACAATGACATGTATATATTTACTGTATAAAGTATCATATTGTTTTAATTTTTGTGAATGTGCGGACTATGTGGGTCATTGCATTTTTTTTTTCTGTCTACATAGTCCTCATATGATATGACCAAGATTATTTTCATATTTTATTTACACTTTGACATTGATGCACTTTATATATGCAATGACATTTACTTTGTAAAGGATTATACTATTTTAATTATTGTGAATGTGAAGACATTGTGGATTTGTTGTTTTTTTAATGCATTTTTTTTTAAAATTATTAGTTATAATCATGGTCTGGCAGTTTGAGTAATTTATGCGGCCTACCCAAATGTCCTTTCTTTGGTAATGTTCGTCGAATCGTTTAGCTCCTTTAGTTCTGTGCTGAGCTGCATGACAACTGACAAATGCGTGCACTGACTGGACAGGTCCACTCATTCTGCGTGGTTCTTTCCTCGAAAGACCATTTCAGATATCAATCCACATGGTCTTCACATGACCTGACCAAGATTATTTCTGGACTTTAAAAGAGACTGTGATCTCTGAGTTTGTTTCGGCGTTTCTTCTCAGAGTAGTCAGATAGGAAATTCCGATCTCACCTAGTTTTTAAAATATGATTGACGTGTAAAAGTGTTTGTACAAACCTATTTACAGAAATAAAATCATTTATCATTTATCATCTAGTTTAAAAAAAAATGTTTGACGTGTAAAAGTGTTTGTACAAACCCAATTACAGAAATAAAAATCATTTATCATTTATCAATAAAAATGTTTTTTTTTTTCGTTAAACATATTTCTTAATCATATCACTTAATCTTGATTGTTAGTAATCGTAGACGATTACCACGATATCTATCACACGATATCTATTATCAATAAATATATTATTTTAAAAAACGGACCCCCAATGAAACTAATTGGTTATCCCTATTCTGTACCGAAGCTCTCATTTTGTCAACAAACTCTACACTCGCCATCTTCTCCTTTTCTCAACTAAAGGCAACCAATGTATGGGTAGATCCCATTAAGGTCTTGATTTCTCCATCGTATGGGTGATCGACCTAGCTAGCATATTTAATTCAAAACTAAACTTAATTTTATACAGTTACCAATCACTATTTAAATAAGGACGTATCCACACGGTGCCGGCATCCAAATGACGACAATTCTTCTGACAGTAAGCAAGTGCTAAATGATGGATCGCGCGCCGCCGCCGTAATATCTGCCTAACCAGACGTGATTGATAGCAATTGAGGCAGACTGTAAAGGGTTTCTGATTGTTTTTAATATTGTGGCTCGGTGGGAAGTTGTTCTGACAACCTTTGATTGTGATTGTGTCTACTGAGCATGACTCAGTGACCGCTACACTTGTCAAAGAGGAAATTGCTCGGAGAAAACGACACTACGCTTGACAGATGGTGACCGAAGTTTGTTGTTCTATAAGACAAGGGTAGTAACTCTTTATATATATCTTGCACGTCTTTCAAGAAAACTGAGATAGACGAATATCACCCATCTCTCGCGCCGCCCGGTCTACTGCTTGATATGCAATGGCCATTGTAGAACCATTAAACATGAGGCTTCAAGGGCTAGTGCAAGTCTTGGGGTTCATTCGATTTATCGAGTCTGGTCAAATCATACTGGGATCGGTACATTACATTCATTCATTGCAAGTCTTGAAAAAGCAGCTTTTTTTTTGTTGAATCCTCAGTGTTATGCTAACAATTGAGACCGACCGGAATCTCAGACGAAATTCGGCCTGATTTGCATTTTCGGCCGAAAAACTAATACGATATACAATGTGTTTTTTCTTTTGTAAAGATGAAAATAATGTAGTGTACTTACATCTTTTAATCATTATCAGAAACTTTTTGCTTAACTATTAGTTTTTGATAACAAATAAGCCGGTATGTAACTTTAACAAATAAATAAAAATAAAGGTACCACTGACTAAACCGTTAACCAAGCACCCTGAATGATGAAAAGAAAAACTGTAAATGGTCTGCCCATTGACCTGCCCATTGACCTAGTAATAACAGGCATTGTTTTTATAGTCCTTGGTTCCAAGTCTGCAGAACAAAAGTGAGACTTTCTATGAATTTTCTGTAAACAAGTTTTTATGGTTAAAGCTGGTCAGTGAAACAATAATAAATGGGATTTCTTGATGATTATGATACTCTGAGTCCTAAGTGATTGATTACATTGTTAATAATATCCTCACGACCAAATTTCGGTCACGTCGGCCAATCACAACGGAGATTAGCCTGTAGTATTCAGGTAGATATGTAGTATGCAGGAGATACAATTGTCCCATCTGAAGGCCAATTCTCGTACTTAAAAAAACTTTCAAATTCAAGTCGCAATTTTAACTCAGTGACAATCTATGTCAAAAACTTGCCAAAAATATATGTCAATTGACACTCAGAAGATGCGAACATTATTTTTAAATACGGATATTGCCTCTCTTCTCATCATTATGTTCTTTGTTTTCATTCCTTTTCATTTATTTATTGCATCCGTTTTGTTAAAAGGAACAAAGGGCTTAAAGCTGTAAGAGAGCAGGAAAAGGGTAAAATTAAGATTACAAAAAAACACAATTTAAACTACTAATATAGTAAAAAAATCAAATCTAGGTAATTAAACTTATTAAACAATAAAATGAGGACATTAATAGTTATTAAGATTAACGAATTATTTACTCAGTACATGGTACACAGTGCATAGTAGGTACGACAATCCAACTCGTCCGTGAAGAGATCAGGCGCAGCACCAGCGGCTTTACATACTTTCGGAGGCACAGGGGATCACCACGATCCAGAACCAAGGACTTTCGCTAAGCAGTCGCGTTTGCCACCACGACAACAACGAGAGCAGTGATTACATTATGTTAGGATTGTGATTGTTTGCGTTGCTTTGGGATTAAAGCCCATAGTGTGAGTTTCTTTTCCAGCATCTTGACTCTATATATACGATTGCCAAGGGCCAATCGGAACGCCAAACGCGGTCGATGCGTTAAGTCAAAATGGTTAAAATAAACTCACATTAGGACCTCAGAACAAGCGGACTTATCACAAATGTGAAAATATTATTCACGTACACGTATACAGTCATGATCATCATCGTAAGGGTTCGTTTTGTGGAAAGTTTGAACAACAAACAATTTGTATGCCGGTTACTTGAGTGGTTGTTTAGGAATGGGCTTGAACTGCTGGCTGCTGAATGTGGTTTGGATTTCAAATTAAACTGGAGAAGGGGAAGAAGCTATTGCTTTGCATTCGGTACTACAGTACGTAATGATAGACTGAAGACAAAATGTTGCTTAAGTATGCTTTTTAATGTGCCGTTAAGTGTCACAATCGCACACAGTCGCTAATATTTGTTTAAAATGAAACTAAAGTAGCTTACACTTTATCGACACAATTCCAATATTTACCCTTAAGAAATAAATCACAACAGTATTTTAAAAATAAGCGGACGGCCCACTGTCGCCACGCGCGCGAACGCGCGACTGATCCCGCGCGGCCGACCGCTCGGTATAAATATAATGCGCAGATTAAGTTATTAAGCTGTCTTGACGCGCGGCTGTTTACTACATGCCCACTGTCAACGCCAGAGTTACACGTGCAGCTTATTCCGGAGGTACATTATTTATTATTTCTCAAAATATGATATTAGTATGTTCTATAAAATGTTGGTGCCAGGTTACTCATCTTCATCATTGGCAGCCTCGGTCTAGCCGCTGTTGAGTGTTGGCCTCCTCCCCATATTACCATGCTTCCATAATCTGTGCGAGGCTCATCCAGGCCTTGCCCGCATTCCTTTCTATATAATCCATCATGATAATAGCTAGCCCACAGATAGTTTATAGCCTGGATTGACACATAGGGTACCTTTAGTCCTGGAAGTACCTAAATTTCACATAAATCCGTGAGGTCGTTTTTGCGCAAATCCAGACAAACGGACAAAAATTCTTCGTTACTATTTTTTGACATAACATTCCTCCTACCTTCTCTCGGCAACCATTCGTTAGGGCTCTGCTCCACCAATCAGCAAATGCAATGATGATTTAAGTTAGTTTTTCAGCGTCTGAAGGACTGCGAGTTTAACACATTAACTTACTTTCAATCAATTAGAATCCACTCCAGAATAAGTCCCAAACATATGAATCACACATACCAAAACAACGATTAGGTGTTTAATTCCGAGCTTAACCCCTGCATACCCACCCACAGCACGGCGTGAATATAGCGCGTTATATTAATCACGGCTATTCCAGGACATGCCGCGTCAATTAGTAACATTTGCGATGATCTCTAAATGAGAACGTGATGTTAAATGTATCAGTAGTTCAGTATTGAAAACATCTGGAAGGTATTAAAGTATGATAGGGAATAAATTTCATATCATTTCATTTAACTTTGGGAATTTATATTTTGATATCAAATATAGAGTTGCGAGTACAGATGTGCATTGAGAAGATATGCAGACTGATGTCGTAGTACTGAAAAATTACCATAATTATAATCCTCCTACCGATTTCGGCCACGGTGGTCAATCTCAACGGAGATACGCAGGAGATATTGCACGTTTATTGCGCAAACGCTGATGTACTGTATCTGTTCCTTTACACGACCTTTAATTAAATTACGATATTTAATTACGATGGGTTAGTAAAACGGACATTGTGAAAATCAAGACATAGGTACAAAAATGGTCAGGGTAAAGCTTGGTCGCATGCCTGTATACCATGCGGGTACCAGGAACACCTACAGAATTAGAATGGCTTGCGAGCACGGCACCACCTTGACCATTTTTGTTCCTGTCTTGATTTCTGTCTGAAATATTTTCTTGTTTCGTACTTTTTAAAGCGTGATTTTTCAGTCCTCGGGTTTAAGTTTGTGAACTTACTCGTTATTTTAATTATTTTAGAGTTACATTAAAAAATATATATACACCTGTATATATATTTTAAATGTGAAAATTAGGCTTTTTCATTTGAGTGGGTCTCAAATGAAAAGGCCTAATGATCACATTTAGTTTTTTTTTCAGTTCATGAATTTACGTCCTTTAGGGGAGCCATATTCAATTTAATGTGATGTCACTTATAGCCTATAACCAGCGGACGGCCCAATGAGACGCTTTTAACAATACCTCATTTGTCAAATTATGATAAGCAGTTTAGAAGTTATGAGGGTACAGATGAGCACACTTTCATTTCCACATGCATACATTCATTCAAACCGGTCAAAATCATAACCCTCCTTTTTGCTTCGCCCTAGTCAAATAAAAAGGTGTACCTACTAACTTTTTTCCCGATATCCTATATGAAGTCAAGCGGAAATCGCTTTCAGAACCCTTCCGTATGTTAATACAAGTAGCTATTAAAACAATCATACCCTCATCTGCTATACCAACGCGAAGATAAAATCCAAGTGTCGTTTTACCACAAAATTATACGCAGCATCTGCGCACGAATCCGATCTTCCATCTTCAACAAACAATATAAAGCGCGCCACTCCCGCCACTTCATTCCCATTGTGTCGCATTCACAGATTACATGTAACGTCTGCGATCCTTAACGGATTTGTTCAGACGGACGAAATGACAACTCATAAGAGCTTTATTGTGGCGTGAATGCGACTTAATGCGACGCAAAAAATGTCGTTTGACGCGTCCGTGTGCATTTCCACTGTATATTTATTGTCTCGAAGAAAAGAATATTAATTCTGATGATTTAATAACATAAACTTCAGTTATGGTAGTTAAATGATTTCAAGTTAGTCGTGTTACGCCTTGCCTTTAAGTCAGTGCAAAATAAATGTATTTTCTTTCATATGACTTGAGTTAGTGCCACCTTTCAAACAGTTAACAAAAGCCAATACATGCTTAATGTTAAGATTTAACAACAACTATTGTGAAAGTAAAAAAACTTTTGGATTTAGTGTTTAATTCTATGAAAAATACACCAGAAAATGCCTGCACACAACAAACCTCCACCGCAACTTTATCTTGTAAGTAAGTCTCCATCATCTTTGGCATTTTGAATAACGTACCGTGTTCAACAATGGGAACAGGAGTGACTAACAAAGAAACGCAACACAGAAGCGTACAAGACGCTCGTGAGAGGGCGCCCTAATGCGCCAATTGTTTGCCGATACATCGTCATAATGTTTTGACGCGACCCAGTTGTGATCCGCACTATTGTAACACAGGGCTGTCATTTCATATTTAACTCGCTATTTTTGTAATTGATTAAATTGAGACGTTTCCGGAGATGGTTTCTGTTTTCGTTGAACGAAGAACATAAATAACAAAAAGCCACAAAAAATGCTATATATACACTAAGTAAACATTGACCAGAACCCTGACCTCTTCGGGTATCACTCATCTGACATTAAGCTGGCTAAAAAGTTTTCCCCAAATACAGATTTTTCACGAAGACTGTTGTCGTCTTGACAACGAGGTCACACACAGACAACCACTTCAATCTGAACAAAACTCAGACATGGATCTGCCCAGACTTGATCCATTTTACACGGAAATAGAATAGACAGGGAATTGAGCGCGGAATTGTTTTATCTGAAAACTGTTTGTCGATTAAATAAAGTCGTTTGAGAGTTGTTATAGCGCAATATGATTAAGGGGAGATATTAATCGAGGTTAATAGGCTACTTGAAAGAACACCGTAATCTCTTTGCATAGTTGAAAATTTCACCCTGCATTTTATATACCCTGAGTATTGACGATACTGAAGATACTAACAAAAAAGTCTGTGATTTCGTCTGCATTTAATTCTTAGTTCCTGATTTCCTGTTACGTGGATACTACTTAAATAATTCATAAAAATATCTGATCCAAAGCCACTAGGGTGTGCCAACACTGCCAACCCTTATTTTTTTTTGGTGGGAAATCATCGAATGACTTCTCCCGCTCTGGGTGGAGCGGGAGGGCATGTCAGGCTTTTACTGACTAAAACCCACCCGTGTTCTTTCAGTTGCCTGTGCCAGGGCCACGGTTACTCTTTCGAATTACCCGCGACCCTGAGGCGTCGGTCCTATCGGACCCCGTCATTTCACGACACGCCGTCGACCCGGGCGTGGTCCCTACCGGACGGCGAGCTACCCATTGCTCGCCGTCCGCAAGCCCGCGCCTACGGTGGCCGGGAATCTGCAGGCGACTCCCGATCCGCAGGGCGTCTCCTGCGGCTAGTGGGGGCGTGAGAGCGCAAGGCTCTCTCCCTCACGCGCTCCGTCTCCTCCTTCGCGAGTATTACTGCTTCGCAGAAGGAGGTGACGGCTTTCCATTCCCTCTCGCTCCGTACCATGGCCTGGACCAGGGCCGGACGCGAGATATCGCCTCCACGAGGACACTGCGGTGTTCCGCCCAAGCTGGGCAGACCTCCACCGTATGCTCCACCGTGTCCTCCGGGCGATCCACACAATGGTGACACCCGGGCGTTTCCTCCCGACTTATGCGAAACAGGAACCTCCCGAAACAACCGTGTCCGGTGAGGACCTGTGTCAGGCGGAAGGTGAGGACGCCGTGGCGCCTCTCGAACCACTCCTCAAAGAGGGGACTTACCGCCGCTATTGTGGCGTGCCCAGCACTGTTTTGCGACAATCGCCCCCTCCACGTCGCCATGAGATCCCGCCGGAGCTCTGTCCGCTGTACCGTGATTTCTCGTGGCAGCGGAGTTACACCCCGGCGTTTTGCCTCCTCGCGCCCCTCCCATACGTACGCGAGGGCTTTTGCCTCCAGATCCCATGGCGGCAATCCGGCAAGGATGCTCACCGCCTCGCAGGAGACCGTGCAGTATCCCCGTACTAGCCGGATGGCCATGAACCTTTGGGACGCGTTCAACCGGCGGGCTGGTCGGCGCCTCAAAGAAGGCGCCCACACCGGTGCTCCGTAAAGGGCTATGGACCGCACGAACCCCGCGTGTATCCGGCAGGAGGCGTTTGGACCCCCTAGATTGGGCAGGAGCCGCTTCAAGGCAGCCCCAGCCCGCTCCAGTCTGGGAGCCAAACGTCGGAAATGCTCCACGAAGTTCCACCGGCTGTCGAGGACGGTGCCTGCCCTAACCTGCTCAGCAGAGCACCCTCCAGTCCTAACGACGGCAGCCACGACCTCTTCCTTCGTCACAGAGTCGTCCAGGCCCAAGATACGCATGTCAGCGCACTTGGTGGGCCTGGACACTCGGACCTCGTTCGCAATCAGGGACGCCCTAAGCTTTTCAGCCAGAGCGTCTGCGGTCGGGCCGCTGGCTGCACCCGGGACCTCCAGCATCCGGGCCCCAGTCGCAGTGACTCTTAACCGGAGGCCATTGGTGACACCAATCTCCTGGAGGTTCACCACCGTCCTCGCCTTGCCGAGCACCTCGCGGTAGGTCATGCCCTTATTTTCCGCTTCCGGCTGTAATGTTATCACTTCAGCTGCGGACTTCGGGGCATGGAGCCTAGCCGCGACGCTTCGCTCCTTGCGCCGCTGCCGCCTCTGCTTTCTTTTGGCCGCCCTTGCTGCCTTACCCGCCTTCCCCTTCTCCCCGGCCATTTGCCACTCGGCGCCGGTCGGAGGAGATTTTGATGGCGGGGGCGGCCGTCTCGCCGTCAGGGCTGGGGCCCTCGCCGTCTGCGCAGCCACTCCACCTTTCCTGGTCTGGGGCGATGCCGTTTTCGCCAGAGGCGGGCCTGCCGCGGCTCCACTTTGGGTATGCCCCGAAGACCCTCGTTTGGCCGCGGTGGCGGCATACGAGGCCGCCTTTCGCTGGCCCGAGGCCGGCTGGCTCGCCACTAGCGGAGGGCGCAGGACATGGCCAGAGCGGAAAACCGACTCTGAAAGGCAGCCAGCTCCTGCCGCACCAGGGTCAAAACCCGGTCCTCGGCAGACACGGGCTGGCCTTGCCCATGCTGCGCCCTTCCTGGTTGTACCTCCAGGGGGCATGCTCCTTGGACCTTGGCCAGGTCTGCACGGAGCTCCACATTCTCCTTTCGGAGACGCTCCATGGCGGCTGTCAAGCGGGCAACCTCCGCCCGCATCTCAGACATGCCGTCCGGCGGAGGCCCGTAATTATTAGCCTTCGCTGCCTCTATAATGGAGGCCGTGGCTGCAGATATGGTTTTGTGTTTAGAGGACTGAGTCCTCTTCAAGGCCACACCCTTGATCGCGGCAACCACGAACTGCGCAAACCTGGCCGATTGCTCTGATTTAGAGCCGCCAGTGGCTTCCGGCTCACCACCTGACGACTCTGAAAGAGCCGTGCTGCGGCTGGCCACTTCAAAGTCAAAGTCAAAGCATTTATTTCAAATAGGCCCATAAAAAGGCACTTTGGAACGTCAAAATTTACATTAAAAATAGAACTGATTCTAGGCGCCACTTCCAAAAAGTAGTTTCGTATGGAGAAGAAGTGGCAAGAAACTCCATCGTTACTCTTTTAAAATGTTTTACAATATTTTGTATACATTAATTATATTTCTATATGTGAAGACGATGCACCAAGAATAAAAATACTGTACCACAATTGGTAAAAATAATTCAAAATAAAGCAAATTACAGTGATAGGTACATTGTGCTCACATATTTACAAACAATTGTAAAAATATATGATTTTCCTAAAATATTAACTTGGAATAAGTCAGTGTGTGAGTAAAGTAAAAATAACCAAATATACAATACAATAAGCAAATAGTATGATTTTGTCTAGCCTCTAGACTGTCCTATGGAGCAGGACCAGCATGTTTCCAAGCATTCTTATCAAGGATATAATCTTCTAATTTGTAATATGCTTGATTACAAAGTGTTTTTTTAACATGAGTTTTAAACTTTCTTTCATTTAATTGCAATATTTCACCAGGTATTTTGTTGTAACATTTAACACAGTACCCCATAAAAGATGTATGTACTTTAGATAGTCTGAAAAATGGTTGATCTATTTTATTTTTATTTCTAGTGTTAATATTATGTCTATCACTTATTTTATTAAATAGATGCAGATTTTTTCTAACATACATATAATATTTTCATAAATGAACTGGCAAGGTACAGTCATTATATTAATCTTCCTAAATAGTTCCCTAAGAGATTCGCGGCGACGTAGATTGTAAATGGCTCTGACAGCTCTCTTTTGCAAAATAAAAATGGATTCAATGTCAGCAGCCCGACCCCACAGTAAAATGCCGTATGACATAATGCTGTGGAAGTAGCTAAAATAAACCAAACTTCAGGGCGGCGTCCGTTCGTGGCGAGCCTCCTGGCTCGCTGGTCTGGCTCCGCTGGACTCGCTCTGCTTGGCTCCCTCTCCTGGGTGGTGAGCCCTCCGCCTCTTCCTCGGACCCCACCCCGACGATAAATTTTTCGGGCTGCGGCCATCCCGCCGTCCGAGAGTGACCCCTGGCCATCCCTCGGTTTGGGCCGGTACCGCCTTGCGATAGTTTTTTATCAATTGTCTGTTTAACACTGCCAACCCTGCCACAGCGAACATAATAGAATCGGCGCACATTATAGAATTTGTGCATTTAATTGAGTGTGAACGAATGAAAGGAACAATTTGACTCGAATGACGCCCTTTCGCGTCAAATGTCGCAGCCATGACGCTTAAAGCTAAGCGTATTCATTGTGAACAAATTTACGGAATACGTGATCCCGTGTGTGGGGAAAAAGCTCTGCTCATTGACTTGACAAAAGCGTGAAGCAATGAAGTTCGTATTACATTAGAAATAATCAGTTGTACCTGTCTCCTAGTACTACCATCAAATTTAGTTCTTTACCATGCCACAATAAGTGAATGAATTCAATTCATAGGCTTCGGTAAGCTGTAGCAACATTTTGTAACGTATTCGAATGACAATGACAACGACACCTGCAATGCCACTGCAGATTTCTATCGTGTAATCTGGACTTGCCCAACGGAATGGAAAAGTTTTGTTTGTTTTGTGCTCGAATCACAAGTCCTACAATAAAGGTTATTGGACTTTCCAATAACAAAACAAGTAGTAAAACTTTTATAAATTAACAATAACAATAAAAAGAAATGCTGTTCAGTCGTTATTCTGAAATAAAAAAGCGCATTTTTACCCATTTCCAGTTTCGTAGCGTTACAAAAATGGGGTTAATTGAATTTTCTTTGGCTGTATAATTTTCTGACATAAAATATTAATGACGTTACAATGTATTTAAATATGTCGGGGCCTGGGGCCTGGGGCCTGGGGCCTGGGGCCGTGGCGTAAATTTATTATTTTCGGGATCTCTCAATTTCCCGGTAATTTATGAAACGTAGGTGTGTTAACGTAGGAGCTGCCTCATCGTAAAGAACTTTTGATGGACCACAGATTATTATGCGTGGGACATACCTGTAACATAGGTATCATTTATTTTAGTTTAACAATCATTAATCACCCATTATCGCGCTCCTCGATCTAACTACCTGTAGTAATGTATCAACAAAAATATAATAATTGAATTGTTTATATGTCCACAAAATTAAAATGATTGAATTGTTTATAATTATAATCATAAACTTTTATATTAGACTCACATGTATGTTATGTTATGTTATGTTATATGTTTAACTACGAGTACAAAACATAGTTGTACACGTATTTAAGTTTGATGGCTCGATTACTGAAGCCCGCTACGTCCGCGAGCTACAGTGGGTTCCCGAGGGTTACCGGGGTTCCATTTCAGCCTATTTAACATACATTAGCGAAGCACAACTATATATGCAAATGTGTATATGCCACGTGTTTAGTGTGGGCCTATAGTGCGGATAAGACAGTTTTGTGAAGAAGTTAAATGAAGGCAATATGTGGAATACATTAGACTTGACTTATCTTTAACATAACATCGCACCGGTATTCGTTAAGGGTTAGGCAGAGGTGTACCTATATTACCTGCATGGGCGGATCCAGGGGGGGGGGGGGGGGCAAGGACGATTCGAGTAAAACAAGGAACGCCCAAGTGAAGATCATCAGATTTTTTTTTCTAACTGGTTAACAATCTTCGTTGTCGCAGTTCGTAATCGCTAAAAATTAGGTATTCGCTCTTGCAGGCAGGGATGGCCCCGGGCCCGTGGTTGTTACACAAGGTCAAAATAATTTCAGTAAGAAGCAGTTTGGTGTTGGAGGCCCTGTACGTATGCAAAATATAAATGTGGTAGGGTCCTAAAATGTTGGATCCGCTCTTGATTACTTACACCCACATTTCGCAGTTCGCTAGTTATGGATATGTTACTGAGAAGTTCCAGATGGAGAAACCCAATTAACTTGTTATTAGTAACACATGTTATTAGTAAAAATCGCTTTTCCTGTCTGTCTGTGAGGCTGCGGTGTTCTTGTGAACTATGCAACGGATTTAGATAAGGTTTTCATCTTCATTTCGAAAATTTGTTCCAGAAGGTTGTGTGTAAATACAATAATATTAAACTTACAAATAACAAAGTTTTATCAAGTCGTAAAAGCAGGGTGCGAAGCAGGGCCGAATCGTTGGCAGGTATTAATAAAAAGCCTGCCACGTGTAACCATACCTTAATTAGACCTTGGGCAGACAGCTTTAATCAACCTTAGTGACGACTAATCTAAGAAACACGAAGCATCGGATGTGTTCAGAGAATATACAACTTTATGTTTTCATTTTAGTACTGTTTATTTTCGAGACACTACTGTTACTTATGCTGAACGTATCGGGAAAGCAGAGCACGATGATATACATGAACCCAGAAATTAGCTTACCAAAACCCTAAAACAGCACGACACGTATTGAACTGTTCCTCGACCTCAAATATTGTAGCATTTTAAACAAAGGTAGAACTGTGCCAGGAATAACTAGCCAATACTATAACTGTTGGTCATAAATCTAAGCGAAGGCGCCGGGACCCCGAACCGAGGTGTTTAGCGCGCGGTGTGACGGTGGACACGGCGGGACTGTCTGACGGTGTGACGGACCGTAGGACGGTGAATTTATATCTAAGAAAAAAAAATGCTAGTAATGTTCACCGACAAATAACTACTCGTATGTAGGTATGTATCACATTACATCACTAATAGCATGTACGCAGTTTTATTTGCAAATTCACAATAAACTAAAATAAAACTGTTCACAACTATCTATTCAAAATCACAACATCACCCATCCTCTTTAAAATTTTTCAGAAGACGGAGACCAGTAAATCAGCTTGGCCAATGCCCATGGCATGGCAGAGCGTTTGCTAATCTAACATTCCCATAAGATGTAGTTAAATGTGTTAAATAACCTTCTCCTGACAGCTTTCCATCCTCCACGCCCGTGCTTTCCATCCTCCACGCCCGTGCTATCCATCCTCCACGCCCGTGCTATCCATCCTCCACGCCCGTGCTATCCATCCTCCACGCCCGTGCTATCCATCCTCCACGCCCGTGCTATCCATCCTCCACGCCCGTGCTATCCATCCTCCACGCCCGTGCTATCCATCCTCCACGCCCGTGCTATCCATCCGATACAACACGCAGGCAACACTCGAATGTGTCTAATTATTGTGTTTGGTGTAATCTCGTGTTAACATCAAGTAAACACAGTGTGAACGCTGCAATTGACTAGCACAGGACGTCGTTAATACGCTCGCGCGCTCGTGGTGATGCTCGTAGACCACCGACTGCGCAGTACTGTTCAACATTAAAAGAAGTTGTTAGACTGAGCTGTTTATTAAGTAAATGCTAATTACAACAGTAGACGTAAACTAGAGACTATGGCCCAATGATTGCTAGTACGTACGGTAGAAAATTGCTGAATTTCCACTGGATACCAGCAGCAGTGATTATTAACCTGGCTGCTTTATCAAATTATACTTTGTACAAGCAATATATGTATAACAATATATGTATGCGCGTCTCCTCCTTAAGAAAATGTCTCTCCGACTAGTCGACACTTCACGTGACCAGAGGGCTGGGTTGTTCTTTGGCCAAAGAATTAGCATTGCCATACAACGTGGCAATGCTACCAGTCTTCTGGGCACGTTTCCAGATGACAGCGATGCGGACGAGTACTTCGACGCCTGAGTGTCCCTTTTGTTTTTGTATTCATTTGTATAGTTAGTTAACTAATTTTGTCCTTGTGTAAATAGTTAGTTGTAATATAACAAGTAGTTACCACGGAGCACCGCTTAATTCTAAAACTACATATGCGACCAACTGGGAAACATGCACGTGAATATCCGTAGAAAACAAACCTACGAAATGTAACACCTAACAATATAAAACTATCCATACTCCTCTCTAGTATTTAATAAACTGCTGTTAATACTCTGAGAATACCTCTGGGTGGTCTGATCGTAAGCTGTGCAGCACGTTTGCAGCGCCTGCAAAAACCGGCTTCCATTAAAATTGCACGGTGGTCCATCAGGTTCCGGTTTAAACAAAAACTTGTATTACATCAATAATGAAATCATTAAACTCATCTGGAAGAAAAGACAAGTGTTTTTTTTGGCTGGTTACACTTTCTCCTGATTTATAATAATAATAATAATGATCTGATATGCAGGCAACTAACAGCTACTGCTACACGGTCTATTCTTTGATGAGATGAGAGTCATCTATAACTATAAAATATACATTTGTATTGGGTTGCTTCTTCCTACTCTTACAAGGTCCCTTCTAGTTGCTTCATTATTAGTGAACGACTTGGCTCAAGACTTAGCCGAGGCTTGCTATCAAAGTTTCTTGAACTGCCGGCTTAATAGATCCTGTAATCTCTTAGCGATAATTATTCAAATAACTTTTAGAAACGTACTTCGCAAACCGATTTAACAAGTCGTTAAAATATCTAAGAACTGTCAGTTCGTTCTGTGTTCTTTGTTTCTTTCAAAACCCAATACCAACACATTTAATCCAATCCCAGTACAGCACACATTATTATTCATCACTATCATTCATAAGATTAAACAGTTCACCTTCAATCTCTTCAATAACTCCTGTTATCTATAACTAAATAAATAACTCTCGTTTCAGATATCTGACGTCAACAACGCATCAACTGCGGTGAGTTTATCCTATCTTATTATTAATATTCATTGATAATAATTTTATTTTAATTAGGTGGACAGGCAGGCTATATTGGTCTTTATGTCGTGGAGATAGGGGTGTGGTGATGAGAATAAATGGTTGTGAACCGTGAATGGTGGCCACACGCAAAGTTCGCGTGGTTGGATGGTTGTTAGTAAGAGGCGACATACAGTGGGCGTGCTACATACAATGGCGACAAAGATTATGTGCTGGAAATTCATGCAGAACAGATATTGCACGAAATTCAGAATGTTTTAGTCTCCTAGAAACTCTTGTCTCATTGCGATATCAATGGTTACGGATTGGTTTACCACAAATACCTTACCTAGTTCTCACGGCGTAAGATTTTGGTATTCTCACGGCGGTGATCAGAATTCATATTCGCCAATTATACACAAAAAGCAGTGATATTCATAATTTTAACACTAGAAATAAGGACAAACTACGTGCTCCCTTATACTGGCTTCATACGGTTTATAAATCATTTGTTGAGCTTGGTATAACGTTTTATAACAACAAGCTTCCCTCTTCTTTGCTAGATTTACCTTTTAATGTGTTTAAAGCTAAAGTAAAATCTAACCTTTGTTCGAAGGCATATATATTGCGGTCTTGGTGGTGGTATTGGTGGGATGACGATCTGCGAAAGACTGCAGGCAGATGCTGGATGCGTCGAGCTGAAGACAGGGCGCTATGGCGCTCATTAGGGGAGGCCTATGTCCAGCAGTGGACTACTATAGGCTGATGATGATGATGATGATATATATTATTCTATCAACGACTACTTAAACGATAAGAATAGCTTGTCGCTGTGATTAACTCAAGACTATGTTTACTTATGTTCTTTCTCCAGAATTAGCTTACCTACTGATAGGTAATATGAGTTTATATAATTGTTTATTTTATTTGACTATACATATATGTCAATTTAATTTAATAGAATTTTCATTTATTATTGACATAATCTACTCATTTAAATTTTTAAATGAATATTGCAATTTGTGGTTAGCTAGCGACCACGACAATTGATCATATTATTCTTGCCTGAGCAACCGGCAGCAATGCTCCCCTATATGTCACTGCTCGCGGTAGCGTCGGGGGTCGGGTCGCCTCATTCCTTCAAACATGGCGAGGGGGGTAATAGCTGATCTTTGCGTTATGCTCGTGAACGAATGCTGCTCGTGGTTACATTACAGGTCGTCTTGCTGACCATGTTTTTGTTATTGTTATTAAGTACTTCATTAATTGTTTATTTAATTTACTTCGAAAGGTCCTAGCTGATAACCCTGTTTTCTAACACTATGCTGTCTACAAGACGGCATAGTGTTAGAAAACAGGGTTATCATATCAGTAGGACATAGTCTTTCTAAATTATTAATCCTGTAGATCCGCTATTCATAAGCAGTTTGTCGCATCTACTGTAATTACTATCTGTAGCCAGATGTGACAATAGTAAAGTTGGCAATAGTGCGCGGGCGCCGGCGTGGGAGGCAGCTCACATGTATGTAAATAATAAACCAATGATTTACGCACGTGTACTGATAAATAATTCAAACTACCTACTTCTTATTTAGATTGGCAATATTAATAGCGGGTTCGATAAGGGTTAGCATAACTATTGAGTGACCTTTTACGACTAAAATGTAGTAAGCGTAGTTTAGTGGCATATTGTCCCATTATTTAGTGAAAAATAAGTAGTAAAACAAAAATAAAAAGCAGAATGAAGAGCCAATCTATTCACTGCCAGCCAGCCCTTTGTTACCGCCATTTTACATTAACACTAGCTTACGCCTACGGCTTCGCCCGCTTGGTATGACGATAAAAAGTTGAGTTCAAGTATCCTCATACCAAATTTCATCAAAATCGGTGCCGCCGTTTCGAAGATTAGCCGGAACAAACAGATAGTTTTTTTATTGTTATAGTTATTTATTAAAGCTATTATTTTGACATTACAGACACTTACATTTTATATATTTTTATGTACTCGTATATATATATAGATATTCACTAATAAGATATCGTATTTGTAAAATTCCTAATTTGGATACTCAGCAAAGGATCAAGTAACTATAAGATTAGATTAGAAGCTATTTTGCTGATGTATTTTCTGTTTTACTTTTCATTTCACCTTTCTTATACAAATACTTACGTTAATTACGGCCTACTAGGTTGGCGACAATAACCTAGTCAGGCAAGTAACGATGGTTGCATGTTAGTGCGCAATGCGCGGGCGCCGCCGCGCCGGCGTGGGAGGCGCGCATGTTCATAATGTAAGCTCTTGTCGCAGATAAATATAAAGCCATGTGTGATTAAGGGTCAGGGTGGCACTTTACAAAAACTTTTGATTTTAGGAGAACGTATAAAAACTATTTTGGAGTTTAGCTAAGAAATTGCAAATTGAATTATTTTATATTTGTTGTTGCTTAGAACCAACTTAGAAGGATAAGCGAAAAGACTAAAAGCTAAAATGCATGGAGATACTCAAACCTTTAAAACTTACAATAAGTAACTTTAATATTCTATATTCGGTGTCCTTTGAGCATCGCTTTATGTCTTAAGAGTGCCCCTAGCTTTAAACCTACTGACTAAATACTTACATAGCCTAACAAACAAAATACCAAAGCCTTACAACAGCTCATAGAATATTAATTACACTGACTAATTTAAGTACTAACAAACGAGCCTTAAACAATTTACAAGCATTATTTGATGTGACAATAATTAGTATCGTCAAGCGCTGCGCGGGCGCCGGCGTGGGCGCGCTTCAATAATGTACGAGATTTTGTCATACATGCCAGTTGTGGGCGGAACTACCATAGTCAACATGCCCTTGAAACTGTGCAATTTTAAGTACTGACTTGAGTACTGAAAGTGTAATTACTTAGTTTACTTGAGTTTAATCGATTAACTATTTCAGTTACATATAACACCAATGTTGTCGTTTGAAGGTACTATGGTCTTAAAATCCTTATTTTACTAAAGCCTGCCACGCTCTTCTACAAAATTTGCCTCCAAGTGATCCACAACTTTTCTGAAATTAAAAATACTATTCCGACATTTTACATGAAAAACTTCGGGAAAAGCTCAAAATGTTCAGGGATTTATTAATGACTTGTCGTTGTACTGTATGTGTGACTTCTTCGACTTAAAAGTTTCAATATATTGTAGTGTCTAGCACACCAAACACGTCGTGTCACTAGTTTATGAGTTATGTCTGGATCGACATGAAAATCGTGTATTGTGCGTGCATACATCAGCTCTTCGCAGAATTGAGGAGTCACGGGGCATGTTCTTATGAGGTGATGCCGAGTATATCGTGATGTTTTCCTTACCAACAGTGTGTGCTAAAAAAGTGATATAGGTACCTACCTAACTTATAGATTCGTCTCGAATACAAAATGACAAGGACTGCTTCATAGGATTTATGATGTGCTTGTTAATGTCAAGTTCTTTTAGAGGTTTTGATTCTGAGAAATAAATTGTGGTCAATGTGATTATATAGAATGTCTAATATATAATGTTTGACTTTATTATTATTGAAATAAAAAAAATCACAGTGTTAGATTGATCAATGAAAACTTTAATCGATCTAGCAAACACTACCACGACATTTATTTTAAGAGATGTGGCATTTGTGGAATCTCTCATAATAATAGACAAAGCTTCTAGACAAAGCTAATCCTGAACTATTAGTTGATTAAAAGGATAATCTCAAATAAACTGCGTCGCTACGATATCCAGTCGCGTTTGGCACCGTAGGTACTTGCAATACACCTTCATTTTCAATTCCACAGTCGTCCACTCATAAACATACATTTTTATCTAACATGGTAAATCGAACACTTAAGTTCATCACTGGGCCGTCGCTCACAATCAAATTGATGTTCGTATCGGATCGCGACGCCATCGGCATCCCGATCAGTGCCGATTAGCATGCAAACATCGCAGCAGCATTCCAGGACAAACTGCTTTCAGCGATTTTGTGCTCAAATCTTATATGAATGCTTTAAACCCCTACTCGTAATGTGCGAAGATGATATCAATAGGATCATGCATGATAATTAGTAGACACACACAAAAGGCAAAATTGGAAAGAAAAAGCAAGCACATGAAAACTTCTTGGAAATTGTTCTAAGAGAACCGCATCGCGCTGTCGTTTCGGGCCTCTTTGTTTGCCTTAAGAAATCATTCTGTTTTCATGCCCTAAGTACGCCTTTGTATTTCTAGTGGGCATAGTAGTCCGTGTGCTATGAACGTATCTGGCACGGAAAGACACATGACGTCTTTCCGTGTCTGATACGTTCATAGCACGGTATAATATTGGGTATATGGTCATGGTATGGTACGGTGTAGTAGGCATAGACCTTTTAGCTGCTTCATATTGTATATGCTTGCTATCAAATTTTCCCATACAGAAGATTCTTGTTATCAATGCTAGTTGCATTGATATCAAGAATAACGCTTGCTCACATGTTTACGAATAATTGTTAAGATATCTAAACACATATTTCAAAATGAAAACGTTTTTGAGTCGACGAGTGGTCTTAGTAAGTATCAACTATTATTATCTCTGACACTGTTGCCTGAGCCAATCCATTAAACATGAAGATAAGGCGATTATTTAAATCATAAAACAATGAGAGGAAACCTGCGTATTGGCAACAGCCTGATAAGTTGGCTGTCAGTCCGGGACATATTTGTACATTAGGTGAATACAAATCCTGAGCAAAAAACGGAATCAAGGTGACCTCTAGAAAAACAAAACAATACAACAATTTATAGCACAAGGCAGTCCGTGATCAACATTGTATTCATTATATTTAAATGTTGTTGCTGTTGCTATTCTGTGTGCAACCTTTTTTCACAGCACCTACCAAATAGCTTTTAAAACGTCAGATGCTGATATCATATCATCGAATGCGCCAATCATCCCAATCCTGCACAAACCAACACACTAACAGACACAAACTTTAGCCAAAAAGCGAGTGTAAGTCAAGTGCAGCTGAGCAAGCACCGCCATCTCTCTAGCACTAGCCTGTGTTTACCACAACGTGCGAAACGTGGCTCGAGTTACACACAGGGCTACCACCGACATGTCAACGCATTGTTTTAAACCTTCATATTTTATAACACTGCACTCACTTCGGCAATCAATCAACTCGCGCCTATTGCAGTCCACTGCTGGACAGGCCTTTCTCAGGCTGAGCTACGACACCCTGTCCTCCGCCTACCGTATCTCTGTCCCAGCCACTGCGGGCGCCCCCAGCTGTATGGACCGAGAACCTTAAAAATTCTCGGTCCATACAGCTGGGGGCGCCCTACACTACGCTTGCCAATACGCCGTCTTCACTTCAGGAGTCGTCTACTCCACCGGCAGTCGGTCGGTCACTGCCACTTCAGCTTGCAAGTGCATGGCCCGTCAATTTATCAGATAGCATATGCATTCCATAGTCCTTTGTCAGTCAACCGCGCTTGCATCTTGGTCTACCTATATTCCTACTTAGTATATGCCGATCCGAGAGAAAGATAATCTGGGACTGTAGTGTAGCCTGTTAGTGTGCGTTCTAATTATGTTGATTATTAAATGAAAGTTATTAATACTGTGCTGATAAAACATCAGGACATCATTATTTACAGAACGCCATTGTAGAATTCACAATGGACATAAATATCGAATAGAAAAAACTGGGAAAGTTGTGGTTGTTATGTCGATATTCTGGCTTCTATTAAAATCAACAATAGAAATATAAGAAAAACCCTCCCGTTCACCCCTGCTCCGCGGCGTGCCTGTAACATGATAACTGACAATTGCCGGCACTTACCAGCGACGCGGCGCAGACTAGCGCCCCTGCAGACAATATTTACTAGATCGGAGTTCATCATATCCCAATTGTGAGGGGTTTCGCGATTTTACTCACTGTTTGTTTAAGAAGGGACGTTAATTAGTTGCATTAGTGGAATGGAAATATGATAGGTACGAAACGCGATAGAAAAGAGGGAAGTTTTTTTCATCTATTTTGTGGGATTATTAGTTAGTTCTCTCCTCCTTACTCACCATACCCTTAAATCATCGCAACTATTCACAGCGTCGCTGGAATAATTCCAGCCTGCAAAGCCTCACAACTGAGCAAAGTTGATTTTCTCGCACAGAAAAGAAAAGCTTACTGGCTACAGTGGCTACCCCAGATTGCCACTGGCCGTTGAAAGGTAAAGCTATTGTGTAGAAACTACACAATAGACCATCTTGCCTGTTCTTCAGCTATGTTGCAGTACAATTTTCAGTACATAAATCGTTCGAAGGTTCCAAGTCCTCTAAGCAGAAGTTCGAGTTCCTTGGGTTCAAAGTATAAATTACCGTTTTAAGTATAAAAACTTCACGCCACAATAACTGTTGCTGTTTTCCTTGAATACCGATCTCCACAACATGGTTGCAACTGTTAACGTTGCGCCTGCGCATGTTTGCTTAGCGTTTGTTTACAAGCCGCATTGTTGGGGCAACACGGCAGTGGTAATTATAATACTTAGTTGTGCCTGCTTTGTGTGGGTATGAGCTGGTATTGTGAGGGTTACGTATTAGAAAGTTACTCAGTTCTTACAATTCTCACGTTATGTGGAGGGTGACGGATTTAGTCATCAGTGAAGCTTTGCTTCAAGATAAACTAAAATATAATCCTATGTTCCAGCTACAGAACTCACTATAGGTCTAAACTATTAGTACATATTTAGTGAAAGACCAAGGTATTGTGTACCTATTAGGACAGATTGTAAAGAAAATGCAGTGCGACCATGTGACCATCAAAATTTAACGTCTTGACAAAACAGCTTTCTTAATTTGAAATTACTTTGGCAACCATAGCCTGAATCTCAGCTTAGCCTGCAACAAATAAACATTCTCATGAAAACGTAGGTAGCCTCTTCAAATTGAGACAATCACGTACATGATGACAGTTTAAAAACAACACAGCACCATAACATTTACAAAATAACCTAACTTAATAACTCCCCAAGTAACGGGAATAAGCGCTCTGTGCCAGCAATATGTCAGCGTCTCTGTTAAATGATTGCCGCGCTCAGCTTATGTACTACGGCTACATACATAGATGTAATGTACGCTCAGAAAAGTTCCGTGTTCCCGACGTAACTGACTAATGTGGACAAATTGGAGCATCCGAGGCGTTGCAATACTAAGTTGATGCAGAAATTTGACGGTATTTGGACCAACTGTACATACGCCAGGAATCTCGGATTGCAAGTTGCTGTAGACATACCTCAGTTTAATTTTTCTGAGCAAGCTTAAAATAGTACACAATTAAAGAAAACAAGTTAATTCTGACCGTTTTTCCCTCGCTCTTCAGTCCAGTACAATATTTTTTAAACAAAACAGCCTTCTTTGCTTACCAATCATCCACATTGGACGCCGTCCATCTGGTTTGAGAATCTCCTTCGCTGAATTTTCGATTTCCAGAAAGACAGAAGCTCAATTTCCTGATTCAAAACTAACAATAAAGTTCACAAGAAATCTCAGAGCAATTCCGTACATTGGTACCTCTCGTTAACTTGACGAGGGCAATGTTGTCGCGACAGTCCTGTCAAATAACAAACGTTGCTGTTATGTTTGCCTTGTTTCATTCTACATGAATAAGGAAATAGTACTGTAATTCTAATTGTATGTAGGTAAGTTTAACTCGATGCCTGTAGAGCAAGCGATCAAGCCTAACATGAACCTAACCTAGTTAGATAATCTGGCAGCGTAGTGACTGTCCTGCGAGAGATGATTGGCGTGCCAGCTAGTGTTGTGTGTGTCAAGTGAACGGGGGCAGCCCTCACTAACACGGATGACGATGTGGACTGTGAATTTGATTTTGGTGTGTGGAATTTATTCAATTGGCATAGTATTGAAAAGTGTTTATTTGGTTTGCAGATCACAGCTCACTGATGAAACGGCTTTTATGATGTGACAATCGGATCATGAATAATTGCCAACATTCAATGAAAGCCAAACAGTTTGGTTGTGACCGTTTGACAGCTCATGGTCGTCCAGCTTATTTCGTTTTCTTGAAAATATCTCCTTTTCAAAAGTCAAAATAGAAGCATACACAATAATATGTCTACAATGAAGAATTGAAGTTGATGGACAGCCGCCTAGCCGGTAAAAAATGGGTTTCTATTCGAATTTCGAATCACCAACCTATAATCACCAGTTTGATTCCTCAACTGTTAGTCCATAGTACCATCTGCGTCTTTCAGTTTAATAATCACTCGGTGCCCCGAAACTCCCGACACTCCCGACCGCGACACTCCCAACACTCCCGACACTCCTGACAGCCCCGAGATTCCTGGCGTGCTCTTTATAGAGCAATACATAAGTGTCAGTGAACGAGCGGTATCACGATGTCCGTGTTCTTGCGACAAGTGCCAGCCCTGACAAATGACAGCGACGATGTTAAGGTGTGATCCTAACAGGGTCGATTAAAGCTAGAACGGTATCTGATGAAGGTTAAATTGGAAAAAGATTGGTCAGATTGGTGTTCTGTATAAGTGACAGTTGAATGTCATAGTGGTTTACGGCACCCGGGCTGCAGCCGTCGCAGGTAAATAAAACATGTCAACGTGACAGTTATTTATAAAGCTGATAGTGTAATAAAATAGAAATAACATGAATAAATAAGTGATTCTAAACATTTTCTTGTGTTTATTTGCAAAGTCGTAAAACTCCAAAACACGGCATTTTAAATAATCACAACTTTACAAACAAAAATATTAAGAAGAATTTATTAGTCGCGAAATAAGCAAAGTTTCAACTATTACTGTATAATGTTCATGAATAATTTATATTATGTCCTTTAGTCCAGTTTAGCGCGAAACAGGACAAATAATGACTCTATTAGTCATTCCCTATAAGCTTAATAATGCGTTAATAATGTTATTATTATTAGTCTACAAGTTTTATTTAATTCACTAGACTAATAGTTATTTAGTCCAATCGAGCCTTCACTAAGTTATTCTAGTTGTGTTCGGTGTTTATGTATTCGGAGGTTTCAAAGTTTAAATGACAATACCTTGAAGAATACTCTTAACACATTGCGAGACACTAACGCCCTCAAACGTAAAAAACAGTATAACATCTATTGTGTCCCATTCGGTGTCCTTCTCCATATTAATTGGAAATCGCACAATTAAGAACATTCGGTTTAACTCCAACCCGATAAAATAAAAATAAAACTTGATAAAAAGCAAGCCGAGTGGTTTAAGAGTGTGCACCATGACCTCTTTATTATGAAGCTTCGTGTAAATCATTTACATCCGCATAAATTAACAGCATCATAATTTGCATGTGTCCATTAACTGAACAAAAATTGTTCACAAATCGTACAATCATCTACCACACATGCTACACAAATTCGCAACAAGTGTGTTCGCGCCCTAACACGTGATCCGTAGGGCTGCCACCTGATTTATTATCTCGCAGACAAACACATTAGCACAACCTTACATTCACACTTAAGAACACATCTGCCACGGTAAAATAAACTTTAAGACCCCGTTATAAAGATATTGGTAGTTTTTCATAGAGACATGTGTGAAGATCATGAATCAGCATTGCCATATTGAATTTTAACAGCAATTGCGAATAAAACCGTCAGTCTGCCTGTCAAAATATTTAAAGTTATTTGGTGGCCATTGTTTTTTATTTAAATATGGAAGCCTTTTTTTCCTTATGTTTTAAAAGATAAAGGAATCGTAAATACATTGATGACATCATATTTTATTATTGTTAACATTAACACTGATTAATTTACAAAAACAAATGATTTCATGATTAATTCTTACCACAATATGTTTAATTTAACGATTTTATAAACAACCGACGGTCTATTTACTTATGTATAGTATGTCGTAGAATTTTTGCAATAAGCCGGATAATTCAAGACAATTTTAAGATTTTAGCAACTGAAAATGATTCGATTATTTCAAAACTCCTGCGACATACATAATTATCTACTCTCCCTCTCTACTTATCCACAGAAGCCTGCTAGCATCATACCAAAACATCTAATCAGTATCCGCGTTTCTCCACCGACCCACTTTTCGTCATAGAACTGGTTTCAATAATTCAGCTCCGCCCACAAATATCGACTAATTAGATATTATTTACTGCCGATAAATTACTATAAATTATACATCGATGCGAACTTGTATTATTTACGACGTCACAGCCTCATAACTCTGCACTTAATGATTTAGACAAGCGAGCTGCATTGGAATAGCAGATTGCGCTTCATTAGGTATTTCGTTTAGTAACAGTTGTAATTGAATTCGGTTAGAAGAGATTGTTGCCTTTTTGAATAATGGCTCCCGCAGACTCTGTAGTTGTAAAACAATTTCCGTGTTTTTTTTTATTTGCTAGTCGCGTGGTGCCTTTAGTTGTATGTTCCTTTTGGTACATCGTAAGAAGCAATTTGGTTACCTACTACAATTAAATAAAAAACATGTTTATTTAGATTGCTCTAGAAACGTTATGCTTTACCGTACCTATCTACCTACTTAGTACTTTAAAGTAAGTCTGGGTAGTAAAAAACAAAATGTTTGTAGTTTTTTTTTTTACATCCAATATCACGCGATTGTGTATGGTATTAAAATAGGTACTAAAAAAACACAACCAAGGTCAGTTTTATCTGCTTTCGAATTTAAACAAAACAAAAACACATACATAAAATTGTCAGTTCCAAACATCCCCAGTCTACACTATTAAACATGTCTATAATGGGAGCAATTCTTAGAAGAACAATCAACTTGTAGGTACAAAAGTAAGTGAGCTGTGCCTGAGCACTGACATCTCGTTAGTATAACGCGATAAGGCCCAAGCACAAGAGATACTTCAAGCTGCACAATAACAAGCTGTAGGTGTAACGAGCATAGGTCAGGTATTATAAAATTATGCGCTAAAATAACCCCTTTTCGCTTACCTTCATGGTCATGTCTAGCACATCCTCATTACTTTATAGTCTGGACACCAACCAAAACAAAATACAAAAACCTCAGAACCTGAGATGTGGAAGATGTGGAAGATGTGACATTACTACCAAATTTGTGCGTTACCTTCATAACGTGTAGCATTTCATAGGTTAATTAAATATAGCTAAAAAGCAATTTAAGTTGTAAATAAGATAAGCGCAGTATACGTAGATCAGCATCTTTACTTGATCACTTTTCTTCAGTTGTTAGCTATCTGTAGAAAACAAGCACTATATCATAACAAGCTCAATCACATGCATTGATCGCCACAAGATCGCCAATCACAGATGATAAAAGTATTGCGTCTGTACCACAGATAATATAATAACGTAAAGTACAGATAACCAATCCCATACAAAGAAATGAAACCTCCCTAAGTCTGGCTATTGAGCTGGCAATTTTTCTTCGTCCTATTTTTCAGCAGATGGCAGCATCAGCGACTCACTAATTGCCAGAGACTGTAGTTTTACAACGTCATTTAGGAGTCGACCTACTTTTAAAATTTTTCTTGCAATTTTTTTTTTACAAGGTGTTGTTTTGCATCCTCGTTAAATTCAAGGAGGTTACTATGCTAATGATTCTCGACACGAATCAATAAAACAAGTAGTATTTTTTTGTTTTTTTTATATTCGGAAATCGACTTGTGTGCAACGCGCATGTTAAAACGCGGCCCGTGTGATACCGCACTGTAACCTATTATGCCCCTTTTATGCGACATAGCCGTGCGACATTGGCTACCGCATAAGCAGCGGTACGATTCTGTTCTTTGAAAGTGGTTTATTCTGAGAAACTGTCAAACTTAAATAATAAAAAAACAAGTATGTATTAATTATTGAGCAAGTATCGTAATTTTATTTGGTTATTTATGTCTTTCATAACAGCCTCCTGAAATTTGACGAGGATGCAAAACGACACGTTGTATAAAGTTTTATAGTTCCGGGTTCAGAAAAACATGTTAATAGTTTTCTTTTATATTTAGTAAAAAAAAAAAAAAGGTTTGACATAAAAAAGAAACAATATTTGAAACTGTGAAGACATGACCAAATGAGTAAAACGCCATCTATTGCTAAAGCTCTAAACAAAATGATTAACAGAACTTTTATCATTAATAGGGTTCAAATTTAAGTTAAATGCTTCATTTTTTATTTTATTTTTAAAATACGTGCATTATAAGTGGAAATAGATAAATCAGCACTAAACAAGGAAGTTTTGAGATTTACCAATCATAATTCAGCCAAAATTCTGCCGTATATCGCTTTCTAATGCTTCTATCTACGATTTTTTTCAAGACAAATTATAATTTGTTCGAGTTGAGACCCCAGGGTCTGTATCGTTTCTTAACCTTACGATATCAATCAAATTAATGTGCCTTAAACAAAACACACAACCTATCAAAATGAATTATTTGTTTTTATCATCTTTTTTTTAGGACTTGAGGTCTCCATAGAGGTCATTATAATTAGGAATAAATCAAACTAAATGTTGGTTTTTATTTGCTTGTATAAACTAAGATAGTTTTTATTGTAGAGGTCTAAGTGCAAACGCTTATCTATTCAAAATAGACATATTATTACAACATAATCGGTTTTCGGTTGTAGATAATAACAAGTTTTATTTAAGTACTCTACAGAAATTAAAATATAAAATATTTATAAAATAGTTGTTATTAGTTATTTACTCGATTCATAGATGGAGAATGTTGTAGGTACTTCCGAATAATTGTCACCGACCACACCGTCAACCCCCTCAGTGATGAGTAGTAGACATAGTCATGACTACCTATTTGTTCTCACAGGTTCTCACTAAGATATATCGTGGAATCCAATCCTCAAAACCTTGAATGCGTATGCGTTGCGCACAGCGCACCCGTTGTCAGTCAAAAGAGTTGACAGAAATATTGACTTCCATCTGCATAAAAACCAAAACAAAATATAAAACTGAAATCTCTCTTAAAAAAACACTTACTCTCTTCAGTATACCAAAAACTTTTTACAAATCTTAACCCAGTACACAACACATGTGATCGCCATACGTGGAAACAATGTCTCACGATAAATCCGTCGTCGCGCGGCGCGATAACGCATGCGCTACAAATTGTAATGCTCGCGCGCATCTAAACGTGTCAGCAGCGATGCGCCGCCGGCGACGCCTCTCGTAATGTACGGGACAGCGCGATGACTAGTGCGGATGTGGGACTCATTATTAACAGATATGTTTGGTATTTACTGTTGTTCAGATAAATTCGTGTTTTAACCTATTGTCAGAATAGAAGCTCCCACCAGGCGAGCCACGCGAATCGCGAATCGCGTTCGACACAAAGGCACCAGTCGTCTCGCGATGCGTGGTGCCTTTCTGTCGCGTCGCGTGTCGCGCCAATCTTTACAAGCCTTAAAGATAGCCATACTAAAAAAATACAAAAGCGGGTTAATAAGAAAGCTCACCATTTTATTGGGTAGAAAATCTCGTTGATAGATTCCGTCTAGTAAAGGCGGCTGGTTGCCTTAATTCTATTGACGGTGGACATCCTCAGAAGATTTGGAATAATTTGCTGTTTCCTCTGCTGAAGTGACAAATCCTTTGAAAAGAAAATAAACTGCATAGGAGTCATTAAACAAGGTTTTAGCATATAACAGAAATAGGCCGTGACTTAAATTAGGCCTACCAGCATTGGGACGTGATGGCGGAAACCAGCGCCAAGTGTCGTGCGGTGTTCCACAGGGATCGGTCGTGGGACCGCTCCTGTGGAACATCGGGTACGACTGGGTGCTGAGGGGCGAGCTCCCGCCGGGCGCGGACCTGACGTGTTACGCGGACGACACGCTGGTCACGGCCCGGGGGAGTTCGCACAGGGAGGCAGCGTTGCTCGCGACGGCGGCGGTCTCACTGACGGTGAGCCGCATACGGCGCCTCGGCCTGGAGGTGGCCCTCAGCAAGTCGGAGGCCATGGTGCTTCATGGCCCCCGGCGGGCGCCGCCGGCCGGATCACACATTGTGGTCGGGGGGGTCCGGATCGCTGTCGAGCCCACCATGAAATATCTGGGATTGGTGCTCGACAGCCGGTGGGACTTCGGACCCCACTTCCGGCGGCTGGCGCCCAAGTTGTTGGGCGCAGCCGGGGCGCTGGCAACGCTGCTTCCCAATTTGGGGGGCCCGAGCGCCGCTTGTAGGCGGCTCTACGTGGGGATCGTGCGATCGATGGCCCTTTACGGGGCCCCGATCTGGGCGGCTGACCTGACGGCCGCCAGCATCTCTGTGCTGCGAAAGCCGCAGAGAGCAATGGCCGTCAGAGTCATAAGGGGGTATCGCACGATCTCCTACGAGGCGGCTTGTGCACTGGCCGGATCCCCGCCATGGGACCTAGACGCGAAGGTGCTCGCGTCACTTTATCGGTGGCGCGAGGAAGCGAGGGCGCGGGGCGAGCGGCCGATGCAGCGCCATATGGAGCAGCGTCGGTCGCAGCTTCGCGAGGTCCTGGTGGCGGAATGGCGGGACAGGCTTTCACGCCCTACCGCCGGCCTCGTCACCATCGAGGCGGTCCGGCCAGTGCTCGACTCGAGTCACCACTGCGTCGACTGCCGGGAGGACACGGCGTGGCATACGCTGGCAGAGTGTGCCGCTTGGGAGGAGCCGCGCCGTGCCCTCATCTCAGAAGTAGGCAGTGACTTGTCGCTGCCGACCGTAGTGAGTTCGATGGTCGGCAGCGCCGAGTCCTGGGACGCGGTGGTTTCCTTCTGCGAAACAGTGATCTCGCAGAAGGAGGCTGCGGAAAGGGAGAGAGAGATCTCGTCCACTCTCCCGATCCGCAGCAGGCGCACCGGGCGCAGGCGGAGGGCGGACAACGCCCTCTTCCAGCCCCCCTAAATGGGTCCAGGGGCGACGGATTCGGGGACATCCGTCGCCCCCCAACATCAGGACCCGAGAAGGCGGCGCGCGTAGTGTTTCTCGCGCGCCGACCACAGACGTTGCGGGGGGAGTACACCTCACTCCCCCCGCCCGAGACGGGGCCCGCGCAAGCGGGCCGGCACCAGCCGGGGTTGTGGAAGAATAATGTGTTCCCGCGACCCCGGCGTAGGTGTGAGAAGGAACACCGGGGTGGTTTTTAGTCAGTAAGAGTCTGACAGACCCCTCCGCCCGCCCCAGGGCGGAGGACATCCATGAGGATTTTCCACCCCGGGAACAAAAAAAAAAAAAAAGGCCTACCAGCATCCTCACCAAAAAAATGCTGAAGCCATGCGGTACGAACTGCTCGTGATCCACTAAACATGTCAACGCTGCGCCAGCCACTGTCGTAATGTACGACCGGCCACGCGCTGACTACCACGGATACGGAAAAAATAAAACATGTAGCCATTTCTAATAATATTTTTGTATGCGATGAGAAAAGATGGTTAGCAGAAACACTTGCTGTAGCAAGAATTGGGTGAACATTATGAATCTGTTCTGTTCAGATATTCTTTGAAAACTGCTTATCATGGCGGTACAATGCAAGGCTATGTCAAAATCAAAATCAAAAGTCATTTATTCAAATTAGGCTGAGAGTCAGCACTTTTCGAACGTCAAATTACATAAGACAGTCCCCCAAAACGCCCGCCCTTCACCACTTCCTAGTGCTTTAGCTGGGAAGAAGAAGGAGCGCAACAAACTCCCCAGCAGCACAGTTGTCTGTTCAGATAGAAAAACCTTGAAACTATACAATTATAAGGTATACAAAGAAAAAAAAACGAAACACAGAAAATCATATTAAATTATCTGCCACATGTTAGCTAGCCACGCCAATATACCCAAAACAGAAACCAATAATAATCAATGAAAAACAACATAATACACAAATAAAACCTTCTAGGCATAAACGGCGTGACACCTTACATTTATGCATTATTGGATTAATTTTTAAGTACACAAATGATAAACAAGGACCATCGAAGTAAAATACATTAACAGAACAATTACTTTAACAATAACAAAACCATAGACAGCAAGACGACCAGTCACCACAAGCAGCACCAGTTCACGAGCATTACCCAAAGATCAGCCATTACCCCCCTCGCCATATGTGAGGGAAGGAGGCAACCCGATCCCCGATGCTACCGCAAGCAGTGACATCTAAGGGAGCATGACGAACTCGCTGCCGGTTGCTCAGGCAAGAATAATTTATGATCAATACAATCAAAAATTTCATCACCACTGCTCTCAAAACGGTGAAGGAAAACATCGTGAGGAAACCGGCATGTCTTAGAACCAAAAATTCGAAGACATGTGACATCTAGCAACCCGCACTGGGCCCGCGTGGTGAATTACGGCCCACTCCCTCTCACAGAGAGGACGCCTGTGTCCCAGCAGTGGGAACATGATAGGGTGATTTTGCTATGCAACAAAAAACATTGTACTGAGTAGATCATGTCAATAATAAATGAAGATCACTAAAAAATATTGACTTATATAGTCAAATTAAATTAAAATAAATATACGAACTCGTATACCCTGTCAGTAGGTAAGCTGATTCTGGAGAAAGAACATAAACATTGTCTTGAGTTAATTACAGCGACCAACTATGCTTATCGTTTAAGTAGTCGTTAATGGAATAATATGTCTTTGAACAAAGGTTGGATTTTACTTGAGCTTTAAACGCATTAAGAGGCAAATCTAGCAAAGAAGGTAGCTTGTTATAAAAGGTTATACCAAGCCTAACAAATGAGTTATGAACCATTATGAAGCCGGTGAAAGGGAGCACGTAGTTTGTTCTTATTTCTAGTGTTAACATTGTGATAATCACTGTTTTTAGTGTATAAGTGTAGATATATTTTGCCTAATGTATAAGATGTTGGCGCAGAAGAATTGTGATGCCACCGTGAGAATACCAATATCTTTAAAAAAAACATCTAAGCGAAACTTTGGCTCCTAGCTGATAAATTGCTCGGACAGCTCGTTTTTGAAGGACGAATATATTTTGAATATCAGCAGCTTTGCCCCACAGCAGAATACCGTAATACATAACGCTGTGGAAATAACTAAAATAGACTAACCGAGCTGTATCAACGTCAGTGTACTGTCTTACTAGGCGGCTGAACTGAGCCTCCCCGCTAGGCTTGATGTTTGTGGGCCCCACTGAAGTTAGGCATCTACTGTTATGCCCAGAAAAACTGCCGAGTCTACTGTTTCTAGCAGTTCTTTATCTAAGACGATGTTGGGTCCTAGATTTCAAACATTCGGTAAGACGAACTTTACACATTTAGTTTTCTTAGCATTGAGAACTAGGTGACGTAAACTGAGAGTGCACTGTACACGTCGTCAAAATCTTGTTTATTCCTGTCTACTATAAAAATAAGAGAGGTATCATCTGCAAACAGTACAACGTCACAGATATAATTTAAATAGAATGGTAAGTCATTGATATACACTAAGAACAAGAATGGACCTAGTATTGAGCCTTGAGGTACACCTAACTGAACTGGAAGCCCGGAAGATTTCACACCATCGACATCTACACATTGGAACCTATTGTGTAGATAAGAATTTATTACGTTGAGAACTTCGTTTTGAACGCCGTAATGAATCGTTTATGTCTAGCCATAAACGATTCCCGACTGATAATGATGAGGAACCATCATGGGATGATACACCTTTTCCACGTGATATGTTTTTTAATGCGGAATTGTTTCAAAATTTTAACATAGGCGTACACATTTACACCTAACATAACATCACGCCTTGTTTCCTCGAAAGGTTTGGGCAGAGGTGTACCTATAGTACACCCACATTTCGCCAGTTATGTTTAAGTCCCATTTTATAGGGGGCGAGCCTATTGCCATCTACCGGGCACAAATCCAGACTTCGGCTGCTACTGAGAAATTTCTAATATAATAACCCAATAACACGTTGCCAGACCTGGAAATCGAACCCAGGACACACCAGGGGATTTACACCTATACATAAAAAAAAACTTACACTAACTTTTACATGCATTACAATTAGATGCAGAAGGCGCAGGACAGGGTGTTGTGGGCAGCCTGGGAGATGTATATGTCCAGCAGTGGACCGCGTTAGGCTGAGTTAATGAGCTATTGCATACCTACACAATACTAACACAAAAAGCAACAGCTTCCCCAGTCTAAGAATATATTGCTTAGGTACAACACAAGCTTCAGCCAGAGTTATTAAAATGTAAAAACTTCAGCCAACTTCTAATGAATTCAGCCCATTTGAAATTCTACGAAATCTTTTGAAATATTAAAACACTTAATTTCTTGTTTTCTAACAGCCATTTGAAAGATAATTGTTTCATGAAAATTTAAACTATTAGTAGACTCCGTGGAATTTATTCAAGAATTGAAAATTTCATTCTTGTTAAAGAGATTGTCTCTAGATCTACATAAGCCTACTCAAGGTATTTAAACTGAGGATCGTTTTATTTTAATATTAGTTATTGGGAAACCAGTTATCCATTCGTTCCACGTTCTCAGGAAATCAAATATTTTGTAAATAGGACATCGGAATCACTATCATACCTAAGAAAAATAATCTCTAAGGAGTAAAAATTTCCTATCTGAATGGGTCTGAGAAGAAATGGTAAAGCAAGGGGAGTGTCCTTGAGTTTGTTTCACCATTTCTCTTTCAAAGTCCCTTTTAAAGTCCAGACATACAACAATTCACACAATATATGACAATTAGTAGATAAGTGCCTGGAATGTTTTTTTTATGAAAGAACGACACAGATTTGAATGGACCAGTTCAGTCAGTGCAAGCATTTGTCAGTAATCGTGTAGTTCAACTCAGAACTTAAGGAGCTCAACGACTCTACGAACAATACCAAAGAAAGAACGTTTGAGTAAGACGTATAGAGTACTGAAACTGCCAGGCGAACATTAAAACTGACAGAGAAAGTGAAAAAATAATACTTTATAAAGTAAATATAATTCGTATTTGGTAAACTTATAATATTCATCGATGTCGATGTGTATACAAAGTGGTATGGTTATAATGATGATTTTGCATGAAAATTAAAATGTATAGTTTAATGGTTTAATCACAAGGATTAGCAGAGCGAGCAGCTCAATCCCAAGCTTTTTTGTCTTCTAAATCATCGTAATTGTATAGAACCCATTTTTTTTAATTTTGTTCAGCTTTTAAATCGTTTAATGGGTAAATTTCGAATGACGATGGAGAGTTTGTTAACATAACATAACATCATCGTTCAAAAAGTGCTGTTTCTCAGCCTAATTTGAATAAATGACTTTTGATTTTGATTTTGTTACTTATCATAAGATCGAAAAATATTTGACCGAATTTTATTTCACGTAAAACTTTTTTCAACTATTTTCGTTTCGTTTTTTTTTACTTCATCGAAGTCACGTCTGCTACTGTATCAGTTGACCTATTACAAATTCGATTTTTTTTGTGACTCCCACGTTTCATTTGGTCTAAGTGGACCCATTAACAAGGATGCTTGTTTCGAGCATACAGCATGCAAGCAATCGGGCAAGCAGCGTGCAAACAGGCATGCAGCATGCAGCAAGCATTGTTTCTGTCACGGCTCCAGCGCTGCGGGGTTTGGGCGGCCCCGTCCCTTCTCCCGGGGTACACTCTAGGGTTAGGGCAGACAAAACTGCGTGAAGCCGGTTTTGCAGCGATTCTTTTCTGTCACAAAATGTTATCACAGCATATTGACTTTTTATGACACTATTTTAATTTAATATTGAAAATGCTACCAAGTAACCGGCTATACCTATATGTTCCCAAGAGAAGAATCCCATTTGACTAGGACTATTACAATAACAAAAATAAACAATTCTGGCTAGGACAGGTTATCCCAAGTTACAAGAACCTAGTCATCATGTATTTTTTAGCTGATCAAAAAGTCTGAATTTTATATGGAACGCTTTTGTATTAAGTAGTGGTTTATTGTACGTATTAATTTGAACACGTTGCCAACGTTAGATAGGTACGTCAGAGGTAAATGAAGGATCTATAAATTACCAATTCAAAGCATTTACGATTACAATACGATCTTACCAAAACTTATATTCGTTCAATCCTATCTCCACTACTCACATACAAACGTTCTTGTTTTGTAGAGTTACTGAGTTGCAAGCCATAATGGTTGATGCCAGAGGTTATCGCGCTCACCCGGCGCCCGCGCACCCACAGATTTCTGCGAACCCTTATCACTCCGCTTCATAGTAAATATTTTAAGACGGATAATATTATATCGTGACTTACCTTCTGCGTACAATTAAATGAAACAGTTTTACTAGATTACGTTCTTGGGATTTGGAGGTTAAGGTTATCTTTAACCTTTGTTTATCTAAGAATTAAGGCTCACATAAACGCGGCTTGACGCGACAGCGCGACACAAAGGCAACGAGTGTCGCGCGACGAGCGGTGCCTTTGTGACGCGGGGAGCCTTTCAACGTGGAAATAAGTAATCCTTGAAAACCAGCATACTAATTGGACCTTTGGTATAGCAAAGAATCGAGGACCTGTAGAGAACAATTCAAAGTTCCCTAAGGAGCTTGTGTGTGGTACGGCGTTTCTTTGGAACATAATTGAGACTCTGCCTAAATGTTCTGCACTGACTGACGACCTTACACTGACTGACACGATCACACGACTGACGAACTTAATACAAAAACTTGCCTTGTACTTACGCCTACCTTCCTTCTACCTCCTGCGTAACTACGCAAGTGCACTAAAACAATTTGTTAATTTATTTTCATTTAAGTACTTATTGTTAGAGAAAAAAAATGCCTTTTACTAGGTAAAATGCACGATCTTCCATTTTTATGATATAAAATATCAAAATCAAAAAAATCTAAATATTTTATTTCACATAAACCTACATGGGCACTTATGAAACGTCAGATTCTAGGTGCACGGTTCCAATTGGTCGTTTCCTATGGAGAAGAGCCGGCAAGAAACTCCATGGTTACTCTTTTAAAAATATTTGTCTTATACAATGTTTTTTAATTACAGTGTTAATAGATATGGGAGGACAGTGTAGGCCTGTCAACAAGTACCATATGTTAAACAAATCGATATCTATCACCACATCACCTGTCACCACAACACCGAGCTGATGGGTGACAGCTCCACATTTACATAAGTTTCCACAGAAACATAGCACCGACAGCTATAAAAGGGGATAGACAGCGCAATTGTGATAATGAAGCAATATCGCCAAGGTACCGAGAGCAAACAAAGTGATGAAATATTTCTGTATTTTTTGGAATTAATTAGCCAATCGTAATTGTATAATTAACTAGTTTTCATTAATAATACATGTCAAATACAAATCATCACTTACTTTCTTGATACTGGTACCTACATCGTTTTTTTTTATAAACCATCATTACACACTAGCTCAATAATTCGTTTGAACTATATTTAAACTGACGCCATATTGCATTATTGGGGATATGCTAGCTATCCGCTATTCCCCGGCGTGGCTCGCCATCATCTTTGCTATAATAAACCTATTAGCACGGTAATGTGGGCGTTGCAATGCAGACTGCAAGCCTAAGCCTAATGTAAGGACTCTACTGCAAGCCTAAGTATGTAAGGACTCTACTAAAGACTTTTGCTTCGATTTAATTAGCTTTTTTCGAACTTTATTGGTTGTTACCAGATAGCGATCGCTGATGAACAGATTAATATTACGTTTTCTGTTTCTAACTCCATTACTTTTCCATTTGTGAAACGACTTCCCGTTACTTTGTCAATACTCAACTTAATTAAATCCACATTAAGTCTGGACTTTTCAATCAAGGCAAGCACGTCATTTTAGTGAGTATAGCAACATTCCCTCACGACTTTTCATTAATACAATCTACAAAATGTTACTGTATTCGTTGAACTTTCGACGTTTAGATTTCAACCATTTAAGTGATATCGAGTTCCCCATTCATGGCCAGTATTTAGCAGAAGCAGTGAGTCACACAGACAGACGGACGTGCTTTAACATAGTGTACGCAACAAGGTGTCGTGTGTACTAACGCGGGGACGTGAGACGCAACATGATACGGGTTTTTCTTGATAAGTCGCGCAGCTTCCACCGAGCACATCCAAGGGGCTGCACACACAACTATTAAGGTTTTTCATTGAAAAAATATATCCATCATAGTTGAACATTTCTGAACATGAGTGAAAAAAGGCAAATGATGACAGCACTGGAGATTCTATAACCTAGGCGTCCCACAGGGAGGGTCTTATGTGATGACGGTGGCCAGTCGTGGGTCTGTATGACAGGTCAATAGGAGTCCGTTTATTTGAAATAGGAGGTGGAGGAAGAGTTCCTCTACGGTGCCTCACTCGAGCTGATATAACCTTAACGGAAAAATGTTAACAATGATGAAATCATAAATAAAACATCAATACTCCTTGAACTATCTAATTTGAATAGTACATTGGAAATAGATAGCTACTCAATACTCATTTACATACCCGCCTCCTATCCGGAAGTAAGGATGTGTAACTCACATATATACTACTAATTACCACTCCCTATCAATTCCAATTAGTCTGTAATAAACTGGCTGACTAATCAACCGATGGTATTAATTAAGTTTCCTTGCCAGCTCTGTGGAACGCGTGGTCGTCGCCTGCGCAGGTTCCTCGTACGAAGCGAGGCGACACCGGGCATGCGCCGTAGAATCTTAATTACTGTCTTTAGAGTTATAAGACCTAGAATGAGCATCGCGAATATGTTACTGAAACTTAATGTATGCGAACTCAAGAGGACTAGGGATAAAAAATAAAAAATGCTTGAATGTTTTCGGGTGGGATTGACGGAGCGTAACTCATACTCGGATAGTTTTCAAGCATTTGTTTTTGTTAACTGTTTTAAAATGAGTTACGTTTGTTGCCTTATTTTGATACCGTTTTTTTATTTTTGTTAATGAGTGAAGAAGTGTGAATGGATCCACCAACAACCCAAAAAAGGCGATCTCGCGAGACTATAAACTTCTTCTCAAAAAGACACGGATAGATTCTAAGTAAACTGACTTTTTTTTTTAATGGTCGTTTAAATGAAAGTAATGTATTACTACTTTAAATAATTTTCAAATAAAGGATATAACTTTGTTTTAATATGAGTTTACCTACACAAAATATGTACGACTGAACATGGTTTAAGCCCAAAGGTTTGTAGCTCATGCCAAGTAAACCTCAGCGTTACCGCGATACGTTTGTTTTGATCGTGTTTGACATTTCCATTTTCGTTATAAAATCCTGTCACAAACATTAATCTTCACTTAAAGCCACACAATTCAAGGTCAGAGCCCTTTTTTCCACTTTCACTGACGGGATTCTGAGACGGTAGGACCTGTCGTAATAATATTAACTGGACAGGTGATCGCACGGAAGTTCCTTCCAGCTGCTTTTACTCTACGTTACTATCCCTATCCTTCGCACCATCTTTAGCTAACAGGTCTATCGTAATTAGATACTTAGTCGCAACACCTATGTATTAGCTGATATTGGTCAACGATGCAGCTAATAGGTAAGACTACTTAAAACGGCCGTGTTATTGTTAAGAACCTGCCCGTTTCCTAATTGAGCTGTTACGAGTATTCTTGTTAAATCGTTTAGATAGCTTTATGGGGTACCATGTGTTTGCAGAATTATGAATACTGGGAATACTGGGACGACTTGTATCAAACGCACACTATGCAGCCAAGCATATTTATTATAAGTTGGAGGATTACATCTCTGACAAAAATGTTTGGCTCAACGCTGGTTCTACTCCACAAGGGCGCCTAAACAATTGATTAGCATTCGGAAATATTGTTGGAGCAGCTGAAGATTGTAAAAACTATATTTGCACTGTATAAATTCAATCTTTTAATATTGTATAATTGCAAAGCACACGTGTGAGCACTATGTACTACCTACTATAAAGCTACCCTATACTGGGCACGTCAGTCATTGACTTGAATGTGCCCTGGCGGCTGAGAGTATGTCACGCTCACTCAAATGTCTCGCTGTTGGTGGCGCGTGTGTTGGATCAAAAAGTTCCCTTCAAAATGGTTGAGCTGAATGGTGCTGATCCATACGTCATGTTCGTGAACGGGCGCCGTCAGTGGGGACTGGTCATCTCTTGGCTGCCACGGTTTTTTATTTATTTTTATTTCCGTTTTTTTTTTAAATGTTTTAATACGGGTCTTCCTACATCGTTCTCACATGTATAATTTCAACAAGACTGATGTAACAAATTTAAGTGTCCATGGAGTTTCTTGCCCGTTCTTCTGCATAGGTAACTACTTTCGCTTTGGAATAGGCATCTAGCTTCATATTTCTGACTGAGCGACCCCTTGACAATTCAAAAGTGCCTGTAATTGGTTTATTTGAAATAAATGCTTTGAGTTTGAGGGAACTGCTAAATGAAATAAGAACACATTAAAACGCTCTACGTGAGTGTAACCCGTCTGGTAGTTTTACAACCTTTATGAGAATTTGTACGTAGACTGACGTAAGGATAGAAATCCGACAACAAAGTAAGTATTTCATTCAAGACAAACGTATCTTGTCTTTGGCCTTCTTCTAATAATTAGGTACTTAAAACACATAAAATTCACCAACTTTCAAAATAAAAGCTTTCTTATATAAGATTTTTATTTTAATGCATAAAATTCCTTTGTTCTTATTTCCGTACCACAATTTCTTGCAATTTCCTCACTTTATTCCAATTCCTTCACTCTATACATGAGATTTCTATTTCTCTCAGATTCCTCATGAGTAAAACCGTAACGCTGGCTCTGCTTCAAACATCCGTAAGTATATGAACAGTAAACCATCCACAATTCCATGTGAACACCACATCTTGAATTTCACGAACGACATCTTAAATCTTAAATCGTCGCCGAATTTCCCGTGTTATGACGTCACACTTTACGCCATACCTACTTACTGACATGTACAAAAAAGGAGTAGAAGTCTCATTGAGAACAAAAATCCTTCACAATTGAAAAGGGATGTATTTCTATTTCGTTTATCTCCCAAAAGACGGTTTTTAAACATGCCGATTTTTGGGCATGTTTGTCGTCTATGTCACATCAGTCAATTTTACATTTAGTCAGCTTGTATAATATAACTGAAAGATACTGTTTCATTACAGATATTAGTCAAACATTTTCATGCAAACAACTCGTGGCACTACCCTAAGTAGCTAACTCGTGGAATGCGCTCATTTCTTGTTTATCATCGCAAAATTACACCATTAGTATAGCTAATTGTGTAATTTTATAACGAAGGTGGCTTTGCCTCGTATTTCTTCTCAGAGTCCTCCACACCAGGTTAACCTTCTCCACGTCCCTATCTAGTGTCTACCACACACAATCCACGAATGCCGCATGTGAACAATGCATCGTGATATATTTCCTCATTGTGTGGGACTCAGAGGTTTCCATGAACCCTGTGATGGGACATTTTCATAGGAATCACTCCCACATACATACACACACGCCGGGGATTCGCTTTCTTTTCCCTTTTCTCGGTTATTTATTGTTCACGTCAGTGATTCTTCGTATTAATATGATGGCAATTTTTCTTTGTGACATTGTGTTGTTAGTTTGTTTGATTACCAGAGTGAGATGTATTTGTCTTGATGAAAAGATTTTAGTTTACTTGGTTTTGTGTAATGTTTAGGCAGATCCGCCCAGTGTAGCAGTGGTTTAAGACTGCCAGTGTCGCCAAAAGGCAACGAGCCGAACAGGGTTGGCAGGGTAGGGCAGGGGAGGGTAGGGGGTGATATACAAATCACTTCATCAACAGCGAACTCTGGCTCATTTCAACAATAAACAACAACACTTTAACTTCAATTACCAAACAAATAAATCAATTAAACATTGACCAATTACAATCGATGACGAACAGAGGCGCGGGCGCAGCTTCCGGTGCGATTTACAACCGTTACAATACATACTGCCACACTCACCAACCTTGTCAAAGTGTTATTTATATCAATTCTTGGTTAGGGTAGAACATTGTGGGAGGCGAATGCGATTTTGTTGGGAATCAAAAGAATGATGAGGCATTCTGGCTGATGTTTTATAACACGAGGCAAATGTATTGTAGACAAAACCTAGCTTATAACTATACAAACGAGATATTAATTTTTTTATGGTTAGCTATCCAATTCAACTCGACATAGCAAATTGAGTAAGTTTAACTTACGCATAACGCTACCGCTCGCTCCGTGGCCGGAGCCTATCTCAAGCAACATCCAATAAATATATAATTAATAACAATAACGCTAGACAGAACGCCGTGACTCAATCACTGCGGGTCACCTCCACCAACACAATATATTCACCCGGCAGAATTATTTACAGCTCAGCGGAATTAGGATTTATGAAAGTTGCAGATAATTAAGTTAATTGGGATTGTCTGCCAAATGTATTAAATATATCTTGACAAATATCTGTTATCACTGGCTTGATATAAATTAATTTGATCGTTTCGCTCTAGCGAAATGCTCACAATCTGTTCGTGTGAGACCTTTTGTATGAGACCCGCTTCGCGCCCGTCGTTTAAAATCTGTAAAATAGCCCATTGTCACCCGACACCACCATTTCTCGAACTTTTCTTGCATTCTCTCCGAAAATGTTGAAATTAAGTAAAACAGAGCCGCTTCAGGTAAGCGACACGCTTGCTTCCGCCTGAAGCGTCCCGTTTCAGCGTTAATTACTGAACATTTACAATGCCACTGAAAAGTGTCGGATGCGCCTCGTTTTTCAGCTTAATTTTGTGTCATTTATCTGCTGCTTTCGGTTGATTTGGGATTTTTAAAACCTTGAAATGCATTTTTACTGATGAGCTCGAGCTTTTGTGTTTGAGCTTTCGTCTGTTGAGTCCATATTCCTTAATCACTTCCCACTGTACCCAAAACACTTCCCTTAACCTTTCTGGAGATGTCGAAGCTAAAGACCGTGAGTTAGGTGACACCCTAAAACCTGGTAAATTAAGGAACTGCAGCATGTCAAAAACGTCAGATCAAATTACACATTCGTAATGCTTATGTGACTCCTCACATCATCCTTGGGACAATGACGTGGCCTATTCTTTGTTTGCAAAGAAACTTCTCATCCGGATGAAAATCATGACTGACGTAGTAGAGCAACCCAAAACAAACTAAAATAGAAACTCTTCTCAGTGTGCAGAATACTGTAAGAGTTTTGAAACACCTTTCACGTTTGGGTGTTGATTTTCTGACCTAAATATTATTTCCAAGCACAAGCTGTAATAGTATTAGATTGGCCCTTCATACAATACAGATACAAACGATTATTGTTTCTTTTGAGAAAGTCAAATTATGGATGTTTTTTTTTTGTTGTAAATTGGCTTAAATTACTGTGTGTATAGTGAATAAGTAGTTTATTTTACTGTGTGTACATATATTTTATTTAGATTAACTGATTGAATTTCAGATTCTTATGTACTTATTCAATATTGTTTTCAGAAGTACTAAAAGGAGTGAAATTTTCTTTTAGATAAGTCTTATTAATATTTGTAGAATAATAACGTGAAATAAAAATCATATTCTGTAGTTAAGAAACCTTGTTTCCCATTTTGGTGATAGTAAAAAGAACGTTTTATAAAATTTTATGTATCTTAACGTGATATCTTTTTAGCTACAAATATTTACGAACGAACCATTACAAATGTGTCAGAAGCTTCAAATTACGCGTTTAACTCCCATCTAACTACACCTTAAAGTTCAAGTAGCAATACACTTGTCAAAGTTAGCGGACGTAACCGATCCTCCAACAATAGTGTTATAAGTGGCATCGTAGGAGTGCCGTCGTGCCGTAGTGCCGTAGGAGTGCAGTTAACCTGTTTATCGTGCTGTCGAAAACTTTCAGTTTGTAGTGCTGCGCTAAGTTTGGTAGACAAGTTGGCTGATAACATGAGTCGTGCGGTTTTTAATGTTTATGTTGGATTTATGCCGTATTTAAGGTAAAGTAAGTACCTAAGTCAGTTGTGTACTTTACAGACAAGCTTACAGTGAGAGTTTTGTGTCAATTGGAACATTAATAATTGATTTATCCATACATCCTAAAAAGAGCACTAAAACAACACAAAATAACAACCCAATCCTAAGAATATCAAGAACTACTTAAACAACGAATCTACAAATATGCAAGAGTTTATGCTCAGTTTCGTTTACAATAAAATTGCAAAAATTAGTGACATCAAAAGTTGTAGAACCAACCAAGTAAAAAAAATGTTAAAACAATGTCTGTTAGCTCAATCCTACTCAGAAACCGAAGCCTTCGTTAGAGTAATGTCATAACATATTTATAACAAACACTTATCTCACTCACATCCTCACTCATATCACTCTCACACTACCTCCGAACCCTCACATACATTACATTCGTTTAATACATTCCTTCGTCATACATATTTTATTTTTCATGTCTATATTTTTGATTTTGTTTTACATAATATGTTCATATCAATTAGTAATAAATACATTTACAATATGGTAACGACCCTGAAATTTCACATTGTTTAAAAATCTCAAGGACTCCACGAGAAAGGCTCGAGCTAGTGTGGAGTCAACAAGTTAAAATACTAAAATGATGTTTCTATAATTTTTGGAATAGTTTATTTTGTACTATAGTAATATGGACATGTAGTAACACTATTTGGTTTATAAACGATTTATGTATTATTATCATTATTCATTATTGCGTGGCGACCAGCAGTGTTCTGATGACAGAGATAATGCAGGGGAGCCGCCGTCGTACCACGTCCACTATGAACGACACAATCCTGATGATATTGAAATTGCTGAATACGACGACCACTTCTGGTAAAAGCTGTCCTGCGCCGTTAAATTTTACGAGTCACTTGCAAGACTCGGATCAGTCAGCATCACTATTGTAAATGTTAAAAAGTTCCTCCTCGGTGTTTTCTATAAATAAGTAAAGCAGCCACGTGTACTGACAACTGCAGTGTTCGGTTGCGCGGTAATGTGTGTAACTCGATATTCTGATGTGTTATCGACAGGAATGCTGCCCTAAATATACCGGCGAGAGGACTTGGGATTCGTGGCGTTAAGCTGTAATTCTGTTTTGATTTATTTTGTACGATGACCAGAGTGATCACACTGATCGTATCCTAAGGGACAAACAATCAGTGCATGCAAAGTTTCCTATTCACCGTCATCTCAAATGATTATGGCACAGAATAGTCACAGAATGTTGGTAGTGGGTCTGATTGCCCTGGCTATAAGGAACTACAAATAAAGATGAATGTGAACCATTCGACCCATTTCAATCCGTTTTCTCATACCTCGTGGTTACACACCAATACATAAGTTTTATTGCACACATTAAATTCCGTTCACATTTTAAAATCGTAAATTATAACATTATCACAAAATGGCGGCTTATTTTAGCGCACGAAACAGCGCAAAATGGCGTAGCATTGACGGCCTAAATGCGCCCTGGCCGGACTCCAACAGGAGTTGAAAGCCTGGTCCGAAATAAGGCCACTCGCTGCCTCCTCGAAAAAACCCTGGATTATCTCTATTGTTCAATTTTATGTTATGTTTCATAAACGCGTACTCATGGAAGCTCTAAGTTGCATTATTTACAAAGAAACTTACACTTTACAAAAAATTTCTTTGTTATATAACTTATCGTATACATTATATTACTTATACGGTTTACAGTTCATTCAATTACGTTTTTACAACATCGTTTCGCCAACTCAACATTTCATTAATTTTGAACGTTACTTAAGGCTCAAGTCACGACAATGGCGATTCGGTACGAATCACATCTCGCTGACAATATCCAGTAATCCGATTATGTATTGAGATAGGAATCGAGTGACTGGTATCGTTATTAAATCGATAACAAGGTGAATATATGTGGCGGGTTTATTCTAGTCTAGCTGTAGGGTTGACAACTGTGGGACAATTTGTTGCAGTTGGGTTTGAAAACAGCTGCGGAAGAATAATCCTTAGCTAAAAGAAATCATGTTAAATTTTAAGCAGTGTCGTGTGTCTAGATTTAAGCCTAAGCCTTTTGTAACTTTTTTTTTTACAAAATGGAATATAATATACAAAAATGGATATGAATATTTTTATCCGAAGGGAGACATAATTTTTTTGTCTGACAGATAATAAATTACCAATGTTCTGACCTAATTAGTACACATGAAACAGTTTATTTTAAAAAGGATAACTGATAACCTTTTTACAAGTCTTAAAAGACAACTGTAGGTTATCTACTTAACTACAACTTATTTTCATAATTCGACTCCATATCATTCATTTAAAAAAATACCTTTCAACTTTGTCATTCACGTTCCTACTTTTCGCCGCAACATATTCACAAAAAGACATCGATATCAATAACATGGAGTCAAAAGGTATAAAGAAATCCTCTCACGTAAAAATATTCATTCGACTGTGACAAGTCAAAGCGACAATTATATGGAAATTCAAAGAAACGTAATCGGATTATTTTGAGGCGACTGCGACAGATTGCGACAGACAGCGACACATGTTGACGAGCGACATTTTGAAAGCAAGAGAGGCGACACACTTCTTTAAATCGTTTCATTTGACTTCGATGTGTATCGGATGTACTCGTAGATGCATCAGTTCCGATTACCTCTTCATCGAAACAGAACATCTTAACAGAGATCCGTGGTTGTGATAAGATCGCTCGTTGACCTTTTCATATCAATGTACTGTTTACGTACAAATTTCGCTGTAACTTCGTTATCTCTCCATTTAAATCCGTCTTCACCATACCTGTTCTGTTCTGTGACAAAGTAAAGCAAAGGGTTGTGTTGAATGCATCATTGCAACATCAAAGTCATCTAATTTTCTGTCTCAGCATGCTTCATGTTCAATCCTGAAGCAGAGGAAAGTTAATTCATTCTCAAATCAACATTACACTTAAACCTATCTACTGAATATTTTAATCCATTCAGATACGAATTCACTATCTAAACTGCCTTTTCAACAACAGCACACGATTCCTTTTCCCTACTCTGTACTCAGCAACAATGAATGCGTGTCTATACACTTGGTCGTCTTAAAACTGATAACATCAACGTATAAACAGCAATTATCGTGAGCATTACATTGTCGCAATGAGAACTTTCTTCCACAGCCAATGATAAAGTTGTTGCCGCGTTCGGTTACGAGATGTTATAATTCTCACCGATCCTTAACAAGATACCAACATAAACTAAACCAAATAACTATCCAAATGATCAGATAAGAATCTTAAAACAAATTACACCTAGAGACACTACAGACAGCCCACAACATCTCTACGGGCACTGAAATAAAATTACGGACAATGAAATTGATTGAAGGTTAGATTAAATAACGAACTTATCTTTTCGTGTATTGCCATCAAAAACCTAATTTAAGGGAAAAGTAAGTCGAATATGAGAAGAATGGTAAACAAAAATAGATCAAGAATGTAGCTACGGCTACTAGTTTGAATCTGACCTTTTTTTTTTTTTTTTGGGTGGGAAATCATCAAATGACTTCTCCCGCTCTGGGTGGAGCGGGAGGGCGTGTCAGACTTTTACTGACTAAAACCCACCCGTGTTCCTTCAGTTGCCTGTGCCAGGGCCACGGTTTTCTCTGTAGAATAACCCGCGACCCTGAGGCGTCGGCCCTATCGGACCCCGTCACTTTGTGCTGACATCTCTTTGAGGCGCGCGTGGAACACAACGCGCCGTCGACCCGGGCCTGGTCCTTACCGGACGGCGAGCTACCCATTGCTCGCCATCCGCAAGCCCGCGCCTACGGTGGCCGGGAATCTGCAGGCGACTCCCGACGCCCAGGGCGTCTCCTGCGGCGGCTAGTGGGGGCGTGAGGGCGCAAGGCTCTCTCCCTCACCCGCTCCGCCTCCTCCTTCGCGAGCATTACTGCTTCGCAGAAGGAGGTGACGGCTTGCCATTCCCTCTCGCTCCGTACCATGGCCTGGACCAGGGCCGGACGCGAGAGATCGCCGCCGCCAATCGCCTCCGCGAGGACACTGCGGTGCTCTGCCCAAGCTGGGCATACCTCCACCGTATGCTCCACCGTGTCGTCCGGGCGATCCACACAATGGTGACACCCGGGCGTTGCCTCCCGCCTTATGCGAAACAGGAACCTCCCGAAACAACCGTGTCCGGTGAAGACCTGTGTCAGGCGGAAGGTGAGGACGCCGTGGCGCCTCTCCAACCACTCCTCAAAGAGGGGACTTACCGCCGCTATTGTGGCGTGCCCAGCACTGGGTTGCGACAATCGCACCCTCCATGTCGCCATGAGATCCCGCCGGAGCTCTGTCCGCTGTACCGTGATTTCTCGCGGCAGCGGAGTTACACCCCGGCGTTTTGCCTCCTCGCGCCACTCCCATACGTGCGCGAGGGAGTTTGAATCTGACCTGAGATTTGATTCGACATTGAAAAAGCAAAAAGGGCTCCATGGAAGCTTTTATGTTTGTTGCAATGTCGAATCAATCATTTTAACTTATGCAAAGACGATCAATCATTTTAACTTATGCTTTACACAAACCATTTCGTCCTAACCAATTGCGCAACGGCCATTGTGATTGCGCAGGCACAGTAATCCCGCTGAAGGACTGAACGCGTTCAGTCGGTCAGCGGCTGTTATCTCCATGTTAATGCTGCGCCCCAGGACTTGTGACCTGATGCTCTCGGTCCGATAACTAAACAAGTCAAAGATGAAAGAAAACAACGGACAGGTCACCGGTGAAAACGAACGAACGAAAATCTGTGCATTGGTAATGAATTAAGAGGGTACCTTCATCAGTTTCAGACATAGGTTTTTATTTGTTCAAGTAATTTTTTATTGCCTGATGGGCTCTTGACCTCGATCCCGCCTTATGGAAAGCGATTGATTAGGCCTACAACGGAACGGGCGAGCCCAGAAGATACCTGTTCGCTCTTCCTTTGAAGGCTGACGGGTTCAGGTGTAAAGGAACACAGACCCTGACAGAGTTCCACACTTAACAAATGCACGTAATAATTGTGGAGGTTATTCAAATTATTTTAGAGCTTATTCGCAAATTACTATTAGTGTAGTCAAAATAAACATAAGTTTGATAAGACTCTTCAGCATCAGCTCTGCAACTGATTATGGGCCTGGCACACAGCTACAGTCATAACAAAAAAAAAAATCTTCAAAGACACAAAGCTCACTCGCTTTGTGTCTTTTACATTTTCTTTTAATCTGAAGCGGTTAGCCTATGTTCCTAAGTACAAAAGATCATACTACGATAAAAAAGACAATGTTCATTCTTACTTTGGTGAGATCCAGACTCGTAAAATGTTCATCAGATTATTATATAACAACATGAGTGTGCGCACATCGCTCCACTGTTGCACTCGCCATGTTCAATATACCACAACACAAAAAGTATTGTCTTTAGTAATAGTATATAACACACACGGTGCAGCGGCGTTGGCAGTATGATTATTTTTAATGGTTTAGCAGCAGTAACGGAGGAACTAAAAGGCTCCAACTTAACGCACAACGTACCAAAACCAGCAGAAAAACATACTGAAAATCTGACAGACGCGCAATATATATTATTATGTGAAATAAGGCTGTACCCGTGCTGTTAAAAGATTCTAATACATTCGAATTTTAAATCGATTTCCGCAAACCAGATAATAGTTTCACGAATACCACTTGGCGCGCATGCCGTTGACTAGCATTGGTATTTACAAATACCAGAAAGTAAGAACATGTGATTTAGAACTCTTCTATAAATGATAAATTATTTTATTTCTGGAAGTAGGTTTGTACAAACACTTTTTACAAGTAAATCATATTTTAAAAACTAGGTGAGATCGTCGTTTCCTATCTGACTACTCCGAGAAGAAAGGCCGAAACAAACTCAGAGGTCACAGTATCTTTTGAAGTCCAGACGAAATTTTGGTCAGAATCATGTGAAGACCATGTAGATTAGTGTCTGAAATGGTCTTTTGAGGAAAGAACCACATATGGACCTGTCCAGTCAGTGCACGCATTTGTCAATCATCGTGCAGCTCGACTCAGAACTAAGGAGCTCAACGATCCGACGAACAATACCAAAGAAAGGACATTTGGGTATAATTACCATACGAGCGAAAAAGTTGTGTGTAATCATTTGTACTCTTTGTCATATAGAAAGAAAAGCAAAAATATCCGTAAGCAAAAACAAAACATAACGCGTTTTAGATGTTTAATCTTTGTGTTTTTGAATCAACGTGGGTGTAAAAGTATTATACTTTTGAAATATTTCGATTTCTTTATAAACAATAAATAAAAATAAAGCTAATAACCTAACCAACCAAATATAGACACCGACCCGCACCGCACACTATCGTCTCGTCACATTTTCAATGAAATTATGAAAGATCAGGCTTTGAGGAACTTACGTTATAGAAACATATTTTATATATTTTACCTTGCGGGCTGTCTATCGATATTTAGAAAAAATGTTTTAAACAGCTTTTTGTGTTAAATTAACAGTTATTTAACGTTGCACTCAACAATAAATCGTACAATCAATACAGAATCGATTTCATTATATTTAATGTAGGTAGGTAGGCACATTATACGCAACGGAAAAATGATAATCCTTATTATTGACAGGCGATAGTAAAAAAATGGCGTATTCTATAGTAGGGCACGTAAAAGTACTAATTAATGTTCAAAAAACTATCCCATTGTGAAAAATATATTTCATGCTGTTCGAATTTTTGAGATACGAGACAATTCGCAAGAGGACTGTCCGTGGGCAATCTCTTTTGTTTATCATATCACGGCACCATTCCACCCGGGCCTGCTTCTGATCATCGGCATCGGCGGTGTGCGGCACCCAGCGTGAAACTTTCCTCCTCACGCGAAGATGCACATGTAGAATTTCGTGAAGGCTTCCCGATCCAACCTGCAGTATGTGCTGAATCTCTTGATACGTAACTCGCCTACTGTCTTGGATAAAAAAAAACACTGCTCGCACGTTTTCTTCCGTAACGTAGCCGTCAAAGGGCGACCACTTCGTTCTTCATTCCCTAAAGTTAGTCGAACGCACTTGAATTAGTTATACCAACGATACACGGTTTCCTCGGGAGGGCCTTCATTCATGAATGCTATTTGAAGTCTATAGTACGGTTCGTCCGGTTTCAGGCGACACTTGAAATCGTTAAAAATCATAGCGCGAATATGTTCATGGCGCAAATCCATTTTTTTATGAGGCACTATAAAATTATCTCGCCAACAATGTGGACGGTAATTTTGAAATTGGAAACTACCTATACCTTCCAAATAATCATATTTTCAAAATAGACTATAACTGGCCAGTCTCTCATACTTTCTGAGTGGCCTGGTATCTATCTACATAGAGTACTGCTTCCACAACACTACACTCCACCAACGTCACAAAATGTATACAGTTTAATACATGTGGTTTATAAAGAGACAATGTCGTGTCGTCTCTGTAACATAGTCTGTGGCGCAGCGGTCTGTGGTCTGCGCAGTGGTCGTTGGGAGCTATCTGCTGAAGGTATCGACACCGCCACGTCCAACTCACGCTACACCAGTTTTATTTAAATACTTATACAATGCCAATAATTGTTGCAACTTACACAATGTAGCTTCGTAAAAAGTACAAAAATAGACATTTTATTCAATTTCGTTACGACAATGTTCTACAGAGGGTACAAAAAATAAGTAACCTTAGAAATAAGGAAAACTGGAAACTTTATTAGACTCGATTTTGCTGAAAGCAAATGTAAAAAATTAAGGTTTAAGAAGTATTACGTCAACCAAGAAAGATGTTGCCATTATGAAATTCCATTTGCATATTATTAAATAATTACTATATTACACCGTTATCCACAAAAATTGCATAATTTCATCAACTCAATCAGCGTTTGGCACTAAAATAAACAAAAAGTAAACAAGCAACAACTGTGATTAGCTAAAACATTCCTACAATAAACTGGATTTGCATGTTAATGTTATTTAGAGCCAAACAAACTTGTCCCACTAATTATTTGAAACGCGTGGCGTCAATCTGCGACAATCGTATCAATTAGCAATGTAAATTAACGCATTTAAATATAACTTACAGAAAATGTATTCATTGTAGGCACAACTCACTAAATATGTTTAACGCTAAAGGAATGTCAGACATCTTTCTGGTGTTTATCTGTTTCTGTCAATCGTTTGGAAAGGACGAAAACAGAAAGATGTTTTAAATTCGTTTAGAGCTAAACTCATATTATCCGTCTTATTAATAATAAAGACGTTCGCTTAATAAACTTATTTTAGCAATCGCACTGTATGTCCCTTTCTTCACAAGTTAAAATAAAGTTTGACAGAAAGGGACAAAACAATTGGATAGCTAAAATAGGTTTATTAAGCGAATTGCTTTAATAAGAATGAAGACGGTTAGTGTTTAGAATAATTTCCTAGAAGAGCGGTGGCCGCAATTTACCGGCGAATGACGTCACTTAAACGTTATTATTATGAAAGGAAGTTGGTGAGTTTTTCTGTGGGGTCTCGTTCGCACCCTTTGGGTACGGAACCCTGTTACTAAGCCTCTGTCTGTCAGCAGGCTGTATCTCATGAACCATAATAGGTAGACCGTTGTGTATTTATATTGCCGCTTTAACAACAAATAAATAAAAATAAAGTAAAAATCAAACGGGGTCTCCATACAAGAAACGTGTTTTTTGCCTCGTGTGTGGTACGGAACCGGGCCACCTTGGCCGGTTTTTGACACCGTATAGTTAAACCTCGCTGCCATCATTCCCATGACAACCGGAAGAGCTTCTCGTCTAAGAAACTGTAGCGATAGTCTGCGATAAGAAAGGTTTCATTAGCCGCATGTTACTTGCTATCAGTGACTCCTTTCTATCAGTGGCTATTTAGAGTTGCCAATAGTTCCATGCATATTGCATCATTATGCACAGTACCCCCGAGGCGGTTAGTTTAACAGTACTTACCAAGGCAAGGATAAGTTCAGTCTTCCCTGCCTGCTGACACATAATGTGGTATTCGACGACAAAATCTAACAGAGGACATATCGCTGCTGTAATGAATTAATTAAAAGATTTATCAGAAACTCTATGCAAGCCAATAGGTTCGCCCCCTATTACATGGGACTGAAACTGGCGAAGTGTGGGCGTACCATAGGCTTACCTCTGCCCAACCCTTCTTAATTCTTTAATAAGGCGTGTGTTCTATGCAAGCCCTCTGTACCTCTCCGTTATAAGGCCTAAATGTCTGCGAAGTGATCGAGATCGTTAAATCCGTGATAATGGAGTTTGTGTTAAAGTTTAATTGCACGTGTCCGTGTGGGCCTATTGAGATCCAATCCGAGCCGAGTCCGTAACGAGTGCGTGCTGCCGACTAGATTAATGTGGACAGATAGCGCTTTGTTAAGTACGAGGTGATATACTGATGTCCAGTAGCGTTTCTTTATTAAATTACATAGTATGTCGTTAACCTTCAGAATCTCTGGATGTAATTAACAAGTAGGTATACGCGAGAAGTGCGTTATTTTTATTTATGCCTTAGTGTCGTCATCTTTTGTTTCCTTGATAAAACATGAGCCTGTTAACATCTACTGCCAAACTCGTTTCTTGCGGGCGTGGTATTATTGGATTTTTATTTATATATTTTTTTTATTTTATATCCTGTCTTGATTGTTTTATCACTACTTTTTGAACGATATTGTAATACTATCTCATAAGTATATGTATAGTTTTTCTACTATTTTGCAACACATGAAAATGTACATAATCATGTTAGTTTAAGAATGCAAACTGTGGACTAACTGTGACTTTTGACAGTAACATGTTCTTTATTTTGCTCACGTTTCGGAGTTTGTTCTTAATTAGCGATATACTGAGATTTTTCTGATGGTTCATGATTGTTTTGTTGATTATCTTGTGTTTCCAAAATATTAACGTGCCATTATCATATCTGTATTCTAAGGTTCAAGTTACTAACATCTTTCTTAACTACCACACTGGCAACTTTCAAATCTAACTGTTAACGAAAGATAGCCCTGACAATGCCCGTACATCAACGAATTTTATTAGACGAGCAATCCCTTATTACCGTAACCATTTAGGCACAATTCTCTTCACCTAAAAATAACTTGAATACACACCATTTCCCAACTTCAGTTACACATAGATCCATACAAATTAATTCAAACGATGACAATCAGCCAATAAGATTACAATCAATCCATTCCCTACTTAACTGGTTCCATTATTCTCTACAATCTATTCACTATTCACAAATTCTTCACAAAACGCATCACTTCTAAAAGCCCGGTGACACACAGTACTGTCTATATCTGTGCTGTGAACAAAGGAATGTCAAAACTATTCGTTTGACAATACAAATGTCATCGATTGTCAGGGGATAGACACACAAACGGCTGGTAATGTCAAAATATTTGACACGTTTGGCCTTACCTGAGATAAAGCGATTGACGCGAGATAAATGTTGAATGGATTTTGCTTAAATGGTATTTCATGAGTTAAGTTTAGAGAATGGTGAATTGGTCCCCATATCACACAGCTTACGTGGCAGTTTATTGGAACGGACCTAACGCGGAATGTGTGGAATATATTGTCGACTGAGCTCGCTACTGAGGTCCTAATTTGCTGGTATTCTACTAGATCGGATTTCCTGATTAGGTTCTACTCGGGTCTATACTGTCTACATTTGAATTGGGCCGATTCACTGGTTCGACAAGAGATAAAACACGCTGTGGTGATATTACAAGGTCCACTTGAACTATCAAGCACCTTAAGAATTATAATTTTTTTGGAACAATAAGCACACAAAGCAGCTTAAACACTCCACTTGCACAATTTCTCAAAAAAAAGATCTTAAAAAGTTATAATCCTTTACTATTCCTCGAACCCTGCCTGTACTATTGCATCTTTTATTTAGATTTAAATATGAAAATCGGTTCAATATAATCCTTTCTCTTACTTATCATGGGCTCCTTATCGCCTGTCACAGTTTTTTGTAATTTTTTTGTGAACAGAGATTATCAGCCGAGGTCTATTCGAGTTGACTTGTGACTGCTGTGACCACATTGCTCTTTTGTCCTTTCTGTGACATCCGGATTATAGTTTTTGCGATAAGTTCATAGATAAAAGTTTGTATTTGTGTTGGTTAAAAGGATGTTGAAATAAGAAAAGGTGCAAACTGCAATAAACTTAAATAAATACAATTTGTGTTAAAGCTACCTGCAAGCAAACGGCTTTCTACACTTTATTTTGCTGTTGAAATCCTCTTGGGAGAAAATACAGTAAGAATTTTTAGATCATTTGAATTCCACGATTACTTATTAGCTAGTTCCAAATTTAATTAAAAAATACTTAATGTATTCCGTAAGCTATTTCAGTATTTTCATTAACGTGTCAGATTCGGTCTCAAGACGAATCCCAAGAAAATATTTCTTGTCAATAACCTAGTTCCATGTTTTTAATTAGCCTCATTTTCTCCAATACTGAAATGAAAATTACGAAGAAGCTCTGAAAGAAGAAATAAATGAAAAAAACCAAACAAGGCGAGAAGTATTTGCAGTTTTCTCGTCTTAAACTTTTTGGTCAGGGAATGATTTGACGAGAAAAATTCTGAATGATGATTGTACGCTCTTCGGGAAGTTCACTGTTTGAAGTAGAAATAGAAACAACTTGATAAGTCAAAGGAAGGCGTCCAAAACAAGACTAGGTGAGTTACTCATACTTTACATGGAGCTACTGCGACTGCCTATCTGACCTGGTTGTCAGACTTCGAGTTGTTCAATTTTGGGTTTCTGACTACAACGACTGTCAAAGATCTACAAATGACAGCTGGGAACAACTGCTTAACCTGCTTTTCCGAGGCACGGACAGGTCTCGTTATATAATGAATGGTAACCCATCCAAGAGCCGACCGCGGCAAGAGCCAACCTACAACCAACCCGTGCAACCTTCGATCGCCCCGTGCAGCTGTTATTGCTTATCCACGAGCCCGTCTACTAAAACTAAATAAACCTCCTTAATAAAATAGACTCAATATGCACTTGTCTAATCCGATTCTTTTCGTCCGGAAATCCTCCTACAACCCTGCAGTTGGAGGCGTCATTCTCGAAGATGTACGGCGCAATATATTGGCGTCTAGACACCGAGCTATGTTCTAATATACACGCTAATACATCACGGGAGCTCCTTGAGCTGCTATAGTAAGGATACAACTGGAATATTTGTTGTAGGTACCTAATATCGGTGATGGAAGATGTTCACACGATACATTGGCGTTTATATTCATCCTTCTGCTCACTTCCTAGTTGGGATACATCTCTGTCAGACGTCATCTCAGTGTTAACTTACTCACTAAGGAAGTAAGTAAGTAAACACTGAGATGACGTCCCATTACAAGAACGGTAGAATATCTAAGTAACTTATGGTATACATAGATCTTGAAAAGTCGTTGCTACAAGCTTGTCTGAACTGATTCTTATCATTTTCCTTATAAAATAACCAAAAAACTTAGGGTTTACTTGTGCGTTATTTGTAATAAAGGGAAATGGAATTTAAACAAAATTATTTGTGATTTAAAAATTCAAGTTCTTTGTTTCGCATGTGGCTGAAACGGATTTTCAAATAAAGGTTAGTATTCATGGAAAATCACTAATATTCGCAACAAGTTTGCCAAAACATGACGCGGGACTGACGTTTGATATTTTTTCAATAGAAACAACGTTTGATTTTGAACATAAAAAATATCATCAACATAGTATGTCAATTCTTTTTTGCCTTCGACGCCTTTCCTTGACTACATCCCATTTCTGGCAAAGATTGAATCCACTTTTTAATGTCTCATTAACTAACCTCTTTCTTTCATTTGAAAATTAGTCTCGGAGGGCTTTTATGTCCAAGGCAGTATTATGAAAATTCAAACTTGGGTCCTGGAGTGGCTTTTAGACACGGTCAATGGAAGCGAGTACGTCGTTCAAAAACCCTAACAACGTCAGAAAGTCATAGGACAACATGCGATTATGAAGAAGTCTGGCCTCACTTCTGGTTTCAGTAGTTTGATCGCTATCGTCTGTCATATTTTGAAGAAGGTTCAGTATATCTTCAAGATATTTGTGAATTGGCTTTACTGCTTCAACCCTTGCACTCCGTCTTGTTTCGGACTCTGATTTTACAATAACAGGCACGCATTTTTTGAGATTTTCCCGGCGTAGAGTACAATGGGCAAAGAACACGTAAAGAGCTTGAATAGTTCCGAAAATCGTGACCATTATAGTGTCCTGCTTGGCTGCATGTACACCGACCTAATTGAGTGAATGATTATCGCAATTTACAAATATTGCAAGATTATTATTTTCGCTTATGTTTTGGTGAACTCCGGTTCGGTACCCAGCCATCACAGCAGCGTTGTCATAACATCGTGAACGACAATCCTGTAGATCCATATCGTCTTTTCCCAGCTGTTTCGTATTTCGTCAACTAAACTTCCAGCGTCCTTTTGGCTTATCTATATGAAACCAAGAAAGGACTCTCTAACGCAGACTGATTTTCTCTCGAAATCGACTTCTACATATCTTACCACTTCTGACATCTGTTCACGATGTGCCTGATCAGGAGTCGAGTCAAACATGACACCGTATCTAGTATTTTGATTTACGAATGCTTCGCAATAAATTTTGGCGAACTGTGGTTGCTATCAGATGAATGAAAGCATTTTGAACTTGAGGTGAAAAATAAGATGTGGTTCCGGGATTATTTTAAATATAAGTGTGATGGTTATTCATAACAGGGTCGAATGTGGCCAAGAATTTTATAAATCCAAGGAAATTAACAAATTTGCTAGATCCGGTCCCATCGCATGTAGTGATTGACTCCCTGTGACCTCGTAATGCAAGATTTTGAGAAGCAAGAAATTTGATACGGTGAAGGATTCTGTTCAATACGTTACGCCACTTTTGTTTTTCCGTCTCGATCTGGGTTTGAAGTTCAGCGTCAATGATTCCTTTATTAGCTGCAAGATTTCTTTCCATTTCCTTCGACTGGGTGAAACAGTCACGATGGTTCTTCGCATTTTCATGTGTAGTGAGCCTTTCAGGTACTTTCCAGTGGGTAAACCAATCTTTGTGGTCTAATGAAGATTGATTATCTAATCGTGAAAAAATTATGCAACAGATGCAAAATGCCGATTTTTTTTTGTCAGGGACTACGAAATACAGTGTGAAATGTTCTAATGTCAAGACATTAGAATTTTTGATACTGTTTTAATTTATTTTTTATTTTTAAATATAATAATTGGCGCTTTTGTGCGCCCCCCTTCGATGGGCGCCCAGGGCTCGTGCCCTACTTTCCCCACCCAAGATACGCCTCTGATTGTGACAGACTCGATGTTTCAATGATTTCAAGCATTCTCACAATTTGATAAGAAATTGACAAAAGAGGGATTTAAAATACCTAGATTCTCCTAGTCACTGGAATACATTTTCGGAACAACCAAAAAACAAAAAGCAACATTTTGTATCAAAACCTCAGCTTCACTTCGAGCCCTCGAGAGAAAAATTGCGAATTTTCCCACGAATTTATGGCTCATGACCGGCACAAAAAGTCCACAGTCTACGAAACACGAGAAATTGGACATTTAGGGAACATAGATACTGATCTCATTGAAGGTATCGCCAAATCTTCAGCGTGCCACGTAGACAAACTTGTGAAGGTTGTCGAGTGTCCTGCACACGAGCTTGAGTATGTAGTCAGATTATAGAGCATTTTTGTAGGTACGTAGTTCGCCAAAGAAAGCTGAGGAAAATAAGTGTCAAAATTATAGTAGTTTTTTTAAAGCGTCTCGGCTATCTTTCATAGTTTTTCTCTTTGTAAACCCTCAATGTTTATAGAAAAAATCATATTCTGTCTGCAACTACGATCATGCTGAGAACATCTTTGTGTTTTTTTTTCACACATGATTAATGTCAGATTTTAATATCTTCGTTTTCCAAAAGGGCTACCATCCAACTTTACTACGCTCCACGGGTTGACTTATTCATACCCTAAGCAAATCTTAAGCTTCCAACCGACTCGCTAAACAAAAAAGGAGATGTAGGAATGTTGTATACTCAGTGAATATAAATCAGTTAGCCGCGGGGGAATGTTATCGATCTCTAGATGAATCGATGCTACTTTTCGGAGGGGAACACTATATTTTAGCAGCTGACAGGTTGGTTAGCATTATTAATGGTGAACTATAAATTCGCAGGTAGTCGTCGCGATTTAATTGAATATATCCAAATCAAATACCAGTTCGATTTAAATCTTATTCTTTATTCTTATGTCTATAAGGTTTTTAATATAACTAACTGTATGTTTAAGACTTAGTTCATTATAATTTGCTTTGGTTAATCAGAACCAGAGAATTACCAACGCTTCCGGAGTTAATAACAATTAATGGTTGCTAAAGGAATTCCAATAGTCATTTTAACAAAAGGTATAAACAAAATTAAAACTTGTAATTGTCGTGGCTAAAAAAAAAAACAAAATAAAATACACCGACTTCCGAAATTAAAGTAATTTTTCACTTTGTAGTGTTTATTTTTTTGGAAGTCGGTTTTTTTGTATTCATTTTTCACATTTTAGTTGTGGAACGAACTCGTACAAACTCGTAGGTATACCTTCACTTGCTAAGTAAACAACAGTAATAGTAAGTTATTAGAACATCGTCAACATACACTCAGTGGAAGAAATACGTAATATTGAAGCTAACTCAAAAACCACTCATCAGAATTTGACCATAATTATATGGGACGTCTCTGTCAGTTAACCCCATTAAACAGACTAATGTTTCAAGTCGGTTTATGAATGACGAAGTTCTGAGGTAACAAATATACAGGGTGTCCAATAAATACATGCACGACATACTGCAGGAGGTGATAGCTTGGGTCAATTTCTACCAAAACAACACAATATATGTTCAGCAAAATCTTACGGATTTACAGTTTTACAAAAAATTCCGTTCGTGTTTCGTTCTGTGAAAATTTAAACAAAAAAACTGTGAAAATTTAAACAAAAAATACTATTTCCTGAAAACATTCTTGTTTTTGATAGAAACAAGACTTATTAATGAGTAAAGTAACTATTCATGAATAATTAAATGTAAAAAAAACGAAGTGAACAAGAATTTTTCATTACGAGATACTTAAAAATCTGTATCAAGGTAAAGATTTTTCGATGTTTCGGAAATTTATGCAATAATTAAAATTAAGATTTTGCTGAACATATATTGTATTGTTTTGGTAGGTATTGACCCAAGCTATCACCTCCTGTAGCATGCCGTGCTATTTACTGGACATCCTGTATATACCAGGCCACTCAGAAAGTATTGAGTTCTAAACTTGACATTGGCTGAATGCACAAACCATGCGAAGCCAAAAGGAAAAGAAAAAAAAAGTATTGAGTTTTTTTTTTTAATAATGAGAGATTGGCCAGTTGTAGTCTATTTTGAAGATGTTATTATTTTAAGTAAAAATAGGTACGTTCCAATTTAAAAAAACTCCCTCCACATTGGGACACCTGTATATACCAGGCGACTCAGAAAGTATTGAGTTTTTTTTTTATAATGAGAGATTGGCCAGTAGTAGTCTATTTTGAAAATGTTATTATTTTAAGTAAAAATAGGTACGTTCCAATATAAAAAAAACTCCCTCCACATTGGGACACCTGTATAGGCCTCTCAGAAAGTATTGAGTTTCTTTTTTATAATGAGAGATTGGCCAGTAGTAGTCTATTTTGAAAATGTTATTATTTTAAGTAAAAATAGGTACGTTCCAATTTAAAAAAACGCCCTCCACATTGTTTGCGAACTAATTTAAATTATCGTGTCTCATAAAAAAATGGATCTGCATCGGGAACATTTTCGCACTATGACTTTATATGATTTCAAGTGTCGCCTGAAACCGGACAAATCGTACGATAGACTTTAAATGGCATTCTGGATGAAGGTCCTTCTGAGGCAACCGTGTATCGTTGGTATAACGAATTCAAGCACGGTCGACTAACTTTGGGGAAGAAAACGTGCTATCAGTGAAAAATGAAATCCAAGACAATAGGTGAGTTACGTATCAAGAGATTCAGCACATACTGCAGGTTTTATAGGTAAGCCTTCACGAAATTCTACCTGCATCTTCGCGTAAGGAGGAAAGTTTAACGCTGGGTGCCGCACAACCTCACCGATGCTCAGAAGCAGGCCCGGGTGGCATGGTGCAGTGATATGATAAAAAAATTTGAAGCAGGCTCTTCTTGGCTTGTTTACGACATCATTACAGGTGATGAGTCTTGGATTCATCAATACGATCCAGAAACGAAGCGCCAGCAGACTGTTTGGGTGTTTCAAAACGAATCAATGGCTACCAAAGTGATGCGATCTGGAAGCGAGGGGAAGATTTTAATCGCGAGTTTTTTTCAATTTGACTGGCTACTTGGTGTCAATTCCTTTACGAAACCAAAGAAGCATCAACGCTGAATAGTAGAGAATACTACCAAATGCTTGACAGAGGTTTTCTCTGTTGTGAGCAACAAGCGACCAAACACAGGGCTCCGCGGGCTACTGATCCACCACGACAACGCGCCTTCGCACACCGCGCTCAAAACGAGGGACTTCCTGGACAGCACGCCTGTCAAATTCTTGGGTCACTCTCCTTACAGCCCTGACCTAGCACCGTGTGACTTCTTTTTATTCCCGAAAATAAGAAATCTGCTTTTAGGGTTACAATTTTCGTCGCCGGAAGATGCGCTGGTTCAGACGCATGAAACTTTGTATAGAGGCTAGTAGAGAGTAGTTTGAAAAGATTTAATAAAAAAACATTTAACCATAGAACATTGATTTTTATTTTCGTAACTTTCTCAGTGTCCCACGTACATACAGGAGTCCCAGAAGTCGACTTCAAGCCAGAGTTGGGTAGAGTCATAAAAATTAACAGAAAAAAAAGTAGCCTGTTACTGCTTTTTTTACAATTTTTTTCAGCTATAAGACATAATCAAACCAAAATACATAAGCATAATCATCCTATAACGTTCCCACTGCTGGGACACAGTAAAAATTAAATTAATTTTAATTAATCTTAATTGCAATCCATAATGTACACATACAGGTGCTTAGTGTTACTTTTATAGAAACAATTATGGACCCTGTCGGGCACAGCAACATTTAAATAACTAGGAGAGAGGAAGAGCGCTATTATTATTTTTCTTATTACTAATTCATATATTTAAATTATATCATTTCTTTCTGTTTTTATATTAATATTAGTACATTCTAATATAATTATGAGTATTTTTATCACTTATTTATTTATTTTTTGGATAGAAATATATATTAATATTGTTTATTTAATACATAGCAAAGACATTTTTTTTCTTTTAACTATTAATGACTTGACCTGACCTATCACCCGATTTCGGCATGACGTCGACTTTCGGGACACCCTGTATATTCAATCGAATTGAGAACCTCCTCCTTTATTTTAAGTCGGTTAAAAAAGGTACTCGTCAAGACAAAAAGACGATTGATAAACGAAAATACCTTCTGAAAAAATCCGCAGGTAACATAATTAAATGTAACGACAGATTATTTAAGTAAAATATCGATATATTTATTAACTGGTTTTCTCCTAATCTTGTCCAACAAAAAACACTTAGGAGTACCCTGTTCCAAATTCCATATGAACCATGATCGTGTAGGAAGTATCCACTTTCCACACCAGCTCCTAAAAATAGCTCCACACTATACATCTAGTAAGGAATGTTCACGCAATTCGCGGCGCGCTACAATGGAGCAATAATTGCGCAACTGTCGCCCGACACTGCCGACTGCGTGCTAAGTTATACGGATATCTGTTTGTGTTCATAATGTTTGTTTGTTATTCAATTGTTTCGTGCATTGTGGAGCCGGTTGCTTGAATAATGGATCGCTGCATGAGTCATATAAGCTAAGTTAGTCTTTGGATAAGGTATTTGGTAGGAGACTCTCAGAGGCAATAGTGGCATATATACGAGAGGGCTGATATGGCATTACCTTATTTCATTTAGACAGACAGATACAAACGCATTGGGAGATCTACGATCTACCCAAATTCTTGCTTGGAATGGTCTGCTTTCTACGGCCTCAGGGACTTGGTGTATACAATACTGTTTCCATCTATGGTGAAGGCCTACCTCCAATATGGGACTGTGTGAATGACTGTAAGAATAGTTGAAATTAAGTGTGCGTGCAGCCAGTTAGCCCCTGTTTCCTGTGCATACATTCCCAGTATGGTTTCCTAGTTCGTCCACATGTCCACATTGTATTGGTTTGCATACCAAAACTCAGATACCTACAATGGTGTAATATACCACCGGGATGGATCTACATGCTTGTGACTAATTGTGCTTATTAGGGCTAATTCGCCACACAAGGGAAAACAATACGAGCACCATTATACTCAGAACGATTTCCTTAATCACTTCTACATGGCCTAAAATTTAAAGAAAAATACTATAGTTATTTCAATTATTTAAATTTAAAGATAGCAATAACAATACTTGACACAATACTTGAGACAATGTAAGTACACAAGAAGAAGCGCTTAAGAACTGCGAGTTTTTCAACACAGTGTCAAGTGTCACAACAGTATACTATGCACTACGTGGTGACTGGCACGTTTTATAGCGGAAACCTAACTATATAACACACTCGGAAGTGGTTGTTCTTATTAATGACTGTCTATAACAAGTAATAACGCCACATACGAACTACACTTTGCTCTTGACGTCACTGAAATCCTACAACGCGCAAGCAGAGTTATCCTCGCGATAAGCATATAACTATACAGAAACCCGACAACAACCTTTGGGCAGCAGCCCACCAGACACAACACCCGTGTGGTAGGATGAACATTTCTATTCCATGGAGGATAAGGTACTTAAATACCTCGCTTCCTCCCGACCTATCAAGTTAACACGCAGTAAAGCTACGAAGACCATAAGCACTAAGCAAATATCCTAAAGGCAAGATCCAACATATAAATAAATCAAATGCAACCACGAATCTGTTCGCAAACACTCAGTACAAATACACAAACATTCAATTTACAAACAAACAACACCCGGAAGCGGCGCGATATCTGCGCATGATTCACTGCCGTAACGAGAACTCCGGAGTTCCCTCAACACGACACCAATGCAATTATATAGCGTTGTGATATCAGTGAAAATGATATCAGTGCTGTTTGTGGACCTTGCAAGAAGTTAGTTGTCGCACCTGGTGAGAAATATGGACTGCAGTTTTTGACCAAGAAAGTAATTGCATTGGTTGTAAACTGGTTGTTACATGTTTAAAGCTATTACTTCGGAAAAATAGTCAAAGTGAGTAGCTGGCTCTTTTAACAGGTAATGACTAACTTCGTCTCTTAAGCCCCAGCTGAGAAAACCCAACCTTTTAACTTTTAAGTCCGTATAAATAATCATGCAAGTTTTACATTTCTCCAGTGTAAATCCTATGATCTAATGAGTAAACCAATCACACTCTACCTATTTCAACGTTCTATAGAGTAGAAACCTCATTACACAGACCCACTGATAAGAAACGCTATGAAAAGCCTGAAAGGTACCATTACTTTAATAAACCTTTAAACTTTTAATCTAATTCGCTCTTTAGAACGAGGCGATATTATCCCTATTTTAAAAATGATTAATTAAGGATTAAGAAAAATATTTCAGCAGAGCACCGCCAGCTCTGGGAGAAAATAAATTCACAACCTCTTGGGATCTAAACACGCGACGGAGGGTTGTCTGATCACTTTCTGGATTAATGGACGAGCTTTTAAAACGAAATGTAGCCGGCTTGTAATGTATTTGAAAAACATACACTTGATAAAGCTCATAGAAATTAATAGAGCATTCATTAAACGCAGGGCTCGGAATCGTTATTTAAAATAACGCTTTTTAAAACGTTTCGAACATTTGAACAACATTTTGTTCATAACGAAAACGAAATGAGAGCGTTTTCAAAACCCGGTTTATTCCGTAATTCGTAAATGTGATACCAACTGAATGAAATTCGTAATATTCGTAGTTTCGGATCAAAGACCACGCAACTCAATTAATGGAAAAAAACTGTCCAAAACGTTTTATTAATCAAAAACTATTAAAATTTTGTTCTTCTTCAAAAACGTTTTATTACGTTCCGTTCGAACGTAACCAAAAGAAATCATTTCTTAGGTATTTAAGATGAAACCGTTTCGAAAAATGTACTATCCGAGCCTTGATTAAACGTACCCGATAAAAGAATTAAGTCTCGTACACACTGGCGCGACGCCACAGCGCGACACAAAGGTACCGCGTGTCGTGCGACGAGCGGTGCCATTGTGTCGCGCTGTGGCGTCGCGCCGTTTTGCTGGAGTCTTGTGCAAGCTTGCATCTCTTTTCGAATGAGTAAGGCGAGTGTCACACGACGCCGCGGAGCGAAGCGGTACTCACGTCGCATTGGCTTGGATGCAATCCGCTGATCCCGACCGTACGGAGGAGCTGCGCTCGCGCCGTCTCTGTTCCTCCGCGCCGAACAGCGCGCGAGAGGGCGGCGCTTGGTACACGAGACACCACATCACAGCGCGGGTCACTGAGGGATAAGGCAAGAAAATTGCAGTACAGCATTTTTTTCATGGATTTTCATGGATAACCATCAGCGCACACAGGTGCGCTCACCGCCTCTCCGCGCGGCGCCACAAAAGCCGCTTCGCGGCCTCTGCCCTCCGCGGTGATGAGCGGCATCGTACGATTGTTTGCCCTCTAAGGAGGACTATAATCAAAGTGAAATTCAGCAACAACTATTGATTACTACCCAATGGGAAGCCACCACACACGATACAGCCCTAGATAATTCAATAATTTGAATACCTTTCTAAAGCTTAAAGAATATTCTCACGATGAAGTCTTGAACCATATCTTTGTACTTACTTTGTACGTACTGTAAAGTTCCTTTATGTACATTAAGGAACTTTCAATAAATTCTCAGCTAAAGCACTGAATCTTCGGCAGCCCTACAGTAAGTCCTATATAGAGGGCCGTATGAAAGGGCCAGTTTAATAACTAGAAGCTCATTAGTTAGAGAGGCTCTAACGATAGGCACGGCCGAATGTTGCGCCTAATTAAGGCCATTCATACGTGCCGGAGATAGGACGTGTGCCTCTATGCGATAAGCTGTCGCTTCACTTAGTTTTTAGAAATTAAACCTTTTTGGGCCCAGACTTTTATATTTTTTAAATGTTAGAATAAAAATTAGTATTTGCTGAAGCTCTAACCTATGCTTTCAACAAAATATTTAAGATCCACTAACTCATTCACATAACATATTTTATTGTTTAAACATAGTTTAATTACAAAAAAACTGAAAACTTTTATTGATATCGTTTCAAGTTTCAATATTTGCATTTAAAATTTTATTACTTTTTTACAACATTAAATTAAATGAAATAAATGTAATAAAATACATATACCTACACAGTCATAAAATTTTTAGTCGACAAATAATTGTTATTATTGCCAACGTATCACAGCAATTTACTTTTATTAACATAGATTCTACTAAAATAAACATATTTTATATAATTTACCTGCAAAGTAAACAGACATCTAGTTAACAAAATTAATTGAGACAACGCAAACGGAAAAAACATGAACAATGTATCAACCCACATAGAGAAACGTCACTTAACTAATATAAAATATTAATAAAAAATGCACGAACAAACGTACCGATGGTATCGCGTGATATATAGCGAGAACCCGCTGACTTATGTCTACTCTACACACTACAAAAACATTACAAACTCACCATGAAACAAGTCAACAAATCGCATAAAAGCTTATTGCGATAAACATCTCTGTTTTTGTACCAGACAATAGTGATGCAGCAATGGATTGGTCATTTATCGATAGAATGTTCATGTATTTCGTGTATGCTTGTCGTAATGTGACACCCAGTGATGTCCAGTAGTATGAGCATCGATCTCACGATAATATCGACATAAGATCGCCTGCGCCGCGCCGCCGGAGTTTTTATAGCTCATCATTTTGTTTTTAAGCTCGCACCGTTGTTTTGACAGTGTCGTTAAATGTTTATACGTTTTATTACACGTGTGGGTATCGATGCAGTTAAAGTATCAATATCTGCCTTTCTATTAAAAAAATATTTGGTTTCGAAATCTCGGTAGCTAGTTTAAGCTGCTATCAAAGACAGCATTTATCAGTATAGGCTTTAACATAAACAATCAACATAAGTTAGTTGTGACCTAGCGGTTTGGCAGGAACCTATCTAAACAAATGGTTAAAGTTATAGAGACCTAAATCCTTTTCGTGGCTTACCGACCAAACAACTATTCTTAAATCCTTGTAGCAAAAAGATTATAGAAAGTCAAGCTCAAGAACATTAGGTTGGTGCTGTTTTCACTTTCTTGTTCAGCTTTCCATAGCTTTATTTCATGCTTAACTTCTATAGAATCTACAGCATCCCGTCCATTAGTAGCCACAACATTTTTAAGTGGTTCTTCTTACTGACATTGTTAATCCCGGCTTCTGCTAATACCATCTAATAAAAGCAATACATCTCTTAAACCTTTGTATTTAAAAACAATTAATTCTCCTTTGTTTTTCCCCAACATACGTCTTAATTAAGCCACAAATACATAATTAAAGTTCGACAGCGGTGTGGAGACATTAATTAGAAATAGTAGGAAAGCGGAGCTCAATTACTAGAATATTAATGAGCAATGAGACCCTTGAGGTACACCTCTAATTATGCGCTGAGCCGCTGAGCCCGCTACCGAATTACTTCAGCTAACTTACGAATACGAGCATTTCTAGTCTTGAATTTTTATGGAGATCATGGTAATAGGGAAACGAGAAATTAGAGGGAAGTTTACGATAACTAGTAGTGCAAACACTTCTTTATTCATCTAGAATCAATTAACGTGCTAATTATAAGACCTATTAATAACATTCCAATAGTAGTTATCTGGTAAGGAATTGAAAACCAAAGTAGCTATTGAGATGCTAGTCTAATTGTCAATTTTAGACAAATCATTAGCCTTACACAAAAGCATATGCTTATTCAAGAATGTCTAATTCATTAAAACAATAATTATTATTTTGTAGGGTGTTAATAACCACAGTAACTCGCCTTAGTGACTGCCAACGATCCGTTTAGCCTTGATTCATAATCGAGCCAATTATATCATTGAACATAATCCTTGCAGCTCGTTCTAACTCTATTATGCTAACATGAATCACATTAACTACCTATTCATCTAACTCTTGTGTCATACATATCCTAGGCTTCAACACTTTAGATTTCCCTACATCTTGTCGTGCCAATACAAACTCAACTCTAAACCTATAGAAATAAATACTATCATGAATTGACACCAAACTGCATCAGAAAACTAGAAATCCAAACACAAATCTATTTGCTGCTTTAGCAGCAAATTAATAAAGTTCAGGTTCAAACGGCGTGAAGCCTTGTGATTATTAAGTATGAGACGAGGCTAGTAATCCAGAGGTCGGTAACAGAATTCGTTCCTAATCAGTTGATTTAATCTCAGTCGAGCGACGGCTCGTTAGTGCGTCGCTTATGTAATACGACTGCGACTAATTGCATAGCAGTCGCTTTGCTGCCAGAACTACAATATGGACTGTCTAAATGTTTGTAAACATCAGTTTGTAGTGTAAAATATGTAGTTGGTATAACACGTGATTTTTTAAAGTTACTTTTATTGAAATGTGGGTATATAATGACGTTATAATCTTTCTACTTCATGTTTAGCATTATACAAATAAATAAATCCACTGCCCAAGTTATACTCATCATTCCAGATTTAGCATCTCGCTACTCAACTCTACGATTTTCCTTGTTAATTCTCATCCCATTCATCTATATCCTTGTAAAAAAATACCACCACCGTGTAAGGTGACACATTCCTTGTCAATCACTTCGACATGTTTCCTTACTCCTGGTCCGGAATGTTGAACAGCGAATTTTTAAATTTTCTCCAACTCTAAATCAAGCCAGAAATGCCTTTAGTCAGAGTTAATAAATCTAGAAACATTTACTGTTACATTTAAAGCGAGGTATTTGAATGCGCTAACGACTGGTGGAGGCGCCGCCTGACCTGAGATACAGACTGTGCGTCACGTGTCTTGTGTAGGATACCTAGTACCTACACAGACCTATTGAGATACTACAAGTGTATCAGCAGGTCAGAGTACTGATAAGCTGAATATTTTTGACGCAGTTGGACAGTTGAGACAGATACAAAGTAATACAATGCTGAATGCTATGATAATTGGTCGAGCCAAATGAAGACAATCAAAATGTTATCGTAAAAAATCTATATAGTCTAACAAATGACCGTGACTGTTAAAAGCTTTAAACTAATAAGTTCCTTTGTCAAACAAGTTGTTGAAGTATAAAATATAAGGTTGTTTGTATCATACATTAAGTATTAATACAATATCAATGTGATGTCATTATAAAGGGCATTGGTGCCACTTACATTATTTATTGTATTGGTGACCTGGCATACAGGTTTTGTAAAAAACTTAATTTAGGCACCAGTCTTCCACAAATAATTATGAAACTGTTTCTGTAGACTATTGAATACTATATCTTTAATTTGTGGGTAGAAAGAAATAAATTATAATAGTTATAAAATTATAATAATTATTGTATTGGATTCTCGTTTTGATGATCCTAGTATTCATAATTTTATTTATGAGCAACGAAACTAATATTCAGTAGCCTATGTTCTGTTTACAACTATCAAACAACTATACCTACAGTATATACGTTCTTAGGCTATCAAAGACATCATGCCAACCATTACCATATAATAGAACACAAAACACATTTAAAGCCGTGAATAACTTAAGACAAATAACAGAAATCTAAATATAACAGGACGGAGACAAAACATTTTAAAAGCAGTATGTTTTGTAAGAATAAAAACCGATAAAGATAGAGAAACGAGTTAATGTGTCAAAACATTTAAGTAATTACAAAAACTTACACTAATTAAACCCTTGGTGGTTATAACAGATCAGAGAGAGACTTTCAAGAATGCAGACGCAAGACTGGTATTCAAAACATATTAATTTATGTTATCAAATATTCATCATAGTATAATGTCGTCGCTCTCGGAGCTAAATTCCACGTGGTATTCTTAGAAGATATTAAAACTGTGAAATTAAAACATTCCTCAATAAACGACCGTTATTGGCTTTACATATGGCATTATAATTATTATGGAAACTACTTGACCATCGTAAGTGCAAAAGTTAATGAGCGTGGGCTCTCTGTACCTACTTATCACACATTATCATTAGAAGTCTCAAATTGCTTTAACCCTACGACAAATTTAAACAAATAACCCGAACACATCAATAAGATAACTAAAGTCATTCGAATTAAGTTTTATAAAGTTAAAATCACTAAAGACCATTCCGAGCCCACCCAATAGATTTAAAGCTAATTGTGTTGGCACAGCTAAGTGTTCGGAATCGCTTCGATAGCCGGCTTTACTCAACCAATTACTTACCACTCTCGAGCATTTCAACTTGTCTGGCCAACACTAAACTTTAACTATTAAGTCATTAATATTATGCACTTCCGAACGGCCGCAGTTCGAAGCTACCAGTTACTACTCTCAAACAATAAAATCTTATTTTTAAACCTTACTAAGATTGCACGTTTTATCGCCAACTATTTTATTTTAAACATTCTAAACTTGTTAAGCTTTCTTTATAGTGTTTGTGAGTATTAAACTTCGCAGTAAGTACTGAATAAAACTGATGCAACATTTTACGACTGCATTCTTTTTTCTTTATTTGCATGCACGCGCGCACTTCAGTTGGCAACACTAAAAATATTTGACTTTTAAACCCAAACAATAAATAAAGTAACATTATGAGTTAAATACGTCCTAAATCACACCTTTACGACTCATTCACCAGCATAATAGATTATTTGCAAAAGGAAAAGGAAGTGGTCCCAAATGCGTGCCCTGCGAGACACCACGACTTGTGACGCCTAAATAAATACGAATGCGTTTTGTTGGATTGTGAGAATTGATATTTATGGTCGAAAAAATGGCGTCCCGCAGCGGGACAGCTGCTCAAGCCAGGGGGATAATGGAGGGCCTTTACAAATTATGTTTTCAACGTAGAACGACGCACTCGGAATCAAAACGATAAAGTATACGTTAAGGAATTTATACAGTAACGATTATTTTGTATTTACGATCATTTAAGCGCTTGAAGGTAATGTTTCAATGTTTGAGATTGGAGTTACAAGAGCGAGATTGTTGTTTTCGCAATTCGCTGGAATTACGATAAACATAGATCTTGCTTTCAAACATTTAGTAACCATTACATATAAATCAGACTATTTATGTTACAATCGATACATGATTGTGAATGTTGACTGTTTTACTGCTTTGCCATTAACATGCCAGATCACAGACGAAACTGAAAACATCTGTATTTTCAAGTTACAAAATGATCGTGCTTCATACATCATAATTCAAAATATTAGTTTAATCAGATACACCCATTCGACACATGATGCGATGAAAATGTATTTAAAACATACATGCTGTGTATTAGTGGTCTACATAAAGTATTGTAGCATTTATGATATTTCACGATTCCCTGATATGTATTTAAACATAATAATCACATGATACATCCGAAACAAACTCCACCGCATTATTTCATTCAATTCACCGCTACCTCCCGCGGAGAGCCTGCATTATTTGAAAGCGCCAAATATTTAATAAAATAATATCAACTATAACGCTTGCAAACTTTATGAAATACTTTTGTTTTTGTTCACAGATCCAAAGCTGCTCTTGTTTCTGACCGTCATTCATATTGTAAGTACAACTTAGTGAAAGTACTCTGGAAATACTATTATAGTTTCATCTCCAGAACATGCACATATGCATCAACTTTATTATTCACGAGCTTTTCATGGACATGGCGGAACAAATCGTAGAGGTACGTTCTGCCGGGATTAAAAGTATCCTGTGATTAAAGTACTGTATGTGTCCTAAATTTCTTCAAAAATACGTGTAGGTACCGTTCAGCCGTTTTTGTGTCAACCTGGCCCATACAAACAGACAAAAGGACAAAAAATCTAAAAAGTAATTCAATCAATCAATGAATAGTTTTATTTGTAATCAAATGTTACAACAGAGTGCAAGATTTTACAACTGTTTTTTTTCGGCATCAGTCGTTCCCACACCTCGTAGCAACAACTTCTTTTTCAAAAATAAAATTTATAGTTTTGAGTTATTTACTATTTTATTATATGTTACAAAACCAGTATCTAACAACCAACCACCAACCAATATCACCATCCACCAGCATGATGGCATGGTGGCCATGAACCAGTATCTAGTAGAGTGTGTCTAACAGAAGCAGGTTTTATAAAAAATATACGCACCACCAATCAACAACAATTATTATTTTTAACAAACAAAACTTAAACCTAACATACCGATAGAAATATTGAGCAATTCATTAGTTAATCGGATTTTGTCTAGACCTAGATTGTCCTATGGAGCAGGACCAGCATGTTTCCAAGCATTCTTACCTAGGATATAATCCTCTAATTTGTAAAATGCTGGTTTACAAAGAGTACTTAGACACAAATCTAGTTCCCACATTTCGTAAACCTACCTATTGTTTAAGTAACTGTTTTTTAAACATACGACTCGACTATAAAACTAATTAATGCTATTATTTCCACTTCTAGTAATAACAGAATGTAATTATCAGTAAAGCTGGAATCTCGTTTGTGACACTGCGACCTTTGATTCGACTCGCAGCAAATTAGTAAAATCACCTCGTTACTATATCTATACCTGGGTGGAATACTTTAATCTACATGCAAATGAATGCCGCCAAAACTAATAGACCCATACTATGGAGGCTGGGCTTCGTTCAATTTTATGCCGGCACAGGGTTCGACATTACCATCAATTTATAAGAGAATTTTGCACGTGTTTCTTACTGTGTATCATCGATAATATCAGCGTTTATATCGTCTAGTCATGGATACTCAATGTGTGCTTGTGAAAATAGATATTTAATTTTGCTTTTCTATTCTAAAATAACTGTGTGTATCATATACAACACAAACACAGATATTACATTAGCATGTATGTAAGTAGGACAAAGAGAAGACTATACGAAGATAATAGTCATTACCGATCGATTATCTCAACAACTAACGAACAAGGATGGTGCATAGGCTTGCATGTATAATCAATACCACGCGACCTTCCTCCAAGGTCGTAGTACAGGATATATGAGGCTCTGAATGAGTCGGTGGTAGCTTCGTCCTCCGCTGTCGGGTATTAATTATTCTATTAAACTTAGCCTCCGAGGCTCCGAGCCCGCCGAAATTTATAGCGTCCGTTAGTTTTACTAATAACTCATCTACCTGACCATAAACCCGCGGTTTGATTTAATGATTCGTTTGTTTTAAGCCGTGCATTTTAATAAACTTTTTTTTTGTGGAAATTCTAAAGATGTGACTGTGTGATCGTACGAGTAGTTGCCTGTTCATGTTACTTCGTCACGTCACCTCTTGTGTTTGGAAGTTGTGACAAGGGTCGTCAATTAATTTAACATACAATAACCAAGAACTTTACATAAAAGGAACCTGCCCCAAAACAAATATTCTAAGAAATCTGAGAGTGTAAGTGATATCTGTGTAACATAAATCATTTAAAAATGAAGTAGGTAAGACACTCTAAAGTTAAATGAATATAGTAGATTCCCAAACCGACAATTTAGAAAGACAATCCAAGGATGGACAACATAACGATTTTAATATTTTGGAATCCAGCTGGTCGACTCAACATGATATCGACAAAATACACTCAAAGTTAACAATCCCACATATGATATCCGATTTCGTTCGATTATCTCAAATCCTTAGCAGGACCGAGTTAAACGAAGTCGGACAATAAGTAAACACGTCAGAAAAGGGTGGTGTCACTCGGAGCCGTGACGAATGCGTTTACGAACAAAACAAACAAACACGACGACATTTTGTTTTCTAACTACGTCGAGGATGCGGGCGGTGGACATTATATTTTAAAACGTTTAAATGTTACAAATGTGTGTGGGATACTGTGCGACGTTATCTCATAATCTTTTCATCTCTCATAATCGAATGGAGCTTTTGTCATAGCGGGTTTTGTTCCCGCTGTGATAATTAATTACCCTAATGAATTGAGCATGTTTGTTGTTTTCGGTATTTCGGTGCCTTCCTTTGATGAATCAAATATATAAAACGATATTATTTACTTTATCCGTAAAGGAATCAATGTTCGGGTAATCAATAAAGTATCTTATACAACTTAAATTCACAATAATAAAGCTATAGATTCTATCTGTTCATATTCTTCTAGAGTTGAAGCTAAAAAAAGCTATTTCTAAGTAAGTTGACGAAACAATAGTAGAGCTTTGAACAGCGACAATGACAATCGATATCTGAAGGGGACCATGTTTGGGTTATAGAAATAGTTGGGATTGCGCCACCCACTGGCCCCACTGGCCCCAAGCCCCGCCACCGACTGCCAACCAGATGTACACTATATTATGGTAAAACATTCTCCCAATGACTTGCTTACTGACACACATGACAGCAGAAAGGAAACTGTTTTTGTAAGGAATGACATAATAAGTTCGCTTTTTACTTGACTCTGATGATGAAAAAGTATGAGATACGATGTAGCAGTCAATGTGTGTTGGATAAAGATAGACTTTAGCAATAACGAAGAACGTGGGTTAGCTGTAGATCAAATTGATAACTTAACTCTTTACCAATTGATCGGTATCAACTCATGTCTTGAGCTTCAGGATATTGAATTGAAACATAGCATCAGGTTTAAGCTGGTTCTTATTGAAGTGAGTGCCTTACTTATCCATAAAATACTTCATTCTTAAAATAAAAGAGTACGAATTTATTGAACGTCTTCGATTTATGTCTCACGGGGTGACAGAGGACTAACCCGCACGAACACAGGGCGGCGTTCACAAAGAGCAACATCTATAACAGCGGGTTCAGATGTCGCTATAATGTTCAGTATATTGGCTACGCCTACATTTGGATAAACTATTTCCTTCGCATTTCACTTTAGTGTCAACCTCCACTTTACTAGTAAGAGTTAAAAGCTGTAGTTTACAACATTATTTCCTCATTCTACACAAAAATGTGTTTAGAACGCACTTTCAGAACGATCCAAGTATTCAATTTCACTGGAAACATGTTTAAAAGCCTCTTGCCACAATGATTTAATTAACAGATTGCCACTTTATATTTATAACATGCTTGTTATTGATAAACTATCACATGTCGACCGTTTAATTTAAAACACACACAAGCCGTCCACCACACATCACTAATCACCGCCGAGGCGTTGTTACGATCGTTTCGACTATTTATAATTTTTAATCTATAATGAAATCTGCATGCATAATGTACGTCATAAAAACAGTGAGGTGAGACTCGAAGCTGCGAGCGCACCCGTGTGCCCACGCGCACCTATTGTAACCACCCACACCACGTCCAAACACACCAACTTAGCATTTACCGTCGCAGCACACCATCTCCCTTATACGCAGTTATTTTTCCAACGAAAACCGACCGCAAACCTAACTTTGTTAACTTGGAAAGAACAAACTTACTCATGCCCACAATTTTGGCAGTTTCAACCCTACTGCGTTCGAACATGGTGTTGTGGCCTACACTTGTGAATTAAGCAAGTAATGTAAACTAAAAGGAACAGACACCATTCACGTCCTGTCGCGGCCATACATAAATATCGCGTTAAATAAATCATCGGCGACATGTTTTGTGACGTTTGTATTTTTAGCTTTCGATTGTAAATTGTCAGAGCTGTGTTTATTTTATGGGAGGTAAAAAATGATAGATTCTTCGGTTGAGGCGCTTTGTCATGCGGACACTAGTATGAACTCGTAATTTATTAACTGGTCGTGTTGTTCGGACTAATTAAGCAAGCAATGTTATATGCAAATGAGGCTAGGATACAATAACGAGAAACTAGGTTTGAAACCAGTACTGAAACTGTCTATGACTTTATTGTAACCGCTTTTAGTTAACAATCTCTACATAAAGATACAATAATAAAATTTATTTCGTAGGCAAGCTTTATATTCGTTGAAACAAACAATCCAGCAGTCGACACAACTTAAGTGGCTATTATTATCAGCTAATCGCTCAATAAACTTCTGCTAATTAGCTAATTTAACGGCCGCAATCAACTCTCGCCACGCTACTAAGCTAAATGTAGCAGCGCCTACATAAAACGTCTGCCTACGACCAATCGTAAAATTTAAACAAGCGGACCACAGTGACCGCTCACCATACGGCACCATTTTTTGCCGAGACAACCCTCGTCTTGTATTTTTTTTTCGTATAGCAACACTGTCTTTTTCTCTCGTGTGTTTATTGTTCCTTTTGTCTTATTTCTATTGGACAAGCAGACTAGCAGCAGAGAAATAGAATTTAAAGCAGATTATCTGCCCGCATAAGTCAAAATATTGAAAAGTTGTTGTTACAGAGGATTAGTTGACATCCTTTGTATGAGTAATACATCATTGTTTTCTATCAGAAGAGGTTGTTCATAAGAAAATGTTGTTCTTAGTCTGCTATATTTTATGGCCAATATAAAAAGTTCCTTCCGTTTTCGTCCTTAGACAGCATTAATAATACTCCAAGAGATTTATAAACTAGTGCTAGTAAACGCTATCATAGCCACACATTATTATCAAAGGTAATTATTAATCTAGGTGACTCTACCAATTATACTGGAAAAACGCTAGGAAAAAGTAAGCAACAAGAAAGTTCTCACCATAAAGGTTTGCATGCCTACGTAAAACCTTCGCGACATACCGTCCAACAGAGATACAGTCATTTTGGCGCGCGGGCCACAAAATGGCGACGAGATGGAGACGAGAGATAGTGGATGCACAACCGGATTGATAGTGCTAGGTAGTGCGTCCCGTGACGTTTATTGCCATCCGGGGGCAAGAGTTATGGCTTGCCCGCACTCGCGGAAAGTTCACTCCAAACTATTTATTGGCAACACTCCAGCAAAGGAAGCGACGACTACCCCGCCGATATTAATTCATTCGTTGCTCAGCTAAAAAAATCATATTTTCCCGATAATGGCATATGTTGGTGCCAGCCGTAATGTTCATATGCAAAACAGATAACATCACACTCTTGGTATTTCTTAAAGCTGCGACTTTCACACGATGCAATAAATGAACCCAATTATATTTTTTATTACGATATTATTTCACTTTATTTATTCTCTCAGCTCTATCTCTGCCAATGCGGTGATTTATTGATTGAGTATGTTTACAAATAAACCGTTGTCTCCGCGCTGCCTCCGGACGCTGTTTAACATCGTGATCTCTGAGCCAGTGACAGGATTATCTAAATCTGTACACTGACTGCTAACATAATATCGTTTTTTTATATATATAACGGTAAATTTCTTAAACTAAAAGTATAAATTAACTACTAATAAACAAATATTTTGACAACTCTATTACACAATTCAATTATAAAAAAAAGGATTCGTAAAGCGTGCGAATCCCTCAAACCATAATAAAGCATTTCTAAAGAAATTCGCAAAAAAAAAAACGTTCACGTTGGTGAACTTACTTGTTGTGTAAACATCCGCTGGTGAATCCGAACGCATTCGTAGGATGCCATCTTTTTTCTCCCAGTTTGATGGGAAGATTTATGAGCAGTGACAAAGTCAATTTCGTGGCACGACGCGGCGGCGCAGCGGCACGCCGCGGATGCCTTAATGCCTTATGATGGAATTTGGCATGGGCTTTTAACTGTAATTATCCTTAAGTAAACATTTTACCTGGCAATTTGATGAATCGCCTCTGTCGTTGTGAAGAGATGCTTTGTGCCCGTAACAATTCAATTTGTAGAGGCTTTCGCGGAAATAAATTTAAATGGGCGAAATTGTCGCGTTGCTCAGTAGGAGACCGTGCAAATGATCTGTAAGTTAAATGGCAGTCGCATATCTTGGGCCTGAATCCATTTGAACTCAGAGAACCAAGTTTGTTTTTCAGTAGTACCCTTTTTACAGTCTATGAAGCTTGAATAAACGCTTTTAGGCTCGTTTACATGAGTTAATCAGTAAATTCTCATAGATTTTATTAAAAACATTTATTTTATTAATTTAAAACAAACAACTCTTTAAATTTACCAATCTACTAAACCCTGGTAATCATTATTTATTTCAATGTAGTTTGCACACCGGATGTTGCCGTTGGATTAGATTCAATATACCTACATATTCGTAATTTACCACGGGAAATCTGTAACATAGTAATATATAGCTCACTTTACAATAGAATACTATTGTAAAGTGAGCTATATTTTAGTAAAGTAAATAGTTAATTATTTGAAGGATATAGAGCCTTGTAAAAAGAATCGCTAAATGCTAAAAGGACATGCCAATTGGCAAGCTGTGAAGTTGGGAATGGTACTTATCCAATCATCATAAATAAGTAAAAGTTTCAAATTGTAGCTGTTTTCTAGATTAAAGTAACCATAGATAGGTGCTTCAACGCACCATAAACTTATGTGTTTTCTACAATGAAAATGCATTGATGCAACAAAACTCGTACATTAAATTCAAAACCTCTTTCGGTCACACACAAACCTTTCAAGAATTTGTTAATTCGACGCCCAAAAATATCTAAAATATTTATTTATTTCACGTAACATAATATACCGGTTTTATACACAAGTTCCATGACATCTTTAATAAATTCAACGTGTTTTGATAACAAAATTCGACTAAATGGATTCTCAACTGTCGCCTTATTGATTGCTTCGACAATTTTATCGTTTGTTACGCAAAGCTGTCAAATGGAATGGGATTTTTGAATTCGAATTCCGAACATGCGATCGACGCTTGGTTTTTTGTTTTTCGAATGAAGAACTCACTTTACTTTGTGCGTGCGAAAACTTTAGCTTTTTTCTTTGTAATAGGTAGCATAGATACGCAAAGTGCAATGTTTGCTTGGCAGCTGTATAAAATAATCATAATTAAAGAAAATTATAAAATTCTATCTAATCATTATTAAATACCCTAACTAGTGTGTTTATTATTAACAAAAGTATAAAGGTAAGTTTTAACCATGTCCCTTTCTAAATCGGATCTACTAGTGGGAATTAATTAGCGATGGATCCCATTTGGTGATTAGTCTATAAAAACCTTCCCTTTCGAGAGAAAGTCTAATCACGTACCTAGTTCTGAAAGTTTAACCTATTGTACTGAGTGGTCCTAAGTAAAAAATACTAAGCTTAACTGGTGGTAAATCAAAATGGTTTGGCAATCCACCGCAACAACAGCGTTATACGGTTTGTATGCAACATTAAGTATTTATTCAGCACGTCCGTGAAACTAAAGGATACCAGTAATTGAGCTAAGCGCAGACATATCGCTCTATTAGTAAATAATATGTCACCAACGACCCCTCCCAGAAACTTCACGGTTCATGGAAATGCACCACAGAACTAATATTATCACTACACATATCTCACGTGTCCGCTACCGATTCTCAGAAAAATACAGCTTTTTTCGTCACCAGCTATCCTGTCACTTTTATCCGTTCGAGCATTTTTCATTCGCCCCGCTTATTACGTGTCTAAATATCAAGTTACACGCCACACCTGTTGGCGACGAGCTTCGCTTTATAAGCGATAACAGCGCGTATGATAAATGTCATATTATTTTCGGTGCGAACTTAAGCGCTTGCATGCATCGCTCGCGGTGTTCCCCATCAATTTGAGTGGTAATGAGAAGATGCGCTGATAGTGACAGGTCCGGACGCACGGCGCCTGACAGCAGGCGTGGCCAGCTAACGAGCCATGTCCCTCCACTCAAAAAAAATAACACCGTCTTATTCAAGATATTTGTCGACGTTCGCAGTGTTTTCGTTCCAATTAATGGATCGAGAGCGCACGAACCGAGCGTAATCGATTTTGAATCTGTCACGAACTCTCGTACACGTTCCCTACGACAAGAAATCGATTATAGATTAACTGAATCGACTGGTTTTTGGAGCTCAATTATTTACATTTAGTCGCATTTCTCTTTTATCTTTCGTTTTACAGATGATCATTTGTCCCCTGCCTGCCTGCGTCACATTATATTTGGACGTGACATAAAATCTTTCCCGGATTAATCAACGCCTTATTTATGACCACTGAAGTTTATAAGTGTGAGAAACCTACGCATTGTAGTAAGTGGTCAAGCACGTGTGTGGATATACATATTATGAGCAGCTTCTCATCATTAATAAAGTCCGCTACTTTTCCTAATGTCTGCTTTATGACGGGTATTAATTTCGAATGATTTGTGTCAACTATAAAACCAACGTTAGACGCCATTAAATCTGTTGTAGCATGTCGTATAGAATAACACGTCGTTCGATCATAAACGTGCCTCGCTCACCGGAGTCACCGGTCCACTCGGTCTTGTCGATGCGATCTCGCTCGTTACCCGCGGACGATACGACAAACGCCATTATTTCCTTCACTGTGACAGCGAGGCACTTTATACGAGTCGCCAAGCATAGGTGGTCCCTTTCTCGGACGCTCCCGGACTCAACTTCCTAAGTCAACAGTTCTCGCTGTGCTTTTGTTGTCACTACACTGTTGTCCTTAAGAAACAGAACAGAGACGGAATAGACCTCCAACGCTCGCCACACAGACGTTCCAACAAATTCTCTATAGCTCCTTAAAAATTAAAAGCGATCGTATAATGTTTCAATATAAAGATCTGTTTTCGCAAACATTAGGAAAACATATTTCGTTGGAAGCTTTTACGACTCCATTATCATATAGATGCGTGTGTGGGGGGCGTTATTAAAAAAATATTTGTGTGTGTGGCCGGTGCCGACCACTAGCTACAAAACGCCATTTGCACAATCTCCCGCTTAAAAGTAAAATTGTTTGCGTTATGAAAGCTTTTTTGCGCCATATTTGAATTTATATTGTGCATTTTGTGTGTGCATAAAATGTGCTGCCTACACATTGTTTTCGTGTAGTGTTTATAAATATCTCCCAGATTTATGATGCTATAAACTTGCATACTTATTACTGACGCAGAGTTTTTGGACAGCTTTGAATATTAAGATTTAGTTTACGAAAAAGGAACTGGAGACTTGTGAAATCAAATGAGTCATACTACAAGCAACGAGCGAGTGCTAACACAAAAGGATCAACATTTTAATTGATCAATTATAAAGACGAAGAAAGATTAGTGTGATTACAAAAGCTTTTGAATACAACAGTTATATTGAACAGTCTAGATGTGAACTTGTAATCAAATTATAGGTCGATGATACTAAATTCTCAGAACAAAGTAAAATGTAAATCAAAGCTTTTCTTCTGTCACATTTCAAGCCATTTGAAATCCAAAAGGGATTTTAACATACGATATCAATATCCGGCAGTATTGAGCCAATACCCTCTTAATAGCACTCACGAAGTTCGCATATACCCACGTTACAATGATTTACCATAAAAAACACATTATTTACCTACGAACGCTATAGATTGTGGCGGCCATCAAGCTTGCACACCACGCTTCGTTCTCCACCACCAATCGAATACTAATTACCATTACAAAAGTGAATAATTCATTTGTCGTGTGCATAATCAACCACCAATCTTCCCTGAGACCTACGAACCAGTTTACTTAAAAAAAGTGAGGGTCTACTTACGCTGGTCGGTTAGATTGGAAGCCAAGATCGTACGCATCTGTATTTTACTACGGAACTCGTTATAAACGCGAAAGTGAATGAAGTATACGTTTCGAATGCTGAATAATCATAGACGGTAATGTTTCTCGTTTCAGTGATGTTGCATTTTAATCCATAATTGTAAGGACAGAAAAAAGAGATGGATTTAAGAAGTCTGTCTATGATTTTGCTTTGAAACCTGCATTTCATTACTTACTAATTCCGTCCTTTCATCATGATTGTCCACAATAACTGCAGTAATATCAATACATTTATACAAATTACCCTCTGATATCATCTGATGCAACTTCTTCTACCTCGGGTTTGCTTTTCATCTCAATGTCTTTCATTTATAAATAAATATTTATGAACTCTTCTACACTTAGTTACTTTTAACGTGAGTTAATAAACCACAGAAATATATTTTATTCATAAAAAAAATGTGGGGATCAATATTTGGTTTATCGTTCAACAGTTTACACATTGGCATCAGTGTACGTAATGTAAATAAAACCAAACACAGGTTTTTCCACTTCGTTATTATTTTATTTATTCGTCAGTTTCGTTCAATTTTGTTAATTGAGGCAGCAATGCAGCCATTGTCTGACTGAATATAAATAAAATCTCCATGTTGTCCCGACAGTTTATTTGCTTACGCTGATTGAAAAGACTTTATCGTTCAATGATGGAGTTGAGACTTCAAGTACCTATCACCACCATCTAACCAAACTGAATCTCATACAAGTACTTATTATGGTAGGTACTCGAATGTATACTGCTATTCAAACTCAACTATCTAGCAAGCTAGCCCAAAAACTCCAAAATGTTGACGAACAACTGCATTACAAATGGGAAGGATATATTATCCCAGCTATGTCCAACTATACCTAATGGCAGGACGACCAGACTCGCACAGACCAGGGGAGTATGGCACAAAATGGAGGAGGCCTATACTCGGCAGTGTCTGCAAATAATTATTGGAACTCAGAATAAAGCTTCCATAATTGTTCTTTTACACAATTCAACATACTTACTCAACACATCATAAAAATATTAATACTCAATCCATGGGAATGAAATGTGGCGTGAAAAGAGATTTACAACTAGTTATATAAATTGTTGCCAATCCGACGCTTTCTATAATAAATAATGCTGGCAATTTAAAGTTGTATTTATTTGTTATAAATAAACGGTTTATTGAGCCAATGATGAATGTTTAGAAACGCTTATAGTTTTACTGTGTTATAACTATTAACCGTTGCGAAGTTTAGATCTTCGAGAAAAACCATAGCTCGTGCGTATAAATATCGTAGATATGAATTTAAAAAAAAAGCGTGTTGAGGACTTTGTAAAAGTTAAAAGAGGTACCAAGCAATTAGAACACTGGCGCATGGCGGTGACGATGCACAAACTGAACGAAAAGGAAAAGACGAAAAAACTAACATCTCCTTCGTGACGAAAAGTTTGAAAGCAAAGCTTTTGCCAAAGTTTGTTCGTAACCAACAACCAAAAGAATTATCAGTGGTACCAACCCACATAGATCGAAAACAACATACAGTCAAAGCATCTATTTTAATTGAACCTATACCTTTCTGAATTTACTAAGGTATGTCTATCTTAAAACAATTGTGTCAACTATAAACCTATACGATAAGTCCCATTCGCGGCTCCTCGAACAGCACCCAATCAGAGCTATGAACTGTACAAACGCACAGCCAGTCAGTATGTTTGTCTGTTTGCGCAGGCGTGTGCTATCAACTGATTAAACAAATATATTACTTACGAGCAAGTATGTGCCAAGTACCAACACGAAACATTTTTAGGAAAACAATAGGGTGTTTATTAATAAACTTTTGGTAAATAATTTGGCTTTTGAAACTTAATCCCACTCGTTTTGACAGTTTATTGGGGAGTTTTTTGTAGAATATCTCTCTGCCTTTCGTATAACCTTTTTTCGTGGTATTGAATAAGCAATATCTGTAATTAGTCCCAGGTAGGTTCCGTTTGTATTATTTTCATTTAGGATCCTTCTGTAATTATGGAGAAATATTTTGTTTATAAATTAAATAAGTATGCAAATATGTAAATACTGTTTCACGTCAAAGATTTTCTCAATAAATATCGTATAATCGTGTAATGTACACTATCCTCACCTGCAGTATGAGCTGACGTATTGAGCTCATGGTCTGGCAGTTTGAGTAAATGATGCGGCCTACCCAAATGTCTTTTCTTTGATAATGTTCGTCGAATCGTTGAGCTCCTTAGTTCTGAGTTGAGCTGCATGAATACTGACAAATGCGTGCACTGAATGGACAGGTGTACTCAACCTGTGTGGTTCTTTCCTCAAAATATCCATTTCAGACACCAATCTACATGGACTTCACATGATCTGACCAAGATTATGTCTTGACTTTAAAAGAGACTGTGACCTCTGAGTTTTTTTCGGCCTTTCTTTTCAGAGTAGTCAGATAGGAAACGCCGATCTCATATAGCTTTTAAAATATGATTGACGTGTAAAAGAGTGTATACAAACCTAATTACAGAAATAAAATCATTTATCGTTTATCATTGAGTTGAAAAGCTCGATGATAATTCACAATGATTTAATTTAGCCCCGAATAAACTGCACTTGCGGTTGGCATGCCAATCAAACTGACAGGCACTCCAGTTTCGAAATGCACGAAATTAAGTAGGTATCAAGTTAATCAAGAAATTAAGTTTCATTTGTTAAGCTCATGTTAAATTGTAACAATGAAAGCTTGTAATTAACTATGTAAATGAGTGAAGTAACTTACTGCACTTTAAATTGTACAAGTATTAAGGGCGTTTTCTTCTATAGAACACATTCATCCGAGTACTTATGTGGAATTGATATTTATTTAATTTAAGGTCTGTAAATATAAGTGATATTCCTTTCTGTTTACACTAGAGCCCAGTCGCAAATAAGATTTGCAGAATATGCTAAGGCTACGACATTAAGTCCCTGAATACTACTTAACTAAAAAACTTACTGAAACTGCAATGCCGTTCCGAACTCCAAACGAAAATATATCGGCATTATTTCCGTGCGGTGCCTGCAGCGCAATGCTCTCGGTGCGGCAATAACCGGTTAAATTACGGCATAAATTATCGCCGGACGGTGGCGTTACCGGCTACCCGGCGCACCGTCCCGCCGAGCGATACACTTTGTTATAGAATAAGCCAGCCTCCTCTTAATAGAACATGATTTGTTCTTATTAAGGACTACAGTGATGAGATGAGGTTTAAGTTTCGAGATTTGGACTTTTGGTAGTCAAATGTGAGGGTAATTAAAGCATTTTAAGAGATTTTCTCCAAGAAATCTCTACGTGAAAACCTCTGTAATAGATCATCATATCAAATCATTGCAATCTTATGCCATCGTTTTAAGGAACGCTTATGTTCAGTCGTTGATACCTACTTCATCATCCGAACCCATAAATATGAAGAATCAAACGAAACAAATGAAATGAGACCAAAAAACAATTCGAAATCCGATGACACGAGTCGTAGCCAGTGGAGAAACAAGTGAACATTTTTCACTAAAAAACATTTGGCAATTTTGAAACTAATCTGTGCACAAAGGTCGTTTGCGAGCGATCACGCGGAAATTAAGCGGTCGTCGGTATGCGCTGCGACTAATGACGCGTCGCAGCACAAATCGCGCGACTAAATTGACGCACGCGCGGCTGTTCTCGTTAACACCCATTGCCCAGCCGATGCTCTCGCTGATTTTATAAATGATGTTTTCACTACATTCTCCAAGTTTCTCCTTGCCAGCGAATATAGGTTTTCGCTAGCAAGGAAAAAGTCTGCTGACATGTCAAAGAACAGCTCAGCGTGATAAGGAAAGCAAACGAAGTAAAAATAATATACCTGTGTAATTGCAACTACATTTAAAATGCACCATAGATACTGTTCCTACTTACCGGAATGTTACATTCATACTATGTTTATGTACGATTCATCGTAAGTACATAAACGAGAGTGTCCTACACAACAATTTCTAAGCACCATCGTTCAAGAGTTCTAACTTCTATTAGTAGAGGTTGATAGAGGAATTTAGAAAAAGAAACCCACTGCTATTTATTCTCTAAATATTCCACTGCCAGTCGAACATGGAAATACGTAATTTATGGAAATTTGAAAGATGGAAATTTTTTATCTAACTTACTCCCAACTAAAACTATAAATCAACATGACACATGTCAGTTTCCTGTTCCCATGCCGGCGCGGATAATCGGCAAAAATATCGAATATCTATTCGGGATACATATCGATACATCGACAAATAAATACGAGTAGTCGGACAAACGACCAGTGCGTGCGCGGCCTACATAATTTATGAGGTGGTCAGCTGTGACTGCGTACAAGCCGATATTGCAAGAGTTTTGGGTCTCGACGAATTAAAAATGTAGTACTTCGGCACTTTTGGATTGGAAGGACCGACATTAAAATATGGAGGGATTGGAAAGTTGTTCTGTCTATTTGTTTGTCTAAGTTAATCATAGGTTTCGTCGATCACGCCTACGCTTTTGACTAAACGATAGGCAACAACCAAGCTTTATGCAGATTAGGGTGAAAAGCGATGGAGTATACTTGCATAATTTTGTTTTGAACCTTTTTGATGTAAGGCTTCGTAAAGCTCGTAGTGTTAATAATCACATTATTTTCGATCATATAACTTGTCCAGAGGTCGTAATTCTGAAAGAAAGACTAAAAAAAACTGAAAAAGCAGCACAGAAATTTACGTTTCACATTAAGGCTGCAGATAGAGTAACTTTCATTTTTGGGGTAATGAAACCCAAACTACTAAAACAATATTTATGACCTCACATACAACATCTCAGACCCTATAAACTCAGCCCCCTATAAACTGGCCACTTGGAGCTTCCTTCAATAAAAGGCATCTCCATATTCCGAAGGCAGTACGAGTGTTTCAAATCGCACACATGGACATATAACTGCTCTATTACAAGGAATGCCAGCTAATTGGTAGTTAGCAGCAAGGCAGTAAAACGCCTCATTACTAATTCTGCCGACGCCAAGCTTCGAAGACGTGTCAATTCGACTAATTTGCAAATATATCGGCAGCGGATGCTAAAGAGGACATTTAAATACCATAGAATATCAATATGGTTTATTTATTTAATAGATTTGATATGCATAAGTAATAGAATATCTAGGAATAATAAAAAATAGATGGCGGCTGTGGCTGATAATAAAATACATAATGCTGTGGTATTAGTATAAAGAAGCTCGTAGCCGCTGAATGGTGACATTATTAAAATATAAGCACTAAGTTAGAGTAACAATTTTTTTTATTAAAGACTTGTCGAGCATGTCGGTACACGCGGTCCCAGAAATAACGGGTCAGTCACAAAAGTCCGAATATCTCCCGAACTACGTATACTATCATATTGAAACGAAAACTGTTCGATTGGGCATTTAATGATACAAAAAATGAATAAATTGAAACTTATGTGTACCTTCATTCTTATTCTCAAAATAAAAATTAAGTAAGGCATTTTTGTCTGAAATTTAAAATTTTGTAAGGTTATTTTTTTTTGCTTTTTTTCATTACATGCATAATTTTAATATTTCGTATTGCCTCCCCGAGCTCTTCTTGCAGCTTCCAGGCGATTCGGCATGCTGAACATCAAATTTCGGAGCCTGTTCTGAGAAATCGCTTCCCATTCCTCCACCAGTGCTTGTCTGAGCTCGGGTAGCGTGATTGGTGGGGAGTTACGACGTTTTGCGCAACGCTCAAGCTCGTCCCATGCATGCTCTATGGGGTTTAAATCAGGACTTCGCGCTGGCCACTGCATCAGTTCGATGCCGACCTCTCCAAGGTATTCATGTACAATTCCGGCGGACGCGCATTATTATTATGTCGTTTATTTATTTTTATGCTTATTTTGCTACATTTTTAAATATTTTTATTAAACAACTTAAACAAAACATTTAAAAATATGAAATAGTGGTCCGCCGGTAGCGGGAGCAGGGTCCAAGCTACCGGTAGTAAGGGCTCCAGAGACAGGAACCTCCTCACAATGCGAGCCGTATCGAGGAGTACTGCCTTCTGAATCAGGCCCTTGATCCAACCGCCTAACGAAAGCCTGGAGAGATGTTGGTCGAGGCTTTTTGCCATCAGGCCATTGGCCGATACGACAATCGGCACAATGACAGCCGAGCTCACATTCCACATGTCAACAACCTCGTGTGCTAAGTCGAGATATTTAATTTGTTTCTCTTTCTCAGTTTTCACGAGGTTCTCGTCATATGGAATGGTAACATCGATAACCATTGTGCGGCGCGCTGGTCGATCTATCACTAATAATAGTCCTATCAGTAATGATAGACGGATTCCAGTACAACGTGACAAAGTCATTTTCGAGAACTGGGTCGGGCACATACTTGTAATACGGTACCTCAGAGTCCACAAGTTTATATTTCAAAGCAAGTTGCTGAACAATCCTGGCTACTTGGTTATGCCTGTGTAAGTACTCGCCGTTAGCCAGACGAGAACAACCAGAGATAATATGTCTGATGGATTCACCTGGACGGTGGCATGCCCGACACACGTCAACCGTGCCGTCCTTCATAATATGCCTTCGGTAGTTATTCGTCAAGATAACTTCGTCCATAATTGCACAGACGAAACCTTTAGTTTCCCCGAAAAGGTCACCAAAACGTAGCCAGGATACGGACGCTAGGAAATCTACACCAGGCTCATGAAGAGACCGATAGAAGCGCCCGTGAAGCTCCTTGCTTTGCGATACCGCCTTGCGGTCATCGGTAGTAATTACTACAGGTTTGTGCCAGTTCTCTTTAGCCATGGAGATTGGGGTAAGCCCCTTGTCCACTGCGACCACATCACGGTGCATACCCACTTCGCCATTAAAAAAATACTCCCTGAGACTGCACACCTCGCGGTTGTGGAGGGTCTTCGCATTTAAAAAGCCTCGACCCCCGCACTTTCGCGGGATGTACAGTCTCATCACCGATGATCGTGGGTGATGCATCCGATTTGCGGTCAGAAGTGTACTGACCCGCCTATCCAGGGCGTCGAGTTCGGTTTGGGTCCATTTGAGTATACCGAAAGAGTACATCAAAATCGGCATGACCCAACCGTTAAAGGCGCGCACCTTGTTTCGCCTGACAGAAGACTATTTAACACTTTCTTCAGGCGGCCAAAGAAGCGCTCCTTCAACGATTACTTCATGTCAGTACCATTGATGCCCAACGCTTCCTACATACCCAAATACTTATAGGTTTCGGATGCGGAGAGGGCTCTGACGTTTATGGAATCCGAGAGTTGGGTTCCTACGGATTCCACAATCTCCCCTCGCTTTACATGCATAACCGCACATTTGTCGACACCAAATTCCATCCTGATGGCGCTACTGAAAGTTTCAGTTACTTTCAGTAGCTCCATTAGTTGCAAATTGTTGGGGGCAAAGAGTTTTAGATCATCCATGTACAGAAGGTGAGATATAACCTGACCACCTCTCCTCAGCCGATAGCCTAGACCTGAATCCTCCAGCAGTGTGCTTAGAGGATTCAAGGCTAAGCACAACCAAAGCGGGCTCAAACTATCGCCCTGAAATATGCCTCGCTCGATCCTTTTCGGCTCGCTATTCCTCAGGATATTCCGACATCCTGGATAGCGAAGGACCGTCCTCCATCGCCACATACATGACATCAAGAAGGTGCGCAGAGTTGCATCTACTTTATACAACTCCAGCACCCTCATGAGCCACGTATGTGGCACCGAGTCATAGGCCTTCTTGTAATCTATCCAACATGTCGACAGATCCTTTCGGGAACGACGAACCTGTTGGCTAATGGCCATATCAATGAGGAATAGTTCCTTAGTACCGCGGGATCCGTTCCTACATCCATTTTGAGAGGCAGACATGATGGAGTTGATGTATAGACATCAACTCCATCATGTCTGCCTCTCATGTCTCTATATGTTTGTTAATTTTAGCTCTCAAAATGGATGTAAGCACTTTATAGACCGTCGGTAAACACGTGATCGGCCTATAATTTTTGGGTTCCGCAGTGCTACCTGATTTATGGAGCAGGTGGGTAACTCCTGTTGTTAGGAACTGGGGTAGCGAACCAAACTCCAAAGCCGTCTGGTACTGGGCCGCCAAGCGAGCGTGCAATCTTGGAAACCATTTGATCCAAAAGTTCTGCAGTCCGTCCGGCTCTGGAACTACCAGTTAGGCAACGGACGGACTGCACGAGCTACATCTTGGGGGCAGATGGTAATAGCCCCCATTTCTGGTATTGGATTGCAGGCTCGCTCGACTTCCCGAGTCCAGTCACCTTCGGTGTGACTGACAGGCACCGACCAGATACTGCGCCAGAAAGAACACATGGCATCATCATCTGGCAGGCACGTGTCAGCCACACCTTGGTGCGGTCGCTCCCAACCCCTATAAACCCACCTTTCATCGCTCTGGAAGGTGCGATTCTGAGTGTATCGCTCTACTCGCCGCTTATACCTACGAAAACGGTTAGCCCATGCATACACTTTCTGCTTCAGGAAGTCGATGCGCTCTGTGACGCAGGACAGATAGTTCTGAGAGCTTATATCTGTACCTGAGAACGCCCGCCTCACAAAGCGCATCACTTTTGGACGAGTATTGCCGTCTCTGAAGCAGATTAGTTTGCCGATGAGCGCTCTGGCCCCACCAATACGGTGCTCAATTCTGCACTGCCAGGCTGGTACGGTTGGTTTCGGTCGCTTAGCTCTAGAGTCATTGGGAAATTTGACGTGAGCTACACGACATGCCGCTACAGCCGCGCAGTACAGAATCGAATGAGTATCGGTGAGGTCTTCGCAGTCATCAAAATAGTTTGATAACTGCGAATCCAGGACCGCCACCAGCGCCCTATTTTTGTTATGCATGGGCAAACGAGGTAAGCGTGGTCTAAGTTCGGGCGACATGAACCGAAATTCCCGAATCGCACACCCCAAAGCACTCCTCAATTCCTCATTGCACTGGGTACTTACGTTTGTAGCCCTATCATCACTTCCCTCGTCAGCTTGATTTGTGTTGGACTGTGGTAGTACCACAACAGTCTGCGACGGGGGGGGCGATGAAATGGCTACTCTGCATTTCACTTCGCAGGTGATCAAGCACAGTGTCATCCAACATATGATTACGTTGGATGACCCGCACCTGATCCGACAGTCGTTGTGCCGAAACGTTGTTCATGCGACCACTAGACCAACGAGGCAGTAAGAATGAATCCAGTTAAAAAGTAGGACTGACCCAGCATCCCCTGGGTACGCGATACCAAAGGACCCCATTTAGGCTGCACCTTAGCAAACAGTAACATGATCCTTTACGCTTAACTAACATAACAAGGAGTTCTTAATTAGGAAGGCCGAAGTCAGACTCGTTAAGCTTAACTCCTCAACACGCTCAGTGATATTCAGCTGTAGCTGATAAAGTCAAAGAGGATGATTAGGATTATTACAATTGCCTCGAACATTCCCTTAGCCTTAAAATAGGAGCAGTTCAAAATGAACTCGTTTTAGGAATTAGAACCGGATTGTAACCGGAGCCACCATTAAGGTCGACGCGAAGTTACCAGCAAATTGTTTAGCTGCTTAATTAACTAAAAGCAATCCGGCTCCGGTGACGTCACGGGTTCTACCTCGGAAGTCTGCACTCAGAAATTATGTATAGAATTTATAGAAAGGAAAAAAAGAAAACGCCATGAAAGTAATTTTGATGATTAGACAAACTAATGAGGCTATCTGACTCAGTGAATTTATATTATTTAGTTGATAATCTTGAAATTATTTAAGTCACACTTGCCTTATACTCGTAGATGCCGCTCACTAAAATATAGCCCCGATGAGAGATATCTCACAAACTCTGTCCAAGACATAGGTAGAGACAAAAAAGAGCATTGATAATGATGAAAAGATGCCAACAAGTGCTTGTTATACCTGCCGTAAAATTTAAAACAATATAAAAGCTAAAGGCAAGGACCAGAACCGTCCTATCATCCACAATCTCGGCCATCAACGTGAATACTCCATGTACCAATCTGCGTTTGCAGTCATTATTATTGATTACAATCTTAATCACACCCTTATTTGTATTGTCAGCCATAAAATACCAATTATAAAAATACACATTGGATAGGCTGTTATAAAAAGTTGATAAAGCTCCTAATTTGAATGGGCCAGGCGCTAAGACACCGTTTTATAAACCCGATCAAGATTTTATTTATTTTTATATAAAATCCAAACGTTGATATAAGTTAAGTGTGGTGCGATACTATCTTGATATTGTCGTAAACAGAGAGGTGTTAATGTCGCCAGTATTTGCATATTAATATTAAGCATCCCGTTCATTGGTTCGTTCACCCGATCGGCTGCGTAAATATTACTTTATTGGTGATTTGTATATTTTAGCATATCATTAGTTTGCTAGACATTTCTATTTCAAGAGATTTGTTTGCGAATGTCTTTTATTTTTCTCGTCTCAATGACGTACAATGGAGAATTCAGTTTACACAATGAATCCACGTTCTGCGTTTGCGCTATCTCAAGATTCAGCCATCGCAGCAATATTAATGATTTCAAATTATCTGGTTTGGCTTTTACAATAAAGTGAAAGAAAAGTATCATACGTTTTCATTGAAGCATTGTTGTTGCTTTGGTTTGGGGCAATAGTGGCTGTGAAATTCTAGGCACAAGATACTTTTCTACTTCGTCGATAGTTGGTTTTAATCAGTCGGGCCCTCTCTCTATTTACCCATCTAGAATATTAGAGAAACCTTTAACCCAGGACTTCCTGGATATCTCTAAACCATCTCGCAGCATCCCACGCCTCCCTTTGCATAAAGCTCATCTTGCTATTTATAAACTCACTGATCAATTCGCCTAGCAAACATTGTATTAATGCTCCTTACAGGCTCCGTCAATAAAGCAAAGCACCATCATACTCTTAACTTTCATATCGTGTGCGTAGGAGCGCAAATAAAAGACGATCGGTGGTCGTGTGTCGTAAATAATTTAAGGTATCGATTACTATCCGTTCGTACAACGCCTCACTCTGCCTCCTGCTGTGTGTTGCGCGCCTGGTATCCAAGACGTTTAGATCGAACGATATGACGGAACGACTGCTTTTGTGGGTAGAATTGTAACAATACCACAAGTATTTTGGAAATCAATACTGGGCAAAGGGAGACTCTTGAATTGACAACATTTTACATAAAAAGAGTATTTCTGAACATAGGCAGTTTTTTTTCTTTTATATGGGTTATGCATGCGCTAACTAGGCTCTGCAATAAATATAATATGCAAGTCTTCAAAGGGAAGATGCCTTTGAAGAACTACATATTCTGTCCTTTAGATAATTCAACCGAGAAAAATAATAAATAACAAATGCAACACCACATCAGATTAAAAAGAAAACCCTCATAATCATAATCACATTCACAGTCGCTCCATGTAAAGCTCTGCCATAACTTAACGATAAAATTATTAAAATAAATAAATTAAATTATCTCCGTCCACGGCTGGCCGGTCGTTCGATCGTTAAATAATTCAATTCTACTTCGTTTCTTCGTTACATAATGTCACTATATTGGTTAATATAAAAATGTTAAAAACGTCACCTGAGCGCGTGTGAACGATTGCGAAGTGAGATAGCTTAGGAATGACCACACAGGCGCAAGCGCAGCTTTTGAATGGCGGATGACATTACATTCATGTTTTCGGATCTTCATTAAAATGTCTCTGAGTATTGTGGAATGAAGGTGGATGTGTCAACCTTGGTATGTGGGAGTCATTTGATACAACAGATATATTCATGGTTTAGTGTACTTTGATTGCAGCTGATTTTGGGTCCGACATTGTTTCGCTACACTACAAATAAACTCAACAATTAAATTTTCAGTAAGACTTAGCAGTAATGTGTAGCTATAATATGATGCTGTTACATCTAAGCAACTGGTTGTCCACTCAAATATAAAGTCAAGTTAAGCAGTCCCAACACGCAACACAATAAATTGCAACTCTCATAAAACAAGATATATTTTTTACTGCAGTTAAACTTGCAAATCGCATTCATAGGCTGAAGATTTATCTAACATAACAAGTAATAATTTACATGTTAAATGCGCGGGGGGCGAGTCGTGCGCCCGCGCAGTTAATCACACGCCCACCTAGTGCACATTATTGTTTATAATTGTCTAGACACGCGACTCGCGACGTAGACGCATACCCAGAGATACCAGCTACCTTGGATTTGTCACGGATTAGAGGAATCAACAGATAGAGAGAACATATTGTGTCCCGTAGAACCAAACTAAACGAAACTTGTCAGATTGTACACATTAGTAAAGAAACGAAGAAAGCTTGTTCATTAACACACTTCTAAGGTCGCTACAGTGTGTACCAACCACTCCCGCTCGTGTTTCTTGGAATCAGTCTACAGACATGATCACTATATCTTATATTACTTTAGCAGACGTCTTCTAGTGTCCTGTTGCATCAACAAACTTGATGAGAAGGACAGACTAACTACTAATCATAATTTTTATGAGCCGTATAGCTTGAATAGTCGCTGGTCACTGTTCCAAAAAGGCGTACCCACAGTTCACTTGTAGCATCGATGACGATGGCGATATCTTTTTAATATTATAACTTAATAAGAAGCTAAATAAGAATGTAAAAAGGAGATCTTGTGAAAACAAACTTAATTTAACACAAGCAGAGTCCTTGGCAATTGTAAGTGGTCGTCTGTCGGCCCACTCATATGTATCTTTGATCCATAATTATATGCTTTAAATATTCCGCCATTAGACTTATACTCAAAAGTTTAATACCTTTATTATTGATTCTTTAGAAAAGAAGACATTTAAATCGCGTGTTTAACAGATACTGATTGTTATCTAATCTGATCCTGATATAGAATTACTGCGGGATCTAAGTCATAATCATAAGCGAGATTGGAAACTACGAGATGTTCTTATCATAAACATTATATTTTATGAGCGAGGGTCATTTACAAGCCGACTTTGCGAGCAAACCCCGCTATGGATCCTTAGTTCTCATTAATACTATGACTTTTAAGACTAATTTATAGAACGACTCCGTATTTCTTAGACGATTTTCTACTAAACTTACTTCAGATTTTGCACTTTTAGTACTTCCTCAGTTCCAATACCAAAACTCTATTTTCAGTAAACACAGGAATGAACACTATTATCAAAAAACTCAAGGTAGACCTTGAGTTTTTTGATAATAGTGATGAATTATCTAAAATATAGGGGTTTATTTATGAAAGTTCAGACTGTGGTCAAGAGGAAACCATATGGCTATGGCATGAGCAAGACTATGTATAGAAATATAGTAATAAGTAACCACAAATAAACGCTTCAGCGTCTCTTAACCCTCTAGTACTTCGTAATCAGCGCTGTAATACCTCGAACATAAACTATGAGGTATTATTTTGATACCATTATTGACTAAACTGACTTAGTGCTGGGTCAGAGGGGCGGAGTTGCGAAATGCTCGCGTAGGCTTGCGCACGTCGAATGCGTTTAGTGCCCGTATTCCTCCACCACCAGGGCTGGTACGTAGCTATGTGAAAGTTTTATAAAAATATTTCAACATTGCATAAAGCCCTGTGCGTAAGTGGTTTTGGTAGTAAGAAAGGAAACAAGTTACCTCTTGACACGCATTTATTAGAGAGCACAGATTGTTTGGGTGTAGGTTCGTAGAGTCTCTTTGGGTCTTTCACAGTTCCGTAGGTGAGAAAGGTAGGTACTGCCCTAGGCTTTGTCCGTTAGCGGACAACGGTAGTGGCGCATCAACTAATTACACTACACCTGGATGCTGGATAGTAAGTACAACGTTAATAGGATATTTTGTAGCGTGGTCACAATCGGAACGGACGCCGTCATCTTGTTTATTCAATACTATTTCTGTGACAATTTCAAAAATGTTTACCCCCCTGTCGATGTCATTCGGGCGCGAAATGATCCTTGTCCTCTGACAACAGCAACACAATAGCAACCTTATTGTAACGCTATTCATGATCATTATGAATTTGACAGACTTGATCATTGCAAGCAACTCAACAGCAACCTTATTTCATCGGTTAGAGAGATGAGAGGTAATATATCTGAAAACGTACTGTAGCGGTGTAATTGAAATACGGAATCCCATTTTTTCAGCGTGAAATCAAACAGATAATATCATTTCCACATAAATCTTCAAACAAATACTATTCCAATAAATTATACGAACATAAATATTATTGTTCCACAGTTGATTTCAATACAGTATCCACTTAACTATTTACGCCATTAAGAGATACAACAAAACTAATATATATGGGAGCTTTCGCTCGTGACAAATGAGAGCATTGTTGCCATAACAATAATGTGGTGTTACATGGCACGATTGATTGCCTTTAGTGTGCCTACGGGTATGATATTGAAGTATTTATCAATTGTGTACATAAATGGTCACAATTAATTATTTGTACAGTGGTTGATAAATTTAGTAGAAGTAAATAAGTACTTGGAAAATGAAACTCCTGCGATGTTATTATTTTACCTCGTTACTTACAACATGAGTTTCTATCTACAGTTGAAATCAATATTTGAAATATTTAAGTGTTTATTATTAAACCAGAAACCATTTTCGCCGTAACTACCTCCAATCAGTAGATATATCAGTGGCAGTTACAAAAAGTACAGCCACGGCTATTTCTCTTGATTATACTCGTAAGTAGCCCATTCTCTTATCACTTCATCAAAACACTGGCACAATATTAATCACCCTACCACTACCTCATTCCCTAGAGCCTCAAGGCAGCCCTACTGTCGGCGTGCGCCCGCGCAACTGGTTCAAGGTTGTCCGTAAGAATGCGGCCCGTATGCCCCACTCGCTAATTTGGTCAGGCACTATTGCCCTATACGGCGCAACGACGATTGTGCGCCTACAGATTAGATCTCGCTATGATTTATACCGGAGTTGAGAGCGTACGTTGATTTAATTGTCTGACTGTACATGATTTAATGTTTCACTAATTATATTTGACTTTGTGTGCTAGTAGTAGTAGTTCAAAAAATCATGAAATCTAACACCTTTCATGCAACATAATTATTTCATATTCATTATCATTTTAGTCTCTTAATTCTTTAGTCGGTCATTGAACGGTTTACATTTTAAAGTATAGATAGAAGATGTACTTAAGTGGTAAAATACTTACTGTGTGTAAAGCCTAAAGTTGGATATTGCAGTGACTTCTCTGTTTACTGGGCAGAGTCCAGACGGCTCTCGCTCCACATCAGAGCTCCTAAACACTAAATGGCATCCTATACTAACTTAACTGAAAGCAAACTACACTACAACAGCTGTGACGAAAGAACTATGTTGGCTTTAGGCTATTCGCATGCAATTAGAGCAAGATTTATGATCCAAACACAAACTAGTCTGTTAGTTAATAGCACGACAATACATAACAAATCTTCAATTAAATTGTTATGTAAATGGTACGGTAACAGTTGAGCAAGAACTTAGACTGTATACAAATGTAGCCTTTCCCAGTGCGGGCAAAAAGTGTTCCAGTTCTGTATAAGGGCATGTAATTGAAATATACAGCGTGTTAACTGCTTGTTAGCTCGCTCGTGGATAGGCCTCAGTCTCGAATTAGGGAAATGCGTCATTACCGTGTTAGAAAAACGTGGTAATTTGTGCCGGACTGGTAATAGGCTTCCTGTACCAGTTACGCACAATTGCAATCTTTGTAATCAACGGTTGTGAGTGGTAATGGTGAGAGGATTGACAGCAGTCACTTCCTGTTTGCTAATAAGCACGGAGATCGTCGTCTGTTTTCCGATGTCCAATGACCAAGTAACATTTATAATTATGTTTCTTTAAAGTTCTTACTAATTCCATGCATAGTATCGACTTTGTTGCCAACGATCTAAAGAAGCATACGCCTATTTATTGTAGGCCTAGCTATGGTCACGCCATCTAAAATTAGCTTTGCCCGGCCTTCTCCATTGGTCGTCCACCAAGAGCCGGCAAGAAACTCCATGGTTACTCTTTTAAAAATATTTGTATTTTACAATGTTTTTTAATTACAGTGTTAATAGGTATGGGAGGACAGTGTAGGCCTGTCAACAAGTACCATATGTTAAACAAATAGACAATGGTCTATAAATTTACAATCCACAAGGCCTACGACGTTCTCACATTTACAAAATATAAAATAATCTAATAAAGTAAAATCAAAAACTAATTAAAAATTGAAGGTATATAATGTCAAATAATGAAAACATTATGTCAGAGTTATGTAAAAGTCAATATATTATAAAAAATAAAAAATAAACACCATTATTTGGGAGCAGTTATTAGAAATTTACATAGTTTTGCCGTTTATGAGGTACCAGGGAAGCCACATGTGCAGAGGGAATTATTGCCAAACTTTCTTGTCTTCGACGTAGTCTTTAATCTTATAGTACGCTTTTTTGATAAGGACACGTTTGATGTTGGTTTTGAACTTTCCATCGCTAAGTTCTGTAACCGACTTTGGCAACTTGTTATAAAAGCGGATACTGTTTATCAGAAATGATTTGCTTGTTTTAGTTAATCTAAATTTGGGTATAACGATTTAATTTTTACTACGTGTATTTATATTATGGAAGCTTCTTATTTTAAAAAGTCCTAAGTTTTTGCGAACATACAAAATACTTTCTAAGATATAAAGAGAAGGCAGAGTTAGTATATCAATTTCTTTGAATTTCTTTCTAAGAGATTCGCGAGGACCAGTTTCATAGATCGCGCGGATTGCCCTCTTTTGTAAAATGAAAATTGAATCTACGTCAGCTGCTGATCCCCACAGCAGAACGCCATAAGACATAATACTGTGGAAATAAGCAAAGTATACTAACCTAGCTGTGGCTATATTGGTCAACTGCCTTATTTTTCTTACTACATATGCAGCTGAACTTAATTTACCTGAAAGAGCTCTAATGTGAGCGCCCCATTGCAATTTTGAATCTAAAGTAATTCCTAGAAATACAGTTTCCGTAATAGCATCTACTTTCTTGCCATCAAGCTTTAAATTTAAACCCACTTGGGGTACATTTGGTAATGAGAACTTAAGACATTTAGTTTTGTTCGCATTGAGTAAAAGATTATTAGCTGCAAACCATTTCGAAAGAACAGCCAGACTATCATGCACATGTAAGACATCCGTATCTTTTCAGTTAGCCATCATGTAAAGAAGGTCATTAATATCAACTAGAAATAAGAAAGGGCCGAGAATTGAACCTTGAGGCACGCCCATCTTAACTAAGGACCCCGAGGACGTCGCCCCGTTAACGTTCACTTTCTGTTGCCTGTTTGAAAGATAAAACCACCGTACAAAAAGACACAGCTGGATGGAATCTAGGGCTGAGGTCGACCCCTTAGATATGCAGATACACAGACATAGTTAATCAGTCTAACTAAAATCAAACAAACATACATCCAATCAAAACTATGGAGCATCATATCGCCCATCATAAGTCATAAGTTGACAATGAAACATAAAGTGTATGTTGCGGTCGTGTCGGGATAACGGGTTCGAGTCCCGCTCGCTCACAGTCGCTCACGGGTATACGTTACAGTAACGCGATCTGTGAGTTTTTGTTAACGCTGCGTCACTGCCTCGTCTCGATGGTATGTTGGGGTGGTGTCCAATTGTAAGAATTAAGAAATGTCGCGGCATTTATAGGTACAGGTTGCATCAAGAGTTTGTTTGTTGAAGATACGAGAAGCGATGTTGGCACTCTTTTCTGTCTCTAACTTGAGAGAGCGATGTAGAAGGTAGCCTTTATTTTCAAAGTTTTACATAATTTCGAATTGGTTTTAGAATAATTTCTATACGAGTTCTTAGACAGCTTTTCCTTGCCACTGCTGCATGTCATGTCTTTTTTTTTTGGGTGGGAAATCATCAAATGACTTCTCTCGCTCTGGTTGGAGCGGGAGGGCGTGTCAGACTTTTACTGACTAAAACCCACCCGTGTTCCTTCAGTTGCCTGTGCCAGGGCCACGGTATCTCTTTCGAATTTCCCGCGACCCTTGTCATGCCTGACAGGAGTACAGTGTTTTGAATGAGTGTCAGGTACTTTTGACCGATGGCCATCATAACCCACCTAGGAATTAACCTCATGATTCCAAAGGTATGGTGATTATCACCTGTGTCCACAAGACCAAAATAGCAAAAACCAAGTACTTCAACAATGCAGTCATAATGACAAGTTACTTATCTAGTAAACCATCCACATTAGTGAGCGTAGTTAACGATTTGGCGTTAACTACTAACTGCAGGTTATAAGATTAGAACCTCGTTTGTCTGGAGACCTTGTAGACAGCTCGTCTAATTGAACTATTTGTTTGTTGTCTTGACACGTCATATAACCGATAATCTTGCCAAGTAGAGATATGCCTTTCATGAGATGTTTTAGATATTACACGGGACAAAAATATAACTGGCGAAATGTTGGTGTACATAATATAGATACACTTCTGCCTAACCCTTCAGGGATTCCAGGCGTGATGTTATGTTTTGTTTTACATATTTATAGAGTTGGATGATTTATATAAACCTACATTTTATTTTTAGTTGTCATAAATTGAACTATTCATTGCTTTAGACTAACAGCCCAACCCAACAACTTTACGGCCGAACCCAATATCGTATCTATCTCCAATTTTGGTGTACTGGAGATAAATAAACCTATCAATCTCTGGCTTTAACGTCCCAATAACGCCAAAGTATGCGACACTATAACAATGAAAAAACAAAAATGCAATCGGTGTTTCTGTCTCCAGTACGCCAAAGTTGGAGATACGTATGTTTTTGGGTTCGGCCGTAAGACAATAGGCCCTCGTCATTCAAATGTTTGCCATTTAGTTCAACAAAGATAAACAGAGTTAGAAATGATGCACTAAAACTAAGAACGGACAGTTCATAAAACCGTTTTCTAAAGCTACTTTCAGCGTTAAAAGCTTTAAAACAAATAGAAGTGAAACTGTCGTCCAAAAATACCTGAAACTGTCGGACCCTTAGGGCGGGGGATTAAACCGTCCGCCACGCGTTAACTCCGAACTACCAGAGTAACTAGGAATACAGAAGATCTATTTCACATTGTCTGATAAGGAACTCACACAAAAGTACAAGTACCTTAGCACCTACCTTAGACTTTTTGCAAACCACTTTCCACCAATCAGGCCGTAGTACTGTTCGTCAGGCGTCCATGGCGAACATGGAAATAACAAAAAATAGTTGCTACGCGCTACGCTAACTACTACGCCGTCGCTACGCCGTCGCTACGCCGTCGCTACGCCGTCGCTACGCCGTCGCTACGCCATCGCTACGCCGTCGCTACAAAATTGGGCGTTCAGGTAATTCGCAAACTGCAGTCACATTTCTTTACTTATAGGTAAGTAACATAGGTACCGACATGTCTAAGTTCTTAAGAACACCCATTCCCACCACATTTAAAATTTAACTTTTCTGTACTGCAAAAAAAACACCTTATTGAAGTTATAACTTGAATAAAGTTATAACTTCAAGTAGGTACGTTCATTCACTTGATGGACACTGTTAAGAAGATTAAAATATCACACGTGGGCCTTCTGTTTCCATGTATCCTGTGGCCTTATCGCGGCTGCCTATCTGTCGCTAGGCGGATTACGCAGGTACGCTTCAAATGAACGGATATTAAAATATGTTAAATATAATTTTCATAGAATTTTTGATAGTTTAACCGCTTGAGATGGGATTGTGATAAGAAAAGAACACATGTATCTGATAACGCTTAAAGTTGTAAGATTTTATCTTTAACATGACAATTTTAAATGTACAATGACATATAAATTATGGATTTATTAAGGCTGCGCATACATCAATATTTAAATCTACCACAGAATGAAAATAGTCAGTTAATCGATGCGGCTAACAGTTACAAGGCCTTCATTATTCACCTTGTTTGCACATTGCACATTCCGTAGTAGATTTACTGCTTGTCTAGCTACCTACTATTGTCCCCATTACCTAAAGCTACTTAGGACTTATGAGATTATTACATGGGAGTTCTCTATACAGCCACGTAAATATAACTATTTACTACAAAACTATGAAATACAGTTCAAAAGTCTGAAACATTGTAAAAGTGGAATTTATCACACGATACCTAACTAAATGCATATTTATAAAACCTCCCTAACAAAAGTAGTGTAATATCATGAACAAGAAAGGTATACTTAAATATAGTAAATCGGTTCCACAACTAAATGCTTGCTAAGCTTAAACTTAGATAAAGCTTTCTTAAAGTACTTATAATGCGGGTACCTACTCATCCTATAACTCTAAAACAATGGAACGTCGCCGAACTAAAACTACACACAAATAAATAATCCCGTTCACAATAGGTACAGCAATAGAACGTATTTGAATAACGGTGCAAAGATTAACTCCTGTCGCGCCGCGACTGTCCGCCAAATTTATAGTCTGTGGTCCCGCATGCTACTGTCTATTTTGATGTCGTATTGTTTTAGGCTGAATGATGAATACCTATATTGGTTTTTGCGGATTAAAAATATTGTTTATAGGCTTGTTCTACATGTATAGTGGTCAGATGAATGTTCAAAAGGTACTGCGGAATTTTGTAAGGCTTCAGTACTTTAGAGTTTGGGATGTAAATTCGGGAAGCCCTGTTATGTCCAATGTTTTTTTTGTGATTAATCAGATCTTTAATCGACCGATTTTATTAGTTTTTTTTATAGTCGCAAGGTAAATTGTATTGGGACTATTTATAAAAACTCCATTTTATCTGTATACCTACGTTTAAGCAGATACATAAAAAGCAAAAAAAAATCCCTTCACAACGCCTCGCAAATGGATATTTTCATTATAAAAGGCTGGGGACGTAGGTGTGAGTCTCCCAGTAATAAAGCCTAAGGATATAATTACTTTTATTTAAGCTAACGGAAATAATAAAATGAAAAAGCCACAGACTAATTAGAACCAAAGTTAGAACTTGATCTAAAATAACAGAATGACAATAAAAATAGAAGTAACCCTAACAATTACTGCCTATTAAAATTGTTACAAATCATAGCTAACTAGCTTATGCCGCGGCGTTGGTTGCAATAACTCTCGCTAGGAACACAGGGCTAATGGCTTATTGAAACCATATTGTTCATGAGTAACGAGCTGGCTCAACGGGCCCCGATTTACCAGGATTTAACATCTGTTCACATAATCCCCTGGCTTCTGATAAATATCAAAGTCAGCACGGATTGTGACTTTCACGATACTGATTATGAAAACAACATCGTTATTAGGAATCGAAGTTCGAGGAATCGATGGTTTTTTATACATACATTTTATTGATGTGTCCAGCTACGTCAGACCTATGGACATAAAAATAATAAAAATAGATAGACAATGTTAAAACTTGTAACTTTTCTTCACACCACAGCTGCACCGTACCCACACCTACATAGTAGAGCGGTCTTAGATATTAATATCTCCTGTCTATAACTTATCATGTCGTCATCCGCACTAATTTGTAATTTTGCAGTACCATATCCTAACACGATGGTCACTTATGCGCATTCATTGTTTGAGCATGAATAGTTGGGGACTAGGTATGCATTAAGCAGTACGAAGGAGGATTAATGCCCAATATAAAACCTATGTTACAACAAGTATGGTTAAACAACTTTAAGCTTAGATTTTAAATGGTAAGTTGCCAACAAGAAGTGCATAAATGTTGTACTTATCATTAAATTATTAAGCCCATAATACTTTTTCGCACGCTCTATCAAAGCACGGGCTTCGAACTACAAGTTCGAGACATTTCCGCGAAACCATCAAGGCGATTACAAAAATTCACTTCTTTTGAACCACTCTAATCAAATAGCGTGTATCGTATTTCGCCGGGCAGTACAGTGCAGTGCAGCGAGCCCACCTTCCCATTGTGTCGCGGCATGCCACATGCACGTAGGTATACGTGAACATAATGCCCGTTTGTTTGCCATCGAGTGTACGCTCTGTTCCGCGGTAAGCAACGCGACCTACTACTAGCTATCATGTCGTCCTGGTACTCCCGAGGAAAGTTTTTGTTGTGTTGGCTTTTTGGATAGTTTCTTTTACCAAAACGAGGGACGTTGTTTTGACTGATAAATATGGCTCTATTCTTTTTGGTCGCTGTCGCATATGTTGAGTGACCCTAGAAAAAAATCTGCGGTCACTCAACTTTTGAATAGTCAAGTTAGTACTATTATTCATTAATCGAAAAAAACCTTCAGGGTATACAAATGAAACTAAACGCGATCAGCACATTCAAACCGCGTTCAAGAGCTGTCCTTGTCAATATTCAACAACAATGAAGACTCTTGAACGCAGTTCAGATGTGCTAAGTACCTAAATGAATGAAAATTCAGCTATACATAGATCATTTTAACTTTTAGAGCTTTAAACAATCTGGCTAGTCTAACAACATGTTTCGAATTCACAATTTATGTTATCTGATAAGATTTAGCAATAGAACGGCGTGCTATTATTTTAATGTATTAACAAAACAATTTCTAACTTATCTCAAATACAGTGTAAGCCAAACTCGGCAAATAATATCTAGTACAGAGTCAGTAAATAATGTATGTTTGATTTAACTGTTACACCTTAGTTGCATCACGACTCATGATCAATTCATATTTAGAATTAGAAACATGGCACACAATCTATCAAGCCGCTCCTAATCGCCGTACAAGCGGTAATTCGTTTTAATATAAATTGTAGTCGTACTTAAATACTGCTATTCATAATAATAAAAATAAAGCACAGATAACGCACAATGAGTTCGTTGGTGCTCGATGTAAGTACAGAGCTGGATATACGCTTTATCAGACAAATAATTTGATTTAATTGACGTTAATTATGTTTTTGTTGAACTTTTTATTGCTTGTTTCCTAGTAATCGCCGCTATCTGACACATGTATGAACATTTATAATTATGACTGTCGATGGACTATTAAGTGACCTAGGGTTTGTACAATTAAAGGAAAGTTTTAATATTTTTTACTCGTGGGAAGGCAGTTAACACCCATAATAATAACAGTCCAGTAAGTATTAAAAAAGCTCATATGAACATTGTCTCATTATTTTCGTTCCATAAAATCCTTTTCACGTTATTAACATAAACTACATAAAACATTTATGTATACTTTTCTTATTTGAATAAATGCTCAGATTTAGTCTAGACTAAGAACGGGGCTTAGCATTGTAATGAAACTCCGACGAAGAAGGTCATTTTCATCTATACTGAAAAAAGTAGAATAAACTTTTACTATTTTGTGCTTTTTATTCTTTTAGCATAAAGCGCTTTATGAAGTGCAGCGTTAACCGACCTCCTCTGTCCCTCGTGGTGGGTCGACATCGACACTTCAACAGCATAATATTTCTATATGTTTTTGATTAAGTTATAAGCTTGTGATTGCCAAAACGCAGGAAAAACTATCATTTTTAGGGTTCCGTACCTCAAAAGGAAAAAAACCGGAAACAATGTATGAGCACTTCTCCGTCTGCCTGTCAGTCTGTCAAGATGACCCCTTTTTCAGGAACGCGTGGAGGTATAAAGTTTTAAAAGAGTAACCATGGAGTTTCTTGCCGGCTCTTCTCCATGGGAAACGACCAATTGGAACCGTGCACCTAGAATCTGACGTTTCATAAGTGCCCATGTAGGTCTATGTGAAATAAAATATTTTGATTTGATTTGATTTTGATTTGAAATTTATATCAAATACATAGGTCCACGGTCACCAGGGAACTAAAAAATTAAGCTTCTCAGTCAACACAAAGGCGAAATTTTTGATACTCGCAAATGAATAGCTTATATGATATTTTCGCGTTGACCCTAGAATCGTGAAATTTGGCAAGAACTAAGGTATCCAGTAAAGGAAAACAAGAAATTTTTAATATTTATTTTATAACATTTATACCACTAACTCTCATTTGCAGTTGAAGAATTGTCCGTCACGTTACAACTACAATGTTAAGTTTGTATTTTGGGATAAATTCATCCCAACTATGGAACCCATCATAGTGAGCGATCCGACACTCACTTGGCCGGGTTTTTTGCTAATTCCTGCTGCGAACTAGTCGTTTGATCGGATCACAAACGTTACATTGAACACAACACGTTCTGTCCTAAGGCCAGTCTACCATTAACTGTTAACGCAATTCGCATTCGTAAAAATAGCGTTGAAAATGCAATGTTAGCGCCGACAGTTGAATCCAACAGTGTGTTTTTTCTACGCGCTTGGATGCACTCAGTGAGAAAGAAAAAAAAAATTAAAGAAAATAAATTGACCCAGGTTAAGGCAAACATATTCACATTAAAGAAAAAAAAAACAAAAGCAAATAGAGATTGAGTGAGATTCTCGGCTTAACACCGAGAGGTATGTTGAAACTGTTTGCACTCCCCGTCACTTGTTCCTAAAGGTTCATTAGAAAACCAGCGTCAGACAGCTTCTGTTTGGCATTAATGCTGAAATGAACCCTTTTGGCGCAGCCGTGAGGCACACACCTATTGCTGTTGTTTTTTTTTATCATTTGTATTTTGTGCTTTACGACTTACGTGCAAATAAATATGTTTTTTCCTTTTTCTAGTTGTAACTCCAGAGCGCAATAATATACCGCCGCGATATTTTTACGTCCATGCGAACGTGGGCTTAGCGTTCCATACATTATTAGCATGAGCACAGACAAAAGTTCAGGCTAAGTATGGATGCAGCACTTGCACCTTGTAGTACCTACTCTGCATGTCGATTCTTAAATCTAACCGTGAAGACTTGCGTGGAGTGAGCTGTCAGTGTCATCCCGTCTTGGTCAATCCCTAGCATCAGTGGCACTGACAACTCACTCCACGCTCACTTCACCTAAGTGTTCACGGTGAGATGGTAACAGAATAGCACAGCTGGTGCCAGTACCTATCTTACATCTAGTTACTGTTATTTGAGATTAATATTTTCCAGTGTAGTTTCAAAATAGCGAGGAACATAATTATTTAATGCGACCATACGACACTGGGATTAAGAACTACCCTGTGTATGTAAATAGGTATGTAGTTTCCCGTCCTTATTCTGTTCATAAGGACGATAAACTACATACCTATCTACATAGACACAAGGTAGTTTAAACAGCCATTAAAAAATAACTCAGTTTTTTTTCTAGGTAGATGCACTCTATCACCCAAATATTTCTGTATCAGCCGTCACTATAATTGATTTAAGGCGCTCGCCACACTATAAATCAGCTTTTATCTGCCCTTATCGCGCCCACTCCATTGTTTATGGTCGCGCCTATCATCTGTCATATACCATGGACTAAACTTGTTTTAAATGCCACTAGCGCGCCATCGCCATTTATTAATTATGACGGATACATTATTTGATTGTCTAACATGGCTTCTAGTTTTGATTTTGTTTTAATTGAGATTATTAGTTAAAATCAACACAATAAAGCAGTCTTTTATAAAATTAATAATGGTGAGCTAGCTTACACCGGCCGGATGACTGACACTCGATTAATATTGTCTGCTTGGTGAGGCTTGGTGCGGTAGTTAATTATTGTGGGCATTACCTATTTAAATGAGTCATGTACACGTCATGTTACTTTTAATATATGAACCTCAGTTTGTTGATCCGTAGGTACCGTTCGCAACGGTAAAAAATAACGAATGCATAAACAAAACAATGCATTTTAGTGACCGGTGAATCACATCCCTTCAAAAAGGGAACTAGTAATAGTAATGTTCCCAAAAGACTGCTTTCTTTCTTTCTTTCTAAGGTTACACGTCAAATCGCTTTGTTTTACTCCTACAAGGAGATTTGACACTGGGTCGGTTTATAATAACGAATTGTTGGCGCTCCTTCACAGATTTCAGATACGTGTGTGATGTTCTTAATAAGGCGAACTCAATAGGAAAAATGGCGGTACCCACCATTCTCAAAAAAATCAATTCTTATTAATATTAACTTTTTCCACTTAAGTAAATTGACAGATACAATCTCCGTCCAATAATTCCCTTTTAAACGCGTTTATGTCTACAGGCACCAGAACATTTTCCTTTATTCTCGTCCGGAGGAATGAGGAATCGAGAATGAGTTCATCTACTCTGATCGCCCCTCTGATAGAATCTATCCCGAGTGCCTCCGCAAACTTTAATCGATTTCCATTCGCGATTACCAGCCCAATCCGTGATTTAATAGAATTTTTACATTTACACAGCTCTCCACGCTACGTTTCGGAAAACGAACAATTTTTTTCCACGACGTTAAAGAACGTAATGCAGACATTAATTTCCGTCACGTTGGATACGGCAAACAGGAGGTGGGAAAATTTAAAATGCCTAAAGTGGATTCGCGTAGGTAAATTGATTCCGGACATCGAAGGAATAAGACGAATTGGAGAGTAAATGTTTGACGGGAAATAATTTGAAAACGTTTTCCTAATTTATAAGAAGGCGGGCGGACGTTTAGCGAAGCCCGCCTGGCACTCAACCCTCACCCACGTAATTATTTTATTTTTGTAAGAAAAGCTCGTTTGAGCAAACCTTGCACTGCCATCTAGTGGTGAAACTCGCCGCTTGACGTTCTTCGGTCCGTCCCCCGCGCGCTCCGCCCGCTACGAAGAGAAGCGAACTCTGCTCCGTTCATTCACTCATCAGTCCCGCTCCGCGCGCCGTGGTGTCGTAACGTATTCACTCCGCGTTCGATTTACGTAAACCCGATATTGTTTCAAACATACGCTCAGCTGATCTGTGACAATAAAGTTCGTGTACCGGCTACAACAGTTAAATGAAAAAGCAACGTTGTAAACTCGAGTATGTGACTAAAACCGGACTGCTATCGAAAATATCTCAACGTTGAATGTAAAAATATACGGCGTCGCCTGAGACCCTTCGCACCGCGTGTGACTGATCGATATTTTAAATGATAACATGGATTCAATTAGGTGTTGTTTAAGACGACGGTGAAGTAAATAGTGTGTACAGTGAGTGTAGTGGCGTGTCACTGCCTGCCGCCTGGCGCCCGAGCCGTGCTACGCGGTAGGTAACCCCTAATATTGATTCAATGTCGATGTATTTACGTATGCAGGTATTTGAGATAACGCTTTTGGGATTTATTTGAGGCGATAAGTGCCCGTTTACGAGATATGAAACATGTTCCCTATAAACTGCAGTTCCAATGCATGATTTATTTTAAGTATAGACTGTGGACGAAACACCGTTATGTGTTCTAAACACGGCTTGTTATAATCTGGTCTAGATAACCGGCATTATCTGTGTGGACGGCATTCTAACTCGCTAAAACTTGAATACTTCTCGTTAAGTTATCAAGAACTCAGAAATACCTAAATATCCACCATGAAAATTACTACTTAGTCAGATTCTTAATTCAAAACAACTGTTACGGTACAGTCACGCATAAAAATAAATCTAACATGTAATAAACACATTATTTCCCATGATTTATTGTTATGGCCTAATCCTCGCTGATTTATCATAATATGTATTAATTTATGTCCTTGGAGCCAACCATTTTAAGTGGTAGTTGTCTATTCTAATAAAACCAACTTTATAACACGGCTTTCTTAGAATTAAATTAAAAAACTGGTCAAGGAAGGTATCGGGTGTAAAACGGTTTATTCGCCAGTTACATTTGTATAATTAGTCGTTCAAAAACAAAATATAATTACTTGCACTTTAAGAGAAAATACTTGTATGCATTTGTGGACGTGACAGTGCAACGCACTCGCTACGTGGAGCGCAAAGGAATTACACCATACTGCCTATTTATTTAATTATGCAGAAGTCAATAAGTAGCCGTCTATGCATGATATGCATCTATATTGGAACACTTAATCCGACCTATAGGGTTCCACTGTCGATGCACTTTCTCATTTGCAAGTCGAAAATAGCTCGAAGCAACGCCACCGGCCGACTGAGTCACGCCTTTATTTACGACCAGCTACCTAACACTTTCCTCGCCCATCTTCCTGCCGAAGGGAGTACTAACTGCTAGCTAAGTGTCCGCGAATCTATTGGAACACTGTACCTACAACAACACGAGTCCACGCTTTAAATTTATCGTTATTGGCAGTAGATTGACGAAAGTGTGTTTTACAGCCTATTAAAATGTTTAGACTATGAACTTTATTGTGTTCCATTTTTAAAACTTCCACGATTGTTTACATTCATAGAATAAAAATGAAACGTGCACAGAATTTGTTCCTTACTATTAATAGTGATTAATGTAACAAGTCAACTGCTAATGTATAGCAACACTGCGCCGCACGAAAGTAGATAAAACAGTGAGTAATGTTTACAATAATCATTAGATTGGGCATCGTTGTTTGTATTCGCGAAGTAAACGTGGGCGCGATTGTGAAAGCACCTCATAAAGAAGTCTAATCGTGTATATAAGCGTGTAAACAATCCCCAAACTGTTTCGAAACCGTAAAACACTGTTTCACATTTTCTAACACCTCCTAATTACAGGTAAAACGCATTAAATATAATTAGTGCTTATTTGAATGCATATAAAGGTTATGTGGGGTTCGATGGCCGGCCAGCACACACGGCGGGATCACACGCACCGATCACGCGTCCAACAATGCCGTGTTTGTTTCCCGGCTTTACCAATTTGAGCTCGCATAAATTACCGTCGGATTACACGGCGGTATAGTTAATTAGCTCGTATTGTACATCATCTAATAAACTCAACGAGTAATTAAAATTGCGTGTCAACAAGACTTTTTAACGATGAATTTTTTTATAAATCGGTGTTTGAATCCGGCGGCAGTAAACCAGAATCGCCGATAACAGTGGATCTATTTTTTGAGCTATCTGAGATAAAAAAGGTCAACGGAAATAGTATAACAAAAAAAACTCTTTTTCATGTTTTAATTAGCTCACCCATTCTCCAGATTAAGAAAACACATCATCACAGTGTAGGCAATAGGTACCTAAATCATCTAAATCCAGATTCCTACAGGAATCGCGGGAGCTTTACTCAGAATGCATATAAGTCTGCCTCACTCATTCGTCTTTGGTCTATAGACGTATCAAAGAAAAACCATCTCATACGCGCTAATCTGTTCTCCCGCGTCTAGCCCACATGTAGGTACGTCTAGCCGGAGTCGGGGGACGAACAACTATTAACTTTATAAACGAGCGATGCACGCCCGCTGGGCTACCGTCCTGCCCGCCATTTATCACATTATTTACATACGTATATCGTACTACGTAACCCAGGCCCACCCATAGCTTTACAAGGTCCACCAAAAAACGGACTCGGTCGACTTTTTTTACCGTTCAGTGTTTCGCCCATAACGCCTGCTCAAGTTTTATGTTTTGCTCGTTTTGCTGGTGGACTTATACCTATTCACTAGGGTATGAAATTATTTTCACGCGAGTGCTTTGGTCTGAAGTGTTTGTTGTTAACTACTAAGGTTTACCAGCAATTCTTCAAGTAATTAACTGAAGTCTTCAGCTAAGCATTTTAAGTATCATATTTAATCTACTTCGAAGACCACGCTAGATTCATAAAATTGTCTAGACAGATGCGGTCAGGAAACGTCTCAAAGAATATGGTGATAAAGATTATGTTCGTAGACGCGACGCTCCAGCAAACAAACTTGTAAAGCCAACACTCGGTGTGCTGAGTAGTCCCGATACCGCCCGTCTCAACATATGTTCATACCACTTGGAATTCTGCCCACACTTCCTCCAAGGCGCAGAGACAACCTATTACATATTTACATTAAAGTCTAGACGCAAACCAAATAGACCCTAAACGACCGAACCTTGCATCAAAAAACAAAAGTTGTGTCTAATCTCTGGTTTATTTAAAAAAGGAAATGGAACACCGTTTCAAATATAATCCGTTAGGATTAGAACGTAGTTGTGGCTAGTATCAGGCACACGGTAGCGCAGTGTATCAACAGGGCCATTCATTACGATAACTCTGACTGTTGAAGACAAGTGCCCGTTAACATCACAACACGTGCTCTTACAATGAGTGTTTAGAAAATATTTAATCTGCATGTTTGTTATTCACTTGCGGCCGTTACAGGAATCACTTGAAACTTGCGTAAAGAGTTGTGATGAACTTTAATAGACTTTCTAAACAAGCTGTCAGTCGTCAGTGCTCTCTGAAAGTTTCGAAGATAAATCTGTGAGAGAGACATTATTCAGTTCGGGATAAGCGAATCTCAACTACCTACTACTTCTGTCTGAAGCTGTTAACTAGAAATATATTTTCAATCACATGACTATTTACTAAACACAAGTCTTGTGAGAAAGAAAAGCTGAATTAAACTGCGTAACACAATATTATGAGCATTCATTAAAAATCCAGATGTAAAATAAACGACATAATACATAATTTAATTATTTGAGATTTAGACGTGACAAATTCACGTTTCTAAATCTAATTCATATCAAAAGTTTTGGTGTTAAAGTGTTTAATGAACACAACAAATGTCATTATCTAGACAAGTAATGATGCATGTTTGTGCGAAACTAAGTGGATTATTGGCAATTAATCTCCGACAAATAACCCAAGGCTATCATGATAAAGATATTTTAAACTGATGAGTTTGCTTATCTGTGCTGTTACCGCCGCCACTTGCTTTATTTCCATTTCTGTCGTCTTAAGCCATTTTGCAATTAATGTTAGTGTTAATTATAATATGATAAGTTAACTTTACAATTTGTTAAGCGTTTGTCGGGAAATATCTGGTTTGAAAATTTTCTTTTGCAAATCTGATTCAATTCTTAAAACCAAATTGCACCACAACGAACGGTTTGTCTTTCGTGTTATTTTTTATTTTCATAGAAATAAACGATAGTCCATGTTTACCGATTGGCAACTTTTTCTCAGTTGATTATTGATTCATAAGTTCTGCTCTATATGACTAACAAATGGTCGTGGTTTTTATTGAATCTGGTATTATGTAATGTCCTCATTTTTATAGCCTTTGAATGTATAATTTTAGTAATAATTATTTGTATTAGGTAACAAAAGTAAATGTGTGTTATTATGACAGTAAAAACTGGCAGGAAAAACCTTTCCAATTAAAATCATCCAACATCGACAGACTGATCAATCGGATAGTTCATCACTTATACAATAGGCACAACACCTAATACAGCTATCTGTTTTACAACGCTAGGTTCATAAAACAATCCATAACAAGGAGCCCAAGTTACAACCGAACTTATTTCTGTGTCACATAATATCGCGATACGGAGTCAATTTCAATAAATCATGCGCGTTGATAACTGGCCGTAATTAAACAGCACTAGTGATCGATCACAGATAGCGACGTGTCCACCACTATCGGCAGAGGCTCCTACATGTGTTCCACACTATGATAAACTGCCAGCAGACACCAGACACTCATTACAATTAATGAGAATTAGGAACATGGTGGAATTGCCGTTGATTTATAAAGGCGAGAAAACTCGAACAAAACTCAATGGCCGTAATAATGACATTAATTTTTATTCTGTGTTAATTTCCTTCTCATTGTATTTATCTCCGTTCCAATATCAATAATGTAAACCCTGTAAAAATATTTGCTGTTTTCCGTTTTCAAAATCAAAGTTTAGTTATGTAACGATGTTTTACTGACTTGTACTACATGGAACACATGTCCCACTCTACGCTACCGATAAAGAAACTTATTTTTTCATACGATTTGATATTGTTCGTTATCAGTGCCTTATCTCGCAATCTGGGTACACACTATACCTTGTAACGACGCTCTATTACAACCGCAATACATGTTTTTTTGTCATAATATCAATTACCCAGACCACTATTATCGCGAACTCCTTCCCTATCTATCTTCAAATGAGAATATTATAATCTTGAGCGTGTGAGTTACTGAGAATTTTTGGATTAACAAAACTATACTTAACAATGTTCACCATGGCCACAGAATTAGCGAACTGAAATTAAATTGAACAGGAAAGTCCTGTGCTACTATAAATTCAATAAGAATGTAGTAATCGATACCGTCGGCGCCGTCGTTACTGTCGACAGTGTAGGCAAGGCGTCTCGCTGACAGCCTAGTATTAAGCTTCATCGATGAAACTTTTATCGGAAGTCAAGCGAGATATATGAGCTTTATGTACGGCTGTTTACGTTAGCGCAAGGAATATTATATCTGTTTTATTATAAACAATATTGCTGACGGCGCGCTGACTCCCCGATTTAGTGCTGCAATAAATTCGCATGGAAATTTAGCAAGCCCACTCGGTATTGTCCAAATATTACGGCGAGCCAACACTGCACGCACGGTATTTTCGTTAAGAGCCATTAAATCGAGATGCGTTCGGTCCACCTCATTGAAAAAGTAAACTTGGGGCGGTTATTTTATGGGCGTATTTCGTGTGTCGCAGTGGATTTTGCCATGGCATCGATTATTTGAACAAACAAGCCGGGTAATAAATCATCCGCTCCCGGTTACCTGCAAGGGATCGATACGAAAAAAGCCCCTTTTTGAAACAAAAGGGAGTGACATTTCTAACGATGCTCCGCTCCCGTACTCTGTACACTCGACTCGATCAAACATGAAATGGAATTGAGTTGTGCGTTAATTCAGAGGATGATGAAAGTAACTGCTAAGTGCCTACGAAGCACAAATTCAATTAATACGTTTCTGGTTCTACTCATCATTGATAGAAATGCTGTACACTTGAACATTTAATACAATCATAAAAATGCAAAAGGAAACCGTCCATTGAAGTTGATACAATTTGTAAAACCACAATCACAAGTTCGTCACGTTAATATTTCACCAGAAAGGCAGAAACTTTGACATAAATAATGGACACGAGAAGAATTCTCTCCGTGCTCGTAAAATTCGCAAACAACAAATTCATTTGGTGACGCCGATGCTCCATTGTTTCCCGCTGCTTCGAGTCTTCGAGCACCGTTACATCGCCATTGTTAGAAATACGTCCTTGTCTTGAAACAAAATATTGTAAACATTATTGCAGAAATATTAGCAAGCATCTCGTCCAGGGTAATTTTTTCTCCCGTCCCTGAAGATTTTATTGACCCAAATTACTCTGGCTACCTATTCAAATAGACGTAAATGACGAAATGAGAGCTTAATAGCTGTCCCGAATGCTTCGACTCATTGTTCTTACTTTTATGGGCCCTAGTTTACTTTGAGTGATATCAGCATTAGTTAGCACAAAGACGTTATTACTTTACGAATGTTCTAAAGTGATTTTACTCTCGCTTTCAACGAAATTTAGAAACAAATCGACAGTTTGGACAACTGACCTTTTAAGTTATACGATTTACAACGCGTTTGCTAAATTGTTGTTGCGAAAAACTAAAAAGATCTAAACTCCTGAGGGGCTGAAAGCAATTGAGGCGAGGGTGTCCTCAATATCTGGCTCAACGAAGCCTAAACCTAAAACTGTTACCTTTCTGAAGGGTGCGGTCAAGATACGGGCATTCCGAGCAGAGGCATCTGAATAGCAGTTGTATCCACACGGTCGCTTGTATCTCGAGCCGGATATCCGTAAATCTTAGCGGCCATTCTCGGTAATATCGGGCGCAATCGACAAACATCTGCTGAGTGCGACCAGATGAACCCGTACCTGCGAACGTAACGAGTTGCGTGCCAAGTTTTTTTTTAAAACTTTGTATGCTACTCATCGGATAGGTAGTTTGCCAAGAGATTATAAAATACTTGATGAATATCATGGTTTCCACAAATATTAGCGCATCGTATCTGGATAAATAGTCTCATAAATTCTAATGGTCAGCATTTAAAATTATAATTTAAATCGTATTCATAACACCGGCCGGTCAGGGACGGGGTACTCTCGGCACAAAAAGATTGTCATTCATTTCACAATAAAAGTGGTAATGGAACTAGTCGTGTATGATACGACCGCATCGCAAAATGTGGAGTCTCCACACCGGACTGGCCAGTATTTACATTATAATGTGTTAAAGCCGGTTGAGGAGTATTTTTTTTCAATATCGAACACGCACGCCATCTGTTGGCGGAATTTGGTGGATCACAAACTGTCGACGAACCTCTCACCTATTTGAAAGTCAATCATCTGGGGCTAATGTAACACCTAGAATTGTCATTACGTAACTAGGTGGATATCAAAATATTTAAATCAAACAAGTTAACTACACAGTTTATTTTTTTCAATAAGTTTTTGACTATCCTGTTTGCCTGGGAAACTAAGAAAACTAAACAGTTTTATTAAAGTACTATTTAATTTCATGAACCAAAACGGAAATAAAATTCCCCAAATGGGTAGGCCTCTCAAATTTTCAGTAAAAAATCATTAAAAAAGTTTAAATTGGCAATATCAAGTGTCTCCTGTGGTGCAGGTTGGAGGCGACGCGCGACGGGCAGCTGGGGCGCGGGTACCTGGGTTTAACCCTGTTAACGATGACCGCGAATTGTACGGAACTTTGCCTCGTGGGGCGCAACGCGGGAATTCACGGATTTCAATTTCGGATGCCGTTTTAGAAATTTGGACAGAGCAACGACACTTAATTACTGATTAAAGGCGAAACTGATGCATTTTTATTACATTAGGTCATGTGGGTGTACATGCACAACACTTCTGCCCAGCTCTTCAGGGAAACAAAGCGTGATGTTATGTTTAATGTTTGTAGGTCATGTCATGATCCCTATCATCATTTAAATTCTTCGGAACAAGCAACCAAAAAAAGAAAAAAAAACGTGTTGTTACTTTACTGGACTAGATAGATGTACGCGCGTCGTCCACCGCACCAGGTCTGCCCCTTCCATGCCTGCCTGACTCTAAACACCTATACAATTGTTGTAATAACATCTTTCCGCTGTCGCTCCTCCGTCAGTCCATACCCGTAGCATAAGTTTGATTTGTCAAGCGGAAAATTGCGAGGAACGAGAAAACGTTGACCCTTGTTGATTGCGTTTGCGTTACGTCAACCGGCGTACGACCGACGGCAGTACCAATCGCAGCACGCGAATATCTCATTCCATTGCGTTATCGCTACCGAATCATTACCGAAACTGTTGAAAACTTTCAGTGGAATCTTAAACCAATTGGAGTACACAATCATCACATTTTTATTCTTAACTCTATTACTTTTATTGCTGTTTTGCTAAAATTAAAAATATATGAACAAAAACTTGAAATGAAAACAAAATATATCCATAGCTATTTCTACAAGCATTTAACGGTGGATAACTGTCAGTTATAATTGGATTGCTGTGTCATTAATTCATTATAAACTCATTGACCAAACTTCCATTGAAAATTGCCAAGGAAAGTGACCTTTCATTTTCCAATTGTCATAATTAACAAACGAGTGCTTGTTTCACCAGTGCGTACGCAGCAAACTCAGCGGAAATGGTGATTATTTGTGTTACGCATTATCGTCATTAATTTGGCATTAGCATTTGTGCGCCGCGACTGTGCGTGTCCTGTTAACTAAAGGCTCGTATGTGCTGTCGCAACACGCCTGTTTTCGGGAGCCTTAGTACGAATTTAGCGAAGATTAACTGGTTACTGGACTAGTTATTCGGTAATACTTTAATGTGAGCTTGTTTACAAAGTTATGAACTTCACTTTCTATAAATTTTTAGGGATAAACTGACTGACAGTCAGTCAGTTTCAGTTCAGACTGACTGACATAATAACGCACAGCCGAAACTCCTGGGACTGTCATTAAGGGTTCCTTCAATTATGTAGGCGAGCTAAGAAGGATTTTCGGAAATCGACCTTTAAATGGTTGAAAAGTGGGGATTTCGTTTTTATCTTCTTGAGTTAATAAACATGTACTTAGCTTGAATACATTCTTACCGGTTAATAGGAGTGGAGGGGGTGCTACAATTTGCAGGAGTACCTACATTATACGAAATCCACGCCGACGAAGTCGCGGGCTGAGTGCTTTTAATTACATATTTGCAAATTATTCATGTTCGACCTTCACCCAGTCAATTCTTAAAGATAAAGAAAATAATGTTTTTAAATTCTTCTTCAATTCCCATGCACTGAAAGGCCTAAGTTATGCCAATCTCGAAAGATTTAGCTAAAACGCTCCTCAATCTAAAACCCTAAAAATAATTCTGCTGCATTACAGACAAGCAGTCGGAAGCCACAACAATAGGTTTCCGTGAAGCGAGTACGGGACCCTGAAACTGAAAACAAGTGTAAATAGTAAATAAAGACATCAAACATGCACGCTACCGTTGTTTGTAACACTAACAAAGTAACAACTTCATAAAAAAACGATAGAGAGAGCTCTGTTTATAATTTACACAATTTGTTAGTATATTGGCGTATTAGCTGCCGTATGGCAAATAATTTTTAGTAATGCCATCGATCACTAATAAAGAAAGTAATGCTAATCAATATGCATTCTATATTGTATAGAATCAAGTTCTAACCGAACTGAGCTGTACAGTTTGTTGCGCCACTTCATCTTCCCAGCTTAAGCACTAGGAAGTGACGAAGGGCGGGCGTGCCGGAGGACTGTCTTATGTCTTGTTGATGTTTAAAAAGTTTGTTTGTTTTGTTTGTTGATTCTCAGCCTAGTTTGAATAAATGACCTTTGATTGTGATAACACCAGAATGGCACTTTGTTGATATCAGCCAGTACGATGAAACGTCTGAATAATGGCTTCTCTCATCTTCCTAAATTGTAAAAAGCATTTGATAACTCCACTTAGTATCAAGAGTGTGGTCTCACCCAGAAATGGAAATAAAAAAACAGAAATATTTGCTTTTGAATTGATTTCGTGTATGAAGAATTATTATTTGCATCTGCCCTAAAACTTTCCAGCCTTTAGACACAAAGACAGAAATGTCATGTCAATTGCTACACGATGTGTTCTGGTTTCTATACAAAGAAGCTGAAAGACGTTATCTGTCTTTCAGCATAAATCATTCGGTAACATACTTTCCTGATACAAGGCAATAATTCTTTAGTCCTGAAAAAAGAGAACTCTGGCGACAGTACAGTACAGAGTTCCTTCGTGTTGACTCATCGGTCGTTGAAACGGTCGCTTACAATTTTCTCCGCTAAGAAAATAAGCGTAAAGATAAGACGTTCTATTTCGCATATCTTCAGCTTTTCGCACATACCTACCCCACAGGTCATTGCACCCGGCGGCCATGTTCGCGCGCCTTCCTTTACGGGGTGGGCAGACCTCCTAGTGATTGGCGTACGGCCCATTAATCACGTAGCTGTGTACGCATTTAGCATGCAAGAAGTCACGGTGACTCATTAGTGATAATGTTACAATGGGTCTTTCTTGCGTCTGCGCACCGAGCAACGCCTTGTCACACCATAGTACTTAGGTACTTGCTGTTAAGATAAACTATTTTTATTAATTATTAATTACAATGGGGTATTGATCGGTATCCATGCTCAATGTGAACTGTAAGTTAAATAGCTTAGATGTGAGTGGGAAACCGCTGGATAATGAATAAGCCCTTCATTGTACGTACAGTCCTTTATAATTATAATTTTTTCAAAACGACAACACTACATTGCAACCATTCTTTTCATTCGCTATGGAACAACATAGCGTCTCAACGGTCATAAATCCCCGGTGCTGCACAGGGTGATGTCTTATCTTAATTGCTGAAGAGTTGTCCAACTTAACAGAAATAACATTAATAATTAAACAGAAAAACCATACCATACCATTCACACACCAGTAAAATTATAGTAGTAGTAGTAGTCAGTTTAACAAAAACCAGCACAAAATATTCTTGCTTGTTTACACCCATGTCCAATTTAATAAAACTTTCCTCATTTATCTCTTCCACAATCTGCATTCAGTCGGAATGAACCTCGTTAAACGCAACAATACTCACGATTTGACCCACAATGCAAATAATAAGGCAGCACAATAATAGTGACAACTTTTCACTTTCAAACTTTGACAATTACTAAGTGGCCACACTGACACTACGAGGTGGCGCTGCTTGCCAAAAAAAATGACAGCAGTAAACGTCAAATTCAGTACATTTAGCGTTTTAGTACTTTTTTTCGCCGCATCATGGGCTTACCTACACAGTCCACTATCGCTGAAATATCGTCAACCGCTAGTCGTTACTTTTTATTGTTTGTCGACCTAGTTTTAAATTTTGAGACTTGGAAATTGCTTAGTGATAGTTAGAAAAACTGTAGAATTCGTCTCATGGACTCGTCTTGGCATTGACTGATTCGTTCCTAAGATTTATGTGAATTTACTGTACAATTTAATTCAGCGCACAACTTAACTGAAAAGTCAACAAACTAACCTGATGGGAGCTAGATAGAATAACTTAAAGGGTTGTAACCTTTGCCCATTGTTGGACTGTGTGATTGATGCATAGTCGACTCTACAACTAAATAAAAATTAAACCGCTATTAAAGTTTTTAATTAAATCCTAAAACTATTTGCCTCCTCTCACTTCACAATCATGTTGATGTTATTCTGATACGTCAATCAAAGTCTATCTATTTATCACATACCAAATTATTAGAGGCGGCAAATCTGCACATCACACAAACGTAAAACATTTCTGACGCGCGCCGCGCGCATCCGTTAGTTAATCTTCTAACCTTACGAGATGTCCATCAAACAATATTCTCGTTAACCCACAAAAAAAGGCCTAAACATTGCCAAAAAATAACTTCATATACTTTAACATGTAACGTGACCATCAATCATGCAAATAAGTTAAAAGAACAAAGATAAAAAACAAAAAAGACTAGAAGTATTAACGAGGCGTAGCTTGTTTAGTATGCGGAGTTTATCTCCTGCATCGGTAGGTTTTTGTTCAGGTTCATGTAATAATTAACTGTTACGTGTTCCCATTTATTGTGATCGGTGGGAGGTACCTGACGAACTACAATATATGTTATAAATAATGTATTATTACATGTTTGAAAGGAAATATAATTCTAAACACACTTGAACAGCGGATTACATCACGGACCCCCGTCTGTAATGAGATTGTATCACCAAAGATTTCGTTTCTCCCACCCATCAAATCACCATCCTTCCAAGATCATTCGCGATCATTACGCCAGAGTTTCAACCATTACATCGTTGGATAACGTTCTTTTCTAACACCTATACTATTTTATGATTTTGACGTCAACAGGAAGACGTAGAACATAGCCAGGAATATTTCAAACTTTTACAATCTTCCAGCTACACATAGTCAGAACTCCTTCGTAAGGGGTTCAAGTGTCGCCCGTTGGCATGCCGAGCCTGGTTTATAGGTGGTAAACACGGAACTGCTCGGCTCTTGCGGCCTCCGCGATCCCGGGTTTACGGCCCAACACAGTCGTAAATTATTTTGATGTCACTCTGCATATTATTGCGTAGTCTGTGGTATGGTGGTTGTAATGTGGACTTGGTTATAAATTAAGGGTAAGCTTCATGGGAATAAGGAAGCAAGGAGTCGTTGATCTACTCTGAGCTGTTCTTATTTAACTTATAGGAATGTTTTCTAAATCGCTCTATCCAAAACAAAAGTAAGTTCAAAAACTAAAACTACTACTGAAAAATCACTCTCTAAAAAGTACGTATCAAAAAAACATTTAAGACAGAAATCGAAACATAGGTACAAAAACGTGGGTGGTCGCATGCCTGTATACCATGTGGGTATCAGGAACACCTACAGAGTTATAATGGCATGAGACCCACGGCTAAACCCTGTAAATTTTTGTACCTATGTCTTGATTTATGTCTAACATATTTTCTCGTTTCGTAGATACTTTTTAGAGCGTGATTTTTCAGTAGTCAGGTTTTAGTTTTGAACTTACTTTTTATTCAAATTATTTTGAGGTTTAAGCCCTATAAGTGAAGGCTTCGTCTTTAGAGGGCGCCATATTCAATTGAATGTGACGTCATATAGCCTACAACCAGCGGACGATCAAGACTCTTCCAACAATACCTTTGTCAAATTATGATAAGTAGTTTTGAACTTTTGAGGGAACAGCATGTTCATCATACATACCGGTTCAAAACATTACCCTGCTTTTTGATTCTCCGTAGCCGGGTAATTAACTGATGCATAACCAAATTGAAACCAAACATTGACCTTTCTCTGGTCTCTGGGCTTTGTCGCCATTAGTGTAAAAGCGTCAATGTCTCCTAATTTCAGGCCTCTGGTGGGCCAGATGCCCGCTGCTCGTACCTTGGCGCAGAATGGCCGAAGTTTTAAACTTAGCGCTACTTATAGTAGCTTACATATCCCGCGGATGAACCTACACCACGTAGGTACATACACACAATATTCTCCAGCGTTCACAGGAAGCGATCGGTCGTAAAATAACGTTCGACGACGCAACGCGACGAACTAGTCGCGCGCTTTTTACGACGACGCGACCACGACGAGTGGCCGCGTGGTCGCGAGATGTGGGCCCGTCCATTGTTCAGCCTCGAAAATAAAAATACCTATAAAATTAAAGCAATAACAGTTTTATTGTACGGACGGAGGCTGTTATGGTAAGCCCGTTGTGTGAAACGGAAACATCTCTATACCATTTGTTTATGCACTAAAACGTAAATAATTGTTGCTATAGTATTTTCAGAATATGTTCTAACATCCACATGATGTTACAATAATTGATGGAAATGGCGCACCACAACGTTGGAATGTAATGGGATAAACGCGCCGTCATAATAACGCGATCAGAGCCGCCAATCGCGGGTGTATACAAACTAGCAGTTTATTCACATAACGCGCTACAAACTGTGTAAGATATTATGTTATTCATATAACGCGCTACAAACTGTGAGATATGTTAATTAGAGACATAGACATGTCATGATGCCGTTATTGAATCGATGAGCTTGAAAGTTCATATTGCTCGCATTTTAAATGTAGGTCTGTCAGCATCCTGATGTCAGATTTTGCCGCTTTCAGTACCCAATAAGCATAAACCTATTTCTGAGTCGGACGACTCCAACGCAATGCCCACAGATATCTGGCGACATTGCTGTAATGTCCTGAGCTTGTCAAAAGGATTTAAGTGCTGACAATCCTCTAGTATTATTAGTAAGATTGTGGATGCCAGCTATTTCACTAATGAAACGCTAAGATCACCTCAGCTATGTAAAATGGTCGCTATGTTATGCATTATCTTGCTACATAATTGTGTTTCTTCATGAGCGTCGTGGGTCGCACCAGATTTTCGTCTCTGGCGATGAGCTGGGCGCTCGTAACGTGCGCGTATCGATTGCGATCATTTGACCACGTGCACATGTCGTTTGTACGCATTTTCATTAGCAACAAACGTAGAAATGTATGGCCTAAGTTGTGAGAGACAGCGGGCAAAGAGTGAGTCGGTTAATAATAAAAAAGGTAGAGTAGGCGTCGATGAAATTAGAAAGGTGTGCTAGACAATCAGAACAATTGGTCCCTGAAAGTTATGAATCGAATCCTGAATACTTGGCAGTCTTTTCCTCCATTGCCTTTCGCTGTAAGAATGCTTCATCGGTTATTGCATTCCTATTGCTGAAGTGTTTCGAAAAGTCGTTTTGCCAGCACAGCCGACGAATAAAAACTAAACCTATTCGTATGTTATAGTCGAAAGCGTTCGCAGTTACGAAAAAAATGGTTGTATATTTGATACCTATATAACGGCTCCCACAATAATTGATATTATGGCAAGAAGGTTGTCAAAAGTTGTCAAGTCATCGCTTGGAACGTTGATTTTGCATCACTTGACATTCAACTATACGATGGTCACAAAAAAACCGCATAGTGAAATTAAAATAGTCGCTCACGTGTAAATATTTGGCATTGCTGCTGTAAGTTTATAAATACCGGCCTGCTCAAGACTCGCCCACGTCAATAACTTGTCCCAAAACAGAAGTCTATAAGCTTTTAAACAGTTTGGCAGCCTGCCAGGCGAACGGGCATCAACCTCGGAACACCACAAATATATGCCAATTTCGAACCTAATCGACCAGCCACATGACAAACACTGAGTAAAACGACACCTAAGAAGTGTTCTTTATAACTAGTTTTTGTAATTTTTTGTGGCAACGCGCCAGCCGCAGACGGGATGCAGCTCATTTATTTGAAGACGAAAGACTTTTCAAATGCCAAAATAATCTATAAAAGCTGTCAAATATTTATGATAAATGTAACTTTCTACGTGAGATTTACTTGTAACGATAACGAGTAAAGGAACGGCTCAATTTCTTGGCGAGAGGCGACTAACTCGCGGTCCGGTCACGCGAATACATTCACAGACTCAATTCCGAACAGTCGTCGAGTTAACGCAAAGCCAAGACGCGGAACTAATACAAATAGCCCAGTTCTGGATAACTCAATAAAATTAGGTTTAAAGCAAACACGGCAGGTCGGGCGCGGCGTGCTGCGTGCGCGCCGCGGCCCCAACACGTTCGGGCCATAAGGTGTCGTTGCTAACTCGCGACGCCAACTATTACTATTTCCAGTGAAGCGGGATAACCGTGCGACTGCAATAAAGGGTAGGGCACGGCCGCATTCACAGCGGAGCGTATTGTAAGCAAACAATACGACGCTCTATTTTACCGAGTGCAATTTTCAAATGGATTTGAATTCGTTTAGCTAGTCATAGCCTAGACTGGCCTACCGTAGTTCGTTCTATACTTTTCTTTAAAGCCGTAGTTATTGGCTGACAGATAATAACTATTCTAAAGCCATTAACAACCGAATGTATGTTAACCGTGATAAGTAACACTGACTCAAACCATGCATTAGGCAACGGTGCGGTTTAAAATAAGATGTAAGTACTGAAGAAAAGGGAAAAGTATGCTTAGATGGTTGCCATGTTGAACTTCACACGATTATTTTTGTAGAACACCTGTTACGTGAAATATGACAACGACCCATTTTCTTAGCTATATATTATTATGAATGATTAGATTGAATCAAAATGATTAAATCGTACCTACTTATCACGGAATAAAAAAGTATTCCGTGCTACTTATAATTGAAACTAAGTTTAACACACATCGAGAGTCAATTGTTAGTATTTTGAAATTGTATGGTAAAAAGAAACAGTTGATTCTTTGACATGGTCTCAATACCGTGCGGTTATACAAGCCTCAATCAATAACACACTATGATGAATTGATTACGCAATCGATACGGGAAGCAACGAAGACAACAGAGATGTCGGTACAACGTGACAGTTTACACAACGGAGTACCTACACAGATTACATTTTAATTACTTAGAAACACAAAGATTGCTTCTTTTTTCTTCGTCAAAAGATCAGACCGTTAACAGAGGTGGCAGTGTGGCTATGGCGGACTGTCTACCAAGGAGCGTCATACCCATGGATAAATACAGAGTTTATGCTTTATTGTAAACCAACATTTTACAAAGCTCATTAACGTAGCATATAGCGTATTGAGGGTACAACGACAGTCATATCGCTTATTACCATATTTTCCACATCCACCACATCTATTTCTTTTAACTACATTCCTACTGTTTATTTAAAGTCCATTGTTAATGAACTCCGAACCGCTATCGCTGCGACCTAACGCTACGTCTGCATACGTATCGTACCGGGAACCAGCTCAGTTTTACGATACGTTTCGATTCCATTCAATTCAAATCGCTGCCTTATTAAACGCATAATGCGCGTTTTACGCTTCATTAGCGCGCTGACCGTTATCCGCTGCGGACGTCCAGTATGGACGATTTGATAGAAAAAATTAAAATGTTCGCTTATCTTTCCTGGAGCTAGGTTTTTATGGGTACAGGGAATGTAATGCAGCCTGAAGTTTTAAACGGCTATGCATGAATTGCTTTATTTTTGTGCTGTGCTTACTTCGCTGAACTTCTCCGACAAGCATTGATAAATACTTAGCTAAGCTTGGTCATAAAAGCTCCTCCTTTTTTTTAGTGGTAACAGCACAACAATAGCATGATAATGTAATCTGCTTGGTAAAATAAGCTAAGCATCCTTACTTAATCTCGCGTCGTTCTTGATCAATGATCAAACAAATCTTACATCCTGCACATAACTTTTACAACTTTATGGGATTTCATTACAGGCTGTTTAAAATAGATCCAATGCCAGATAAAATTAATAAACTCGTCGACAGTAACCATTCACTGTGCAGTTTATATTGTTGTTAAACGCGTCTGAATTATTGCGTGTCGCACAATAAACTCATTAATATATTGGAGCAGATAACTGACGATACAAAGGGTATTTAGCAACAAACCGATACTGACTATTATTATTATCAGCACATAAACGTCGTGGTAAACGTTGACCGACCCATCCTATGATAATAAAATAATCCCTTACCCGCCGCGAAATGGACGGGCCACACGAAAAAAAAAGACTCGACGAATCTGGGAGCTAACTTGAATACAAACGGATCTCTATAACATTTGATTAGTATGAAAAGCCCCTATTACACGGTGCACGCTACAATTAAGACGGTGCTAACCACAGAATTTTAAATAGCTCACGGCTAATTTAATTTAACGGTGGAATCTGTGTTGTCTGTTAGTAGCCATGTGTCGATATGGCGTGTCGTTAAAAGCGCATTAACCGACGACTCGGACGACGAGCGCGACGAGAAAAGCACAGATCAACTTAGTTGTAGACTTGTTTTAAATGACGATTCAGCTTCTGCCTACTTCCTGAAGTCTAACTTTATAACTCGAATTGCTTTTGCTGATTAGTAAACGACAAACAAATAAAAAAAATGTATGGGAACACCACAGTTCAGTCCATCAAAGTCAGACAGTTTTTGCAAATTCTGATCTCTTAGCTACTTTTAGCTATTATTTGTTACCAAGAAAATACTGACGGCATTCTCGAAATGACTAGAATTACAAATGCAGGTCTATCGATACCATGATTGAAATCACTATTTGGCACAGTGACATAGGTACGCAAGTTGCATCAGTAAGATTCACCGTGGCAGGCAGAATACTACCAACGAGCGCAGACTCCTTTCTCCGCCAGTGCATAGCCCACCTCATCCCAGCGCCATGTCCGTGGCGCATGTTAGTCTTAGTTCAGAAATAAATAAAACTATTTAACTCCACTAATTCGAATGCCACTGTCCTGCATCGGCATTCTGTCGAATACTTGAGACGATTTTTAGAATTATTTTCGTTTGTATTTTTAATTGCTTTAGCTAAAATCTATTTTATGAACATTTGGTATCTCAATAGTGTTGAAGTGAGGGTCGATTTTATATAAATATTGTATAAGTATTTTGTAACGTTTCCTAGAAATTGAATAATACGCTAAATAAATTGAAAGATTTTAGTTTTTTTCTCGTATTGTTTTTAAACAAAAACAAGTTTATCTTTAGGTTTTTCCTATGAACATATTGAAATAAGAACAATAAAGCCAAACAACCTTTTAATTGTACTTATTCATTTGTTTTCGGCAATCGTTTGATGATGCTAATGTTTTTAATGAACTAATGAACACAAACATTGACCTCGTAAACGATAATTACTTACAAATTAGAAGGAATTATCAACTCGTGGGCTTGCTAATGCGATCTAAGAACAAGCCTATAGTGGCAATACTCACCTAATAATATCACAATGAAACGTCATTCTAAAATTGTCCTTAACCATTTTGTACTAAACTAGGTCCAAACCTGTCGAATAGACTTTAAACTATATCGTATGAGCACAAAATTTGCAATACAAAGGGTGCATTCCGAGTTAGACTATGATCGCTGACAGCGCTCACATCGATTATTTGCGTTCCGATTTAGATATCACGATTATGACAGCTGAGAGCTGTCAACAATTCGCTCACAGTGATATTAATAAAGGGCATGGACGGCTGTATAGCAAGCTGGCGCATGTCATGACGTCATCTATGAAAATTCACGGGACATCGTTATCGCGCTCACGCCAAATCGGAACGGGTGTAAGCGCACACAAATCGATTATAGCGCATTTCGGAATGCGGCCAAAGGATTCCCCAAACAATCCAGCACAATTATCAGCAAGTTATCGACATCGTGCGACAATAAACGAACAGTAGTTGGCACAATGCGATGCCAGATATTGTGTAATCGGCGTGTACCGATAGCGGGCGATAAGCTGCGATATCGGCCAGATTGCCCCGATAGCACCGCCTAGAGAGGTATTCACTTGCATCAACAATAACAATCATGTTTTACTCAGACAGTCTGATTTTACATGTTTCATCGTTGTTAGTGTCTGAAAATTGTTGTAGTTTTGTGCATAGCTTTTCTGTTCTGTGGACCGTTTCCCGAGAGCTAACGTCCCGTGAATAAGATTTTGTAAAATGTAGACTGGCATGCAGTAAGTTTTGTGTTATTTACTTTTGATAAATCATTACTAATATCTTAATTAAGGTACTAAAGGTCCTTCTTTTGGCGCATACGTTTTGTAACCAAAGCGTTTTATATGCAGTGATCTAAGAAAGAACTTGGTAGCATGTGTTCTGAAATTGCTTACGTGAAAAGACATCAGTCTTGAACCTGCATTCAGTTCTGAAACACTTAACTTAACCATACTTTGTTGCGAAAGTCTTCTTCATTGTAAAACCCATAATCTACAAGTCTTGTGTCCATCTTTTCCAGATGCGGCTCTGGTAGTAGCATGACGATGTTGGTGTGGTGGGTGGTGGCGGGCGCGCTGGTGGCGCGGGGCGGCGCGCTGCAGCCGCGCTGTCAGGAGATCACCATCCCCATGTGCCGCGGCATCGGGTACAACCTCACCTCCTTCCCCAACGCGCTGGACCATGACACGCAGGAGGAGGCCGGCCTTGAGGTGTGTAGCTACTCACTCAACTTAGCCTAAGGGCTGACAACTTTTTTAGGAGAAATTGAGTATAATATCTGATTTCAGTGACGGTAGTAAAGAGAGAGAGTACAAACGTATAAAAACAGTGTTTGTAAGATTACTGTTATTTCTAAAACAACACTTTTTGCGAAACATGTTTCGTTGCTTTTAAAATAATTTTATGACTAGATAGACACTGTAATTCTAAGATCAATAGATGAGCAGGTAATTGTTTATCAATTTTAATGTGGTCTTGTTTCTCGCTTCCCGCCACTTCGCATGTTTCATGGCCGAAAAGACTCGCTCAGTGAATGCTGAAGTAGCAGGAATTCATTCAATTCAAAGTGACAGGCATTATAGAGTATTTAGCGTTCTCTATTACTTTTGTAGGTTGTGAAGAACGCTAACGAAAAAAAAGAGTACAATACCTACTCTATATTACGGTAGAGTTGGCAACCCTACCTATCGCAGTGCACTGCTGGGTAGACGTTTCCTAAATATATAACTTTGAGATCTTCCGCATCCAGTCCTAGCCACCTCTTTAAGGTCATCTAGCGTATTTAATCAGTCCATGAAGGAGAACCAGCGCAGACCAAGCGGTTTGTGCCGATGTGGCGCTGGGTTTGTGAACCTTGGAAATGGTCTGGCAATAAGCAATAATGATGTTTCAAACCAGGCGGTGTGAAACATCATTATTTTGATGAACTGCTGTTTAGTTAGATCGTTTTTCCTTCGCGGTCTGTTCGTTATTACAGAATGCACGTTCGTTATTACAGGATGAATTTATGCACTTCGGTTTAAAGAAACTTGTGCTCATAATATTTTGTTAATGTTTCCAGGTCCACCAATACTGGCCGCTCGTCGAGATCAAATGTTCCGCGGACTTGAAGTTCTTTCTCTGCTCCGTGTACACGCCCATCTGCATCGAAGACTACGCAAAGCCACTGCCGGCGTGTCGCAGCGTGTGCGAGCGCGCGCGCGATGGCTGCGCGCCGCTCATGCAGAAGTACGGCTTCCAGTGGCCCGAGCGCATGGCCTGCGAGCGTCTGCCTCGCGCCGGCGACCCCGACCAGCTGTGCATGGAGGAGACGGAGCGCGCGCGCGAGCCGGCGCCCGCCCCGCCCGCGCGCCGCCCGCCGCGACCCGCCTGTTCGGACCCAAAAAACTGCCAGCCAGGCGCCGCGGCTGCGGGCGCGGCCGGCGCGTGCGCGTGCGCGTGCCGGGCGCCGCTGGTGGGCGTGCGCGCGCTGCACAACGCCAGCGCGGCCGCCGGCGTGGCCGCGTGCGCGCTGCCGTGCCGCGGCGCCTTCTTCACGCGCGAGGAGAAGGAGTTCGCGGCCGTGTGGGTCGCCATGTGGGGCGGCCTGTGCGCCGCCAGCACGCTCATGACGCTCACCACTTTCCTCATCGACTCGCAGCGCTTTAAGTACCCCGAGCGGCCCATCGTGTACCTGTCCGCGTGCTACTTCATGGTGTCGCTGGGCTACCTGGCGCGCCTGGCGCTCGGCCACGACGAGGTCGTGTGCGAGGGCGCGCTGCTGCGCACGTCGGCCAACGGGCCGGGCGCCTGCACGCTCGTCTTCGTGCTTGTGTATTTCTTCGGCATGGCATCCTCGATATGGTGGGTGGTGCTGTCGTTCGCGTGGTTCCTTGCCGCGGGACTCAAGTGGGGCAATGAAGCCATCGCGGGACACGCACAGTACTACCACCTGGCCGCGTGGCTCATTCCCGCCGCGAAGACCGTCGCTGTGCTACTAGCTGGCGCAGTGGACGGGGATCCTGTCGCCGGCATCTGCTACGTCGGCAACTCGTCACCCGAGAATCTGAAACGTTACGTGCTGGCGCCGCTGATCGTGTACTTCGCGCTCGGCGCTACTTTCCTGCTGGCCGGCTTCGTGTCGCTGTTTCGCATCCGCTCGGTGATCAAGCGACAGGGCGGCGTGGGCGCAGGCTCCAAGGCCGACAAGCTGGAGAAGCTGATGATCCGGATCGGCGTGTTCAGCGTGCTGTACGCAGTGCCGGCGGGCGTGGTGATCGGCTGCCTGGCGTACGAGGCGGGCGGCCACGAGCTGTGGCTGCGGCGCGTGGCGTGCGGCGCCAACTGCGGCCCGCGCCCGCTCTACTCTGCGCTCATGCTCAAGTACTTCATGGCGCTGGCCGTGGGCATCACGTCGGGCGTGTGGATCTGGTCGGGCAAGACGCTGGACTCGTGGCGCCGCGTGTGGCGCGGCGGGCGCGAGCCTGCGCCGGCGCAGCGCGCGCTCGTGAAGGGTGTGTGACGCGCGCCCGCGGCGCCTGCCGCCGCGCCCGCCGCCTGCCCGGCGCCCGCCTGCCCGGCGCCTGCCTGCCCGGCGCCCGCCTGCCTGGCGCCCGGCCGGCCGGCGCCCGCCTGCCTGGCGCCCGCGGCCCCGCTCGTGCAGCACGCGCCTGCGCACGTGGCGCCGTCCGCGCGCTCGGGTCAGCCACTCTCCGACTACGGACCCGTCTAGTCGATTCAGCTTGTCTACTGAGACGTCCGCTTGTCCCGACTAGCTGGGCTAGATGTTCGTCTCCGCCCCGGCGGGCGTCGCGGCCGGGGCTCGCGCTTACTCCGCTCGCCCTCGTTCGATATCGCGCTCCTTCGAGCCAGCAGTTCCGCTGAGCCGGCGCTCGACCAGCCGAGCTGACGCGATGACGTTCTCGTGATAGTGACGCGCCAAGACGTTAGTGCAAACATTGTGCAGTGAGACGTCGCGCGTTGTCTAGTCCTAGTGTATCTCCGCGACGCACAACATATACGTAACTAGTGTTAAGACGAGATGCGGCCGTGGCGTCCTCCCCGCTCCTCCCTCGGATGCCGCAGACTGACGAAGGACACTCTCGTTTAAGAGATTTCGCAGCGCCCCTGTAACAATGGCAATTATAATGTAACTTAGACAAATGCGCCGCAAGTCACTTAAATAAAAAGTATCCTAACTCACGTCCAGTTTTAGTCAACGACTGGACGTTTAACGTAAGAGACAGTAAAATACTCCGCCGTTTAGTTTCATTACCTCATTGACCACTGCCAATTTCGTATATTTTTATTGTTAACAGTGAAGTAGTTTACTGCTCTGTACTGAAACTGTTGTAATGATACCTTGACCGTTCGTTAAAGCAAACAACTGAGGCTCATCATCATTCAACTAACCAAAATAAATTTTGTATCTCTTAAACATGTTAATGTTGATTAGTCCTTGTCGTTTGTGCTGATATTATCCTGTGACGTTAGACCCGTAGTGTGTACCGAACGCATTGTAAGCATTTTGTATCTATTAAAATGATCTCTGTCATATTGTAAATAGTAATCCTATATAATTTCATCCCTATAGTAAGTAGTAAGAAGCTATTCATAATCTACTTCTGTATTTGTTTAACTTCGGTTAAATTATTAAAACTTGTAGAAAAGACAATCCTAGTGAAAATACCAACTTAATAATATATTTTTCTTTATTAGTTTCGTATAACTCGACACTAGATGGCATTGACGACTGCACTGATTGGTTAGATTCTCACGCTGACGTTGTACAGCGTCATCTATTGTCGAGTAGACAACACTTTTGTAAATATTATTTTGACAGATGCCGAAATAAACTAGAGTTGTGACGGATGATAAAATTGTATTTTGTGCAAGGGTATATTAGATTCTTACTTAATTGTAAAGTGAATAAGATGTATGAAAAATTGTATATTGTAGCCACGGACGCCGCAGCCGGAACCATGAAAATCATTATGTAATTTATTTTATATCTAACTGTAGATAACAAATAAAGCGAATTTTTTATGTACAGATCATCGTTTTATTTACCACCAGAGTAACTTTGTACCTACAAGCATGAATTGATCAATAAACCTCCAGTTAGGCCCACTACATTCTTGATTGCCGCTACACTACACATTTACCTGAAACGAAATCGGTCTAAGCCAATTGGAGCAAAAGATATTGTACTGTTGCTACATGTTGGTCAGAAGCATGAATGTCAGACGAACAACTGGGTCGAGGAGATCTAAGAGGCAGTCGTTCCACCTGTATACAACGTGTCCCAGAAATCAACGTCAAGCCGAAAATGGGCAATAGGCCAAGTCGTGACAGTTATTAGAAAAATATTAAAAAAATCTTGGTCATGTACTTTTCAAATGTACAAGCCTCAAAGAGCTTTGAATGTGTTACTAACACATTCTTCTCCATAGGATGGAAAGTTAGTTGGGACAGGGATCTTTAATTTAGGGAGATGGCTATACAAGTCATGGGCTGGGTTGTTATTGGAGCAGTTAAAAATGGTGTGCTCCAAAGTACCTTCATCATCCAACCCACATTCGCAGAGCGATGTCTCTGACCAGAATTTTATGAAGGAAGACCGGCGAAAAACAATGGCCTATATGAAGACGGCAAAGAATAGAAATCACTTTCTTTGATATTTTTTGTACGGATAAAACCAGGGCTTGGGAGTAACATTAGGCTGTATTGCGATATAAAAAAGCACCTTTCCGTATACTTGAATTTAGCCACTGTACCTGCCATGAGGTATCAAGTTATTTTTTGGAAGTCTCAGCAAAACGTAACCCTTACATTGAAAATGTTTAAGGTCAACGGCCTGGGACTAACTGCATCCACAACATATTCGTTTCCTCTTATGCCACAATGACCAAGTGTACGGTTTTGTGATTCTTGGCACAATAGAAAAGAGACTTTTTGATTTCAAGCAGTATTGAACTTTGCCGTTTGCTCTTGAAAGGATTCTGTTCCAAAGCTTGCAAGCAGCTAAGTAAATCTGTAAAGATGACCCCAAAACTTATGCTATGAGCCTCTATAAATAAACACGCTTCTAATATGGCCACGCACTCACATGTAAACACTGATGAATTAAGTTTCGGATATTGAATAATGGGGGAATCTAAATTTCGCTTACAACGGAGGGATTTTAAAAACAAAGGAACTTCTTGATGGTGGCAATAATTGGAACTTAGGCATACAACATGCAAGTCATCGACTTTTTTAACAAGAGGGTGAGAGGATTTGGTGATGACTCTAGCTCAGAATCTCGATGCTAGGTCAGCCTTCTCAAGTCTAACGGTGGTTCTGCGCAGTCTTCTGCAATGCGTTGACTGGTGAGGACTTCATTCATCCCGATATGATCCGTAGACACCTAGCCTGAATTCCGTCAAACCTTGCCAAAGCACCCTTCAAAGATCCGTAGTCCAGAACACTCCGAATTAAGGCTTTGTATACCAGTTTCATGGTGTAGGGATGTGGGGTGCACATCCCTACACCATGAAACTGGTACTGGTATAACCAGACCCCGGCAAGCACTTTTAAAATAGGAATAGTCCTCTCGCATCTATTAACTAAATCATTTAGGTGATGAAAACCACTCAATTTGGAATCTAAAAACCCACCTTAAAAATTTACTTGTTCAGAAACCGGTATACACTGTCCTTGGATGATCAATGAAATTTGTGGGAACAACCTCCTGCGGGAAAACACAATTACAGCACTTTTTGGGGCAGACAAACTCAGACCGTGGGAATTTAGCCATTGGTTTAGAGAGTCCATGGATACGCAGAGAGATGATGCGGCGTCGCTAACTGAGGTGTTGGTAACATATAAAGCCAAGTCGTCAGCAAATTGAAGAATTTGTTAATTGTTATTGAGGCATGACCCGATGTCAGCTGTTTACAAGTTGTACAGTAAGTGACTTAGAACAGAACCTTGTGGTAGGCCCTTCCATGACATCCTGACGTCAAATTCTACACCTGGGAATCTCAAAACCAAAGAACGAGACATGAGCAAACTACAGATGCACTGTACCCTCCTCTCCATTATTCTCTGCTGTTGCAATTTGTGCCTGAGAATGGGAAGAAGGACATTATCATATGCAGAGGAGACGTCTAAAATGGCAGCGACTACGGATTAATTTTTCGAAAACGATGAACGTATTTCTGAGACCAAAACACTGTCTATGGTACTGAGTCCCTTTCTAAAACCAAATTGAGATCTAGGAAGTATGTCTCTCGATTCTACTATAAATTCTAGTCGGTTCTTTATTAGGTTTGTATTTGTTCAGAAGAAATTTGAGCTCGTGTTTCTTATGCCACACGCTCCTCACATTCCATTGAAGGAACACTGACCGAGCCATTATTATGGGACGAGAGTGAGTTTATAAGTAAAGAAGCAACGTTGGACGGTAATCGATTTTTATTGCATGAAGACATTACAGTTAACAGGAGTATACTAAGAAGTTCAAATATTGAAGACAAGTTTTCAGGAGAAACTATTGAGAGCACAGCCATTAGGCTGGGAAGATTGGGGGTTGCTAGAGAACTGCTGATGAGCTGTTTTATCTTAGGAAGGAGAAAGGGGAGCATGGGTCTTTGGCTTATTAAATATACTGTTCTACAGTAAAAGAAAACAGAAATTTCAAATCAAATCGTCTCTATTAACCTTCCTGTTGAATCGACTAACTTTTATAATTGGACACACAGCCTACTGGAACTTTTAAATATGTCAGTACTTCCTCTTCTGAGAATTCAGTAGGGATGCCACTAACAACGCCCAAACGTGTTATATTACAAGATGGGATTACAGCCTCATATTTTGTCCCCAAAACAATATTTGACATATAAGCGTTTGTATCCTGAGGGGATGTAAATTCAACTGATACGCGATTTCTACCAACTCGCTTGACTGAAGTAAATGAAACTGCGTGTAGGGTAGTTCCAGAATTAGGATGCGATTCCTACCGGGAAACATGAACAATAAAAGGTCCTTTATCATTAACTAAGTACTTATCACGGCCTATAGTCGTTCTCGGTTGTTTGGTAGGAAGATTGGGAGCACCCTCTTTAGTACCGTGACGTTTACGCATGTTAGTCTGGGGTGGAAGGATTTGGTACTCCAGATTACAGACCACATCTGCAAACTGGCTTAATGGGTTGAGGGTGGGACTTGGATCAGACAGAGGAAAGCCGGATATGGGGTAGTAGGGATTTCATCAGGAGGGTCTGGGGGTTTATTTTTATCCATATTCATATTGAATATGGATAATGGTGACCAATATAGTTTTAAAAAAAAACACTAAACAAACCTGATAGCAGGTAACAACGATACCACACACAAACAGACACAATAACAAGTCACAATAAACTCAATTTCACAGAAAAACAGCCAAAATTCAAGGACACGTGTTACCTACCCAGAAGCACACAGTGGCGAGAATCAAAAAATTATTACATCACCCAAATTAACCACTTGTACTGTTAAAAAATACTACACTATATTGACTATTGACAAGTACCTTTAAAAGATGGCGCGTTTAGTCAGGACGATATGGTATGACACTTACTACTTCTTGGTAGTTGCTACTTCATAGTTGAGGAAAAAAAAAGTTATGTGTTAGTTTTAGGTGCGTTTGAAATAAAATTCTGTTGTTGGTTTTCTTTAGTTTTGATTTTTATTAAATCAGATTTACAACAAATGAGTTTTATGACAAATGTTCGCACTCTTTGCCTTCAGCTGCAATGCAAGTTCTACTCAAACTCAAAGCATTTATTTTCAATTAAACCATTTACAGGCACTTTTGAATTGTCAAGGAGTCGGTCAGTCAGAAATATGAAGCTAGTTGCCCATTCCAAAGCGTAGTGGGTACATAGGGAGAAGAACGGGCAAGAAACTCCATGGACACTCTTTTACATAATATTGTTGTTACAAATATATTAGTAACATCGATTAATGTTGACACTGTGAGAACGATGTACAAAAACCATACACGTTAAAAGCGTCCAAAGTGCAGCAAAACATCATTAAAATCAATCCAAAAAATAAATTATTAAAATAAGCCGTGGCAGCTAAGAGATGACCAGTCCCAACTGACGGCGCCCGCGAGACATTTGAGTGAACCGCCAGGGCACATTCAAGTCAATCTATGACGTTACGGTAAATGGTAGCTCTACTCGTATAGTACAAAGTACTCACATCTGTGCAATGCATCTATATATAGGTTATAGCAAACCACACACAACTACGACCAGTGCGAGCGTCCCGCGGTCGCGTGCCGCTACGTTACATACAATAAGTTCTGTCTTTTTCTCGCCTGGCCGTTGCGAGGAATTCGGGAACGCGTACGCGTGGCGCGTCAGTCCGCTGCCCACACGCTTACTGCGTAGACGCGTATTTACCTACCGCGCGCGCATGTCGCCCCGTGCCTTCCTCGTGCCGTCCGTTACGCGAAATAATTGTTTTAGGGTCTTCGATCCCAATGTTTGTGACTGATTACACATTGACATTACACACTGATTATACATTGAGTTTTTATAATGCAAATATATTCTTACAATCTTCAGCAGCTCCAACAGTATTTCAAATAAATGTCAATTAATTAGTTGGGGTGTGGAACAGGACCAGCATTAGGCGAGTGATTTGTATCAGTGATGTAAACCCCTAACTTATAATATGCCTGCCTGCATAGTGTGCGCTTTTTTTTTTTTTTTTTTTTTTTAATTGCTCGTCTAAATCTTTAATTGAAAAAATGAGGAGGAAGAGAACTAAGCGCCACCCTACCCATCATGCGTGAGCTTCCAAGAACAATGGCCTGACACTTTGAGGGGTTTACTGACACCCCAAAACGATCAGACCACTTTTTGATAGCATCTAAGTCTCGGTTCACATCTGATAAAGCGTCCGACACCCCTTCCACCAGCTCAGCAGTAGGTATACAATTGAAGATCATCAGAATAGAGATGATACGAACATCGAAGATACTGAGTTGTAAAATTAATGAAAATGGAAAATAGCAGAGGAGAAAAAAATCCGCCTTGCGGAATACCAGCATTCAGGTTACGCCAACTCGACGAGCTCTCATCAACCGACTGCTGACGTCCCGGAAGATAAGAAGAGAACCACCTCGGATGAAACCATAAGATGAGAGAGGAGAGAGAGGATTATATCGTGGCTGACGGCGTTAAAGGCATTGGAGAAATCAATTAATACCAAATTGGCATCCTCAATTGCCTCTCTAATGTCACCAGTCACTTTAAGAAAAGCGGAGGCTGTACTGTGCTCTGGCCTGAATCCAGATTGAAAAGAGCTTACAAGATTATTTCGGTGAACAAACCCCGTAAACTGCTTGTGTACGCAGGCCTCAAGCACTTTAGACAGGAATCGAACCGGACAGGGTCGAAAATTACTGGATAGCATGCATTTGAAATTTTTGGGAGAGGGTGGACATAGGCCACAGGGATGGGAATTTTCCGGGATCCAAATGAACATGTTACGACTGATGCCGTCACAGCCCCCAGCCTTGGATTTTATGGACAGTATGATCTTTTTTATTTCGTCCAAGGTGACCGAAGAGAAATGAAATGGTTCTATGATGACTAGCTAGGCCAGTAATTAAATCGACAGTCTGGGACAATATTTGAGAATTCAAATTGACAAGTAGTTGTGAAATGACGGTTGATATCATCAAGGCCAAGTGTATTAGAAAAATCCACATTACGCGGTCTTCCGATATCAAGAGTACCAAGAAACTTACAGAGATCAGCAGGTGAAGAAGAAGATATGTTCTCGAGAATATGGCGACGTTTAGTGTATCTTAACATCTGATTACAACGAAAGGTTCATCTAATTCGATTTCGATTCTTCTTACAACTGTCACGACTTGGCCTATTGCCCGTTTTCGACTTGACGTTGATTTCTGGGACACGTTGTAAATATGTATATCCCCTAATACTGGTATTCAGCTGCATCCAGATGACTGAAAGCCAACCCTAACATGGTAATATAGGAAACCTGAAGCCGGCTAGATATATCGGTTGCTCAATAGACAGATCTCTAAATCCTTGAAAACTACCTCCGCTGCTATAATACACAGCGTATTAAGGACGCGATAGAGCTGAATAAAAGCACCAAGGTCATTGCTAGAGGTCAATCCATTGGGCAGAGCCAGCTTACGAAACTGAAGACCGATGATGGCAGGATCGTGTCCGCCAAGAGGTTCTATGGACAGTTATTACACGTCAACGTTCCGAACGTTGACGTGTATAACTGTTCCTTTTGACGTGTATAACTATCCGGTTCCCGTTCCGTAACCCCGTTACTAATCTGGCAAACGACCCAACAACTAGATTGCACCAGACACTATTCCGAAGACATCCCGGACGTCAGCTTGTTCGAGATTAAGATGACCCTTTAGCAGCGCAAAAACAATAAGGCGCCGGGTGATGACGTAATTACGGCCGAACTCCTTAAGTCCGGCGGAAAACACAATCTTAATGCCCTCCAGAAGCTGTTTGAATCCGGCATACTCGATGGCTAAACGCTGCATGCATGGAAAAGAGGTGTGGTGATACTTTTCTTTAAAAAGGGCGATAATGTTCTTAAGAATTATGGGCCCATCTCACTTCTGACCCATGTACAGTAGCGCTCATAAGTCCATAAGCAATCTCACAAAGCATAATATTGACGCTTCGGTTTCACTTACGACCTTGTTCTATAAGTTGTTTCAATACTATAAACACGCACACAGATTCACTTTGTATGTAATTGATAGTAGTTCATAATTTCAACTAACTTAACATATGCTAGCTTAGTCGTTACCGTGCTTGGGTAGGTGCGATTATTATTTAATTAAATTCATTTATTTCAGAACCAGTCCATAAGCATACATATGAAAATGAAAAAATATTTAATACATACATTAAGAATTAATTAAAAGATTACAATTAGGAAAACATTACAAAAATTTAACAATACAAACATTATAAATTACAATTTGGCACTAAACAAATAGACTTATACGTGTCATCTTAGCCTAAATCTTGATTTGAATCCGCATTATTGGGCAATCCAGATCCAAATCCATCCTCCATGCGAACAGCTGTTGGAACTGCCCCGTATTCGGCGCAACAGAGACACAACTCTTATACGAATAATCGCCACAAACCAATCTATATTTGCGCCGGCAAACATACCTGACGCACTACAGTAGCGAGGCAGCTTCATCAGCGCCCTGAACGCATTATTATAGAGAACACGCAGAGTGTCGTACGATATTTTTGTATGCTTGACCCATAGGCTGCACGTGTCAAACGATTGACCAAATGCCCTAACCAACGTAGCTTTTACGTCCATAGTACAGCGCGCGAACCTACGAGCCAGCATATTAGCTCTAACAGACAAAGCCCTGCGCTCCCTATCTATATCTATATCATCTACAAGCGTCTCGATAACCCAGTGGCCCATATACATGACCTGAGGGACAGTGTCATAAGTTTTAGAACCCGCTTTAAACACCATTAGCTCGCTTTTGATGATGTTATATCTGAGCCCGTGGGCCCCCACATACCGCTCGCAGATCGAAATCAGTTTTCGAAGGGCACTGATCGATGGACTCAGCAGCACCATGTTGTCCGCGTAACTGATGTTGTTGACAAGAACACCATCAATCGAACAGCCCACACCTGCGCTACTGAGTTCACGGATCAGACGGTCAATATACAAGTTGAAGAGGGTCGGCGAGGTTAGCCCGCCTTGCATTACACCACATTCCAACCCGTACTCAACCGAAAGTGACCCCGACCACCGCACAAAATTGCTGTGGTTGCCATACCAATACTTCAGGAGACGTATGTACTCAGTAGGTAGATCCGTATCATCCGACAACTTTTGCCACAACCTTTCGTAAGCAACAAGATCAAAAGCTCTAGTTAAATCTAAGAAGCAGGCATAGACAGGTGTGCTTCTGTCAGTGTAGTATCGGACGGTATGCTTGAGATTCAGTATAGCCATTTCTGTTGACAAACCATGGTGAAAGCCGCTGTAGGTGTTGTCTTAACTGAATATCAATAACACCGTACAACACCTTAGCAATGACTGTCGCGAGTGTTATAGGCCTGTAGTTACTTAATTTAAGCGTCTCCTGTCTTACTCTTTATTATGGGGACAACTAAAGTTCTCGTCATTGCCTTAGGAAGGTATGAATGCCTTATTCAGAATGTAAACAGCATAACGGCACCCTCGGCAGATGAATACCCGCATTCTGCAAATGTTCTATACTGAGCGAGTCATGGCCCTGAGACTTTCCTCGCTTCATGCCTGTAATCACCTTGGCAACTTGTTTCTTAGTGATCCGAACAAGCGGATTCGCCAGGCTAGTACGTTCCACTTCTGTAGTGGCCGTCGCGGGTTCCGGCGGAGAAAGTACCCTAAAATGCTCCCTGAATAAGTGGCAATTTGGTCGGCATCACTAACCCCCTCTACACTAACTGGAACACTCGGCCTCAGATTCAATTTGTTGGTCTCCTTCCAACACATTGAAAAGTTCTTTTTGGCATGCTGTGATGCAAGAATGTCCATCTTTATCTGGTTTTTATTGTCATACTACATTATGATATAATTTATCGACTACTTGTCTGTGGTCTTTATTATTACACATTGCAGATGTAATGTTATGCCTAGCGCCTATCATGGCAAGCCCTGAGTACAAATCTCACTTACTTAAAAAAAAAACTATTTAAAGTTTTTGAAATGTTATTAATATTACCTAAAATGAAAATTTTTTGTTTGAAGTGGTTCGATAATCATTCGATACTTATCTCGTTCATCTTGATTACTTAGATAATAAAAGTTTGTAGGTAGACCACAGAAAATTGAGTAAATAATTTCGATTTCTGGGAGGTAGATGCAATTCGTTACAACTATTCATCTAATTGAACGTTGTTGGTTAGTGACGAATGTTTAAGGGCCGATTTTTCAATACTCAGTTAAGTCGTCAAATAGCTATCTAGAGTATAAAATTATCTGGCTGTTTATCAGGCCAATAAATATTTTCAATTTTTCAATCGTTACTAGAGTTACTAGAGAATAGCTATCTGTGGTCTATGCTAGCGAACTTCACACTGTCCATGTGCAAGCGAGATGCACAGATACGGTATTCAACGTGTTAGACGAGAATAGCAACAAAACGTGTAAGTCTCCAATTGTTACATAAAAATGCTGCCAGATGTATAGTATAGAATCGCAGGGTGAGTACCTAGTAGTTTTTACATCGGTGGCACACACAACTATTCCTGGAACTATACAAATAATGAAGATGTATGTTATGCTAATTTCATTATTGTAAGTAAAGATGGGGTGCCTCTAAATAATTCCTGTGTAGTTTTTTCCCAAACAATTAAAGTAAGTTTTTTTTTTTTTTGTGTATGGCATCTCGTAGTTGACCTTGAGAGGTCGTGACTACTTAACCGGACTATAAAAGTAAGTAGGCTATAGTATCTTTTTAAAGCAAAATCTTTTCCAAATTTCATTTTCGTCCCATGTGTTGAATTTATCAGGCCATTCTCGTAAAACTCGGTTTTTCTCTATAAGATGGGTTTAAATAATTAACGATTTCATGTTCTTCTTCGATTTCTAAGTCGTTAATTGTTTCAAACACATCAGTCTTAACAAATTACTGGACTAATGTAGCTTTACCATAAACACAAAACGAATGAAACAGTCAAATATAACCTAAAACGTCATACATAACGGAGGAATAAAACCCTAACTGGCTCTCAAAGAAGCAGATAACTTTATTCCTCCGTTAGAGACTTTATTTGACCGTTAACTACTATCTGACCATTGAAAAACTGAGAATCTTGCTATCTATGGAATAAAAGCTATCTGGTTGTTTATCTGAGGATTGAAAAATCGGCCCTAAATCTCTTAATATTAGCGGTATTGTGTTTATAATTTTCAGAATGCAGTGATACATAAATATTGAACAGTTAGCAATATTATTGCGCTGCGTAAAAGTGGACGTAAATGATGTGAAAACACAAATGGAATAAGTGTGAGTGTTATCATTTAAATATTTCATATTTTACTGAATATCAATTTTTTTTGTTTAAATTTGTGAATGATGAGTAAAGTGTTATAAACATAATCTTATCTATAATACTTTTTCTTAATTATTATAGTTTATAGTATTTTGCTTAGAGATTTCTAATGTGACGTTTAACGTTCCGTATTTTTTATACATACATCAGTATTTTATCAATTTTATATAGTACATCTCGCTTTGCTTATGCTTTGGTGTCACAATCAGCGGGGATGACCAATAGGGCCATTTCATGACACGCTGGATGTTGATTCCAGGGTCCAAACTTCCGGATCAACCCAAGTTCCGGCTCATTACGTTCAAAGTTCCGGCACAACCCATGCAAGGTTCCGGCTAAATCCGTGCAGAATTTCATCCGGTGACGTCAGCGTCATCGAGACGCTGAGACCCGGACCACCACCTTCCGGCTATCCGGATATCAACGGGCTCCGCGCCGGGTACTTATTTTACCCGCGCGGCCGCGTCGAGCTCGCTTCCACGGGTCTGCCGAGACCATCCGCCGACCTGGCGTCTGCAGCGTGGCACACCCGCTGCGGTCATCGTCACACCAGGCTGAGCCAGGAGAGTACTGTGCAGCTCCCAAGGAAATCAAGGAACTTTGTGACCATAAACGTACCTACCCCTTATACAACTTTTATTTCTATATTTTTTTTTTTATGCTGACAAGGTATCGTGGTGTCATTTCTCTCCCCACGAAAACCCATTACGTCACACTAACAGTATTACATTCTTTGTTCTAGAGAAATACTGTGAGTCTGTGGGTTAAGAGATGTGAGGAAGAGGGAATCCTTGCTAGTCGGAGCTCATTTTTATGAAGTGGAAAGCTTATTTAAACAAGACTTCACAAGGTGAATGAAATTGAAACAAAATATGGTTTCACACCATCCGGACATTTTGCTGAATTATTCAACGCGTCATTAAAAACTGTTCGCCGTGTACTCCATGCTATAAAGGTTGCATCACCGAAATCCAGCAAAACAATAACGTTTATGTTTCGGAATAGTTTATCCTGTATTTTGCGCTATATCCGTGATTATTAAATTATAAAAAATTGGGGTTTAGTTTCAATCCTCTTTTTTTAGAGAAAATGAATACTCAATGTGTAATCTATTTCACTAAAACCAAATTAAACGCGAAATAGTTAATGTAAACAAACTGCCCTACATAACCCCTTATTAAAATCCCTTTCTTTGGAAATTAGAGATCGAAGCTTAATGTTTATGGTGAAATAAGCCTACAATATTTTTTTTTTGCATTTCACTTGTCAAAATAAAATAAATTGCTTCTAAGTTCCTTGTTAGAGTATTGCACATCAAATTTGGTTGAAGAAGTTATTATAAATAATCGATTCGGTTTGTTATCCATATGTAAAATATTATAACAAATAAACACGGTTTTATTTTTGTTATCACTGTAACACTTTTTTTTATTCTAAACCTTTTATTGCAGTAACAAAAATAATAAAAAAACAGCTTTTTTTTAATATTGTTATTATTGCAAACCAAAATAAAAAAATTGGCAATAAAACTGCGCTGCATCTTATATGAAAAGAACCTAAGCCGCCTGCTTCTCCGTCCAACGCTAGGCGCCTACTTCTACCAGCTCATATTAGATTAACTCGAATTTTAGCAATGCCATAGACCGGCCAGGTCACGAGCATGATGCGTGTCTAACAAAAGCTACGGAAATATATTTTTGTTTCGTGCAGTGCGATGCGAGTACACGACTTTACGTCAGTGTGTGTCGTGCAAAACTGCGATCTATATGGGGTGTGTCGTTTAAACACATACAATTAAAACAAATATAATAGCATTGTATCGCTCTCCATCCTATAAAAATATAGAGGTATTTCTATCATCGCTAGATAAACTACTACAATCATTATCAGCCCTAGAACACATTATTGTAATGGGGGATATAAATATAGATATAAACCCTAACAAAATCAACATGGCTGGCGAGCGCTATCTAACTTTAGCAGCCTTACATGGCCTTTTGCCAGCACACACTTTAATAACACGTAGTGGAAGTGACACTTGCTTGGATCATGCTCTAATAAAAACAAACTACCCCATCACAACTGTGGTACCAAACACAACATTAACAGATCATTACCCGGTTCTAGTGAGCATGAACTTTAAGAAAACATGCAAGTTGGCAGTAGCTTCAATAACTAAAGTTGACAATATAGGCTTGGAGCGAGACCTGTTAGAAATCGATTTTGGCCCAATTTATCAAACAGCAGACCCAAATTTATCCATTAACCTTACACGATATTTACAAACCGCAATCGCTAATAATACTGGACAAACTACTGTCCCGAAACGCCATAGAATTATAAAACCCTGGATAACACAAGGGTTGTTACGATGTATTAGAAATCGAGACAAGTTACATAAAAAATTAAAAACATATCCGGAAAGCATATTAAAGCTAACATACACTCGCTAAAGAAATTTCTGTAATGCGGTACTAAAAAGGGTTAAACGATCTTTCGAAAAATACCTACTTAAGTCTGCAAACAAAGACAACAAAAAACTTTGGAACGCTATAAAAGAGATCACTAACACGTCTAAAAAATAAATCATCCAAAAGAACTGCTAACGATATCAACATCTCCAGATACAGCACTTAACGAAGTAAATAATTACTTTATAAATGTAGGAAGTTCCTTAGCTAACAAGATTTACCAAAAAAATGCGCAAAAGTCTTACATCATAAATATACCCAACACCGTCACGAGTGTCGTCAATTCATTTGTTATAACAGATATATATTTGAGAAACTTCAAATGAAGAGGTAGAACGGCTTATCCTCGACCTAAAAACCGATTGTGCCATTGGTTGGGACAATATTAGCTCCAATTTTCTCAAAACCTTTAAGGACTTGCTTGTACCACTCCTAACGAAAATTTTCAACGATTGTCTTCACAATGGTGTGTTTCCTGACGCCCTAAAAAAAGCAGAAGTGTGTCCAATACATAAAAATGGAGACAGAGAGCGTCTCGAAAACTATCGGCCCATTTCTATTTTATCATCCCTATCAAAAATACTGGAAAGAATTTAAATACAAGACTTACAAATTATTTAGAGAAAAACAAATTGCGTTAACCAATATGGCTTTCGGCAAGGCAAGTTCACTGAACAAGCCGTAAATAAACTAACAGATATCATCACTTCAAATTTAGATAAAAAGAAAAAATGCCTCACCATCTTTTTAGATCTGGCCAAGGCATTCGACACAATCTCTGTCTCACTCCTATTGGACAAGCTGGATAGGCTGGGTATAAGAGGTAAGCAGCACAAACTCTTAGCAAGCTATCTAACCGGGCGTTCTCAATCTGTTCGAGTAGATACACACAAAAGTTATTACCTCCCTGTCACTCATGGTGTTCCGCAGGGCAGCCTACTGGGACCTACGTTATTTCTCGTTTATATAAAACGATCTCACAGGTCTTAAACTTGCCCAAGGAGAAATCATATCATTTGCAGATGATACTGCACTCTTTTTTTCCGGTGATACATGGGATGAGGTTTTTGTTGCTGCACAGCTGGGTTTCAACGTTCTTGGAAGGTGGCTCCAGAGTAACATACTGACATTAAATGTAGAGAAGACCAAATACATCTGCTTCGGTATAAGGAGAGCAAATTTGGTCTCAACTAACAGTCATCACGGCCAAGATATCATAGCACATGAGTGTCACTCTGGACTTGACTGCAAGTGCCGTTCACTGGAACGTGTGCCAAATATTAAATACCTTGGTGTAACAATAGATAGCAGTCTCAACTTCAAAGCGCACATACGACTCCTGAGCGGTAGGATAAGAAAGCTCATATTTATTATAAAAAATCTAAGGCACGTTGCAGATCCTGTGCTGCTAAAGCAAATTTATTTCGCACTCTATCAGTCGCTTCTTGCGTATTGTATATCTTCTTGGGGAGGTGCGGGGAAGACTGCAATAAAGCCATTAGAGGTCGCCCAACGTGCAATTCTAAAGGTGAGCCATTTTAAGCCGCTTTATTTTCCTACCGCTACACTGTATCAGCTTTGTGGAGTCATGACTGTTAGACAGTTATTTATAATAAGCGTCACTCTTCTACAGCATAGCAAACAGGTATATGATGCACGAATCCACCAAAAACGAAGAGCTGACTTGGTTTGTGGCAGAATTACTCTCCTTAGAAGTAAATTTTGCCAACGCTTCGCGAACTTCATTGGGCCCTTTCTATACAATGGATTAAACAAGGCGTTTTAAATATATACCCACTTACAAAAATTCAATGCAAAAAAAGGTGTCTGAATATCTACGAAAGCTAAATTATGAAGAGACTGAACTCCTGCTGCATATAACACAATGATTACATTAGCATTAACCTGTTGGATTGATACTTCACACAGATCAAACGCACATATTTCAAAATGTTTAACTTCTCATGGACTACACACACTTTCACACACCCCCCACACACCCTCTCTCAATTCACACACTCACACTTCATCCCACACAATGAGAGGTCACGCATTCATACTTTACATATTATAATAACATTAAAATTTTATAAGACCCGCGTCTACGGATTACGAGAAAGCCTTCGATTCGATGGAGACATGGTCCGTACTGCAGTCTCTTCAAAGGTGCCATATCGACTATCGGTACATCGATGTGCTGAAGTGTCTGTACCAAAACGCCACTATGTCAGTCCGACTCCAGGACCAGACCTCGAAATCTAACCTTCTGAAGCGAGGTGCGAGACAGGGAGACGTTATATCTCAGAAATTGTACACCGCTGCACTGGAGGATGTCTTTAAGGTTCTGGACTGGAAAGGGGTTGGCATCAATATCAATGGCAAGTTCATCACTCACCTTCGGTTTGCCGACGACATAGTAATCATGGCTGGGACTATGGACTATGGCTGGGTCTAAAAATGACTCTCACGAAGATCGCAGACGCTACACTTGAAGTTGTGGACGAGTATGTTTACCTAGAACAAACTGTCTAATTAGGTAGGTCCAACTTCGAGAAAGAGGTCAATCGTCGAATCCGACTAGGCTCAGCGTTCGGCAAGCTACGCAATATCTTCGCGTCCCACATACCGCAGTGTCTCAAAACGAAAGTCTGTGACCAGTGCGTGTTGCCAGTGATGACCTATGGCACTGAAACGTTGGCGCTCACAATGAGCCTTCTTATAAGGCTAAAAGACACCCAAAGGGAAATGGCCTCTCCATTTCCCTTTGGGTGCTATGCTTGGAGTTTCCCTATGTGATCGAATCAGAAATGAAGAGATCCGCAGGAAAACCAAGGTAACCGACATAGCCCGCCCGAAGAGTTGCCAAACTTATCTGGCAGTGGGCAAGGGCACATTGATCGCAGAACAAATGGCCGATGGTGCCGAAAGGTTCTGGAGTGGCGACCGTGTACAGGAAGACGTAGCGTTGGAAGGCCTCCGACAAGATTTATATTATATTTAGATTTATTAAAAAATCAACCACAAATTTTGACGACGTAAATAACGTCCTACTGCTGGTCCAAAATTGGTTCACGGCTAATAATTTAGCACTAAATGGAAATAAAACTATGTGTATAAGATTTTCTTTACCAAACGTCAAGAGTAGTGATTGTGAGATAGTATTGAATCAAGAGAAACTAGAATTCGTCGATAAAACGGTTTTCTTGGGGATCACGCTCAACTCAAGGTTACAATGGGGTCCTCATTTAACATCTCTACCAGGACGGCTAAGTTCTGCAGCTTACGCTGTCAGAAAAATCCGTCAATTTACTGATGTAGATACCGCGAGGCTGGTCTATTTTAGTTACTTTCATAGTATCATGTCTTACGGTATTTTACTTTGGGGACGGGCTGCAGACATCGAGTCTATTTTCATTCTGCAGAAAAGAGCCATCAGAGCCATATATAATCTCCGCAGGCGCGATTCTCTAAGGGAATTGTTTAAGGATATTAACATCATGACTGTACCTTGTCAATACATCTATGAAAACATCATGTACTTAAGAAAAAATTTACATCTTTACAGTAAAAGAGGTGAAAGACATAATTATAGTACTAGAAATCGGGACCTACTAGTTCAACCAGGTTTCAGACTGGCTAAAGTAGACTCATCTTTCATGCGGTACTGTCTAAAATGTTATAATAAAATACCTCCCCACATACTTCAACTGAATGAGACAAAATTCAAATCCTTTGTCAAACGCACACTATTCAGGCAGACATATTATAGGTTGGAGGATTACATAACTGATAAAAATGCCTGGCTTCATGCCGGTCCTGCTCCACACCACAACTAATTAATTGACATTTGAAACACTGTTGAAGCTGCTGAAGATAGTAAGAATTTATTTGCATTATATAAACTCAATCTCCTTTTTATTATATAGATGCATTGCACAGATGTGAGTTCTTTGTACTATAGAGCTACCATTTACCGGGTAATGTCATAGATTGACTTGAATGAGCCTTGGCGGCTGATAGTATGTCATGCTCACTCAAATGTCTTGCTGACGGTGGCGCGTGTGTCGGATCATTTAGCTCCCTTCAAAATGGTTGAGCTGAATTGTGCTGATCCATGCGTCATGTTCGTGAGCAGGCGCCGTCAGTTGGGACTGGTCATCTCTTAGCTGCCACGGCTTATTTCAATAATTAATTTTTTGGATTGTTTTTAATTATGTTTTGCTGCACTCTGGACGCTTTTAACGTGTACGGTTTTTGTACATCGTTCTCACTTATAGTGCCAACATTAATCGATGTAACTAATATATTTGTAATGACAATATTATTTAAAAGAGTGTCCATGGAGTTTCTTGCCCGTTCTTCTCCATAGTGACCTACTGCGCTTTGGAATGGGCAACTAGCTTCATATTCAAAGTCAAAGACAAAGCATTTATTTCAAATAGGCCCATAAAATGGCACTTTTGAACGTCAAAAATTACATTAAAAATATAACTGATTCTAGGCGCCACTTCCAAAAAGTAGTTTCGTATGGAGAAGAAGTGGCAAGAACCGTTACTCTTTTAAAATATTTTACAATATTTTTATACATTAATTATATTTTTATATGTGAAGACGATGCACCAAGAATAAAAATACTATACCACAATAGTAAATAGGTTGTGCCGGTTCCAGCTCACTTTTTTCAAGGGGTTTGAACCGACTACTAAGCGGTCCTCAATCCAAAAAAAAAAACAAAGAATCAATTAGTAATAATCTAATTGACATCCGCCCGGCCCGGCGACCCTCATTAGCGTTTCATTGTTCGCTATTTCTTATCTATTACTCATTCGAGAGTTCGCATTACGACTGCTTTAGGGTTCCTTATCAATTACTCATTGTGAGCGGGTTCTGCCTCTATTTTATTTCATACTACACTCACGCCTTCTTCCCATGGGGGTAGGCAGAAACCAGAGAATCCTTACATACTCCTTTTGCCTCGTTTACGTTCATAAATCTGGTCTATTACGAAAATGTGCATTCTGGATCAATAAAACAAGTTACTTTTTTTATTTTTAACTATAAAATATGAATGGAACAGCTCATCCACTAAAATATCATTGTACAGTGTATTTTACATATTTTTACAAAACTATGCATTGAACATCCCTGAAACTTATATAGCAAATACATTAAGCAATATTCACCACAAACTGAAGTCAAATCATTCTGAATCCTATAACATTCCAGTCCCATCTTTTGCAATTTCTTCTTAAAAATTCAAGTTGATATCGCACAGGTGCCCGTCCATACGAATAAAAATATTGCCCAACGCCATTTGTGTCAATATGTAAAGCTACCCAGTGTGAGCCTGGTTTATAATCCGTATCCAAATTGCATATTATATACGTAGGCAGATGGGTGTACATTTGTAAATACCTTTTGTTACGCTCCGTTCATTCATCCTCTCAACATGACCAAACCATCTTTATTTCAAACTATAAAATATGTACGGAACAGCTCATTCAGTTGGCCATTTCTTATCTATTACTCATTCGAGGGCTCTCATTACTACTGCTTTAGGGTTCCTTATCAATTCCTCATTGTAAACGGGTACTACTGTTCATTGCCTATATTTTTATTTCATACTACACTCACGCCTTCATCCCATGGGGGTAGGCAGAAACCACAGAACGCCACCTGTTACGATCCTACACATATATCCTATACATACACGCGCGCCGGTTGCGAGTGCTACGCACCTGACCTTTCTGAAGAACATCACCATTAAGGTCAACATATGTCCTCCTAGGGCGTCCCCTACCGGCGTTTCCACTCACATCTGCCTTGTAAATACCTTTTGTTACGCTCCTTTCATTCATCCTCTCAACATGACCAAACCATCTTTATTTCAAACTATAAAATATGTACGGAACAGCTCATTCAACTAAAATATCATTGAACCCTGTGTTCCCTGTAAATATTTCCCCTGATATAACATTTTAAAAAATCTGTTGTAAATGTAAAAAACAAACATTATTTTTGTTTTAAATGGGTATTACTCTCAGCGTTATATTCCGTAAACAATAACAACGCGGATCTGGTATCATCGTACGCTATACAAGGTGTTTTTTTATATCCCATAACTCTAGGGTATGATTGAGACCATTTCAAAAAATCAACTGGCATATGAATTATGTTTCAATCATCCTTTGTTTTTGTCATTTTTCATACAAAATAATTCGACAAAGCCACGATTATTCATGTAAAACACCCTAACGTGAAATATGACAACGTCGCATTTTCTTATACTCGATACCTAGACACATCGAGGGTCTATTTTGTACGGTACGCAAACAAAATTGGCAACCTCGCAAAAGTAAAGATTCGTCATACTGGTGACAATTTTTGACCAAATTTAATTATGATTGATTGTTATGATATCTCTGAAACTATGCATTTTTGGATCACCTATTCTAGGAGTTTTAGTATTATTTTTACCTACAGAATATAACCCTAGAAAAACAGGTTGTATATGTAGGGTGCCGTACAACCTCACCGATGCTCAGAAGCAGACCCGGGTGGAACGGTCTCGGCGTGTTTAAGACATCATTACAGGTTTACAGATTTATCAATACGATCCAGAAACGAAGCGCCTGTCGACAGTTTCGGTGTTTAAAAAACGAATTAACGCCTACCAAAGTGAAGCGATCTAGAAGCGACTGGCTACTTGATCAATTCCTTTACGGAACCAAAGAAGCATCAACGCTGAATGGGAAACTACCAAGTGTTGTTTTCTCTGTTGTGAGCAACAAGCGACCAAATACAGGGCTCCGCGGTCTACTGCTCCACCACGACGCTCCACGAGCGAGTTCCTGAACCGCACGCCGGTCAAACTCCATACAGCCCTTACCCAGCACTGTGTGACTTCTTTTTATTCTCGAAAATAAAATAACTGCTTAAAGGGATACAATTTTCGTCGCCTGAAAATGCGATGTCAGCGTTCGAGCAGGCTGTACGGCGAACTGGAAAAAGTTGTTCAGACGCATGAAACTTTTAACAGAGGCTAGTGGAGATTACTTTGAAAATATAAAAAAAAAACCTATAGAACATTTATTTTTATTTTCGCAAAACTATGTGAGTGTATCACGTATACTCGTATAGCAAATACATAAAGCAATATTCACCACAAACTGAAGTCAAATCATTCTGAATCCTATCAACATCCCAGTCCCATCTTTTACAATTTCTTTTTAAAAACTCAATTTGATATCGTACAGGGTCGTCCATATGAATCAAAATATTGCCCAACGCTATTTGTGTCAATATCTAAAGCTACCTAGTGTGAGCTTGGTTTATCATATGTATCCAAATTGCATATTATATACGTTGGTACATTCATGGCTATACATGGGTAGCCTATTGAGGAGTTCATCTTTGCAACGCACCCCGAAGGAATGTGAAATAACTTTGTAAGATCGCACATTAGGAACTGTGTTGACTCATTAAGTTACTATCAGTTGCGTTGTGCACTTAAGAATTTGCTTTAGATTAGAAATTACTTAGTGGTGCTATATAAGAGCAGCCCACTCAGTCAGACCATAGTCAACTGGTTTGGCAGCAGTGGATAGTGACAGTACTACGTTTTGTGTTACTTCAACGCATCAACGGTAATGGAGGTAAGTGTTTATTCTATTGAAAATTACTTTTCTTTCTTTCTGACTTTTTATTTACATGAACTTTGCCTTGCGTGTGTGATAAAATTGATATTAACGTGTTTTCTGTGTTTGTTGCAGAAATCATTAAGTTTCTTAGACAATGGTGAAAATACCTGTAAGCTGCATTACTACTCACTACTTTCCCCTCAACACGAAGAAGACAGTGGTGACATCGTCATTATTAACACATGCGATGGGGAAAAATTAAATCTCAGACGATTCATTTTGGAGGATGTTGCAGGTGACATCAATGTGGAAGTGAAATAGTGGTTTCAGTTATTAAGTGACACAACGTCAGAGTGTTTCGCTCACGAACTATTCGCCGAACAAATAGATAACGATTTAATCAACTGTTTCATTTATGTTGTAAAGGAATGTGTTATAAATTTGAAAGTTTTCATTTGCGTTTTTTTTTTGTGTACTTCATTATGAATCTAGAAAATATAAAGTATATTATTGATGTAGATGGGTTTCAGATGTCAAAAAAAATGTACTTTAAAGAAGTAGCAATTTACAATAAAAATTGTGGGTTGCATCGTTTTAATTTACTCATGGTTTTGTATTTTAGATATTCCTTCTTTTTTTTTTCTTTTTTTTTTAGGATTGAGGACCGCTTAGTAGTCGGTTCAAACCCCTTGAAAAAAGTGAGCTGGAACCGGCACAACCTATCTACTCACAATTGGTAAGAAGAATTAAAAATAAAGCAAAGGCAGATAAATGAATCACGCGACTGGTACATTGTGCTCACATATTTACAAACATTGTAAAAATATGTGACTTTCCTAAAATATTAACTAGGAATAAGTCAGTGTGTGAGTAAGTAAAAAAATTAAAATAAAAAATTTAATTAGCAACCAGTGTGATTTTGTCTAGACGGGACTGTCCTATGGAGCTGGACCATCATGTGTCCAAGCATTGTTATCTTGTATATAGTCCTCTAATTTGTATTAAGCTTGTCTGCAAAGTGTACTTTTTATACGAATTTTAAATTTTAACATAACATAACATCACGCCTTGTTTCCCCGAAGGGTTGGGCAGAGGTGTACCTATAGTACACCCACATTTCGCCAGTTATGTTTAAGTCCCATGTAATAGGGGGCGAGCCTATTGCCATCTACCGGGCTTAAATCCAGACTTCGGGCTGCTACTGAGAAATTCCAGATAGAAAAACCCAATAACACGTTGCCCGACCTAGGAATCGAACCCAGGACCTCATGCTCAGCAGTAGCGATTGCGACCACTAGACCAACGAGGTAGTCAATTTTAAATTTTCTTTCATTTAATTGCAATATATCACAAGGTATTTTGTTATAACATTTAACACAGTACCCCATAAATGATGTAGGTATGTACTTTTGCTAATCTGAAAAATGGTTAGATCTATTTTATCTTTATTTCTAGTATTCAAATTATGTCTATCACTTATTTTATTAAAAAGATGTAGATTTTTTCTTACATACATAATATTTTCATAAATGATTTGGCAAGGTACTGTCATAATATTAATCCCTTTAAATAGTTCCCTGAGAGATTCGCGACGAGGAAGATTGTATATGGCTCTGACAGCTCTCTTTTGCAAAATAAAAATGTATTCAATGTCAGCAGCCCGACCCCACAGTAAAATGCCATACGACATAATGCTGTGGAAGTAGCTAAAATAGACCAAACGCGCGGTTTCTACATCTGTTAACTGTCTTATCTTTCTAACAGCATAAGCGGCAGACCTTAGCCGCCCCGCAAGAGATGTTATATGTGGTCCCCATTGTAATTCGAACCCAAGCAGGCGCTTTACTTTGTGTAAATAATTTAATCACCACTGCTCTCAAAACGGTGAAGGAAAACATCGTGAGGAAACCGGCATGTCCTAGAACCAAAAATTCGAAGACATGTGACATCTAATCATTTTATTTTAATCATTTATTTATTGCATTCCATATTGTAAAAAGATGTTACAAAGGGCTTAAAGCTAGGTACAAAAATATGGACCCTGTAAGGGCACAACAAAAGGATAAAATAAAGTAAGTATTTTTTTTTTTGTTATTATCTTATCTACCAACCCGCACTGAGCCCGCGTGGTGGATTACGGCTCACTACCTGTCATAGAGAGGAGGCCTGTGTCCCAGCAGTGGGAACGTTATAGGTTGATTATGCAATATGATGTCACATTCACTACTTCTAACAAATGCATTAGTGCATTTGTTTTTTTTTTCATTTAGTACCAAATTATTTACCGTAAACCAATCTTGGACTTGAAGAATCGAGTTATTCACGTAGTCCAGATTTGGTGACCGTCGGTCTATTTTAAAGATTAATGATGTGTCATCTGCAAATAACACCATCTTAGGTTGATTTTGAAGTACTTGAGGTAAATCATTAATGTAAACTAAGAAGAGGAATGGACCCAATATCGAACCTTGAGGAACGCCCATTTCCATTTCATACCCTAATGAGTTTATGCCGTTTACTTGAACTTTAACCTTTCTATCTTTCAGGTATGATCTAAGTAGATCAAGAGCTGTATTCCTAACCCCATAGTGCTCCAGTTTCAGAAGAAGGGTCTCATGGTTTACGCAATCAAATGCTTTAGAGAGGTCTCAAAAGATTCCAATGGCATCTTTTGCTTCCTCCCAGGCGTTAAAAATGTTCTTTATTAGAGAAACACCAGCGTCAGTGGTACAACGCCCTTTGGTGAAACCGTACTGTTGTTCATGAAAGATGGAGTTTTTATTAAAGTGTCGTAACATTTGATTGAGCATCAACTTTTCAAACACCTTACTGAGAACTGGTAGAATTGATACAGGCCTATAATTGTTGAGTTCTTTACTATCACCGGATTTGAACAAAGGAACTACTTTACTGTGTTTCATGCGATCCGGAAAGACACCTTGGTCTACACTGGTGTTAAATATGACAGCTAAATAGGGCGCAATGGTTTCGATGAAAGTTCTACAGACTTTTACAGACATTCCCCAGAGAACATCTGTTGATTTAATTTTAAGATCTTTAAAAGCTTTTATAACAACCTGGGGGTTTGTATGCTGAAACCTTAACTCCAAAGGGCATGCATTTACATTCTTTCTAAGTAAGGCAGCAGAGAACTCGGGTGAGGAATTTAAAGCTTCAGTAGTTTTTAGGGGAATATTAGCAAAAAAGTTTTCAAATGACTGAGCTACTTCTAGATCTGAGTTGATAGGGCCATGCGCAGTTTCTAAATTAAATTCAGTATTACGCTGTTTTTTCCTACCTGTTTCGTTATTTATTATTTGCCAGGTAGTTTTTATTTTATCATCGGCTGATTTTATTTTATTGCTAATATAAAGAGCTTTAGCAACTTTGCACACATTTTTAAAAATTTTAGAATATTTTGCAACATACATATTAAAGCTTATATTATTCATATGTTGCTTTAGACCATAAAGTTCAAAAAGTTTTCCCCTGCTTTTAAGAATACCTGGAGTCGCCCAATCACTAAATAAGAACTTTGTGTAAATACTTTTGGTTTTAAGTGGAAAAATTGCATTAAATTGTGTGTTTAATAGTGAAAAGAACTCGGCATAGAACTCATATATTATATATTTCTGACTGACCGATTCCTTGACAATTCAGTGCCTGTAAATGGTTTAATTGAAATAAATGATTTGAGTTTGAGTTTGAGTTTGAAGGTGGAACGATGACCTTGTTAAGGCTGCAGGCATCCGATCGATGCGGGAAGCACAGAACCGGTCTAAGTGGCTTGGGGGAGGCATATGTCCAGCAGTGGACGTCTTTCGGCTGAAATGATGATGATGAACCCGGCTAGGTAGATGATGATAATAATATAGGTATCTAAATTTTCTACATGGAGTAACTGCGATCCGCACACAACCTCCCGATTGTTAGACAATACCGTTATTTTTGTCTCCGGTCTGAGCAGAAATCAGGAACTTCAACAACCTAATAATGGAAGAAGGGTAAATAAAACAAGCATTCAGTCTATCAAGTTTATATGGGTCTAAGAACTATATGGTGGGATGTTTCGCACATTTTATAATTATTATTATTGCTAGTTTGAACATTGACTAAAAACTGCGAAAACGAAACGATATCACAATTAAAAACCACGGCCTCTACAAAAAAAAAAATATAAACTTAGAAACGCCACCTAGCGGCTACTGGTCCATAAACATATAAAAACCACTAAAATAACAAAAGCTTTAAATAATGAACAATGTTCGAAACTTATGTACCTAACTATAAACTATCACATTAAAATTACGTATTTCTGGACAGAATGTTATTACAATCTTATTAATAGTTCTTTCGTATATTTCCTTGAACATAACAAGAAATTGCCACTTTACCGTAAACATTAGCTATTCGATATCTTGTTTCTAATAGGCATACAATAGACCTTATCGTAAATCATCATGTCTTGTCCTAATATTGCTGATCTTCATCACATACACATTATATATTGAAAATACCCCGAAAAAGTACAAAAGGTACCGTTTTCACTTTACCGAATAAAATGTTTCCTGGATCCTAAATAGCAGTTTTCCTACATCTCTATCATTCTACTATAAAAAAAAAAACTATGGCTTTTGCTATAATATATCAAAACACTCAAGCTTGTGTTGTGATATTGTTAGAGTAAAAACACAATACTTTTAGTTCTATAATTTTTTTGTAAAGTAGTATTTTAATAACACAAAAAACAATTATGTATGTAACATGTAAGTAGGCATTTCACACATATTTCATTATCATTATCATTTTACCTGCTTGGTATAATTTAAACCTACATTTCTAATATCAAGGATGAAATTAAGACAAAAATATTTGGTACAGCGTACCTTTGTTAGTTTACTATGTTTACCTGGGCAGCTTTGCATAAGATTCCCGTTGAAACATTTATTATGAAAAACGCTACAGTCCTCCTTTCAATTAATAGATATAAATACCAATTTAGTAGATGTTGTCAAGACTGCATATTTAAATATCATTCACCTAATCGCTAATTACGTATTTTTAATGGCAGTTTTATCTAGCAGTTTCCTACCTTACCCTAATAGATGTCGCTACTCGTATTCAAATACTGACTAACGGCAGAAAGTGTGTTACACACAGTCGTTGGAAATCTTTAGAATAGTAATCATTATAGTTATGTAAATCATTTGCTGATTATATCAGAAAAGCAATCACACAATTAATGAATAATATTCACTAACCATTCTAATGAAAGTGTTCAAGATACCTACTACATTTCATTCAGTTTAAAAATGGATAATTTGTATCGAAAATAAATGGGATAAATACATTAAAAGCTCCCGCAAACAGGCGCGACGCCATAACTGCATACTACCATAGACCATGCAGCTATTGTCTTTTTCTAATAGAACTGAAAACAGTTTATTTATTTCAATTTCTAAAATTAATTTATATGTAAATTCTGTATTGAAATCGAGCATAATATGTGTTACTATTACGTTCACTCATAATTTCTTCTTAGAAAATGTAATCTTTAAATTAAGATGGCGACATCTCATTACTGAATTGTACCCTAATTGCGTAATACACAATCAATCGGAATCTGTTGCTTCGAAAAAAAAATCTACTCAACAATGCAAATAACACAATGAATGTTGTTGAACTGTTAAAATACTACAGATTTGTCGTAAATTTTACGAAAATTAGTTACGCAATTAGGCTGCTGGATATCATTTTACTTTATAAAATAATGTTTCGTTCACGCTCTCAATAAAGGCGGACTGTGTGACAAAAATTTTCACAAAATAAAGGATCCACATGAATGACACGCGATGCCACTATTATTCAACGTCAATGAACACCAGTTGGCATCGGGTTTCATTATTAATAGGTTTTGAAAGTTTTCGCCTTAGTATGGACAATGTCAAAGACCCTCATTACTAGAGGTGTGTCCGTACCCTCAGCTGGTCGCAATACTGTTAAAACCCTGGTAGTACTGTGCGTACTGGTCTTGTTGAGTATATTCGTGCATGTTAGCGTATGTGAGCAGGTCCGGTTCCTGGTGGGATGGTACCTGGTGGTAGTACTGTTGCACGTCGTGGGATTGGTGCTCTTGCTCCATTTTGTGAGGATCTTGCTGTGGTTGCTGCTGATTTTGTGGGACACCCTGGAACAGCATTAGTGAGTACGTATTATTTTGGATGTTCATAAGTTACTGGAATCATTTTGAGTACCTAATTGCCTAAATAGCACCACTATTTATGGGTTAATACATGGATTTCTTATATCACAGTTGCCGCAAGGTATGAAATAAACTTGTTAAAGTATGTAATTATTATAATTTTTCGCAATCTTGTCAGTCTATACAAAGTAACCACAGCATTGTAGACGTGATACCCGCACTGGTTTTAGTGGTTACAGCTAATGCAGCTTCTAATAAATATTGATGAATAGTTACCTGCATCTGATACTTGCACCTCTTGAATCTCCCGTAGAGCGAGGAGTACGGCAGGTTGTAGTGGATCGCTGCCTGGTTGATGGACATTTGGCCCACCCTGAAAATTACAAAAATAAAAATGATTTTAGAATAAGTACAGCTCAGTTGGGTTTCGAAGTCGTGGCAGAGTGGCTGCGTAACTTTCTTACACTAAACGCGGAAAAAACCGTATACTTGCCCTTCTTTTTGAAAAATAATGCGTCAACCATACACATGAACTCGATATACTCTTAGTAGTAGGTTACGTAAACTTATATTTGTCTTCAAGACTAAGACATGTGGCAGACGAGAAGCTAAGGAAATCGGGTTATTTCGCTCTCGCCCAGTCCCTACTAACCTACTGCAAAACCTCCTGGGACGGTGCTGCAAAAAAAATCTATGCTAGAGCTTGAACGAGCGCAGAGAGCTATTCTGAAAGTATCCTTATTCCGCCCTTTCAGATATCCAAACGGATATGTTGTATAGGGAAGTAAAGGTGTTAACAGCTCGCCAGCTATTCAAATTGGATACAGTTGTAAAACAGCATGGCCTCACTATCTTCAACCACTCACACGATTCGATCGCATTGTCCGCTATCACATCCGGCTCCCGACTATTTCCTCCTATCGATTATTCTGCTTCCTTGGTTGCTTTCTTTATAATAAAATAAATATTTACAACCTCACCAAAACTAAATGCAAAATTAAGCTAAGCAATTGGCTCCGGGAGTTAAATTATAATGAAACGGAAAATCTACTAGCTGTCCCAAAATAGTCAAATTCGTTAATTATATTCCCCCCCCCCCCCTCCACACTACCATCACAAATTCACCCTCACATACACCTTACTCACTCACAGATACACATTCATACCTACTAACACCAAGTAGTAGTAATGGATACCATTTACTTTATTTTTATCTTTAAACTTAAACGGTTTTATGCCTTCAGACATTCTTACCGCACCAATTATTGTACACAAAAATTTAAATGTAAGAATTATCCTAGGGGTGGAGACCTGTTGTCCTGAACTACAAATCTCACGTCTAGTTTAGGCACCACACTCCCACAGTATAATTATTGTTGTTATGTACTATGTATTGATACCTCTCTAATGTACCTATATTGTGGTGAGAAATAAACGATTATTGTTATTACTTGCTGTCAATTGATTAGTGGGTACATTTAAAATTGAAGTGATATGAGGAACAGGGTGTAAAGTTCACTCACACTCTTTTAGTAAAGGGAGGATCCTCCGACCAGATGGACGTCCTATCTGGTGGGCAACTGCCCGATGATTGTTGTCGGGAAGTTGTATATATGCTAGCTGCGTGGTGAACTTTGATTGCGCGATGCAGGGAATGCCGCCACAAAATCATAAATAGGGATGATGACTAATATTAATATCCATGTCAATATGAAGAAGCTACACGCTTATACAGTTTAGAGGGGATTATTCCCGTCCATGTCGCGCGGTACGGACAATGTGTGGCGCTAGTATGTCTAGTCACGTAGTATGTATAGTCATATCTACGATAGTGTTGTACTTGTCTAACACTTATTTTAAAACGTGTCTATCTTGCAATTTTTTTAAGCTTGTACACTATTTATGCACTACTTGGTAACATACATATTTTTGAGATAAAAAAATTGTGAAAATCGGTAGGTACCTGACAGCTTCGAGTGCTTCGCCCATGGCATCTTCAGACCACGGCGTGGGATTGGAGCGAGATAGCTCGATGCCCTCCCGCTTGCACCGTCCGTATAGCGTTCCTGCAAAATATTGATACCAGTGTAGAAATTTTTTATTGGTGCGTAACTGAATCACTCTCTTAAACATTTGGAAGGATTCTCAATTGAAGGCCGGACAGCCTGTAAAAATTTATCCAAGAGCGAGAGAGGGAGTTTCGGCGTGTTGTAGAAATCGTAAGACAAACGAAACTCGTCAACCCCAACAGAAGACCACCAGGGTACAGATTAGGATAAAACAATGTCTACAAAGGGGGAAGTCTAGTTGAGCTACCTGTAGGTATCCCATACTGCGTGGCAGCACGTTGCACAGAGCTAGCGCCGCAGCGGATGGAAGCCAGCGCCATCTGCAAGTCGGCGCGGCGCCACGCGGTGGGCGCCGCGTTGAAGGGCGCCGACAGGCGGATGCCTTCCCGACGAGCTATCTTGTATAGTGTACTACTGGGGATGCCTGGCAGAAATTATATTAGAGACGTTAGTAATGGGTTCTTAGTCCGCTTGGCAAAGACTATACAACTATTGAGACACAGTAGAACATCAGCATGGAGAATCTGTTGAAATTGACTTTTAAAGCGTAGATTTGCAACTTGCGGTAGGTAGTATTGTGTGCGGAAGGTACAATTAACTTAACAGATATTTCGACTTTTCTTGAGCTTTTTCCATGGGCGGCGAAAGTGGAAGCCAATTTAAATTTTAAATGAATCTTGATCAACTTCTCAGATCAAACAAAACGTCATTATTTAGAACATCTTACCATAAGCTTTGCTGGCTTTATTAGCAGAGATAGCGCCTGCCCTCAAGGCATGCAGAGCCCCTCGTAGATCAGCCTCGCTCCAGGACTTTGCCGCTCCTTCCTTCTTTGGCGTGTCGATGCCCAGCCGGTGGGCTCGCTGCCAGAGCGTGGTGGACGGAATGCCGTAGGTTGCTGATGCCTTTAAATTGGGAAATGGAAAATGTTTTAACAGTCATATAATGATGTGATTTCAGCTTATGTTATCTTAACTATAATTTTATGGCACAGATAATATAATACTAAGTAGAGATACCCAATCCCATACAACGAAATGGCACCTCCCTAAGTCTGGCTATTGAGCTGGCTATTTTAATTCGTCTAAATTTTCTACAGATGGCAGCATCAGCGACTCACTTATTGCCAGAAACTGTCGTTGTTACAACGCCGTCTATATATCCTACTTTTAAAACGTTTCGTGCAATCCTTTTTAAATATATATTTTTTAGTTCCAGGTTCAGAAAAACATGTTAATAGATTTCTTTTATATTTCTATGTAAAGTAATGGATTTAAAAAAATTGATTTAAATTAGTAACGATAAAGTGGTTACTATGATGACAGGACAAATTGAGTAAAACGCCATCTATTGCAAAGAGTACTTTTATCGTTTTAAGGGTTCGAATTGAAGTTAAAGGCTTCATATGTTTTTTGTTGCAAATACGTGCTTTAAGAGTTTAAATAAATAAATCAGCATTAAACAAGGACATTTTTACTAACTTACTTCAGCCAAAATTCTGTCGTTTATCGCTTTCTAATGATTGTTAATTTCATAATGGTTACCTATGCTGCCATCTATGATTTCTTTTTTTTCAGACTAATTATGACTTGTTCGAGTTGAGACCTAAATCTGTATAACGGTACCACATTTACATGATAAAGATATTTTTATAGTAACAATTAAACAACGATAGAATTGTTGAACAGCAAAGGCAGAGGTACAAAATTATCCCATCCTTTAAGTTAATTGGCTTACTTCACTTCATTACAAGTCTCATAGAAACTAAGTAGGTAGGTAATTCAGTCATCAACAAATAAATTATAAGTGTACAGTACGTTTCCGAAGGTCACATAGGTACACCCAGCACGCATGTAATCTGTAGGATTCCAACCGTGACGGGTGTTGCTGTTACCAGCTATAATAAAATTAGTGTATCTATAAACAACCAAAGGAATTGTATGCGTTACGACACGCCTGACGGATACAGGCGAAGGAGTAGCAATAGACAGAGATTACAAAGTCATCAGTAAGTGCCCACAAATTTTCAGAAGACTGGACTACTGGGAATTTCTTTTCTAATTCCGGATTTCACGTATGACTAAACCTCGAACACACTGGCGCAAAGCACCACGTCTCGTAACTATACCGGCCTCCCAACGCACGTCCTTACGGGGGTGGAGTTCGCTTCACCCCAGACAGCGAGGAAGAGTATAGGTTGGTCCAGCGCTACCTGACCGGCCTAGAGAAGGATAGCCTAGAGAAGAACGGGCCAGAAACTCCATCTAGCCCTATCACCTACTGCTAGCGCCGGCACAGCGCCGCGGCAAACGGGTGAAATTACACAGCAACTAAGCTTCCCGAGAGTAAGGAGTGGCGGCGCTACCGGCGCCAAATCAGCCACAAAAAAAAAATTTGAGTTTACAGCTTGCGCCATTAAACTTCTAATGGACCTTATAAAGGCCATCAGGCAGGGCCAAGATGTTGAGACGGTCATCCTGGATGGCCTGGCCACACTATTAACCCTGTACCATAGCTAGGCCACTCAGGGTGATCCACTGGAATGCCCGCGGCTTTCGGAACAAGGTCGCTCCCCTCCGCCACCTCCTTCGGGATGAAGACATTGACGTGGCGCTAATAAGCGAGACGCTCCTGGGACCTGAAGACAGGATTAGGTTCCCGGGATACATCGCTTATAGGAAGGACGAAAGGTCGGCTCACGTGCGATACCGTGGTCTGGCAATATTGGTTAGACGAAGAGTCGTCCATCAGGAAATCCCCTCGACGACACTCAACTCTTTTTACGCGCTGGGTGTGCAGCTACACGTAACCGGCGAGGACATAAGCATATATGCGTGTGAGCCGCCCGCGGCCCACTTGGACCTTACCGAGCTGCGGGCGCTTGTAAACAGTACCACTCAAGCCACTATCCTCGCCGGTGATCTTAATTGTAAACACCCAGCGTGGAACTCTTACATTACGAATACCGAGGGGAGACGGCTCTTCGCGGACGCGGAAGCCTTCGGCTATACGGTGTCCGGCCCAGAGACGCCCACACATTACCGTGCTGGACATCGTAGTCCACCGAGGGCTAAAATGCCAGATCACGCAACAAGTCATAGACGACGAGCTCCAATCGGATCATCAACCCGTGCTCGTCGTCCTATCGGGAATGCCGGCTCGACTGAAGCCCATATCGCCGCGTCACAAAACGGATTGGACGGAGTTCACAGAGAAGGTAGAGGCCACAACGCCGACTCGGCCTACTGTTACCTCCGCGGACGTGGACCAGATGGCTAATGAGTTCACTGCTTGCATACAAAGCGCCTATAATTCGGCGAGAAGCATGCAGCCGCAGGGGAGAGGGCTGTTGCCGCCCCTGCCGGCGCATATCAATGCGATGATCGCCGCCATGAGGCGCATCCACAAGCAGTGGCAACAACTGAGATGCCCGACCATTAAGACGCAGCTTAACCGTCTAGCAGAAAAGGTAAAGGCCGAGTTACGGTCTCACACCACCGCGGGCTGGGAAGATTGTATCGACGCCACGACAGACAGTTGGCCTTCGGTACACCGACTATGCCGCCAGCTTACAAATACCCCAGCCCCGGTGCGTCCACTACTCAACAGCGACTGGGCGCTCAAGTACGTAGCGGAGGACCGGGCGGAGGTCTTCGCCGAACACCTGGAGCGTCAGTTCCGCCCAAACCCGACCAGCGACACCGTCCATGTCGCAGCAGTCGAGAAACACCTGGGAGACTACTTCGCAACTCCGATAGCTCCCGATGAGGACCCGATCTTCTTCTCGCCTGGCGATGTCAGACGCGCCATCCGCAAGACGAAGCCGAAGAAGGCCCCCGGTGCTGACGGTATCACCAACACAGCGCTGCGCCACCTGCCGTACCGAATGAAAGCGGCGCTAGCGCGCCTGTTCATGGCGATACTGGGCACCGGGACCTTTCCCGACTCGTGGAAGGAGGGGCGCGTCATAATGCTAAGTCCTGGCTAGGTCCCAAGGCGGGGGGGAAGAACATCTTAAAGCCGGAGAGCTATCGGCCTATCACTCTGTTGCCGACGGTCTCCAAGGTGTTCGAAGCACTCCTGCTGCGACACTTACTGCCACACATCACGCCGCGACCCGAACAGTTTGGGTTCCGGGCGGAGCACAGCACGACGCTGCAGGTGTCGAGGGTACTGCACCTACTCACAGCTGCGCACAACAAAAAGGTATATTTGGTGTCAGTATTCCACGACATGGAGAAGGCCTTCGACCGTGTATGGCATAAAGGCCTTGTCTACAAGATGACCACATCCGACGCGCCCCGCCGCGCTGTAAACTTCTCTACCTTTCTCTCCCACAGGACCTTCAGGGTGGTGGTCGACGGCGCGCTATCAAGCGCCCGGCCGGTGCTGGCCGGTGTGCCACAAGGCAGCTGCGTGTCGCCGGCGTGTTACTCACGATACACGGACGACATCCCCACTACCACAGACTCGATGCCGCGTACATCACTACATCGCTCAACGCGAAGTACGCGGCGGTCAAGATGCAGTGCGCCCTCGATCTTCTTCCCGAGTGGCTATCTAAGTGGCGGCTGTCGGTGAACGTGGGTAAGACGCAGGCGATGGTCTCTCGATCAGCGCGCCTCCCACCAAACCTGAAACTACAGGGAGCCGACATCGAGTGGTCGCCCCAGGTGAAATACCTAGGGGTAACTATAGATCGTCGGCTCACAATGGGGCAGCACGTCCGCAAGGGGGACGTGCTGCCCCATTGGGGCAGCGACCCTCACCGAACGGGCGAGGGTCGCCCGCAACCTCCTTAGACCGGTGCTCTCATCCCGCATCCCGGTGCGCGTCAAGTTGGGCGTGTGCAAGTTGGACGTACGCCCAATCTTGGCGTGTGCCGCACCTGCATGGTTCGTCCTCACTAGTGAGCCGAGCCGAAGGCTGCTCCGCACGCAACAAAACCTTGCGTTGCGGACCATTGTTGACGCCCCTCGCTACGTGAGGAACGACGTCATCCAGAGGGACCTCGGGATTGAGAGCCTGGATGAGTTTGTGGAGCGCCTCGCGAAAGGAATGTTCGCGCGTACCGACGCATCGGATTTGACGCACGTCAAAGACGTGAGACACGACGCACGAGAAAAGAGATTCGCCCTGTCATGCGGCCCCCCTAACTCGTGACCCCTCCCCCGCGACCTGGTAGCGGATGACGACCCCATCACCCCGGACTGACTCCCAGAAAAGCCGTAACCAGGTTACACGCGGCTTATCTGTGACATTTAGACTACATTCACAACACACATACCCGTTTGCGTAGCGCGTGCTAGGTTAATTTATGCGCGTTACGTAATCGTAAACAGACATCCACCTCTACACATGCACCCTAACTCACACGTGAACGCGCGTTGCGGGCCGCGGTTCGCGTAGACACTGAACGGTGTCACACAGACACAATACCGTTCACACACTCATGACGGCCCCTTAGCCCGGACAGTGAACGGCCAGCTCTGTGATCTGGACGGGCGGAGACCACAAACCAACTCTGTAGGCGCGTCGAGTCGACATCTCTGTCGCAGGTCGTCGCCGCCGGGCCTCCCCTAGGTAACTAGGGGTCTCACCTGGCGGTGACAGACCGCCGAGATGTCGTGAAGAAAGCGGCGCTTTGATATAAGCGTCGCGGCGCTCCTACAGAAACAGACAAGAATTCATACTCATAGGTACCTCGCGCGCGCCAGATATTTAATTGCCAAGACGCATACCAAATGGCACCCCTCATTCCCATTCGGACCGTATGGCACCTGCAGCCGGGGGGCGAAGCCCCGGCACCGCACGCAACGCCCCCTTGCGGAGGCGCCGCGATATAGTTACGAGATCGGGTCATTAGCTTTTGAGTTATCAACGAGTAAACAAGTCAATCGGGAAGAAACTAGCCACTATGGAGAAAATTGAATATCGCGCAGTCATTAAGTTTCTCACCAAACAAGGAAAGACACCTCAAACCATTTTTCAAGAGATGTTAGCTGTTTATGGGGACTCCGCTTCTGGGAAAACCATGATTTATAAATGGCACGCCCTTTTCAAACAAGGGAGGGACTCCATTGAAGACGACCCCCGACCTGGACGGCCGATTGAGGCTACCACACCAGAAATAATCGAAAAAGTTGAAAATCTTGTATTGGAAGATGCCCGGCAAACATCAACACCTTGGCATGACTAAAGTCTGTGCAAGAGGGGATCCGAGAATGCTTTCTGCGCATCAAAAAAGCGAGCGCGTCGAAATTTGTTGCGAGTTTTTGGACCGCTGCTGTGGAGAACAAAGGGAGAAAGTTATGGCCCGAATTGTAACTGGCGATGAAGCTTGGGTTCACCATTATGAACCTGAGTCAAAGCAAGAGTCTATGCAGTGGCATATAAAAGGCAAACCCCCTCCTAAGTCGGCAATGTCGGCCTATTCTGACGCCCAAAACATCTTTTTTTTCGACGGTAATAATAAGTTATTTCACAGATCTAATAAATGTATTAGGGTTAATACATTAAAAAGGAAAAATAGTTTAATGTTTCATTTCATTATCCTTCCCTGTCATTCCGCGAACTTTTTGACCTCCACTCGTAGATCGTTGCTATTTATAAGTGTGTATGCAATTTTTCACAGTTATTTTGGTATGTACTCATAAAAATTAACGTGTGGTACATTATTTTCCATTTGCAGTACTTAGTACGATTAATTAATGTTAAAAAATTAATGTTACCTACCAAAGGAAAAAAAAGTCCCCACTTTGATTTAAATTAATAAAATAATCACGAAGAACCACTAGAAATCCGACTTTGTCAGCCTGCACGGGATACACGCTCTTAAGTATATCAAGCAATTAGCAAAAACAATATCGGACACTTAGGCTTCATCACGCAAACAGGCAGTGCTAAGCTTGAATACTAAGATAAATATGTAAAGTACCCTACTAATGAATAACATACGTACCTTCGTAAGGCTCATTTGGTGATTTCTGAGAGCGTCCAAAGCTCGTTCCATGTCGTGCTGGGTCCAACTCTTGGGGCTGTGTCGTGGCGCGGGCGAAGCTTGCCGGCCGCAGGAGTCGCTCGTGTCTTCACCGCTAAGATGTGGTTGTTCTGTGAGGAAATTTATGACTATTTTATTGCTACATAGGGTGGCTTACTACTAGGTTATTGTATACCCTACATTCCCACAATATCTAAGAACAAATATTTGTTTGACAACAACATTAAGTATATCGCTGCTCTAAGTAGAATCTTGGTTGGAAATCGAATTTGAGACTGTGAGTCGAGGTCCCACTAGGATCAGGCCTTTTTCTATAAGTGTAACAAATGAGATTTACAGATGAAATGTAAATCTATTGTAATTCGTTTGAAAACATGAGGAGTTATTAGTACTACATAGATTTTTCTTTTTTATAATTTAGTGCTCCATGTTCTACCGTCACATGGGCATGCAAATCGTATTTAATTTATTAAATACAAATTGAAAAAAAAAACTGTATAATTTTTAACAACAATTAAGAAATTTCAATAATGAAAAATACAAATGAATGACAAATCCGTTGAATTCCAGTAAACAAAAATAAACAGTCAAACTCAAAGCATTTATTTCAATTAACCCAATAACAGGCAGTTTTGAATTGTCAAGAGGTCGGTCAGTCAGAAAGATGAAGCCAGTTGTCTATTCCAAAACGTAGGTACCTATGGAGAAGAAAGGGCAAGAAACTCCATGGACACTCTTTTAAATAATATTGTAACATAAAATTTGTTACATCTGTCATGTTGAAATTATACATGTGAGAACGATGTTGAAAGACGCGCAACGTTAAAGGCGTTCATAACGAAAAACATCAAAAACCAAAAAAACTATTCGGAAATTAAAAAAAGCCGTGGGCGCCAAGATATTACCAGTCCCCAGTGACGGCGCCTGTTCACGAACATGACGTATGGATCAGCACCATTCAGCTCAAACATTTTGAAGGGAACATAATGATCCGACACACACGCCACCACCAGCTAGACATTTGAGTGAGCGTGACCTACTCTCAGCCAGCAGGGCACATTCAAGTCAGTGATAGACGTACCCAGTAAATCACCTTATAAATTACAGCCATTGATATATAAATTTTACATTGGTTGTCTTTTACAGACAACCTTTGGATGGAATACAGGGAGAAGGAGAGACAATACTGCAGGTAGTGGTGTACCTTATACATATTCATTAAATACATACATACATTTATCTACATATATAAATACAACAATAAACACGAAACAAGACTCAGGAAACTACACTTGAGAGCAATAAAATCGCACACCCCTTGTAATTTGGTTTATTACTGTTTTTTTTCTAAAATCTAAAGATATTGAGTGCAAATCATTAGGCAAAATTAAAGAATACAACCTTTAGCTTTAAAAAACCACAAAATTAGAATCATTGACCTTCACGTAACTTACAGAAACCAGCCGTACACCAAATTAGCCAAATTCATCCGTTAGCATTGTCACTACTTGCACCCCTTACCCGCAGGTATAAAAGGGTCGTTTTTTTTTTTTGGATTTTTAATCTCACCTTCCCGATGTACTCGATGTAGCGCTGCTCAAGAATGTGAACCTCCGTTTGCAATCGATAGAGACGTTCCACGAGCTTAACTCTGATCACCGCCCAGTAGTCATGCATCTTGCCCCTTACTCGGGCCCGTTAGATCCCAACCGCCCCCCTCAGACCCATATGATAACCGACCGGAGGAAAGTAAGCGAAAGACTGAAATCCACCACGTCGCCTCACTTGGACACCATCCCCGATCACATAGTGTCAGTCGCAGACACGACGGCTGCAATCGATTCGTTTACAGAACACGTCCAATCCCTATTGACGGATTGTTCACGGGAAGTACCGGTGATGGAAGACCATCGCTGGAAACTATCTACTGACGTACGTGATTTGATAACCGAGAAGAACGCGGTTATTCGTGCCTACGACTCCTTCCCTTGTGACGCGAACAAAGCCCACATGCGCCATTTACAGCGTGCTGTAAAGAAGCGCATAGGGGAAGTTCGCTCTGAAGGCTGGAACAAAATGCTAAGTGAACTCGAGCCCACCCATCAAGCCTTCTGGCAGAGGAAATTGCGTTCCCCTGAAGAGGTCTCTATGCCTCCTCTGATCCGCCCCGACAAGAGCGACAGTACCGAAAAGGCCGAATTTCTTGCCGACAGCCTAGAGTCCCAATGTTCTCCCAGCTCTCAACCAGTAGACCAAGCTCACCTGAACAAGGTCGACGCTGAAGTCGAACGGAGAGCCTCCCTCCCACCCATCGAAGACCCTGATGATCATCTACCTCCCGTCACTCCAGACGAAGTGCAAGACATCATTAAAAGGCTCCACGCTCGTAAAGGTCCCGTTTCGGATGGTATAACCAATACGGTATACAAACTCCTTCCTGCCCCGCTAATAATGCTTATGACCGCCATCTTCAATGGTGCCTTGAGCAACAACATCTTCCCACAAGCGTGGAAAGAAGCAACCGTCATCGGTATTCCAAAGCCAGGCAACCCAAAGTCTGAGCCTTCCAGCTACCGCCCCATCAGCTTACTCAATGTTCTCGGCAAAATCTACGAGGGGCTTATTTATAAGCGTCTCAAAGACTATGCTGAAGCAAAGAGCCTCATTCCCAACGAGCAGTTTGGTTTCCGTCCCCAATACTCGAGTATCCATCAGGTCCACCGTATCGTAGAGCACTTATGCGCTGGTCTGCAGCGTAACACGACGACGGGTGTGATATTCTTCGACATAGCGAAAGCCTTCGACAAAGTCTGGCACAACGGCTTGTTATACAAGCTTTATAAACAACCAACAAAGGAGTGCCAGATCGTCTCGTGCTCATCTTACGAGACTTTTTGTCGAATCGCACCTTCCGCTATAGCATCGAGGGTGCACTCTCGTCCCCTCACCCTATTCGCGCCGGGGTCCTTCAGGGTTCCGTTATATCTCCTCTAGTCTTCACGCTGTTTACCAGCGATAACCCACAGAGTAAAAAGGCTCAGTTGGCTCTCTTCGCCGACGACACTGCCGTTTACGATACCGGTCATTGTCCCAATGCTATAGCTCGTACTCTCCAAACCTCCACAAACGTCTTAGGCGCTTGGTTCCGGAAATGGAGAATCGAGGTCAACCCGATAAGAGTCAGGCGGTTCTCTTCTCGAGTCAGACCCTCCAGAACCGTTTCCTCAGAAAGGTCACGGGTGCCCCCTTCTATGTCCGTAATATAAATCTCCACGTCGACTTTAAAATGCCTACCATAAACCAGTACATGAAACGCTTATCGAAGCGTTTCTGACTGTGGCATAAAGCACCCAAATCCCCTGATTTCAGCGGCCGCCCGCTATACTCCCTACCGCATAAGCAGTATTCCCCGACCAAGGCATACCCTAATCGCCCCCGACGACGCCACTACCCTCCTCCAAAAGAGCAGTAAGGCCACCAGCACTTACAAAAGCGCAAAACCCGATCGCCGTCCTACCGTCCTCGCCGCCGAGGCCCGCCGCGACGTCCAAGTCCACGCCCCTCCCGACCCTTGCTCGAGCCAGCCCGCGCCGCTGAGCCTGTAGCTTTAAATAGGTCCCAAAATCGCTCAAATCCTGATCCAGCTAGTCCCTTGCTGCCCTGTTCCAGCGACGCCCTAAGCCGAGGTTCGTACCCCACAGGGGGTGACCTTGGCGTGTAGTCGCTTAGTTATTAGTTAGTGTTTAAGTTTAAGTCCTGGCTGGAAGCCTTAATTTATTAGGGCAACCACAGGCAAGTCCGCTTAAGCAGACGACAACCTCATAGGTTGTCCTGCGAGATGCCATTAAAAAAAAGGATTTTTAATCAGTTGCATACCGAAGGTCAACGTGATAACATCTCTACTGAAAGCATACGGAAAAATATGGATACCACGCCCGCAGAAGCCGCTCAAGTTATTGCCTTGCTCGAAGCAGGCCATAATCAAGGTGAAGTTGCTCGACGACTAAATTTGAGCCGCTCTTCTGTTCGTCGTGTGTACCAGAGTTTTCAAGAGACCGGTGGTTACATTCGGCGACCAGGATCTGGCCGGCGACCAGGATCTGGCCGGCGACGCAGAACATCAGAGCGTGATGACCGCTTTCTTGTGTCGAGGTCTTTAAGAAATCGGCAACTGAATGCGGTTCAACTCGGACAAGAGCTTCGAGAAGTTCGCAATGTCAGTATAAGTCGGTGGACAGTCAGAAGAAGACTTGGTGAAGCAGGACTGACTTCACATCGCCCAGCAAATGGTCCCAAATTGACCACAGCTCACCGACAAGCCCAACTACAATTTGCCAGGGAACATTTAAATTGGACGTATGACCAATGGCGGTCTGTTATGTTCTCTGATGAGTGCAGGATGACATTACATGGTCATGATGGACGCTCTAGGGTCTACAGAAGGTCATCAGAGTGATTTTCACAATGCTGCATAAGCGAATGTGTGGCTTTTGGCGGTTGATCGTGTAAGTTTTGGGGTGGCATAATGTTGGACACTAAAACTAACATTGTATTCATCACTGGGGCGAATACCGGCCCGAGATCAAGAGGTTTGACGGCTGCACGATACATCGAAGAAGTGCTCGAAGGACATGTGAGGCCGCTTGCGTGGCTTATGGGAGAAGATTTTCTCCTAATGCACGACAACGCCAGACAGCATGTCTCTAGAACAGTTTGCGACTACATGGAAGACGTTGGAATCACCGCGATGGAGTGGCCAGCTCGTAGTCCTGATCTCAATCCGATTGAGCATGTCTGGGATGAGCTATAAAGAAGAGTTCGAGCAAGAAGCCCTGCTCCCACATGCCTCCGAGAGCTTCAACTTGCCATTGAAGAGGTGTGGAACGCTATACCACGAGATTTCATGGTAAAATTAATACGGTCGATGAAAAACCGATTAAGAGCTGTAATCTTAATTACAGTTTTCATCGGTTTTTCGGCCTTAGCTCGGGGAGGGAATACAACTTATTAATAAACAATTTGATCAAGAATTTTGAGTACGCGAAATTGGGTAATTTTACCCGTTTGTTGGGTTTTGTGCCGTAAAACCTCTTATGGGTATTTTTACACTGTATTTGATATCATTAGAAAGGTAATGAGGTAGACTTTCAATTAGTGTGTGTGTTTTTTAAAATGTTTATTCAGATTCATGAAAAAAACTGCATTAACAAAAAAAAGTTAACGTGTGCGATTTTATTGCTCTCAAGTGTAAATGTAATAATTATTAAGGAGTGAGGAAGATTTTTTTTCAGGATTTTAAAAGTGGACAGTGATTGAGCACGCCTTATCGACATGGGCAAGGCATTCCATAACCGTACTGCTTGAACTGTAAAAGACTTGTCATAAAAACTGGTGGAATGCATCGGCATCTCTAGTCTTAAGTTTTCCGATGAGCTCAGATATCTGTTATGTGTGTCATGAAGGAACTTGAAACGTTTTTTAAGATGAGAGGGGGTTGTAGGGTTGAACAGAATACTGTTGAGCTGAAATAAGATCTGAGAATTCCGGCGAAGACGTATGGGAAGCCACTTGAGCTTTGTACGAAACTCAGAAATGTGATCATATTTGCGCAGGCCAAATATAAATCTTATGCAAAAGTTTTGAAGTCGCTCAAGTTTATCTAGTTGTGCCACAGTGAGATCGAGATAACTGACATCAGCGTAGTCAAGGATGGGAAAGTGCAAGCGCAGTTTTAGTGGCTTGTGGAAGAAAGTTCCGCAATCGTCTCAGAGACTTACCAGATGCAAAAATAGACTCGATGTCTGCAGCGCGTCACCATAATAAAATACCCTAAGACATGATACTATGAAAGTAACTGAAATAGACTAGCCTCGCGGTATCTACGTTAGTAAAACGACGTATTTTTCTTACAGTATATACTGCTGAACTTAGCCGTCCTGCAAGAGATGTCAAATGACCCCATTGCAGCCTTGAGTCGAGCGTGATCCCCGTGAAAACAATTTTCTCTTAATTCAATACTATGTCACAATCACTACCTATAACATTCGGAAAAGCAATCCTTATGCATTTAGTTTTTTTCACATTTAATACTAAATTATTAGCAGTAAACCAATTTTGCACCAGCAGTAGGGCGTTAATTACGTCGTCAGGTTTGATGTACGTCTACTTATCATGAAAATTAAGGAAGTATTGTTAGCAAATAACTCCATTTGTGGTTGATTTTTTAGTAAATGGGGTAGACTCATTAATATTTACTATAAAGAGGAAAGGACCTAATATCGAGCCTTGTGGAACATCCATTTTTAAACCAAGTGAATGGACACCATTTATTTGAACTTTTTGCTATCTATCATCTAAATAAGCTTTTACTAAACGAGCGCAAGTTTACCTAGTTCGTAATGCTCAAATTTTAGGAGTGTTTCGTGATTAACGCAGTCAAATGCCTTGGATAGGTCACAAAAATTCCTATGGCATCTTGGGCCTCCTCCGACGCTGTGAATATGTGTTCTAATAAAGTGATACTGGCGTCAGTCGTACAACGACCTTTGGTGAAACCATATTGCTGTTCGTGTAAGATTTTGTTAATGTTAAAATGATTAAGCATTTCACCTTTTCGAACACCTTGCTGAATACCGGCAACACGGATACTGGTCTATAATTGTTGGTGTCTTTGCCCCAGATTTAAAAACTGGAATAACCTTACTGTATACACAGTTACAGCAGCAACAGTATTTTGAAAACCCTGGCTGAACAGCACGACGCACCAATATTAAGACACTCTGTCCGGTTGTTCGTGAGGGAGGGATGAATAATAATTTACACTTACTTAATGAATACTAACCCTTAGTTGATAAGTTGTTTTTATACTAACCATTGGAATGTTGTCCAGATAAATAAACATAAATTAAATTAAATTGAAATCTGGAAGACTCCTTGATTTAAACACAAAGATAAAGCTAAGTATGGTGCTAAAGTCTCGATTATGGATGTACAAATTTTGATGTACATTCCCCAAAGATCTTCGGTCAATTTGATTTCTATTTGCCGAAACGCTTTTATAACTATCATAGGATTTATATGTTTAAATTGAAATTTAACCGGGCATCCAAGAACGTTCGCTCTTAATAAATCAATTGAGACTTTGGGTGAGGAATTTAAAGATTCCGTAGTTTTAGATAGTATATTAGTATAGAAAGGAGAATGGCGAGCTTGCATGTAATTTGGGTCCCATTGATAGGGGTTGCTTATATTATGGAAACCTATGATTAGTTAAAGAACGACATAAGACTTACAAAAAAGCAAATGGTAAGTAGGTTAGAGAAGTTGGGAGACAAAAGATATGAAAGGAATATAACCTAAAATAATCTAAAAGTAGTTTGGGCATAGACTTAATGTTTATTATTTAGTAGCAGAATGACTTATTTATACATATTTACTTAAACTCACACACATATCCCGCAGGGGAAGGTATCACCTGCTACGATTCTTGCTACTCCTTTTGCTTCGTCCACGTTTACATCCGAGTCATAACACGCGTTGCAGTACTACTTACGTGACTTTTTAAGGACACCAGGGTGTCTTCTCCTGGCCAATAAAAATAATGCTGAATCTGAATAAAAATCTCTATCAATAGGTAGGTATCTATGGGTTCCTTCTACATCTGTTTAGCCAGATAAACCTGGTGTAGTTATATGAAATACTAAGGTTCCCTATGCATAATGTAGTGGAATAGTTGCATCGCTGCTATTTTCGGCGTTATCTAGGTATACATAATGCTGTTTTTCGTCTTTATTCAAACTCCATATACGTTTCCTCCGTACCTACACAACATATACGTTTCCGTCTAACTGATGATTCATAAAATTGCGAACATACGTCTGCAGGGACTCTAATTACGGTGGTCGGACTAAACCAAGCTGATAAAGCAGGTATCAGATAGTTTAAACAGCATCATCCTCCTGTCCGTCCTTTCTACAAATTTACAATCTACAAGGCCTACAACGTTCTCACATTAACAAAAAAAAAAAAAAGGAAAAACAAATTCTTGAGCTACTTCTAAGTTAAAGCTTATGGCACCACGTGAAGTCTCCAATGTATGTTTAATGTTTATTTTCCAAAACAGTGCTTAACAATTGCCTTATAGTCTACATTACTATGTAGCAAGGTTACATTCAAAATAAAAACAGTAATAAATGGGACTCAAAGGAAGCATTTTGCTTATGAACTCCACACTAGGCCGAGCCAGTCTCGTAGAGTCCATGGGTAGTATCAACCACATATTGAAAATGCGCATAACATTGATACTGATGGATTGTAACAGTCAAGAAAAACGTGCAAAAGTGTTATTATACAGTAATTAGAAAAATTAAAGATTGTCTAGATTTAAAACAGTGAAATTAAAACAATATATTAGGTTGCAAGGTCGCAATCTGTACTATATGTGTGCGAGAGGGTGTGTGTGTGTGAGAGAGAGAAAGAGAAGGAGTGTGTTTGTGAGGTTGCGTATGTGTGAGTGTGTGTGTAACCTTTAAAAGAGATTCGGATTCACTAAATGATTGGACTAGCAGCCATTTACGAACAATCTTTTTGACTTGGCTTGTTCTGGAGTTACTTACGCCACACATTCTTACGGCTTTGTTGAATAAGTGACTGAGCAAGAATTCTTGCATGTGTTGTGCGAAAGTTGTAAGCGTCCTAATCGAAGCACACTTGAAAACTCAACGTTTGAGAAGCTGCGAGTATTCCGGAGTCTGTGTTATGATTTTATGCTGTTTCAGTACCATTTTGAAGATATTTAACTGTCAGACATTGAGTAATGCGGTTTTCTTTGTACAAAAGGGCTGTCAGGTATCTGAAAGGTTTTTTGAGCATGACTTTCAAAACCGATCCCTGGGCTCGTTCGCTTTGGATCATGGAGGTGATTCCAACTCCACCCCATACTATATTATACAGTAACACAGAATTCCATGTTATTTTTTTGGTTTTTGGCGGAATTACGCTAGGGATTCATTAAGTGAATCAATTTTCTGGTGCGCTTTGCCACCAGGTCAATATGGGGCTTGAAAGAGTGCCGCTGGTCTATTAAAACACCTAGATATTTTAAACATTCTATCTTTTTTATTTTCCGGCATGTGCACAGGAGAGGGTCACAGGTTGCACAGTGGATAACGATGTCCAAGTGGTAGTTTGGGCGCTGAGGCCTGCGTTTTGTGGAAACACAAGTAATTCGTTTTCTCAATATTTAATGAAAGAAGATTGTAGTCAAGCCATCGTTTGATACTGGTCAGACTGTCTTGAGTTTCCTTATGCACCGATTCCCAGGATTTGCCATGAAATAGAATGACCGTGTCGTCAGCATATCATTTTATAACTACATTTTGATCTAATGTACGACGAACATCATTTATGTCGATGAGGAACTGAGTAGGGCCGAGAACACTACCCTGTGGAATCCCGAAATCTTATTTTTTTGACAGCTGATGTGTTCACCCACTTTCACATACTGGCGTCTTAACAGTCTAATCTAACTAACGTTAGATAGGTTTTAAACCAATCTAATGACAGTCACCTGATTCCAATCACCTCCAGTTTCTTTAGAAGTATGGGTATTGCAACGGTGTCAAACGCTTTGGCAAGACCAAAAAATCATCATCATTTTCAGTAGATTTTCCACCTCCTGACACCAACCTGTTTATTCGAGATCAGGTTGTTCGACTCTAAGAAAGCAACTAGGCGTTTGTTCCTCACTTTTTCCAGAATTTCAGAGAAGATTCCTAATAACGATATAGGTATAAAGTTCGCAGAGTTTTGTTTCGACTCTGGCTTCATTCCATTTATCGGGAAATATACCTGTACTTAGACTAAGGTTGATGATGTAGGTTAGTGGAGTGGAAATTTCACTTCTAATCTCTTTAACAATTTTTGGTGTAAGACCCTCAACGCCGGCAGCACTGTCACTATTAAGGTTAACAATCAGTTTGCTAATCTCAAAAACATCAGTAGGTTTCACGAACAAAGTAGTTCCTTGTGGTTCCAAATTTTTGTTTAGAAACCGCTGACTCCTGGGTTTCATTCATGTCAATCAGAATTTAACTTGCCAAAAGTATGCCAACAGAAGAGAAATATTCGTTGCAGTAGTCAACTGAATACTGTGATGCTCGGTGATTGTTTTATATTACTCCATAATCCTTTATTATTCAATTTGTTTTCTTCTAACTTTTTACTGTCGTGGTCCTGTTTTAACTTGTTTGGCCTTTTGGATGTTTATTTGACTCCTTATGGAGTTTATCCCTGTGATTCATACATTTTATAAATCCTGCAGCCTAATTGCGTAACTCATTTTCGTAAACGATTACGACTAATCTGTTGTATTTTGACAGTTCAACAACTTTCATTGTGTTATTTACATTGTTGAGCAGATTTTATATCGAACTTATGAAGCAATGGATTAGCAATCTGTTTCAAAACGATTCAGATTCCGATTGATTGTGTATTATGCAGTTAGGGTACAGGTGTGATCCAGGGCTTCCAAATGTATTTAGAGCGGCTTATTGATAATACATTCGTGTGTTTTTTGCTGCATCTGTCAGAAGTCTGTGAAATTCATTGGTTGCTGTATTAACGTCTACATCAGTCACTACTTCATTCCAGTCGATGTTTGAAGGTCTTCTATTAACGAGGGAAGTTACTTTTTATTTTTGCATAGTCAGTGTTTCGTATTTTTTTCCTACTAGTTTAGTTATTTATAACTTTCCAAACTCTTTGTATGTTTATGCAGAAGGCATTATCAATACATGTAGCAGAAGTTGGAGTTACTCTAGTCGGTTCTGTAAAAACATTAAATAAATTGAACGATTAAAAAGGGTCAGTAAGCAACTGCTTTTTGAATTATTTTCCAAAATATTTAAATTAAAATCACCACAAATAGTTGTGCATCAGTAAATGTCAAATCATCTTTGGGGTGGTTCGGGTGTTCCCGCAGTCTTCTGGTGAGTTTCCATTTTGATGAATTATGCTCGTGGGAGCGTTATAAAGCCAATTTCACACAGCTCGATTTCTCTCAAAATTTCTTAGAAAGAATAAGTCTAAACAACGGCGGTACTTCCTCCCGCTAAAATTGCAATTCACTGACATACGTGGATTGCACTCAAATATCAATCCAGTCCTCCACCAACTTGAGATCGAAAACCGCACTTATTATTTTTTAATTTAATTAACTTTTAGTACGTAAAACAAAAGGTCCACGCTGACAAAAAAAAAACAAAAATACTTAAAAGATGTTAGTAACAATGGGGATGATGACAATTTTTTTCATTTTTATCTCAAAAATTGTTTATTTCCAAATAGTGCAAATAGTATTACAAAAAGTGTAAAGGCTTAAAAAACTGCCAAGTTATAAACGTTTTAAAGTAAGTGTTAGACTAGGACAGCACTATCGTAGAAGTGACTACGTAACTTCATACTAGCGCCGTACATTGTCCGTACCGCGCGACAAGGACAGGAATAATCCCCTCCAAAAACGTATAATGCGTGTATCTTCTTAATTTTTACATCGATTTAACAGATTTTTTCGATTATCTCATTTTTACTATGCCTTCTTTGAAATTACAGTATTTTTAAGAACATTTTTAATAGTAGTCATCATCCCAAGCACCTATATACAGGATGTTAGTAACAATGTGGCATATGATCTGATCTGTTACTACTATTTCCTTCTGGAGGCCATTGTGGCGAGTGGCGAGCAGAGACGCCCTTTTCTTCCGTACGATAGCTGAGAAGCTGTTGACTTGGGCTTTTGCGAACATCTCTGACGCACTGCAGTAACGCGGTAAACGTTATTATATTGGACACGTTGAGGCCGTTAAGGGGTTCTCTCATTCAGTTTCTGGATTGTATTTGTAGTAGGTATGGTGTAACGGAATCTATAAGTTTATACTGGTGGCTACTGGATCGTGTCTGTGTTTGCAGTCTGTTTTGCGCTATTGATTTACACGCGCCTGTAATATGCTGAATCGTTTCTGGAGAACCATTGCATTTCCTGCATGTGTCATTATTTAAATTCTTTATGATAAACAATTCTTTATGATAAACTTTCTGTAATTTTTGGTTTCAATTATAGCATAAACCCTTCAGTCTCCGGGAAGAGTTCGCCTCGATTTATGAAGGATAGAGATCCTTCACAAAATTATTCTGTAAAAAAAAAATTGTCTAAGTACTTTTATCTGTCTATTGTGTAGTTTTGGTCAATTAGGTCTCTACCTCCTTCTTTCCGAGACAGTGTTAATCTCTGCAGACAGGATCATGGGTGGTGTTAGCGGACTTTGGTCATTGTGGTATTATTTTTAGAGAGCCTCCCTCCCACCCATCGAAGACCCTGATGATCATCTACCTCCCGTCACTCCAGACGAAGTGCAAGACATCATTAAAAGGCTCCAAGCTCGTAAAGGTCCCGGTTCGGATGGTATAACCAATACGGTATACAAACTCCTTCCTGCCCCGCTAATAATGCTTATGACCGCCATCTTCAATGGTGCCTTGAGCAACAACATCTTCCCACAAGCGTGGAAAGAAGCAACCGTCATCGGTATTCCAAAGCCAGGCAACCCAAAGTCTGAGCCTTCCAGCTACCGCCCCATCAGCTTACTCAATGTTCTCGGCAAAATCTACGAGGGGCTTATTTATAAGCGTCTCAAAGACTATGCTGAAGCAAAGAGCCTCATTCCCAACGAGCAGTTTGGTTTCCGTCCCCAACACTCGAGTATCCATCAGGTCCACCGTATCGTAGAGCACTTATGCGCTGGTCTGCAGCGTAACACGACGACGGGTGTGATATTCTTCGACATAGCGAAAGCCTTCGACAAAGTCTGGCACAACGGCTTGTTATACAAGCTTTACAAACAACCAACAAAGGAGTGCCAGATCGTCTCGTACTCATCTTACGAGACTTTTTGTCGAATCGCACCTTCTGCTATAGCATCGAGTGCACTCACGTCCCCTCACCCTATTCGCGCCGGGGTCCCTCAGGGTTCCGTTATATCTCCTCTAGTCTTCACGCTGTTTACCAGCGATATCCCACAGAGTAAAAAGGCTCAGTTGGCTCTCTTCGCCGCCGACACTGCCGTTTACTATACCGGTCATTGTCCCAATGTTATAGCTCGTACTCTCCAAACCTCCGCAAACGTCTTAGGCGCTTGGTTCCGGAAATGGAGAATCGAGGTCAACCCCGATAAGAGTCAGGCGGTTCTCTTCTCGAAACGTCGTCAATTCCCTCCCCCACTTCCCAGCCCGATCAATATGTACGGTAAGCCGATCCCTTGGGATAAGCGAGCCAAATACCTAGGCGTGATCCTCGATCAAAACCATACCTTTAAGGCTCATATTAAGGCCGTTCGAGCGTGCGCCTTCTTCGCTCTTAGCAGGCTCCACTTTGTACTGACAGCCCGTAGTAAACTGTCACTTAATTGCAAGCTGCGCATCTATACCGCAGTCATCCGTCCCATAATGACCTATGCCTGCGTTGTATTTGCGCACGCTCACCCACGTCATCTCCATAAGATGCAGACCCTCCAGAACCGTTTCCTCAGAAAGGTCACGGGTGCCCCCTTCTATGTCCGTAATATAAATCTCCACGTCGACCTTAAAATGCCTACCATAAACCAGTACATGAAACGCTTATCGAAGCATTTCTGACTGTGGCATAAAACACCCAAATCCCCTGATTTCAGCGGCCGACCGCTATACTCCCTACCGCATAAGCAGTATTCGCCGACCAAGGCATACCCTAATCGCCCCCGAAGACGCCACTACCCTCCTCCAAAAGAGCAGTAAGGCCACCAGCACTTACACAAGCGCAAAACCCGATCGCCGTCCTACCGTCCTCGCCGCCGTCCTACCGTCCTCGCCGCCGAGACCCGCCGCGACGTCCAAATCCACGCCCCTGCCGACCCTTGCTCGAGCCAGTCCGCGCCGCTGAGCCTGTAGCTTTAAATAGGTCCCAAAATCGCTCAAATCCTGATCCAGCTAGTCCCTTGCTGCCCTGTTCCAGCGACGCCCTAAGCCGAGGTTCGTACCCCACAGGGGGTGACCTTGGCGTGTAGTCGCTTAGTTATTAGTTAGTGTTTAAGTTAAAGTCCTGGCTGGAGGCCTTAATTTATTAGGGCAACCACAGGCAAGTCCGCTTAAGCAGACGACAACCTCATAGGTTGACCTGCGAGATGCCATTAAAAAAAAGGATTTTTAATCAGTTGCATACCGAAGGTCAACGTGATAACATCTCTACTGAAAGCATACGGAAAAATATGGATACCACGCCCGCAGAAGCCGCTCAAGTTATTGCCTTGCTCGAAGCAGGCCATAATCAAAGTGAAGTTGCTCGACGACTAAATTTGAGCCGCTCTTCTGTTCGTCGTGTGTACCAGAGTTTTCAAGAGACCGGTGGTTACATTCGGCGACCAGGATCTGGCCGGCGACCAGGATCTGGCCGGCGACGCAGAACATCAGAGCGTGATGACCGCTTTCTTGTGTCGAGGTCTTTAAGAAATCGGCAACTGAATGCGGTTCAACTCGGACAAGAGCTTCGAGAAGTTCGTAATGTCAGTATAAGTCGGTGGACAGTCAGAAGAAGACTTGGTGAAGCAGGACTGACTTCACATCGCCCAGCTAATGGTCCCAAATTGACCACAGCTCACCGACAAGCCCAACTACAATTTGCACGGGAACATTTAAATTGGACGTATGACCAATGGCGGTCTGTTATGTTCTCTGATGAGTGCAGGATGACATTACATGGTCATGATGGACGCTCTAGGGTCTACAGAAGGTCATCAGAGTGATTCTCACAATGCTGCATAAGCGAATGTGTGGCTTTTGGCGGTTGATCGTGTATGTTTTGGGGTGGCATAATGTTAGACACCAAAACTAACATTGTATTCATCACTGGGGCGAATACCGGCCCGAGATCAAGAGGTTTGACGGCTGCACGATACATCGAAGAAGTGCTCGAAGGACATGTGAGGCCGCTTGCGTGGCTTATGGGAGAAGATTTTCTCCTAATGCACGACAACGCCAGACAGCATGTCTCTAGAACAGTTTGCGACTACATGGAAGACGTTGGAATCACCGCGATGGAGTGGCCAGCTCGTAGTCCTGATCTCAATCCGATTGAGCATGTCTGGGATGAGCTATAAAGAAGAGTTCGAGCAAGAAGCCCTGCTCCCACATGCCTCCGAGAGCTTCAACTTGCCATTGAAGAGGTGTGGAACGCTATACCACGAGATTTCATGGTAAAATTAATACGGTCGATGAAAAACTGATTAATAATAATAATAATAAATTCATTTATTTCAGGTAAATAACACCCATTGCCAGACATACATTAACAATAACCACATAAAATAAATTAAATAAAGTCACTAATTAAACGGAATAAGGAAAACAAAATAAAATAAATTAATAACAAATTGAATAAAATAATAAAAATGGGATTCAAAATAAATAAATCAGCAAACAATATAATTAATACCTTCTCTCCGACACTGGTACAGAAACATGTCTGCTGGAACAATGCCGGATGAAGGGACAGTCTAGCCTTCCTGCAATCATCGCCAGTACAATGTTGGGGCTAACCCGCACCCTGCTCACCAAGGACGCGGCGCGTTTACGCATGGTAGCGTGAAAGCAATCGGTGCGCGCCTCTGCGAACATACCCGAGGCGCTACAGTGTCGGGGTAGCCCCATCACTGCTCTGAACGCGTTATTGAACTGGACGCGGATGGCGCTGTAACTTCTGTTAGAGTAGTGAGCCCACAGACTGCAGGAGTACAGCGATGTACAGTACGCCCTAAAGAGCGTAGCCTTAACCTCATTCGAGCACCGCGCAAATCTCCGGGCGATCATATTCGCTCTAACAGACAACGCCCTCCGCTCCCGTTCCATGTCAGCGTTGTCTTTGAGGTCGACAGTCAAAACATGGCCCAAGTATGCAAACTGGTCAACCCTATCCAAAGGAACCCCATTAAGTCTGACCGGAGGTATAATTTTCGGACTTCTCGCACTGACGGTCTCGAATATCATACACTGGCTCTTCTTTACATTATACAATAAGCCGTGCCCACAAGCATATTCCTCGCATACTTGTAGCAGCTTCCTCAAGCCGCAGACCGAAGCGCTCATCAGCACCATGTCGTCAGCATAACTTAGATTATTGACACATGTACCGTCAATGTGACAGCCGACATGTTGACTGCTGAGCGCCACGATCAGCTCGTTAATATACAAATTAAACAGGGTAGGAGATGTTAAGCCACCCTGCCTGACTCCGCATTCAAGTTGATACGCATCCGACATTGCTCCCGCCCACCTAACACTATTAGCCTGGTGCGCATACCAGTACTGGAACATGCAGATGAGTTCCGGCGGCAAATCTACGCTCCTAAGCTTGCTCCACAGCAGGTCATAGGCCACAAGGTCGAAAGCTTTGGAAAGATCAAGGAAGCACGCGTACACGGGTGTCTTACGATCTGAGTAGTATTTGACGGTATACTTCAGGCACAGTATTGCACTTTCAGTGGATAGCCGGGGACGAAACCCGAACTGGTTATCGTGCAGTGTTACCGATCTATTTAACTGAGCGTTAAGCAAACCGTCAAACACTTTAGCAGTTACAGTGGCAAGCGAAATAGGCCTGTAATTACTCTTATCAGTAAGGTCACCAGTTTTATTCTTTACTACAGGCACTACCACTGTTTTTATAAAGTCCACAGGCAAGTAGAAGTGGCTCACGCACAGCGAGTAAAACATAGCCAAGACCCTAGCAATGTGATGTCCAGCGTGCTGAAGGTGCTCAATGCTGAGCCCATCATGACCCGGGGACTTACCTCTCGAGATAAGCCTTATGGCTTTGGTTACGTCCTTCGCCCGAATGGCAGTTCCCACCTCCCGACTGTTTACGCCATCATTACGTAACTCCGTCGCTGTACCCAATGGAGACTTAACCGAAAAATGGTTCTTAAAAAGATTCGCAATCTCCTTCGGGTCATTAACACCATCGATGCTCACAGGAAGGCCGGGGCGTAAGTTTACTTTTTTGGTGCCCTTCCAGAAACCGCGGAAATCCCCCTTGCAATGTTTCACAGCAAGAGCGTCCATTATTATTTGGTCCTGATGATTTTGGCACCATTTTAATCGAGACTTGAACACTCTCCTGCTATCGCACATATCTTTATACAGAACTCCTGATTTAGGCCTACCACACAATACCCAATCAAGGAACTTAGATTTGGCCACCCTGTGAGCCTCGCTGACATGTTTGTTCCACCCGGCTATGCGTGGGCCACCCCCGCCCCTTCCCGTGCTTTCCCGACTAGCCACTGTCGCGTCACGGAGGGCAGTCACAATGTCGGAGTAAAGCGCATCCAGAACAAGCCTGTGGCCACGGTCACTACAAAAACGATCAGCACAGTTTACACACTCATTGGGGAAGTCAACTTTGTAAAGTATTATAATATTTTAATTATTGTGAATGTGAAGGCAGTGTGGATTTGTTGTTTTTTTTTATCTCAATCTATTTTTAATTTTTAAAATTAGTTTTAATCATGGTCTGGCAGTTTGAGCAATTTATGCGGCCTACCCAAATGTCCTTTCTTTGGTAATGTTCGTCGAATCGTTGAGCTCCATATGTGTTGTGTTGAGCTGCATGATTACTGACAAATGCGTGCACTGACTGGACAGGTCCACTCATTCTGTTTGGTTCTTTCCTCAAAAGACCATTTCAGACATCAATCCACATGGTCTTCACATGACCTGACCAAGATTATGTCTGGACTTTAAAAGAGACTGTGACCTCTGAGTTTGTTTTGGCGTTTCTTCTCAGAGTAGTCAGATAGGAAACGCCGATCTCATCTACTTTTAAAATAGTATTGACGTGTAAAAGTGTTTGTAAAAACCTACTTACAGAAATAAAATCATTTATCATTTATCAATTACTTTAAGTCGCTTATGACACTCTTTGGCATACATAGAAACTTGTTCCTCACTTTTTATACCCCACACTACATCTTTATTAACATTAATAACTTGAGACGTGACCTTAGGGGACAGTAATTTTAAATGACACGTAATCACAAGTGGAAAATGATCAGACCAAAGAGTGTCATACTTAACATCTACCTTAACAACAGCCTGCTTAGCCGAGTGAGTAGCTAAACAGTGGTCCAGCCAGCTGCTAGTCCCGTGCACATCACTTACAAAAGTAAAAGCACCCGAGTCTAACCCTAGCATATCTATGTCCACACATGACCACTGTTGGTCGCTACAAATATGCATAAGCTCAATAAAAAACAACTCACCCGGATCCGCATTAAAGTCGCCTAAAATTAAAACAGATTCTATTCCATATTCGTCAATAATTAAGAGCTGTAATCTTAATTACAGTTCTTAATCGCTTTTTCATCGGTTTTTCGGCCTTAGCTCGGGGAGGGAATACAACTTATTAATAAACAATTTGATCAAGAATTTTGAGTACGCGAAATTGGGTAATTTTACCCGTTTGTTGGGTTTTGTGCCGTAAAACCTCTTATGGGTATTTTTACACTGTATTTGATATCATTAGAAAGGTAATGAGGTAGACTTTCAATTAGTGTGTGTGTTTTTTAAAATGTTTATTCAGATTCATGAAAAAAACTGCATTAACAAAAAAAAGTTAACGTGTGCGATTTTATTGCTCTCAAGTGTAAATGTAATAATTATTAAGGAGTGAGGAAGATTTTTTTTCAGGATTTTAAAAGTGGACAGTGATTGAGCACGCCTTATCGACATGGGCAAGGCATTCCATAACCGTACTGCTTGAACTGTAAAAGACTTGTCATAAAAACTGGTGGAATGCATCGGCATCTCTAGTCTTAAGTTTTCCGATGAGCTCAGATATCTGTTATGTGTGTCATGAAGGAACTTGAAACGTTTTTTAAGATGAGAGGGGGTTGTAGGGTTGAACAGAATACTGTTGAGCTGAAATAAGATCTGAGAATTCCGGCGAAGACGTATGGGAAGCCACTTGAGCTTTGTACGAAACTCAGAAATGTGATCATATTTGCGCAGGCCAAATATAAATCTTATGCAAAAGTTTTGAAGTCGCTCAAGTTTATCTAGTTGTGCCACAGTGAGATCGAGATAACTGACATCAGCGTAGTCAAGGATGGGAAAGTGCAAGCGCAGTTTTAGTGGCTTGTGGAAGAAAGTTCCGCAATCGTCTCAGAGACTTACCAGATGCAAAAATAGACTCGATGTCTGCAGCGCGTCACCATAATAAAATACCCTAAGACATGATACTATGAAAGTAACTGAAATAGACTAGCCTCGCGGTATCTACGTTAGTAAAACGACGTATTTTTCTTACAGTATATACTGCTGAACTTAGCCGTCCTGCAAGAGATGTCAAATGACCCCATTGCAGCCTTGAGTCGAGCGTGATCCCCGTGAAAACAATTTTCTCTTAATTCAATACTATGTCACAATCACTACCTATAACATTCGGAAAAGCAATCCTTATGCATTTAGTTTTTTTCACATTTAATACTAAATTATTAGCAGTAAACCAATTTTGCACCAGCAGTAGGGCGTTAATTACGTCGTCAGGTTTGATGTACGTCTACTTATCATGAAAATTAAGGAAGTATTGTTAGCAAATAACTCCATTTGTGGTTGATTTTTTAGTAAATGGGGTAGACTCATTAATATTTACTATAAAGAGGAAAGGACCTAATATCGAGCCTTGTGGAACATCCATTTTTAAACCAAGTGAATGGACACCATTTATTTGAACTTTTTGCTATCTATCATCTAAATAAGCTTTTACTAAACGAGCGCAAGTTTACCTAGTTCGTAATGCTCAAATTTTAGGAGTGTTTCGTGATTAACGCAGTCAAATGCCTTGGATAGGTCACAAAAATTCCTATGGCATCTTGGGCCTCCTCCGACGCTGTGAATATGTGTTCTAATAAAGTGATACTGGCGTCAGTCGTACAACGACCTTTGGTGAAACCATATTGCTGTTCGTGTAAGATTTTGTTAATGTTAAAATGATTAAGCATTTCACCTTTTCGAACACCTTGCTGAATACCGGCAACACGGATACTGGTCTATAATTGTTGGTGTCTTTGCCCCAGATTTAAAAACTGGAATAACCTTACTGTATACACAGTTACAGCAGCAACAGTATTTTGAAAACCCTGGCTGAACAGCACGACGCACCAATATTAAGACACTCTGTCCGGTTGTTCGTGAGGGAGGGATGAATAATAATTTACACTTACTTAATGAATACTAACCCTTAGTTGATAAGTTGTTTTTATACTAACCATTGGAATGTTGTCCAGATAAATAAACATAAATTAAATTAAATTGAAATCTGGAAGACTCCTTGATTTAAACACAAAGATAAAGCTAAGTATGGTGCTAAAGTCTCGATTATGGATGTACAAATTTTGATGTACATTCCCCAAAGATCTTCGGTCAATTTGATTTCTATTTGCCGAAACGCTTTTATAACTATCATAGGATTTATATGTTTAAATTGAAATTTAACCGGGCATCCAAGAACGTTCGCTCTTAATAAATCAATTGAGACTTTGGGTGAGGAATTTAAAGATTCCGTAGTTTTAGATAGTATATTAGTATAGAAAGGAGAATGGCGAGCTTGCATGTAATTTGGGTCCCATTGATAGGGGTTGCTTATATTATGGAAACCTATGATTAGTTAAAGAACGACATAAGACTTACAAAAAAGCAAATGGTAAGTAGGTTAGAGAAGTTGGGAGACAAAAGATATGAAAGGAATATAACCTAAAATAATCTAAAAGTAGTTTGGGCATAGACTTAATGTTTATTATTTAGTAGCAGAATGACTTATTTATACATATTTACTTAAACTCACACACATATCCCGCAGGGGAAGGTATCACCTGCTACGATTCTTGCTACTCCTTTTGCTTCGTCCACGTTTACATCCGAGTCATAACACGCGTTGCAGTACTACTTACGTGACTTTTTAAGGACACCAGGGTGTCTTCTCCTGGCCAATAAAAATAATGCTGAATCTGAATAAAAATCTCTATCAATAGGTAGGTATCTATGGGTTCCTTCTACATCTGTTTAGCCAGATAAACCTGGTGTAGTTATATGAAATACTAAGGTTCCCTATGCATAATGTAGTGGAATAGTTGCATCGCTGCTATTTTCGGCGTTATCTAGGTATACATAATGCTGTTTTTCGTCTTTATTCAAACTCGTATACCTACACAACATATACGTTTCCGTCTAACTGATGATTCATAAAATTGCGAACATACGTCTGCAGGGACTCTAATTACGGTGGTCGGATTAAACCAAGCTGATAAAGCAGGTATCAGATAGTTTAAACAGCATCATCCTCCTGTCCGTCCTTTCTACAAATTTACATTCTACAAGGCCTACAACGTTCTCACATTAACAAAATATAAAATAATCTAATAAAGTAAAATATTTTATTATTACTTTATTAAACAAACCCTAGTTTAATTAAAAAAAAAGTAGAATGTAAATTTATAGACCATGGTCTATTTGTTAAATATATGGTACTTGTTGACAGGCCTACACTGTCCTCCCTTACCTATTAACACTGTCATTTGAAAATTTTATAAAAAAACAAATATTTTTAAAAGAGTAACCATGGAGTTACTTGCCGGCTCTTCTCCAGCTAGATTCTGACGTTTCATAAGTGCCCATTTAGGTTTATGGAAATAATATATTTTGATTTGATTTGACTGTCCGTGTTGCCACGGGGCAATTAAAATAAGATCTTAAGTGCTGCCCTACATATGTATATTTTCAGTTGCAAATCGACATCCAGAAGTAAATTCCGTAGTCTAGGTTGGTGTGCAGAATAGTCAGTACTAAGGTAAGCCAAGTCGTCAAGAATCCACAAAATCGCAAAACTGCACGATAACTGCACGATAACTTATATGTAAATAAATTAAAATCATTAACAACTTTTAATTCCCATCACCTATTAACTGAATATTTTATATAGAACTATATACTTTTAATTATAACTAATATAAATTTGCCCTGTGAACGGCGCTCTGTTAATTTTTAAATTACGCGGGTCCAACCTCGCCATCCTTTACAAATTCTTGAGCTACTTCTAAGTTAAAGCTTATGGCACCAAGTGAAGTCTCCAATGTATGTTTAATGTTTATTTTCCAAAACAGTGCTTAACAATTTCCTTATAGTCTACATTACTATGTAGCAAGGTTACATTCAAAATAAAAACAGTAATAAATGGGACTCAAAGGAAGCATTTTGCTTATGAACTCCACACTAGGCCGAGCCAGTCTCGTAGAGTCCACGGGTAGTATCAACCATATATTGAAAATGCGCATAACATTGATACTGATGGATTGTAACAGTCAAGAAAAACATGCAAAAGTGTTATTATACAGTAATTAGAAAAATTAAAGATTGTCTAGATTTAAAACAGTGAAATTAAAACAATATATTAGGTTGCAAGGTCGCAATCTGTACTATATGTGTGCGAGAGGGTGTGTGTGTGAGAGAGAGAAAGAGAAGGAGTGTGTTTGTGAGGTTGCGTATGTGTGAGTGTGTGTGTAACCTTTAAAAGAGATTCGGATTCACTAAATGATTGGACTAGCAGCCATTTACGAACAATCTTTTTGACTCGGCTTGTTCTGGAGTTACTTACGCCACACATTCTTACGGCTTTGTTGAATAAGTGACTGAGCAAGAATTCTTGCATGTGTTGTGCGAAAGTTGTAAGCGTCCTAATCGAAGCACACTTGAAAACTTAACGTTTGAGAAGCTGCGAGTATTCCGGAGTCTGTGTTATGATTTTATGCTGTTTCAGTACCATTTTGAAGATATATAACTGTCAGACATTGAGTAATGCGGTTCCATTGTATAAAAGGGCTGTCAGGTATCTGAAAGGTTTTTTGAGCATGACTTTCAAAACCGATCCCTGGGCTCGTTCGCTTTGGATCATGGAGGTGATTCCAACTCCACCCCATACTATATTATACAGTAACACAGAATTCCATGTTATTTTTTTGTTTTTGGCGGAATTACGCTAGGGATTCATTATGTGAATCAATTTTCTGGTGCGCTTTGCCACCAGGTCAATATGGGGCTTGAAAGAGTGCCGCTGGTCCATTAAAACCCTAGATATTTTAAACATTCTATCTTTTTTATTTTCCGGCATGTGCACAGGAGAGGGTTACAGGTTGCACAGTGGATAACGATGTCCAAGTGGTAATTTGGGCGCTGAGGCCTGCGTTTTGTGGAAACACAAGTAATTCGTTTACTCAATATTTAATGAAAGAAGATTGTAGTCAAGCCATCGTTTGATACTGGTCAGACTGTCTTGAGTTTCCTTATGCACCGATTCCCAGGATTTGCCATGAAATAGAATGACCGTGTCGTCAGCATAGCATTTTATAACTACATTTTGATCTAATGTACGACGAATATCATTTATGTCGATGAGGAACTGAGTAGGGCCGAGAACACTACCCTGTGGAATCCCGAAATCATATTTTTTTGACAGCTGATGTGTTCACCCACTTTCACATACTGGCGTCTTAACAGTCTAATCTAACTAACGTTAGATATGTTTTAAACCAATCTAATGACAGTCACCTGATTCCAATGACCTCCAGTTTCTTTAGAAGTATGGGTATTGCAACGGTGTCAAACGCTTTGGCAAGACCAAAAAATCATCACTCTCTCACTTTTCCCAGAATTTTAGAGAAGATTCCTAATAACGATATAGGTATATAGTTCGCAGGGTTTTGTTTCGACTCTGGCTTCATTCCATTTATCGGGAAATATACCTGTACTTAGAATAAGGTTGATGATGTAGGTTAGTGGAGTTGAAATTTCACTTCTGATCTCTTTAACAATTTTTGGTAAGACCCTCAACACCGGCAGCACTGTCACTATTAAGGTTAACAATTAGTTTGCTAATCTCAAAAACATCAGTAGGTTGCACGAAGAAAGTAATTCGTTGTGGTTTCCAAATTTTTGTTTAGAAACCGCTGACTCCTGGGTTTCATTCATGTCAATGAGAATTTGGCTTGCCAAAAGTATGCCAACAGAAGAGAAATATTCGTTGCAGTAGTCAACTGAATACTGTGATGCTCAGTGATTGTTTTATATTACTCCATAATCCTTTATTATTCAATTTGTTTTCTTCTAACTTTTTACTGTCGTGGTCCTGTTTTAACTTGTTTGGCCTTTTGGATGTTTATTTGACTCCTTATGGAGTTTATCCCTGTGATTCATACATTTTATAAATCCTGCAGCCTAATTGCGTAACTCATTTTCGTAAACGATTACGACTAATCTGTTGTATTTTGACAGTTCAACAACTTTCATTGTGTTATTTACATTGTTGAGCAGATTTTATATCGAACTTATGAAGCAATGGATTAGCAATCTGTTTCAAAACGATTCAGATTCCGATTGATTGTGTATTATGCAGTTAGGGTACAGGTGTGATCCAGGGCTTCCAAATGTATTTAGAGCGGCTTATTGATAATACATTCGTGTGTTTTTTGCTGCATCTGTCAGAAGTCTGTGCAATTCATTGGTTGCTGTATTAACGTCTACATCAGTCACTACTTCATTCCAGTCGATGTTTGAAGGTCTTCTATTAACGAGGGAAGTTACTTTTTATTTTTGCATAGTCAGTGTTTCGTATATTTTCCTACTAGTTTAGTTATTTATAACTTTCCAAACTCTTTGTATGTTTATGCAGAAGTCATTATCAATACATGTAGCAGAAGTTGGAGTTACTCTAGTCGGTTCTGTAAAAACATTAAATAAATTGAACGATTAAAAAGGGTCAGTAAGCAACTGCTATTTGAATTATTTTCCAAAATATTTAAATTAAAATCACCACAAATAGTTGTGCATCAGTAAATATCAAATCATCTTTGGGGGGGTTCGGGTGTTCCCGCATTCTTCTGGTTAGTTTCCTTTTTGGTGAATTATGCTCGTGGGAGCGTTATAAAGCCAATTACACACGGCTCGATTTCTCTCAAAATTTCTTAGAAAGAATAAGTCTAAACAACGGCGGTACTTCCTCCCGCTAAAAGTGCAATTCACTGACATACGTGGATTGCACTCAAATATCAATCCAGTCCTCCACCAACTTCAGATCGAAAATGACATTGAAATGCCGCACTTATTATTTTTTTAATTTAATTAATTTTTAGTACGCAAAACACTGACAAAAAACAAACAAAAATACTTAAAAGATGTTAGTAACAATGGGGATGATGACAATTTTTTTCATTTTTATCTCAAAAATTGTTTATTTCCAAATAGAGCAAATAGTATTACTAAAAGTGTAAAGGCTTAAAAAACTGCCAAGTTATAAACGTTTTAAAGTAAGTGTTAGACTAGGACTATCGTAGAAGTGACTACGTAACTTCATACTAGCGCCGTACATTGTCCGTACCGCGCGACAAGGACAGGAATAATCCCCTCCAAAAACGTATAATGCGTGTATCTTCTTCATTTTTACATCGATTTAACAGATTTTTTCGATTATCTCATTTTTACTATGAAATTACAGTATTTTTAAGAACATTTTTAATAGTAGTCATCATCCCAAGCACCTATATACAGGATGTTAGTAACAATGTGGCATATGATCTGATCTGTGTTAGTACATAAACACTATGACAGACAGTGTTGTTTTGATGAGATGTCCCATTATTGGGGCTCTCAAGCCTGCTACTACTATTTCCTTCTGGAGGCCATTGTGGCGAGTGGCGAGCAGAGACGCACTTTTCTTCCGTACGATAGCTGAGAAGCTGTTGACTTGGGCTTTTGCGAACATCTCTGACGCACTGCAGTAACGCGGTAAACGTTATTATATTGGACACGTTGAGGCCGTTGAGGGGTTCTCTCATTCAGTTTCTGGATTGTATTTGTAGTAGGTATGGTGTAACGGAATCTGTAAGTTTATACTGGTGGCTACTGGATCGTGTCTGTTTTTGCAGTCTGTTTTGCGCCATTGATTTACACGCGCCTGTAATATGCTGAATCGTTTCTGGAGAACCATTGCATTTCCTGCTTGTGTCATTATTTAAATTCTTTATGATAAACTTTCTGTAATTTTTGGTTTCAATTATAGCATAAACCCTTCAGTCTCCGGGAAGATTGCGCCTCGATTTGTGAAGGATAGAGATCCTTCACAAAATTATTCTGTAAAAAATAAATTGTCTAAGTACTTTTATCTGTCTATAGGTTTGGTCAATTAGGCCTCTACCTCCTTCTTTCCGAAGCAGTGTTAATCTCTGCAGACAGGATCGTGGGTGGTGTTAGCGGACTTTGGTCATTGTGGTATTATTTTTCGTCGAAGGTTTTTCAAGGCGGTTTTAGTCCAATTGATTATCCCAAATGAATATGTGAGAACCGTTATAGCGAAGGTGTTAATTGCTTTGATAGTATTTCGAGAATGTAGTGTTAATTTTTGTTTGGTTTCTATATAGTGTATCTGTCGTGATTGTGTGTAGCCCAGGTATTTATATTATCTATCTTATTCCTCGAATGTTTATATCTGTTCTCCTGTTCTTAAAGTGTATTGGTGTTGGTAATTCTGTCCTGCTCTAATTAAATTTACTTTACATTTATCTGTACCCAATTCCATTTATATATCTTTTAAGAATTTTGTTCCGTCATGTTTGTTTGTCATGTACAACAGATGATGTAATTCATTTCTTTAACCTCATTATGCCCTTCGGTAGTTCTATTTTAATGGGATTCCTATTCCGTTTAATATATTAGATAGAAGATAGGACAAGGTAGAACCACAGTGGGCTTAAAGGATTTCCCTGAAAGATCCCTGTCTGAATTTTTATTGGGCTAGTATCTACTGTTTTAGTAGGGGAAGTTAGGCTAAGTACTGCAGTCCAGGTTGTCACTATAATCTTTAGAAATGTTACTACGAGTATAGTAGGATGTATTTTGTCTATCTCTAAAATGTTAACAAGCCATATATGGGGAACAGAGTAGTAGGCTTTTTTGTAGTCAATATACATGCTAAACAAATTGATATTGTTTTTTTTTTTTTTTTAAGAATTACTGAGTCCATGATTAATTGTACCTTACAGCCTTGACTGAATTTCCGACATCCTTTTTGTTGTTCAGCTAAGATATTAGTTTCGATGTGTTGATATATTAGTTCAGATATACAATATGTGATGATATTATTATTAAGCCCCCCTGCCTCACGCACTGTACGGCAGTTCATTTATGAAAATATTATGTATGTTAGAAAAAATCTGCATCTATTTAATAAAATAAGTGATATACATAATATTAACACTAGAAATAAAAATAAAATAGATCAACAATTTTTCAGACTATCTAAAGTACATAGATCTTTTATGGGGTACTGTTTTAAATGTTACAACAAAATACCTGGTGAAATATTGCAATTAAATGAAAGAAAGTTTAAAACTCATGTTAAAAAAACACTTGGAGTTTCTTGCCACTTCTTCTCCATACGAAACTACTTTTTGGAAGTGGCGCCTAGAATCAGTTCTATTTTTAATGTAAATGTTGACGTTCAAAAGTGCCTTTTAATGGGCCTATTTGAAATAAATGCTTTGACTTTGACTTTGCAGAGAACAACCATTCCCCCACCTTAAAACGTTAGTTTGGCTACGGCGTACCAGTACTTATTTTTTTTTTGCGACTCATTGGGTATCCCTGTTTCCTTTAATTTATACCAAAGAATGTCGTATGAGACCAGGTCGAAGGCCTTGGAGAGATCCAGGAACGCCGCATAAACTGGTGTACTCCTGTCAGTCACGATTGCACTTTCGGGAGATAAGACAGGTCGTGAACAAAATTGCGAAATGGATGTATATTTTTCTTGCTATACGTCAAGCCCCTTTAAGACATCGTTGCCAGAGAAATAGGCCTATAATTCGACCGATATCATAAGTCCCTGTTTTGTTTTTAATCACTGGCACAACCACCGTAATCATCATACTGTCAGGCAAGTCAGAGTGTGCGATACAGAGATTAAACTCTTGGCAAGTGGCAATCCGCATGCTCGATACTTAGTCCGCCGTGACCTGGGGATTTCCCTTTTTGACGAGGTCGAGGATAGCGACCCTGTTAGACGTGGCTCACGTACCTCAACTACCCGGCATAATCACTTGACCATAAGTTTAAGAAGCAGGCTGGGGTCTATGTGTACTTCCGATAATATATGATGTTAACGTCTCCGCTGCTATTGCGGGATTTTCCAGTCTGTGGCTGGTGGTGGACACCGGTTCTCATAAACCAATTTATGTCGATGTTTACAGGGAGCAAAGCGGTGATCATGAGACGAAAAGACTCTTTTGACATCTTACGGAGGCAGCTGAATTGGCCCAACACAATTATCCGGCAGCGGAACTTGTTTTTGGGGGATTTTAATGCCCATCATAAGGAATTGTTGTTTCCGTACCAACAAATTGACCATGGTGGAAGAAAGGCGCGCACCAGCAAGTTACCCACGTCCCGGATGTTGATGTCCACACACCCAACTGCTTAGACCTTCTGTGAAAACAGACCCGGACAGGCACTACACTAGACAGGCACTCTGTACCGGTTGTGGCAAAATCGGCGTCAAAATGCTTGCGCAATAAAAAGAGCGTACAGTTCCGCAGCCCATTATTCCAAAGGGGGGGAGAGGCGCTTTTCAACCATGTTAGACGAATTGAGGTTAAGTTGGCGTCCTACCCTTCGGGAAGCAAGGTGTTCTGGTCCCTACCTAAATCGGCCGAGACGACCAACCGTCCTTGATACCGCCTCTAACATACCTGTGGTTCCGCAATGCCTGAGATCTCAATTCACGTGAAAGAGATCCGTAAGGCCCTTTGCAGTCTGAGTGTGAATAAAGTCAGTGGTCTGTTGCCTTGACACGCTTGTATCGTCTCTCTCTAAAAACTGGAGTGGTGCCGGAGTCGTGCCGGAGTCCTGAAAGCTTGCTAATGTGCAGCAAGTGCCTTAAAAGGGTAACCGTGCCAATCCTGTCAACTATAGATTCATCACCATAACCTCCAAGAGTCCATACTGTATAAAGTGATGGTAACGGTACTCAAAAATAAGCTGCTTGCATACCTGGAAGACCATGAGCTCCTCAGTGACCGCCAGTTTGGCTTCCGGCGTCATCGGTCAACTAGGGATCTTCTTGTGGATGTTACGCATTGCTGGGGCGAGGCCATTGAGAGACACGGCAAGCCCTTGTTTTGTCGCTTGATATCTCAAAGACCTTTGACATGGTCATGCTCAGTTTGTTGGATAAGCTTCCTGCATTTGGTATCCCCGCTGACTTTTGGATTTCCGACTTCCTGAGTTATAGATCGATCAAAGTGGTCATAGATGTCTGTTCATCGGATCATAAGGCTATTCATGACAGTGTTCCTCAGGGGTCTGTTCTTTCTAAGACTCAATTTCTGTTGCACATCAACGACCTGCTACCAGTTGGTGCAGATGACAGCACAGTCTTAGAATGAAACCTATCGATTGCAAGAGCCAGCAGAGAGGAAACAGCTACTCTTGTGCACTTAGTGGCCATAGTGGATCAAATGAATTTTATCTTAAATCTCGTTTCACAGTGGGGCGACGACAACCTTCTAATCTTTTTAACTGCCAAAACGAGCCAGTTTTAGATATTTCAGACTTTCCAAAGTACCAGTTACCGACCTCCTAGGGCTTTTGGGCGAGGAGTTGACGTATTATGATCAAAATGAAAATTCCAGATTGCGACTACAAAAGTTTTTAGTTTTTCCATCATGGGTGGACAGAAAAAAGGTGAGGTGGATCACATCTCGACAGCTTTTACGTCTGTACAAAGATAGTATTGCTGCCACTTATCCCACCTTCCTCGTCCACTTATGCACCCATTTTGGTCATGTCAGTATAAATTGCGCCGACAGGCTTTCTCTTATCTACAGATGACATGATATTACACTACTAGATCAAATAGTGCCCTATCACGTACTAATGTTACGAAATCTCTTTTGTTCTTAAGAATTGGAATTGTGTTTGTAACAATGATAGATGACCTTCTTAAAAGAAAATGAAAAGTCAGTCGGTCAGTATTATTTTAAATTGGTCGTGACATCATCTTTATATGTATGTAAGGGATTTTTTTAATATTGTTTGATATTATGTTATCAGTAACACACAAGCGTATTAAATTGCCAACAGTGTGGCTGCACAGAAACCAGATGCTCGAGATTTTGACGGAGACTGATTTCTGCTGGCGCACTAGCTAATCGTTTATTTGCATTCCACAATGTGTACTTAGGTGGTAACTTAAAATTATATGCGATCATTGGACCCTGTCGGGCACAGCAAAAATAGTAGAGAGGAAACTTTGTATAATTTAGCTAATCTCTCTAAGAAAGAGCATTATGTCTCTTTTTTCAAATTAACAGAATTTACATTAAACCAATAAGAGAACAAATGAAATCAAACAAAATGAAATTAAATGTAGGCAGAAACGTTAAAAGTGCACCTGTTTAAATTAAAGCTAAGTACGGGTTGAAAAGTTTATGGCACGTGAGAAGTCAGAATGACGACGATAACAGGTTCCGAATCAATCTGTATGTTCCAATAAAAATAGAATTATTCGCGGACGCGAAAGGGAGTAAAAAAACAGGTTCCATCCGTTCTAAAATAGCGTGCGTAACTACGCAGCTTACCCTGTTGTTTCTTCAAATGCTCAATAAATTACCATGACTATCAAAATAAGTATTACTTTATATAAATTTTTCACTCTTTCGGCGTAATACATAATACATGTTTTCATTTTGCTTAGCAATAAGGAACACAACGGCTGAAATCCATACCTCAAATAATGAAACACATGACACATAATTAACTTCAGAGCAAATTGGTACATAAAAAACTAAATTGTGCGATATCGGATAAGTTGAGTAATTGCATAAAATGAGACTCACAATCAAATAAATCCATATTATTAAAATTGAACCAAAATGCATGGTACGAGGTCCATGTCTAGGACGTCTGAAATTCTCTTTATAGGTTAACTTTTTCGAATATAATTCAAAGTTTTCACTACACTTGAAAGGATTGTTAGCCGTAAATAAATTAATTAATTAAACATGTGCCTTCCAGGTAGCGTAACAACAGTGGGCCCATTATTTATTCTATCAGCTAATGTCTAAGTACTCTAAACATACCCCCTTCGGACGAAGGTTCATCCTTGACAACCAGCAGCGGCATGAAGTCAGTGGAGTCAGGCACTTCTGTGACGTTCGTGAAGTCCGTGTGGCGTTCCAACAGGGACGTACTCTAAATCAAACGAGACATCTAAAATTAGATGTTACATTTTCTCTTTTGATATTGGTAATATAAAAGTTAAAATCATAATTAAATAGCTTGGCGACACAAAATTATGACCACTGTAGCCTAGCAAGAATTTGTATTTTTTCAAAGGTCCCGAAAATATTATACAGGACGTAGAATATTCCTGATAGGAAGTAGTGTACCGTAAAGAAAGAATTTTACGTATATTTAGGTAAGTATTTTTTTCCGAAAGTTAAGTTTCGTAGATAACAAATTTACATGCAAATGCCGATTTGGCTTACAGTTACTGCAGCATCTATTATGCCGGTAATTAGAACATCATCTACATAAATTAAATCATACAATCTACGTTACAGGTATGTTCAATGAAGTCAACAAATGAGTCCACTGAGGCCGATTTTAAGTATTATAATAATTTCAAAATACGTATTTAAATGAAGACTGACTACCATACTTTAAGATATGTAACTTGTCGTTGGTATGAGCATCTGGTGAAAGCTCTCATGATAATCTGATTAAAAAGTCATCTACATAAATTCTCAAATACCTTGGCATTATGTGGTGCTGACTCGAGCGTCTCTAGCGTGGTAGCTGGTGGTGACTCGGCTCGTTCCTGCTTGACACACACTGGCGTGGCGGCCGGGCCCGCCGGCGCCAGCGGTGCCAGCTCTTCCAAGCCACTGCCCTGCAGAACCGACAGTTTGGGATTGAAAAGACATGGAGGTTTCAGAATGAAGGTGAACCCTAGGTACTTTATTTTGCGATGTAGCTGACGCCTTTGGAATCTATCTTATTTATCAAATCAGAATTATTTTGTTTCGTGTGTCTGACAAAAATAACTGGCAAAAATAATAGAGTTAAGTTTCTAAATTGATTGAGTGTTCCCCAAGGCTCTATTCTAAGATTTTGTTAATATCTTACGGAAGACCTTCTAACTACTACCTACTTAGTAGGTAGGTACTTTTTTTACCACGTTGTTTATTTCTTAAGTTGGCCAAAGAGTAAATTTTTGAGAGGTATTTGAACGACCGACTTTGAAATGTTACTATTAAAAAAATCAAATGTTTCAAATTCTTTTAACATTGAGCAAGGAGTTCATTAAATGAACTACACCGACACTGAGCATGTGCTAACAGAGGGGATATACATCATTATACGTGTGACGTGCTCCTACTGGAAGCCGTGACATTAGTTACAATATATTTACTCGACGCCTAACACATGCGTACCGTACCACATAAATACCTACACCTACCTTTATAAAACACCTTGCACCAACCTAAAACCGATGAAAGCATTGAAATAATTAGGTACATTTTGGCAAGAAATGGCAACGGCCGTAGTGTTATTATTTCTTTTTGCCAGAAACTGTATGAAAGTTAATTTCTTTCTAGAGGACTTTCGCATCACTATTTCTACTCTTATACACGTCAGCATCAAAAAATAACTTTCTACTGAGCGTCTCATTTTTTTCCACATACGAATATAACACATGTAGTAGGTATAAAGTAGGCAATATGAAACAAGTTTTTATAATTTAATTAGCGGTTGAAAAACTGTTTTACGAGATGTGGTTACGCGTGCTGCGTTCCAGCTTGGAGTGAACCTAATGATTTATAGCAGAGAATTTGAATAAAAACACAGATAATATTCCTGTAGCAAACTATTATCTTTCGACGTTCCGTCAGGCTCTATTCAAACGGGGTACTTTTGGTGAGTTTAAAATGTTCTAATGCATGCCTTGGAAGTCTATGACCAGTTTTTCGTAAGTATTTGAGCCTCGACCGCACTGCATTTATTTTAGGAAATGTCAAGTTCCGTTTTAGAATAACCCTGCCATAATGTCATATTTAATCTTGGAAGGTAGTTTAGAAGCCGACCGTTACAGAAACCATAGGCAAAGTCAACTTCAAAGTGAAAAGTGTACCTATATTAAAGTAAATCTAAAGTAGAATGGCATGAAACAACGGAAAACTATATATAATTTTAAGATATTATAAAGTAAGTTTTGATACATTAAAGTGAACGCGAATCGTGCAACTAAATAATAAAATGCTAATTAAAGTTACCTGACTGGATAAATAACTGTGCGCGAATTGTGAGTCGCTGTCTTCTTCGTCCGAGAGCGGTTCGCATTTCACTTGCGACAGTCCGTGGCCGGGCATTTCCTAGAGATACAAAACAAAACGCAAACTAATAATTTCACCACCTCTCCCAAATAAATCTCTCACGGCGATAAACTTGAAGTATCACAGTAACAGGTTATGAATACAATCGTATATATCACAATAACAAAATCGCGCTAAATCTATCCTGTGAGAACAAGTGTAAACAACAACGTGGTACCCCATGTTCTCCCCGGAATGTCGCAGAAATCGAACAATCGCTATGTTATAAGTAGGTTTACATAGACAATTAGACAAAAGGAAGCGAGCTTTATTGAATTTTTTCTCGATTGGTGCACAAATGAAGAGTGCAAAGTTGGATTCTCTCTCTCTCAGTCGCTCGCGAGCCAGACCGTCTCACGAGCTTTTTTAAATTTTGTTTGATAAAGCCCTTACGCATGCCGCTAACGAATATGAAGTTCGATGTAGAAACTTCCAACTGAGACAAACGCGCGTGACAGATTCAAAACTTTATACATAGAGAAAACTTATAAGCTTTTAGAATAAGCGACTTTAGGTGATTGTTGTTAGCGTGTATATTCGTGCGCAATCACCTGTCAGAGGTGGAGGAAAGTAGTGAATGTAAAGTTGCGCGGTTAACCCTCTCTCGTCGCTTCACATCATTCCATTTGAGGAGCCGACGGCCGCAGCGCACGTCTGCGCGACCCCAACACACCGCGAGATACGAAAACACATTCACTTTCACCGTCTTCCCGGCACACGGCGAAGGACGGTGCGAAACGGGTGCCGATAAACGCGAGGGAAACGGAATTGCCGAAGACGAGGGCGCGAAATTCACTCGACTCACCTAGTCGGTCAGCGGTGGCCGCCGCAAGCACTCGCCCGCGCCACACATGCACCGCGTACTCGTCCCGACACCCACGACTGCACGGTGACCTTCGGGAAACGATGAGATGTCGCAAATGAAAGTGAATTCGGCACACACCCGGCCGAGTCTGCGTCGCTGCGTGGCGCATGTTTAGGAGGTGCAGGGCGGGCGCGTGCTCATTTTTTTCCGCGCCAAAGAAATAAAAACAAACGCCTTTTTGCCGGGAACCGGCCGCGCACCGCGCTGTAGCGGGGCTCCCTCTCACGCCGTGCCGCTTCAATGTTTTCCACATTCCACAGCCAGACTCGGCTAGCACTCATGAAGGAGGTTGTCTAATGTTTCGAGACTACTTTCTAAACATTTTTCTTCGTAGAACAATGTTCGAAGTTCGAAGTTTCGTAAAACAGCTGTTATTATTAAAATTGGCGATAGACATAGTCGGCCGGGAGGGTAGGTGCAGTATAGCACGTGTAGGTATGCAGGGAGGAGGCAGGGGGTGGTCGGACGCCCGACCAGTCGGCGCCCCGCGCGGCGCCTTCTCTCTCCGCTCCGATTGATTTTTATTACAAGAATTTCGCTCGTGGTTTTTTTTTGTTTCCCGCACACCGAAAGCTTGGCGACGCACACAAAGAGATTCGTATAATTCGTTTGTACGAACTTACTAATGCTATTGATTTTTATAACGAAGCGACAAAGCCTGCGAGGGAACCAGCGCTGGCTGTATCTTCAAGTTACGAGGAAAAGTCTCAATAGTATTCACTTCCGTGTTTGATATAAGTAAGTGTTTTGGTGAAGAATGTTTTTTTACGAGTACAATAATTTCGATACAAATAGGAAGGTAGTTTTAAAAATACAACTACCTATGGTAAAAAAAAAACTTGTTTTATTGACGTACAAAATTAATAAGTTTTAGTTAAATTTTCACGATACTTTAAAGGCCGTGAGACAGTGATGATCGTGTATATGATTATGATTAACGTTTTAAACCAAACTGTGTAGATTTCCCTTTCCATTCTCAAGCTTCCGTTTTCTACTTGATTCGTAAGTTTAGGATTTAGGCCTTGATGTTTCTCATTCTGATTCAACGTTTTCCTCGACTTATCTCCACCACGCAGTCTAATCGTAGTTCCTGCAAGTCCGTGTTTTCGTATAACCTAAACCAATTCAAACAATCTGAATCATTTTGAAGGAAATTATTAATCCATTGCTTCCGTTCGAAAAATTTGTCTGCTCAACAACGTAAATAACGCAATGAATGTTGTTGAACTGTCAAAATGAAAGCGATTTCTCCGCTGGAAATCTTCTCAAGCTCGAGTGAATAGGTAACATCTAGGCTAGCGTGCAACATCGTCGACCACTTCATCCCTCACTGCTTACCTACTAAGATACAGGACAAAGGCATGAGACTGGTTACTGTCACCCTGCATGATCATCATCCCACTTCTGGGCAAGCCTGCTTCCAGGACTTCCAGCAAAAAGCTAATGTGGAATATTGTTGTTGTCCAGGTAGCCCAACGATCCGAAGCCGGGAAGCCTTACCTATGTGTCAGGGTGTTTGGGGGGCGCACACTGTGGTGTTACAAATGTCTGTCTTGTCATTCGGCTTCCAGTCTAACCGGATGGAGCTAAACACCGGTAACATGGAGCGGTTGCACACTGTGGTGTACCTAAGTACGAATAAGGTCTGTGTAATGCTAGGTAGGTACTTATCACCTACCAGTGACATTGTTAAATAAAGTAGGTAACACTTTTCATAGATGTAGGTACACAGATACAGCTGTAGTTAATTAAATTCAACACTTTGACACAACAGTGAACGCATTGCACACGCTTGATCGTCAATTGGCCGGTTACTGGCGACATTGATGACCTATTGTGTGCGAATGAAGTCGTTCCAGTATCTCAAACGTCGGTTAATGCAGACAGGATTCAAAGATTCTTCCAGTTTTGAAGTAGGTATATTTTGGCAGATTTAAATTCTTATTTTTGTATCATTTGCAGAAAAAAATGACAGATAAGTAGGTACCTAGGTAGTGCAGTAAGCTGTCATTTCTAATGTATTATGTAAATAGATACGATCACAACAGAACACAACCATGTGACATGGAGTTTGAACATAACTTGTGAAATGAGTTGTAATAAGTAGGTCTCTCTAACCTTTCCTGGAAAGCCGGCGTGAAGTTGTCACACTCACAACAGAACAAGTGCACTGGGCACAAAACTACAAATAAATAAGTACCTACTCTATAGACTGCGATTTGATTACCTATTTGATTGAATAAGTGACACGCATTCTCGCCATTCGAAGATATTACTCTTTCAGCTAAAGCATGAGTGATCGCGGGGTAGACTGCGACCGACCTTTGTTTATGACCAAACATCAGCTGTTATATCTAGCACCCGGTTTCTCAAAATTTAAACTTGTGTCATGTGATCTGATTGGCTATTGATAGATAGATTATTGGCATGCGTCTGATAGCATTTTTTCCTGTTGATTTGAGGTTGATATTTAAAAAAATGTATTTATGCGTACATACACATACCATCACGCCTGTAATCACAGAAGTAATAGTACACCCACATTTCGCCAGTGGTCCCATGTAATAGGGGGCGAGCCTATTGCCATCAACCGGGCACAATATATAGGTATATACACAATATGAAAAAGAACTTATCGCCGTGTAGGAAGCGTATGCAACTCTCACAGCGTAAGTAAAAAGTAAACAAAACAAGTCTTCCAGACGACGCGACAAAGCGATACACGCATTGAAGTTATAGGTAGGTTTCTCGAGAACCAGTAGATGGCGCTATGCGTTTCTTGTATTGAAATTGTTATTACAAATAACAGATAAAAATCTTAACAAATCTAATATTATGACTGAATTGTTTAATCTTTTTTCGGAAAACAATAATAAACTAAAAGTATTTTAAGAAATAAATCAAAGATTTTGTAATCACGAGATGTTCCGTCAAAAAGTAGGTCAAGGACAAGGTGTTCTAAATACATAGTGGCAGTATTGGCAGTTGTGGTACACCATAACAAAAGAATAAAGAATTCGAATCTGTAACTTTAAAAGTATTTATAATTATCGAAATAATTAAAATACGGGGGCATTCGTTAGTTAACGTATTTTCAAGCTTTCTGATTATTTGCTAATGGCAACATTTATGGAGCTTATTTTGGGTCATTCGCGTCTCTTCCAACTTGTACTTCGTTTGGATTTTTGTAGAGGTGCCTTTCTCTAAACTTGCAACATAGCATAGTTTTAGTTTAGTGTTTTCAATTTCATTCAAGAAAGCAGGCGGGTGTGCAAATGTGATTAAAGTGGTAATTAATTATTGAAGAAATAAAAGTGTTAAAATACGTTAGAACAGTTAATGCAATAGTCAAGGTAAGGATTTTAATCCATTGGTGTTGCGTTACGGCTCCGATAAGAGCTTACTTATTGCTAGGACTTTTCATCTTGAAAATTTCCACTCGTGAACTTTCGAAGTAAAGTTCTCCGAAGTTTCTTTGTTGACTTTCAACTTTTCCGATTTCGTCGTGCCTTAGCAACGCGATGAACTTGAAAAGTTAATGTGTGTCAATGAAAAGTTTGCCCAGAAAATAGTAAAACTTAGAATTTTCGTCGCCATTTTATTTTTTGTCGCGCTGGAAAAGCGGCCATTTTCTTTGTGCCGCGTCGCTTACGACGACTCGAATGTGGTCCATAAAGTTAATTTAGTTAAGTTGGGGCGTGATCTCATCATATGAAGTGATTCGGTGAGATAATTAACGCTATACAGTGATAATCGTTCAGAATCCAATGTTTGTGTAGTCATAGTGAATTTTTCATAATGGCCTAGTTATTGCGTGGTGATAATAGACCTTGTTTATACGTTGCTTTGATTTGTTCGTTGTAGGGCTAAGGGCGCGGCGAGTGGCTAGACGGCATCATGGACGACGACCAACAGTTCTGCCTGAGGTGGAACAACCATCAGTCGACACTGGTGTCTGTTTTCGACACTCTTCTCGAGAAGGGCATGCACGTGGACTGCACCCTGGCTGCAGAAGGACAGACGCTCAAGGCTCACAAAGTGGTCCTATCAGCATGCAGTCCCTATTTCGAGGTACGTCAACTCATTACAATGTAGGTCAATTACAATCGTGTCTAAGTTACTTGCAAGGTAACACAGTTTTGCTCTAATAAACATACCACTTGTACCATTCTAGCTTTCATGTATTACCAATTAGGCAGTGCATAGATGAGTTGGCAACCGAAAGTTGCCTCTACTACTTTTTTTAAACGCCTTCTTGCAATTATTTATTACCTAACATCATGCCATTAACAGTTGTTAACTAAATGACATACTAGTGTTTTGGTGCATTAACTAATTACACTTAATTGATTTTGGTCTCATGTTATTGAGACTGAAATTGAAACAGAATGTTTACTTTTAACAATGAATAGTTATTTGAGACTAGCTTTTATTAGAATATTTACACACAGCCAGTAGTAAAAGTAAACAAAGTGAACAATGGTTGGATGATTTGTTTCAGAGTGTACTATCACAGCAGTATGATAAGCATCCAATAATTATCCTCAAAGATGTGAAATATGCTGAGTTGAGAGCAATGATGGATTACATGTACCGCGGTGAGGTCAACATATCTCAAGACCAGTTGGCCGCACTGCTGAAAGCTGCTGAGTCCCTTCAGATCAAGGGTCTCTCTGACAATAAGCCTTCAAGGCCACCGTCGCGCCCTGCGCAGGCTGTAGCTGCACACCCGCCTCGTGCCCCCTCACCACCTCCACAGGTTTGTGATAAAAACACTATTCAGTATTTTTAATATTCTACTTTAAGAGCTTTTAGAATATATCTCATACTCAAACAATGAAAAATACATTCTAGAAAAAATTATACAAATAGAATAGAAGTAGGTGTTTGGAATGTTTACAAAAAGTTGTAGGGTATCTCACATGATTGGATGGGAATCACAAGTTATAGTAACATTTAAATGTTAAACCTTGGCACCATGTTCATGTGTGTTGGCAGATGTTTTAATGTGCGATTCATCAACAAAATATAAAGTTGTACTGCAGAACAAATGTAAAAACAGCAATGAATGTTATATAGTCATAAAATGTTTTGTAAAGCTTTGAATGAAAATTTTAATATTTTGAAACTTAGACCTTATGCATTAATAATAATTCCATAGTATTAATTTCACTAATAAGGTGCCTGAAATGTCATTGCAATTTATTTTATCTTATCTACACTTCGCCCGCGACTTCGTCCGAGTGGATTTCGATAAAAAAAATGTTGCCTATGTTCATCAGACATAATTTCGGCTTCTAATGGTAAACACGTTTTTCAAATCGGTCCAGTAGTTTCGGAGCCTATTCAATACAAACAATCAAATCTTTCCTCTTTTTAATATTAGTATAGATTTAAGGAAAATGATTAATAATAATTAGTTAAATAAGTAGATAATAATAGCCATTGAAGAAGACATAACATTCTAGTACATGAGTAGAAAGATAAGCAGCATGGTATCTGTTGGATGTCATGTTCAGAGTGGGAGATCTACAGCCTGTAACAAGTGTTCTGGGTGAGCCTTCTTGGCTATAACAATATCAACATAAAAATTCAGCAACAAACCTGCACCCTAATTGCGTAATACACAATCAATCGGAATCTGAATCGTTTTGAAACAGATTGCTAATCCATTGCTTCTTAAGTTCGATAAAAATTCTGCTCAACAATATATAGAACGCAATGAATGTTCTTGAACCGTCAAAATCAAACAGATTAGTCGTAATCGTTTACGAAAATGTGTTACGCAATTAGGGTGCTGGTCAAAACTTTTGATTATGTAGCTTTATGTTCTGGGTTGGCATGAACAACAAGTCATGCCACAGTAAAAGTAGAAGCCAGCTAGCAAGGGAAAAAAACAGGCAATAAAATAAGAGGAGAAATCATCAACTGCTGAATATGGTCCTGACAAAAAACCCACATCCACTTTTTTCATAAATCTAGAGCCTAGTTTATGTAACAAATCAATTAAAGATATAAAATACATCTATCACTAATGTATTAAAATTGAAGATCCACATAAATCCAAAACAATAGTGCAATGCCAGAGATGTCAGCAATATGGTCATTCAAAAAATAATTGTATGCAGCCATTGAGGTGTGTCAAATGTAGCTAAGGCCACAAAACACCAGTGTGTCCGAAAAAAAACCGCAACACCCCTGCTAAGTGTGCTTTGTGTTCTTGTGACCATCCCGCAAACTACAGAGGGTGCCAGGTCTACAAAGAGATCCTGGCTAGGAAAACCAACAGACCAGGTCCTCACCATACAATAAACAGCAAGCACAAAAGTAAAACATCGCCTCTTGTATTTGACTTCAACAACAGACCAGAGCAACCCATATCAACAAATAAATGTGAAAATAGATCCTACTCTAATGTTACCTTCAATCGTAAAAATACCGATCGAGTTGATGATCCAGATCCTCCCTTTTCTCAACGATCTTCGATCGGGGCTATTTTAACTGAACAATCTGAGAACATAGATTTACTCCTTCAACAAATAGGAACATTGTTCGTAATATCCAAAATTAACTCAAAATGACACCCTTGCGCATTGCAACTTGGAACATAAACGGATTGTCACCCAACACATTACAACGCAATCCTTTACAAAAAATAAACTAGAAATAATGCTTATATCAGAATCTAATGCAACAATAAGAAGTTCGTATCGCATAAGGGGCTATAACATCTATGCTACGCCTCATCCCGATGGTGGCGCTCACGCACGAACAGCACTCGTTATAAAATCTAACATAAAGCCACCACAGTCAGGTTAGAGGATCGAGCTGGTCCAATCATCGTGTCAGCAATTTACTTTCCGCCAAAACATAAAATAAGCGAAGGAATGTTCACAAATTTTTTCCAGACACTTGGACATCGGTTTATTGCTGGGGGAGATTGGAACGCCAAGCACACATTTTGAGGCTCACGATGCACAGCCGAGAGCTGAAAAACTGAGTGGATAAAAACAATTTGAAACCCTGGTCAGATGGTAATCCCACCTCTGATCCAAAGAAAATTTCCGACCTCTTGGACTTGTTTGTTGAGTCATGCCTGGACGGATCGTCCGATCACACCCCCGTGATACTCAACATTAGCAGCAACATTATCACCACAGGGAAACCTAAATCCTTGCACAACTAATAAACGGACTGGGAAGGTTTTAGAGGTTACATTGAAGACAATGTAACCCTAATAAGAGCGCTTAAGTCACCAGATGACATCGATGATGCATGCATATGCATGCATATATATCACCAACTTAATTCAAGTGGCCTGCTGGATCAATTCACCTGAGTTGAAAATATCATGAAAACTTCCTTCACAACCTCTTGACATTAAACGAAAGATCGAAGAAAAACGTAACCTCAGAAGAGCTTGGCATCTTTCCCATCATCCGTCGGACAAGACCAACTTTAACCGTGCCACGAAGGAACTAAAAGCCATACTAAAGGGATACTGCAAATATGTCAATGCAAGAGCAAATTTCAATGTTATCTGCCTCTGTTCAAGGCGAGCATTCCTTGTGGAAGGCCGTAAAAAATCTCGACAGGTCACAAAGTCACAATCCGCCCATCAGATCACGCACATCTTGGGCCAGAACAGACAAAGAAAAGGCTGAGACGTTTGGCTTACATTTGGCAAGCGTCTTCAAACCCAATGAGAGGCATAACCAACAAGAAGTTGAAGTTACATTAAATCAGGACTTTCAATTATGTTTACCTGACCAAAGAAACCACGATGGAAATCAGATCGTTGAAGCCAAAGGCGGCACCTGGGTTTGATTTAATCACGCCTAGAGTTCTTAAGGAGCTATCCAAAAAAGCAGTTACATTCCTGGCCAGTCTGTTCAACGGAATATTCAGAACGGGCTATGTTCCCAAACTATGGAAAATCTCCTTAATAATCATGCTCCTTAAACCTGGTAAACCAGCACACAACGTTACATCATATCGACCTATAAGCCTCACCCCAGTATTGTCTAAACTCTGGGAAAGAATTTTCTTGTCCAGACACAAAGTATTCATGGATGAGTGTGACCTTATCCCTGTTCACCAGTTTGGATTTAGAAAGTCACATTCAACTACCGAACAGGCCCACTGAGTCTACCATGTAATACGCCAGGGCTTCGAGAATATGGAATACACCTCTGCGGCATTTCCAGACGTGCAACAGGCCTTTGATCGTGTCTGGCACAGGGGCTTACTGTGCAAAATAAAGGAAAAGCTTCCCCACTCAGTGTTTCCCATCATAGCTTCATATTTAGATGGCAGGCAATTCCAAGTAAAACAAGGAGACGAAAGATCTAGTCTGTATAATATCGAAGCTGGAGTTCCACAAGGATCGGTTCTGGGGCCCTATTTATATAATATTTTCACATCAGATCTTCCAACTACTGAAGATGTAACGGCAGCTACATACGCAGACGACGTTGCTTACCTGGCGAGCGCCAAAGAACCGGATTGCAATTTGCAATTTGTTACCTGGCCAGTAACAAATTGCAAATAGTACTGGATAAAATGAACACATGGCTGCAAAAGTGGCGTATCTGCGCCAGTGCTCAAAAATCAAGTCACATTACCTTCACCCTGAGAAGAGGCGACTGTCGTACAGTAACATCGGGGAATACAACCCTACCACACAGATTGTGTTAAGTATCCCGGTTTTCACCTGGACAAAAGGCTCACCTGGAAGACGCATAAAAAAAAAGAGATCAACTAAACGCCAAATATAAAAGCTTATATTGGTTGATGGGTCGAAACTCAGTCCTATCATTGGACAACAAACTCCTGCTGTACAACTCTATTGAAACCTATATGGACATATCGCATCCAACTATGGGGAGTGGCCAGCAAAAGTAACATAATGTGCCTCCAAAGAGCTCAAAATGCTATCTTGAGGAATATTATCATTGCACCATGGTTCACACAGAATGATGAAATGCATGATTATCTCAACACTCCTACAACTTCTGAGGAATTAAACAGACATAAAAAGCGTTATGCTGATCTTCAAGCCATCCACCCAAATCCTCTGGCTGTTAAATTGCTGGACAGCAGCGAATCTGGCAATCAGCTTAAGAGAGGTCAAGTAATATAAAGAGGTAGCAGTGGCAATGGCCCCCGTACCTGTAACGTCAACTATATTCTCGCAACCGAACTGATAATAGTCCAGAAAGAACTGATGGCAGTTATTGAAAAAAAAAACTACCAAGAAGGGTAGGGTTGCTGAATGTACACATTTAAGCACACCTTGGGGGACTAATTTATTTTTAACTAGTGACCCGCCCTTACTTTCAATGTGTGCAACAATTTACTGATGCCACATGTAAAAATATGTAGTTTAAAAGTTCCTTCAAGAATAAATTTGCTAAATGATAGTGAGAACTGTATTAAATTCCATTGTGAAGATTAGAAGAACTAAGTGGGCACATGGACAGACGCAAATTTGTTTGAAAACTTAATATATAAATAGATTAAAACTAAAAGATCCATCTGCGACATTAATTATTTAATAAATAGTTGGCAGGCAATGTTGCCTCATGGTTAATTATACAAAGATGACAAAAAATGTTTTTTATGATCAGCAGGCCCGAGACGGTAGTATAGACAGCAGCCGCGAAGGGTCAGTGAGTCCAACACGGCGTCGGAAGAAAGCGCGTCGCATGTCCAACGAGTTGCCGCCCGCACCGATCCCGCCGCCCAACGACAACGCGCAAGGCAACGGAGACGACGGCACATGCAAGGAGGAGCTGCAGAGAGATGGCGTCGAGGATCTCACGCTCGACGAGGAAACCGACGAACAGCCCGTTGTGGCGCACAATGATGTTGTACGCAGTAAGTGTCGTTTTTACTACCTTTTGCTAATTTTTTACTAGTTATATTCCATATATTATGAAATCATGACAATAGTGAACTCCCCTAGACACCCCTATAAAAGTTTCAAGAGTCTTATTGACTTCCGAGTTTGTTTCAAACAACCAAACAAACTACCGACTACCTAGAGAAGAAACCCCAGAGTAGGAGGATAAAAATGCCGACCTCGTCTAGTTTTTTAAAATATTAGTGTAAAAGTGTTTGTACTAACCAACTTACAAATCAAATAAAATCAAAATATTTTATTTCACATAAACCCACATGGGCACATAATAATATGAAACGTCAGGAGCTAGGATGCACCTAGCTCCTGACGTTTTATATTATTATGTTCCAACTGGCTGTTACCTGGAAAAGAGCCAGCAACAAACGGTTACATTGTTACTTTTTTAAATAATTAGCTTTTACAATGTTTTCAACTTACAGTGTTAATAGAAATGTTTAATTACTGTGTCACAGAAAAAGAAGGATTTATCAGCTTATCTTGACTGACCATTAAGATTCATAAAAGCATTTTTCTTTTGTGTTGCTGGAAAGAAACAAGTAAATTTCCACATATATTTCCTTGTAAGAAGGATCTTATTTGATAATAAATGGATTAGAGAGGAGGAGGTGGAGGTTAGAGAGTAAATTTGATGACAAAAATACTCAACTAAATTAGAACAGCTTCCTGCCCTGGTGCAGTCAGCTAAGTGGTAGTAGGGTCAAAGTCAAAGCATTTATTTCAAATAGACACATAAAAAGGCACTTTTGAATGTCAAATTTTACTACAAAAATAGAATTGATTCTAGGCGCCGGTTCCAAAATGTAATTTCGTATGGAGAAGGGGCAAGAAACTCCACACTCTACAATATTTATAATACATTAATTATATTTTTTAAGTGAAGATACCACAATTGGTAAAAAGTTATAATAAAGCAGACATATAAATTAATCACGTGATAGTTACATGGTGCTCACATATTTACAAACAGGAAAAGTATATGATTTTCCTAAAATATTAACTAGGAATAAATCTGTGTGTGAGTTGAGTAAAAACAACAAATTATACAATTAAATTAGCAAACAGAATGATTTTGTCTAGACTGGATTGTCCTATGGAGCTGGACCATCATGTTTCCAAGCATTCCTATCTTGTAAATAATCCTCTAATGTCCAGCTCATACTGCAGAATCATAATATTAAATAAATTAATGGCAAAATCTGCTCATTGGTATTGTTGCTATGACAAATTCAATTGTAAGCTATGACTTTGTTGAGTAATGCTAAGCATATATTGTTTTAAATTGGCCTTTAAAAATTCCAATTTCAAAATGTCAATTAAAAACATTCAAAATCTTTTCACAATCTTATCTCAGCGACAAAAACTTGTCAATAATGTAGGTAAATTAGAGTTTGCTTTGACAGATTGAGTCTGAGATTAGACTGCGAATGTTCTTAAAATACGGGCGTTGCTCCTCAGTTGTCAAGTCAGAAGTTATAATATAACATTTGAAAGAGTTAACTTTTGTGTTAATCAGACACATGTTAATTTAAATTTTCATACGGTCGTTATTTGCCAGCATGCATGAAATTTCCACATCGTTTACGCATACACGTCCCTCGTTTCCTACCCGTACGCAAGATACGCGCTTGGACGTGGAGTCGGGCACTAGCCCATATACCAAGCTACTCAGAAAGTATTGCGAAAGTCTATTTTGAAAATGTGATTATTTGTAAGTAAAAACAGGTACGTTTCAATTTCAAAAATTCCCTCCACATTGCTTGCGAGCAAATTTAAATTAACGAGTCTGATTAAAAAGGACAATGTCAGGTTTCGGCCTACACAACTTTTCAAACGGACACAAAGATTATACTTACAATAATTTAAATATAAAATTCCAACTTATTAAACAATATTTATTTCTTTTCGAAAAGAAAATCATTATAATAAGTAATCATTTTATTATTATTGTTCTTGAATGACAGGTTTTCTTTTTTAAATAAAAAATGTGTCACCTAGTTACCTGTTCTGCCACTGTAATAGATTATTCTCCATAATTAATGACGAAATTCAAGAAATCGATTTTCCTGATCTGTGTTCGATAACTTAATCGCCATGTACTGGCAACCCTGTTAGGTTAAGTCTTCTGCAGTTGTGTCAAAATCGTGCGCGCTTAAACTGATAGTGAGTTGACGATGACAAGATGTCAAACAACTTTGTTGTTTTCGGTGTTTTTCTATGTGTACGTTTGTTTCCTTCTCGAATTCCTCTGCGTTTGCGTTATGGTCTTACTGTGTTTTAGCCATACAACACATTTTGTGACAATGTCTTATCAACTGCGTTGTATTAATTGTGGTATAAATGTGTTCCGGATAAAACGGCATTTAATTTACTCTCTGTAAAAATACATAACCTCCAATTTAAAATGTCTGAATAACTTCTTTTATAAAAGTTCAGTGTAAAAGTGGAAATCACAGAAAAGCTTTTTACATTAAACTTCACAGTAAAACGTAAGAATTTACACTGTCCGTGACATATTAATATTGAGCCAAAGTTGCTATGGACATCTGACATTGTTCTACCTTCCATTGTACTACCCTTACCTGCGCTGGATACATTTTCGCGCTATGTTTTTTTTATGACGATTTCAAGTGTCGCCTGAAACCGGATGAATCGTACGATAGCCTTCAAATGGCATTCGTAGATGAAGGCCCTTCTAAGGCAACCGTGTATCGTAGGTATAACGAATTCAAGCGCGGTCGACTAACTTTGGGGGATGAAGAAAGAAGTGGTCGCCCTGTGAAGGCTGTTACGGAAGAAAACGTGCTAGCAGAGAAAAATTTAATCCATGACAATATGCGAGTTCCGTATCAAGAGATTCAGCACATGCTGTAGTTTGGATCGGGAAGCCTTCACGAAATTCTACACGTGCATCTTCGCGTGAGGAGGATAGTTTCAAACTCAAATCATTTATTTCAATTAAACCATTTACAGGCACTTTTGAATTGTCAAGGAATCGGTCAGTCAGAAATATGAAGCTAGTTGCCCATTCCAAAGCGCAGTAGGTCACTATGGAGAAGAATGGGCATGAAACTCCATGGACACTCTTTTAAATAATATTGTTGTTACAAATATATTAGTTACATCGATTAGTGTTGACACTATAAGTGAGAACGATGTACAAAAACCGTACACGTTAAAAGCGGCCAGAGTGCAGCAAAACATAATTAAAAACAATCCAGCAAATTAATTATTAAAATAAGCCGTGGCAGCTAAGTGATGCCCAGTCCCAACTGACGGCGCCCGTTCACGAACATGACGCATGGATCAGCACCATTCTGCTCAACCATTTTGAAGGGAGCTAAATGATCCAACACACGCGCCACCGTCAGCAAGACATTTGAGTGAGCATGACATACTATCAGCCGCCAAGGCACATTCAAGTCAATCTATGACATTACCCGGTAAATGGTAGCTCTATAGTACAAAGTACTCACAACTGTGCAATGCATCTCTTTATTAAAAAGGAGATTGAGTTTATATAATGCAAATATATTCTTACAATCTTCAGCAGCTTCAACAGTGTTTCAAATGTCAATTAATTAGTTGTGGCGTGCAGCAGGACCAGCAAAGTTTAGCGAAAACAAAAATAAATTTTGTATAGGTAAAATTTTTTTTAGTAAATCTTTTCAAAGTACTCGGTCACTAGCCTCCATATAAAGTTTCACGCTGGGTACCGCACAACCTCACCGATGCAAGGAAGCAGGCCCGGGTGGAATGAGGCATGAAACTTTATATGGAGGCTAGTGACTAGTACTTTGAAAGGATTTAATTAAAAAAATATTTACTTATACAAAATTTATTTTTGTTTTCGCAAAACTTTCTGAGTGTCTCACGTACAGTAGAATATGCAATAAAAACACATATAAGAAAAGGTGCATAGTGGGTGCCACGATGCTGGCGAGAGCCGCAAGGGTTAGCAACTCCACGTGACCTTAAAGGAGCAATTAATTCGTGTAAAATAATAGCCCTTTATAGCTTTTTTGCCAATCGGGGGAGATGTAGCTTTTACTAATGTTTGTTGACGTCCGTAACCGAACATTAGGATCTGTGTCTAAAGGTTAAATCACTTTGTTAGTAAGTGCCAATAGGATGATTTCAAATGATTGTCCAGCCATGTTAATCATGCTTCATTAGAGAAACAATAACGTACACATGTGAAACTAGTCACAATACATGTTCTCATAAATATAACTAACAGAAGTGTAGACATTACATTTTGGCCGCATTCCGAGTTAGACCATAATCGCTGACAGCGCTCACATCGATAATTAGTGTTCCGATTTAGATATCACGATTATGACAGCTGACAATTCGCTCATAGAGTGATATTTCCGTAGGGCATGGTCGGCGCGTTATGCAAGGCAAGATGGCGCATGTCATGACGTCACCTAAGACGATTCACGGGACATCGTTATCGCGCTCACGCCAACTCGGAACGGGTGTAAGCGCGCTCAAATCGATTACATCCCAATTCGGAAAGCAGCCTTTATTGTTACATGTTCAAATAAGTTATTATGGAGGTTAAAAAATATATCATGGAATAGTTTTATCATAGATTTGCGTACTGGTATTTTGTTTTACGTTATCCAGGCTTGCTGGTTTTACATATTAATTGATTGTAATATAACTTGAAACTGTCTAGAAGCTTCTTCCCACCGAAATCTGATCCGATCTTGATGGTACGGTGCACATTTGGATTGCATAGTTCATCATAATATTGCTCTGCAGATAGGATCGGATGATCGCGTTCTGTGTGCTGAAGCTCTATAATATATTCAAATGACATGTTTCACTCAGCGCCACATTGTAACATTACAGATTTCCAATGGCACATGGAACGATCTCAAGATGATATAATGAACTCGAGTGACGGCGCGCGAGAGTCGCAAGGTAAGCTCGCCCGCGCGTGTCGGCGACACCTCAGGCAACATGTTGCGTTGACACTGCTTTCGATGTTTAATAAATAACGTACCTTTCAACAAACAACGCGACATGTCACATGGGATTCAATTGATAGTCTGGGACAGTTAACTTTTTTCTGTAAAATGTTATCTCATAAAACAGGTCTGTTTGTCATATCAAAAATGTATGAAAAGTTAACTGTCCCAGACAAACAAGGAACGGATGAAATGCGCAATGTCTTCCCATAATTTGAAATAGACAAACAGTCATTGCTTAATCTATTTATGTTATATATAAATATTATATTTTCACGACAGTGGATATGAGAGTGCTAGTGTTTTCACATGTGAAACTCCAATCTTATATTAATTAGTATCTAATATTATTATAAACTACTAATCTATATTTTATTACGTTATGAAACTTTAAAGATATTGCAGTGCATCAGGTAAAGGTTTTTTCATGATGGTAATAAGGTTTTTATAAAATGTAGCCTTATCAAGGCGAGGTAAATCAAAGGTAAGTATAGGTTTACGATACTAATACACAGAAATTGTTACGCTTATGTTTGTGATATGGGATCTTAGTGAATGTAGATCATTGCATGCTTAAGAAATGTAATATTGTCGTAGAACTATTTAATATTTAAACACGTTATTAGTCTTAACACTGGAGTGGATTGGTTTTTATTGGTAAGTAATTTTTTTTTCGTATTTATTTATAATCATATTTTAGTTATTAAATATGTAGTACAATTTATTTCAATAAGCACGACACTTCACTTCTCCCATGTTTTATTGGGTGTTTAAATTAGTTGGTTCATCTCCGCTAAGCAAAAATATCGTGGAAAACATTTTTATAGCACAAGTGTGAAATTAAATGTTTGTAGAAGATTGGACTGTCTACACGCGGCGCCCCAAATGAAGGTAAATGTGAATTATTTACATTGTCCACGTAGTTGATGGTTATGTGGCTTATTTATTTATTTTATTTTTTTTCGTTTTTTTGCATTCACATGTGATTTCACTGCAGACGTCTTTTCTTAGCAATTCATGTTCAAAATTATTAGAAAAAAAAATGTTTCGTTTAATTTATGCATGTTCACTAGGTCTACATTTATTATAATAGAATAAATAAAATTATCGGAAGCATGGTGAGACACAACCAGTTCCTAGTGGATGCGCATTTCATTATTCAATATACTTAAGCAATTATTTCATAGGATATTTAAAAATTAAATGTTTGAAACCAAGACACCAGACTACAACAGGACATAAACATGGGGCATAAACAATGAAGTATACATTTTTACCTTTTTACGTCATCATACACGACATTGCTAACAATACCTTACGCTTATTTACCTTTGTCCTATCTCTTATACGCACATTTTAACAACACCCGCTTGTAAGTACAACATCAAATGCAAGTCATCCTCTTGACAATTGACTCCTATACTTGTAAGCACAACAACCACAGGACACGATCGTGACATCTAGGCTTCATTTCATTACGAGCTACTTTACCAACCTGTGTATCAGTGTCACTAACACACAAATGCTTTGTCATAATTTTTTCTTGCTTTTCATTTACACTTCCAGAATTGGTAGAAATGTTTAACACTCATTACGCCAAAACCTCTTTTCCATTAACCCGTGGGTACTTTAAGAACAACGACATTAAGATCGAAGATGGATGTGACCAAAGTGTTAAAAAGAAAGTCAGAAAGATTGTTAGAAACAAAGTGGTGACAGTACAAAAAAGGTCGAAAAAGAAACGAGATTTTGCCACAACCAAGGCAGGGCTTCGTAGAATTGAGAATAAAGATCGTTTATACGTATGTTCAATATGCAAGAAGAAACATTATAAGTATAGAAGGAACAAGTTGAGACATGAAAAGTACGAATGTGTCACTGGGCCGCAGTTTTGTTGTGAGAATTGCGGGAAAAAATATTCTCAGAAAAAGACATTGATCTCGCACATTGCTCAGAAACATCCCAACTGGATGAAGGAGCATCACACGGAAAAATAATTAACACTCGTTTTTGAAGCAATTGTTTTTTTATTATGTTGTCATTTAGTAGTTGTTTTTCTTTATAAAAGAGTTTATATGACATGAATTGTTAAGAATAAGAATATTAAGTTTAGCTTTAAATAATGTTTGTTAAGCTTTAGTCCTTTTGATATCCCATTTGAGATTTTTTTTTGTTTATTTTTGCAATATTTTTTTGTTTACCCCTATGGATATAACTGAAAATCTTCAATAACACATTGTTTTTGATTAATTGTTATACTGTAGCCAGTTACTATCTCGTTATAGTTTTTTTTTTCTTTTTTTCCCCCTTTTTTTGAATATATTTCTTTTTGTTATTATAACTTTGTTGTTTTTTTTTTAAACTTGAAATCTAATACTTAAAGCGCAACCTTCAAAGGCTGATAAACGGACTGTATTGAACTTTTTTATTTCAGGAAACACGACGGCGCGGAATAATATCGTGACTCGTAGTAAACAAGTAGACGAAGACTCAACAGAGACAACCACCACCACACTAGCGATACTGAAAACTGTGAAGTCTCCGCCGCCTCCGCCGCCCGTCAGCGCGACCGAGGAAGCCAAGGAAAACAAAAAGGTGGTGGAGAACAAGTCTTCGAAACCGTCATCTCCTAAGTCTTCACCTAAGTCTTCAACTAAATCTTCACCCAAATCTTCACCCAAATCTTCGCCGAAATCTTCACCTGATCGGCCGCATGGCAAGCCTCGTTCGTCCTCGTCGCCGTACAACATACTACCGACGCACTCCGCCCTGGCGTGTGCGCAGTACAAGACTGAGAAAGGGTACAAGTGTCCCAACTGTCAAAGATGCTACAACGCGCGCAAGAACCTGGTGCGGCACGTGACGCTGGAGTGCGGCCGCGACCCGCAGTACAAGTGTCCGTACTGCGCCTACAGCAAGCATCGCCGCAACGAGCTCAAGAAGCACATCGAGAAGAAGCACCCGAGTGCTGTCCAGCCCAAGTGAACGCAACCGCGCCGATATCACACCGCAGTGCTTTACTAGTGCCTTATTACTACTACAAAACTATTTGATCTTCCTTTAGATAATATTAAAGTTACATTTTATATGCGTCATGTTTACCTATGTATTGATAAATGATTGATATTCAATATTTTTTGAGCTATTAAACTATAAAAGAGTTCAGAGACTTTTAATTTTGTATCCATTCATTGTCACCCAGTCCATTCCAATAATCTTCTTATGGGAAGATAAGTTTTAAAATCAGTTACTGTTATTTGGATTGTGCATGTTTTGCATGAATTTAGAAGCTTCGCCTTTTATAATTTCTAACAGAAATTATTTTTATATTTTTTATTATTATAACGCATTTCTTTGGTTCCTTAATTTTATTTTAGCCTTTGGTAGAATTAACAAGACTCAGTATGTAGTTCCGCTTAACTTATTATTTGCAATACCGTTAATGTATTGTATTTCAGAGTTGCACAAGGATAGCCACCTGCCGTCGGCCCTGCTGTCGCTGCTGTCGGCGCAGCAGGCGCAGCAGTCGCTGGCGTCGCTCGTGCCGTCCTGCATCCAGGTCACTAATGTCATGAAGCCCTCCGCCACGAAGGACCTCGTGCCCTATGCCTCGCCTCTGCACTTACCCAAGCTGCCACTAGATACGCTCGACTCTATTCCGGAGAACATTAAGGCGCATCTCTTGCAGCAAGCGTTCATGCAGAATAACAACATGCCCATCAAACAAGACGACACAGAATCAGACGCGGAGTATGACGATACCGACGACATAGTGCTGCCAGAGGAGTCCGACACGTTCTACGACAGCAACGGTGGCTTCCCGGGCAACTCGGGCGACGACGTGTACGATACCAAACCCGACATGAAAGGCCACTGGAAGCGCGACGGGAACAGCTCGGACGACGCGAGCCGGCACTTCGAGTGCAAGCACTGCGGCAAGAAGTACCGCTGGAAGTCCACGCTGCGGCGGCACGAGAACGTGGAGTGCGGCGGGAAGGCGCCCTCGCACCAGTGCCCCTACTGCTCCTACAAGGCCAAGCAGAGGGGCAACCTGGGCGTACACATTAGGAAGCACCACAACAACGAGTGGTACATATACGCTAGCAACAAAGTTAGGCGGAATAAAAAAACGTCTATTTAATTACATTTAAGAAGAGAAATATATTTTAAAAAATCTTTAGACCAAAGTAGATACCTAACCAAATCGGTACTGCAATAATTTTATTTATATTTACATTATTTTTTGTTGAAGACATTTTAATATACACTAAAGAAATAGTTGTAATGTGCACATTCCCTAACGGCATTAGTGTTAATTTTGTTGTTTTTGTTTTACGAGTTTATTATGGTAGTTAAGACTGACCCTAAGTATTTTATTCAGAAAGAATATGACCCAAGGTCGACGTAGTTTTAAATATTAGACAAATGGAAGCTAGTGTTTAGGAGCTATCCTTTCCAAAGTGATTTCGACGTAGCTGTCTAATCACCAAAGACTCGTAAGAGGGTCATTGCAACCAAATTTTTGGAATTTCCATTATTTAACTCGAATTTGTTTAGTTTTAATGACCTATCATTCCTTGAAAGGAATAATTCCAAATTGATAATTTAGTGCAATGATATTAAATAATTAGTTGATATTACATTAACATTTGACCTGGTCCGTCAGGTATCTGTAACATTAACCACTGTAGTTTCCACCACGGGTAGATTTATTTATGATGTACGACAACATAACATGTCGTAACGAATCTTTAGTCTCGCTATATCGACTATTATCGATCCTATTGTTCATGTTTATAATTTATTTAAATTGTTTTCTTCCATTAATTTGTTAGTACATGGGACCATTTTACCTTGTCTTCCTTACTTTTTTTTGTAGCAAACCCAAAGTTATTTTAATGTTGTTTATTTATTAGGATAATGTATTGAAGGACTCTTGTCCTGTGTAATGCAGTAATCCGAGTTTTAGTGCGATGTAACAATAGTTTACTTGTCGCCTTTCGCACCAAAATTCGGAATAATTTGCAATTTAGTTAGTTAAAAGCTCATCAATAATGTGCCTACAATGTTACCTGTAGTTATAAAAACATATTTATTGATATTTTACAATACTTTCGGTTAGAATTTTCGGTGAACTGGGATATAAAATGTGTTCAAAATTTATATTTTTGTTTAAACGTGTTGTCTTGATATTAACTGATATTTACATGCAATAACATATTTTCATGTTTCGTTTAGCATATTGACTGTTGATATTTTTTTGTTAAACTAGGATAACAAAGCTATTTGACCAAAGTCAGTATTAGATTATTAACGTGATGATAAGAAATAAAGAATGTTATTTGTTGTTGAAACAAGTCATGGCTAAGCATAGAAAAATAATGTTTTTGATATATGCAATATTCCCTTCATATCATGTTACGATTGCGGTATGAGGTACAGACGTATGGATTTATATAAAAATTGGATGTTATTATGTTGTTTGTTAATGTTATTGGAGTAGTTATCGATTAGTGTGATTTTTATATGAATATATTGGGGTTTACTTGGTAGAAAAGTTTAATCAAATATAGCTATAGTATATCAGAAACAAACGTGTTTTCCTTGCTTAATTACACTTTTTTTTGCCAATTCCAGTATGTTACACGTATCACGTTTGTAACTTGTTATGTCCAAACTTGTTATTAGGTAAGTCGTTTGTCAAGCATATTATATCTGTTCGTCGATTAACAACCGCATGTACGCATGGTCGTCAATAAAAAACATCAAAACCCACTTGGCTGAGTTTCAACTTGCGCATGATGCATTATTTTCTTTTTCCTTTTTCGTTCATACTAATATAATTAATAATTTCAGGTAGACAAGAAAGCCCATGGGTCGGGAGACTACATTTCATTAACAAAATGTTTATTACAATGACAAAAGCTGTGTGACTAAAATGCTCCAGTAACACCATGAGATTTCTTTACATGCCTAGTCTAGTATTTTCAAAGAATTTGTGAGTCGCTTCAGAAACCACTGTATACAAGAAAGTATATTGTGAAACAGTGAATCCTTGATTAAAAAGGATATAATTTAATAAAATAAACGTTATTTCTTTTTTTTTGTTCTTTTTTTTACTTTTCCTTTTTGCAAAGCTTTCATCACAGCACTCGGTGGACACTCACAGTAGAATATTATCTTTATTTATTATGTGTATTCCTATACATCTATTTATTTGTATCTATTTATTATGTATATAACATGTATTTATGTTTTGCTTGTAACTGTTGTTAACCTCACGGGAATGTTGAATGTTGCGTTTGTGTGCGCGGCCGCGACACGTGCCCATTTTATGATACATCTCCGCGATTTCAGGCGGCGGCGGCGGTGGGCCCGAAGACGTGTCGTTCACTAGGATCGGGGGCCTGTCGTGGGACCAGTGGTCGGCCAGGCTAGCGCTGCCCTTCGCCGGCATGAGGGTCACGGCGCCTTCCTTGCCGCCCACGCCCGGCGAGCCGAGCTTCACTTGCCCTGACTGCGGAAGAGTCTACAAACTCAAGTCTTCACTCCGGAATCACCAGAAGTGGGAGTGCGGTAAAGAGCCACAATTTCAATGCCCGTATTGCGTGTACCGCGCCAAACAGAAAATGCACATCGCGCGTCACATGGAGAGAATGCACCGAGAAGTGCACATGAAGCCCGAGCAATACATAAAGCAGGACAACGTCGACGCTTGCACATAGCTCGACACACTCAGTGAATCTTAGTCACTAAATAAATACTCCATATTTGATAAGAATGTTGAACAATGAAGAAATTAGGTTTTACATATCAATTGCCTATTAAAGTTCACTATTTATACAGTTATGAGGAGATACCCTTTTTGATATAACTATTTTGGCGTTATCGGATCGTTAGTTAAATTTAAAATATAGAGAAGTTCTTACAAATTCCCAAGTTATCCCCAATGTGATAAATGTGATGAAATCTCTTTTGTGATAGTGGCGTCAGACAGTCACGTTAGTTATAATCGCCATTCGTGAGGTCACAAACAGTGCCTTAAATCGTTACCTAATCGAGTAATTAACGTAACAAACGAAGTTATGATGACGAAATATAGATACCTTTAATGAACTTGAACAATTTGACGAATTACTAATAGTATTCACGCTGTTGCACTATTGTGGCAGTGTTTGCAACTATTGCATTTATCCAGTATGTTAAGTCGAAAAGTGATTTTGTATATTTACGGTTTTACTCTCTTTTTTATATTTTTGATGTACAGCATTTAATGTAAAGTATCATTCCTGGTTTCGTGTTAGTAGTTTGAGTAAATACAAGTTATTTTGGATTTATGTTGTTACCAATTGCAGTTACTATCTTCTAAATCTGAGTTTATACATAATCATGGGTATTCAGTTGTGATACAACACTGAGAATTGAGATATATGACTGGAACTTGTATATGCCAAATTGTATTCAATTTGTAAAGCACAGCTTGTCGAGTTTGGATTGGGATTTATAATGTTGTATTCGGGTGTACTTGACGAACGCACGATCGTGTATAAGTTCTATGCCTACCTACTGTATATCATAGTTTTAATGAAAATGAAGCTATTTTCGCTAAGTTAGCAAGCACTAGTTCTTTGCCATAAATGCATGTTCCATTATTATTGTAATACTCATAAGTTAATTTTTTTATTTCAATTTATTTTTAGATCTCTTTACATCTAATGCATTTATTTTATTTTTAATTTAAGCTTGATATGTTTCTGTCGCAAAATGTGTGAAGATTGGTAACTGTTTAGTTCCTCGAGATGAATATCTGTTAGTACTTTATTGGATGTTATATTTGGGGCCAATTTATTAGTGAAGAGTAGGCCAGGAGAGTGCCTTAAATTGATTGTTGAATCTTTTGAAGAAGACACACTGCCATTACAGGTTTGTTACAATGAATAAATTAAGCACAATCATGTTGGTATGTCAAGGAAGTTCCGTTTATCTTCCACATAGTTTTAAGTATTTTTATGCATTACCATTTAGAAATTATTTTAAGCTTAGGAAGTGGTAGCATGTATGTAAACTCATACCGTCGTAGCTCTAGTTTGCCGTTCCCAGATATATTACACTCACCAGAAATACCGAGTTACAATTGAGTGATTTTACCGACAAACTACCACATTAGATTATATCCGCTGGAGTTACCATCATACAATCAAAATGTAGAGTTCACAAAGTACAACCATATAAATCTTGTCAGTATAAAACTAAGTGCCTTCAAAAAGTTAGTCATTAGGGTTTAAAATGATTCAGATTTAAAAATGTTCGGTTCAATCAAGGATTACTCGTAACTTATGATTGATTGCAAAATTTCTGGGTTGTGAAACAATAACGCCGTACTACGTCGTCATTTACAAAAGGTAAATGATAGACAGTGTTTTTTGACTGTAGGTTTATAGAAAATATATACTCTTGACAAAACATATACAACTTATTTTTATACACAATAATACACAAATAGCTGTGATAACGTTAAAAAAATGCTGTTGGTAGATGAGGCAGAACAGAGGAGTGCATTTTAGTAGACATAACGCCTTGCGTATCAATACCATGACCCAAGTGATGTTGCGAACAAAACCTAGTTACTCTTATTGTATAAGAAATTACTACCTAGAATATTTTTGTAGTTATTGTAGATACATTTTACTGTCAATAAGAAGTTACAGTGATTAAAATGCATTTGATTGTATTTTTATAACCTTTTTTGTATTTGAAATAAAGTTGCTATTCTTGGTATGTATTTGTTTTAATATTTGTGATGAAAGGGTTTCTTACTCAATGCCTTGGAGACTAGAATGTCGTGAGTCTCTATTTCATTGAGTATGGTAATAAAAAACTATAATATGCATGTAAGAATCTACGTTTTCAAAAATGAGATTGGGATTTGTTGAAGTATTAATTATAATGAATTTACTTTTAAAATATGTACTGTAACTAATTAATGTTACTATACATAACTGGTTGCATGCTACTTTAAATAGACTATAAGGGAGTTAGTATTAGATTAATACCAGTAGTACATGAGCAAATTAATGGGAGACATGGTGCATTGTCCTTAGCTTTCACACGGTAGCACATTTCTATCGTTGGCTTCGCTTTACACACGGTGGTAGCTGTTATGTGCACGTATTTATTTTTATTTGCGTTTAATTTCAGTTGCACAGTTGTACACTCCTTATATATTGAGTTATGGTACGCCTGGGTTGAGCAGCGGTAAGGCTGGGTGGACACTGTACGAATGCGTCGACTGCGGGAACAAATACAAGCACAAGGGCTCACTCCAACGGCATATAAAATACGAGTGTAGAAAACAGCCAAGTTTCAAATGTCCGTACTGTGTGTACAGAGCGTATCAGAAACACAATCTGTTGCTACACGAGCGCCATCTACATAAAGATATGCCGGAGAAAGTGGATTTCGTATCAGAATGACCCGCCGCTAAAGGCCTCCAATGTCAGTAATTTTGTTATTCCTTAACTAACTTTCCGACTAGTTTGCGTTTCTTACTAACGCAGAGTCCGATCACTTGTCGAACTTCCGATTAAAAAGTGTTACCTACTTACTCTTGATGAGAATTTGTCTAGATGCAAACTAATGTTCCGATTGTTTCAAATAACCGCATTTCCTACTAATTCAAGTCTTAAGAGAACTATAACTCATTCTACTTTTGACTACTAGCCATCTGATTACGATTGGTAGTTAAGACTACCGGTAACATTCCAACTGTAAGGTACCACATTTTAGTGATCTAACATTTTTGCATACCTGTATGCAAATGCAGGTAGCGAAGGTCATTTCAATTGTTGAATTGAAACCTTCCACTTTATTGTGAACCTTCTCAACTGACTTTTTCCCATGGACTTGAATATCAAGAAATATTTATGTAAAGCAACCAATTTCTGCCATTTTTTTTATAATTTAGTTGCATGCTATATTGTTGTCTTATAAAACAGTTCTGCTTAGCACACTACCTACACAATTAAAAATCTCTGTACCATATCGTTTCTTATCATTATTAACAAATTATGTCAAGATTTTGATGGGATTATTAATGCCTATATAAATTCATCTGTTGCAGCTGTAACTGTTACCATGAAGCAAAACGTCTGGACCTTATACTTAACTCAAGACTTCAAACAAATCAAGAGATTGGTGAGAATATAAAGAAAATACAGGTTACATTAATTTTATTTTGTATCCAGTGCAATCTTAAGTGCCAAAGAATTTTGAGTAGGCATACAACTATAGATCTTGCCTTCATTTTTGTTTTAAAACTTTTTGTTTAAATTATGTTACTGACAAACGCTACACCGTGCCGTGATGTATTTATATGGATAATTGCGTGACACTGGTTGCTGGCTACCTATTTTATTTACGAAACTCATACCTACATAATGGCACAGTGTAGCTGTTTCTCTTCCTATAAACCCGGACAGCGCACCGATGGCAATTTAGATCTGATTTCACCAATGAAATTGAACGCGATCAGATAAAGTCCGTTTAAGAACCGTCAGTGTCATTATTCTCTTTGGATTAGAGACACTGACAGCTCTCGAACACGTTCAAGATGTGCTGATCGCGTTCAATAACATTGGTGAAATCGGCACTTAATCTGTCCCACAGTTTTTATTTTTTAAGTTTAATCTTGCTAGGATGTTAATTTCGCCTCGCCACGCTTTTGGTTAGCCGTCTGTATAGAAAAACTAAGTTTCTTGTACTCAAGAGAGACCACACCGCCCAACAGCATGTCTGTTGCATGGAATATTTAACATTATTCTAAGCAAAAACATTTGACGCTGATTTCAAAAATATTATCAGTTTTTTTTTTTATATCAGCTTCATTTATGAATTACCTTATAATTCATAAACTAAAGTTTTGTTTAAAAGATACTCTCGCCGTAAAAATGTATTTAAAAAAAAACTACGAAACACGATTTTTAAAATTGATTTCCTACTGTGTAATGCTACTCGGAATACTCCAGCAATAATCGGTCATCATGTGTGTATTCCAGCCACCCTGGAATCGTTCTTCCGTAGTCGCGACTATCTTGGTGGAATCGTCCACTTTGTTCTTCACTCATGTTACATCCAAGTTGCTGAAAGTGAGACATCTCTTTTTTTATATTTACATCTAAAAGATTCAGTCTTTATTTAAAGCTTTAACAGATTGTTTCATCACACCGAGTATTATATGCAGAAGCGGCAATATGAGACGATTTCCTTCCACAAGAGGTACGTTTATAACACTTCGGCTACCTGGAACTTCCCTAGTAGGCATTTTTTTTCGTCCAATGTTCATAAAGCAAGGATATTTAGTATCTCCTTGTTGTCCCTAAAGGAAATTAACCGTAGAATACCCATTTATGTTCGTTATACTTTATCTTATTCAAGACTAGCTTCTGCCCGCGACTTCGTTCGCGTGAACTTTTTTGTCGCACCGCAACACCTGCCCGCGCTATCACTTCGTTTACGCTTAGCGTTCTTCTTGCTCGGCTCCTAATGGTCGTAGCGTGATGTTACATAACCTATAGCATTACAGGCAGATATTGCCTCCTATTATGTACTAATATTTTAAAGAGGTAAAGTTAGTATAGACTAATGCTATTGTAGGGTATTCTATAAATTGAATGTGGCATATTCACCACAAATATATGAAACAAACAATTTGGATCTCTTCCCGAGGAAGACATGATATGACATTACACAGATTGTATGTTAAGCACAACCGTAACATTGAAAGATCATGTAGGAATACAAACTCCATAATAAAAAGGTAATAACGATGGAAGAAGCGATATCTAAAAAACTCGAGCTGATACAGTAAAACTGAGGGTAGATTTGAAATCAGTGACTTCGAATTAGTAATCACAGAAAAAAAAATGATTTTGTTTTGCTGCATTATCGCTGGGTGCTTCTAATGGTCAACCATAATTCGCGCCATAATCAATGTTATGTAAAATAAAACCCAACAGCAATTCGCAGGACAATCAGACAAAAGTGACTGCTGAATATCGCGAGAATTCTTTTTTTAAATTGTCTTCTGTTTAAAACTTTTAATTATTAATAAATATTTCATATTAGTTTTTAATTTGTTGTCAAATCCTTATTGCTGAGATAAATAACTTCTTAGTTCTTCCATTGACCGCTAGAGGCGCTGGTGAAAAATTATAGATATATTTCGAAAGACGTCAGTTACCATTATTTTAAAGCGAAATAATGTTTAAGTAATGTTATTCAGTAAATTTCAGTACCTAACAACAATATGAAAGACATCACTTGAAGCAACATAACACAAGTATTACGTCACAACTAGAAGCAATATTATATACTAACTTTACATTTAAGGTTCCTGTCTACGAAACTCGGTAGCTTAGATGGCAGCGTTTTAATTTAAATACTTGTTCAGAAGAATATAAATCTAAGATATAGACAACAGTATATACGTAAGACATCAGTGTTTTTCGTTTATATTATAAAGATAGAGCATAATATTAAGAGATTGTTATATTTTCTTGTTATTAATGTTTGTTTAGTGTGTGTTCCTTGTTACCAAAGAAAATTTATAACTACAAGAAAATTTGTGACAAAAGCAATGTAGGTTTATAGATACATACACAGTATTTCTGTTAAAAATGTCTTATTTTATTATTTGCATTTGTTACTGTTAAATAAGTTACCTTAAAGAGTTCAAATTTTGAATCATGCAATATTAAAACCAAAGAATCTTCCAGTCGATTCTTAGCCAAAATAAGAAATTAGTGCCTTATATAATAATTATTTTATATACTATCGTTAAGTAAATTATTATGGTTATTTAATGTTAAGTTTTTGTAGAGAAACTTAAGCACTCAATATGTGGTGCTGAGAAATATGAATGTAACATCAGAAGTAATAATTATGTAATGAGTGTTCATGGTATGAGTACCTATAGATTAGAATTTTATATTTTATTACGAAGTTTAACCTAGAGACCCACCAACAAATTAGTTTAGATATTAGCATAATCGGTGGTAGATTATCTGACTCACAATTATTTTAGTCAATAAATTATAAAATATGTTACGACCATGAAGTCAATTCTTTAAAAAAAAAACACCAAAGAATTATATATCCAAAAAATATGTCCAAAGATGCGAACCAACGTAGGTAATTTATAACATGCATTTCGCACTAAGTCATGAAAGTGACTATAATTTCCAATATTATATTTTAATGAAGAAGTTCCTTATTATTCTGTTCAAGTCTGCCTACAGTATTTGAAAATATCAGAAAAAATATTATTAATCGTTTGTTATTAACTTGGTCTAGAAAAATGTCATCCATAAAAGGCTAAGCAGTTTTGGTAAATAAGTGGATGTTACATATTAGTGAGAGCAGCACAAAATAATGTTAATTTCTATTAATGTTTGAAGTATTTTTATTTTGTTTTCAGTGAAGTCGAGTGTGTTTGGTTTGTTCTTTTAAATTGGATTATGCATGTGAATAAATGTTCTTGATTCAATAAAAAACTTGTTTGTTTAACAAACACCTGGCACAACCGATTAAGTCACTTCCTACCACCGTTAAAGGCGATATCAAGTTAATAAATGTTATTAACTTTACGTGAAATCCTACACGCATTTAACCATTTCGGCTCTTTGAGTAAAATAGTGGGCTTGTTGGATTGTTTTTCTAAATAGTTGTTTTTTATTCATAGGTAGGTAACTCATCGTCCTCGATCCTGTAAATATCAAAGTGGTTCATGTCTGGACGCGTTAACTTGATTTTACATATTTTATTAATCTAATAATTCTACATAACCAAGTACCTAACTGAATAAAATATGAAGTTAACGCGTTCAAGCACAAAAACAAGTTTTCCGGCATAACTTCAAAGAAAAGAATCAGATTGTCATCTCATTGTTGCAGGTGATGTGGATTTCTTTAAAACAATGATGCAAAACATGTTGCCGATTATACCAATGAAGACAAAAAACTATTGGTCACATTACGACATGTCTTATCAATGTGAGAAGTGTAAACGGAAGTACAGGCACAAAAGCACGTATAGAAGGCACGTCACCTACGAATGCGGTAAAGAGCCAATGTTTAGATGTCCGTTTCTCGATTGTACTTATAAAGCATACCAAAAAACCCATACAGACGCTCACATCAAGACGAAACATAAACTGGCGCTAGAATACAAACGATGATCCATGGACGTAAAGAAGTATTAAGAATATTGTGATATTAAAAGTTAATTATTTTTAATGAACGTGCGCGTTTTATTTGAAATTAAATTTAGGTATAAATATTTGTGTAGGTACACTGCATGGTAGGGGCGGTGTAGTTATCCTGTTGAAATCGAATTCAATATATTTTTAGCTCGGATCAATTCTTGCTTCTCAAGAGCATCTCCTTAGTTTTACCTTATTATCAGTGGTGTATAAGATAGTCCCATATTTGGTCAATTTCTGTTTTTTCATTTACTTTCGGTCTATTCTTTGTAAGTCTCTTGCTGTTCTACGTACATAAAACAGTTTGATCAACAAACGTAACTACTGAGATTTGTGGCATTTTTAGTTCCAAATGCTCTTAAAATCAAATTTTTGGACATCATGTAAGTAGTGTAGCGAAATAAAAAGGGGATTTACCACATACCCACGTATAATTTAATATTGTTTTTTTATCTAAACTTTAAGGAATCGAATAAAAAATAATTGTAAAAAAGGTTGTCGATATTTTTTTAAATAAAAAATTCAATTACACGAGAAAAACTAGAATCAAATACAAATAGTGGAAAAATCCTTCCATTGTCGTAGGCTCGTAGCTGACGGGACGTAACCTTGTCGCAAGTCCCGAGGTTAATATGGGTTATTTATTACGAATCACACTCTAGATCATTAGCCTGGGGGCGTGAGGCCGAAATTCGGCTCGATACACAGTCAATATCTAAGACTAATAATAGAAGATGAGAACCGTGAGTACAAGCAGAATTTTTATGAATAGAAAAGAAAATTGAAAGATTGAAGACATGAGGAAATTTACATACCGTTTTGCTGAAGATATGGAATAGGTACTGTAAAGCACACAAAGACAAGTAAATTCCTATGACAAATAAATAGAATAAAATATCAAGGAAAATATGCTTTCGATAATTTGAATGAATAAGAAAGAATACAGACCCAGCTAACAACGGAATAGCTGGTATCAATATGTTCACTGGGCTAATCGATTGATCGCCGTTAGTAAATCAAAATAAATTTACAAGTCAAGTAAAGCATAAAACAGGTTGAATATGTTACGAAATAGGTGCTACTACAAAAAAAAAATGCAGGTGTTACTGCAGTAGATATGGACATTTTTCATTTTTACGATTTAGATGACTAAATGTTAACAACTACCACTGGAGCGAGTATTTAAACAGGAGCAAGTATATCAAAGAATATATTATAATTTCCCGCTATTGCATGGCTGCCATTTGCCGGTCCTTTCTGCAAATTGGTCGACTTTTTTAGCAATATATTGTTATATATGTTTATAAACTGAAAACTGTGATAGGTAGTATAAGGATATATATATCTTAGGACTGCTGTAAGTCCAGCAACCGTCATTGTTTTGTATAATTATGTAGTATTCTAATGTTTCTATCTCACAAGGTCTTTACATGTGGTAACCAAGTGTACAAACACGAAGTGAAGACGAGTAGCGTCAACACATAACACGCACACCCATTTTAGATATAATATTAGCATCACCTGTAAACGAAGTCATGGGGTCTCTACTAGAAGAAATTATAATTAGTCTTGAAAAAACATCACAGCAGTATAGGTAACCACTATAAAATTAACAATCAATAAAAAGCGTTAAACGGCAGAATTTTGGCTGAAGTAAGATTGGTAAAAAATTAAACTTTCTCTTATAATGCTGATTTATCTATTTACACTCATAATGCACCTGTTTTCAAGAAAAATATGAATGAAGTATTAAACTTCAATTAACCATAACATGATTATCTGTTAATCATTTCTTTTAGAGCTTTTCGCAATAGTTGGCGCTTTACTCAATTTAAACACATCAGAATAGCCTCTATCGTTACCAATTTAGATCAAACAACTTTTTTTTTAATTTCATAGAAATGTAAATTTACATGTTTTTCTGAACCCGGAAAACTTTATATAAAAAGGATTGCACGAAATGTTTTAAAAGTAGGTCGACTCCTAGATGGCGTGGTAAAACTAGTCTCTGGCAATTAGTGAGTCGCTGATGCTGCCGTCTGTTGAAAAATTACACGAAGTAAAATTGTCAGCTCATCAACCAGGCAAATATGGAGGTTTCATTTCTTTATATGTGACGAAGTAATACTTTAAAAGAAATGCAATTTTAATGTAATGATTTAAAAAAAAAAAACATAGTCCGATGACATATCGGGTTTCCAATTTTTTTCGAAGATTTTTCTCCCACAACTTTCGTCTTTCATCTTTGGCAAATACCCCATGTGTTTGCGAGATTATATTTTTTTTGCATTGAACAGCTGCGCTACGGGGAATATTAATTGAATAAGCGTAAAAAAAGTCGCTTGTTTATAAAATACTAGCTGCTCCCCGCGGTTTCAACCGCATAAATCTTGTAAGAATCTTACAAGAATCTTGAATCTTGTTGTGAGTATCGGCATAAAAAGTAGTCTATCCAGATTATAAACTATCTGTGCGCCAAATTTCATCAAAATCCGTTCAGTAGTTTTTGCGTGAAAGAGTAACAAACATCCATCCATACTCACAAACTTTCGCGTTTATAAAATTAGTAGGATGTATGGATAGTGACAGTTAGCTGTCCGACTCTCGGACATTGGGCAGCCTCATCCAACCATGATCGTTTCTACTCGCGAAGGCAATAATGCCGTCCGCCCAAAAGTTTTCGTCAAGACCTCCTAACTCAATATGTCAAAATTTTACAGGAGTCTAAAATTAGTCGAAATTTTAAAAATACAGTTGGTTTTAAATATAATTATTTATAATATTTGGACAAATTTTTTGCATTCCTTCGTTCAAATAAATGACTAGGTAAGATAGGAGACTGAATTTGTGGATAGACTTTATTGTCATTTCATTTAGGAGGAATTGGCCGCAAAATTTATGTGGATGTTATAAGAAGTCAATAAATAAAAGATATTGGCATTGTAAGAGAATAACTTTTAATATGAAAAATAAGATAAATCACGTTTCATTAACACTTACATTATTTAGTATCAATCATAATATAATCAGTACCCTAATTGCGTAATACACAATCAATCGAAATCTTAATCGTTTTGAAACAGATTGCTAATCCATTGCTTCATAAGTTCGATAAAACATTCTGCTCAACAATGTACATAACGCAGTGAATGTTGTTGAACTGTCAAAATCAAACAGATTAGTCGTAATCGTTTACGAAAATGTGTTACGCAATTAGGCTGCAGTTTAGTATACTATATTCTTTAAATTCATATAAATATTTCGGTATCAAAGGTTTAAATAAATTAATGATGAGGCAAGGAATCGTAGAAAGACTGACAATCTAGCGGCAGTAAAGATTTCAATTCTTGAAGATGTTTAAATTTAGAGTCGGGAATCGGGAACTGCTTAGTGTGTAATGATTCATAATGTTCTATGACAGGAAGTCTTTTTGGAAGTCTTTTTCTCTGAGGAAGTTCTGTCCATTCAGAGTTACTCGTATAATCAAGTTTTACTCTAATCAATCCATCTGGTAGGTAAACTATGGCTTTAATGTCGGTCACTTTAGCATCACCGGCTTTTCTACCTGGTCTTATCGAAGAGTATTGGCACATTTGAGGATCTGCATAGTTGAGGAAAAATTATAGTGCAGCATTATGTAAAGCATTAGCTAAAAACATTGTTTCGATTTTGTGCCGCACAACGTGCGCACAACCATCTGAGTATATTATATTAGGAATATTTTCTGAAAGACAATGTTTTTCCAAATAATGTACTCGTATCAGCATGGTCGCAAAGGTAGAAGTTGACAAATCGGCTTCAGTTTCCGCAAACCAATAGCACGTAGCATTGTTGCAACCTGTGGCAACTCTGTCTATGAGTTGCCACATCATAGACAGAGTAATTATGCAGAGACAATTTGGTTTTATAATATTATACTGCACTATCAGTCAAGAACGGAAACACTTTTACAGCTTGCAGATCAACATTTAAAACTATACATTTACGTTCTAACGCTTGTCCTTTTCTTTTTCTTGTCTAGCAGTATTTTTCCTCGAAATATACTGCTGATAATCATCTTTACTTAAATTTCCGTTAAGATAGGTCAAACAGGTGTCGCACATGTCATTTTTTAATTGGTGTATTGCAATGTTTTTATTTGAGAAAATGATTTCAAACTTTTTTATTGAAAATGGTCTAGAATTTTTATCATTGCAGAACTGCTTATAAACCTGGTATAAATGGGACTTATTTCGAAAAATTGGCTCTGTAAAAAGTTTACTATGTGTCTTTTCTGTTATAATGTGACGGTAGTTTAGGGATAGAGTCAAAGAATTCGTTTATTATAACATCTTGTGCTGTCCGACCTTCACGTGGAGTAAAATTCCTGAATCTACATTCATTTTCTTGAGAGGGAAGTATTCCAGATCGACTCTTTTTCGCCCATGATTGGACTGTAAATGTAACGAGACAAAGGGTGTTTATAAACATTTTTCTGCACACCGGAATTTTGACTGTCATGTAATATAGTCTTTAGTAAGCGGCAAGTAATATTTTAACGTTCCTCCACGACGCGACGGGCCTGAAGTGGTAACTCGTTTTTTACTAACAACGGTAACATTGTTGCCCACGTAAATTTTACCGTTGTGACCAATCCATAGATTTCCAAAAAGCTTCAAAGATGTTATTGCGGTTGTCTTCAGTAAATTCATTACAACGGCGTACTGCAGATTCTTTACAGAAATCAGAAGTGCATGGAGGTCCCATTGATCTTTCAGGTCTGTTCTTATTATGCTGAATCTTTTCACGTCTTGGAGCATTATAGCCTAAATAAGCCTTACCTTCCATCCGAAGCCTCTTGTTGAGGTTCTTTTTCCATTGTTCAGGATCAGCCTTCTTTCTCCTTCTTCTGCCATCAGACATATCGCCATAGAATAGGCACTTCTGAGTTACTTTGCAGCTCTTGTACTGTATTCTCTACGTCACTCAGAGAACTGTCAGAAGACGAACTATCCGAATCTGGCGCCGAATATTCGCTGTCTTCGTTAGCTGACATGTCAACATCAGCGTCAGCTCTTTGCTGCAATGTTAACTGTAAAGACTCATTATCGAATCCTAAATCTGTAGGCTGAATTAGCGAGGCATCGATTGCTGATGCCATCTCAGTAGAAGATTTTATACTTCCTGAACTACTTTCGAGCGAGTATTCTAAAATTTCTTCAAAATCTGCATGTGTTTGTGAAGTATTGGCTAAGGGAATATTGTCGATAACTGAATTTTCTATGTTAGTTCTCTAAGTTGCAGTGAATCAGAAGTGATTCTGAATTGGCCTATGAACTCTATCTCCACAGGAATTAGAGGAGCAGTGTGTGAAGGTATGATAGAATCTTGTACCGCTTGGTTATCATTTTGTTTCGTGTCTGCGTCTTGTTTTTCTGACCCCAAACAAAGTTTGACCAAGTTTCTTGACCGGTGGGAAGTCATTCTGCAATGAATAAAACACTATCTTAAACAACATCAGATAATATTTTATTCGTAAATATTAGAGTCAAATAACTCCTAAATGCTAATACACTGTATGAGTGTAGCGAACGGTCGCGTTTTTTTTTACAACTAAAACTTCTATCTACTAATTTTTTGTTAACAGCTATTTTCTTCGTAATATACCGTCAATATTACACAAACAACATTACAATTATACTAACATATCACATACACACACACTATCCATAAAATATATGTACAAAATAAGAAAATAACAACAAAACTTAATTTTCAAGTAGAGCGCGCGTAACTCGCGACGAGTCTAAACAAGTTGCGAGGCACACACTGAAGTTAACAGCAATTGCCGCCAAATTTTGCACGCGCTTATTTCGTAGGTATTGGCCCGACAGAAAAGATACCCGAAATATTGCGAATTCTTTTATCTATAGGAGATTTTAGTATTGGGGAGGTTTTTTTTAATTTTTTAATAAGAAAAAGCATTTTGTCAAAATATGTCAGTTAGGAGGTCTTGGCGGTTAACCGTCGATTTGTCATTGTAGTGCTTGTCATTGTTTCATCATAATTGTCAGGATAAATATTATTTGTGCTTGTGATGAACCACTCAAGATTTAAGACGAAAGAGCCATGGTAGCCCAAAAAACTAATTTTCTTACGCTATGTCAACCAAGTTAACACGCTCGAACGAAACAGTCCTGTGGGGCCCTATTATGAACTCTTATTTCCAGGCAGTTTACGGCGTAAACAGATCTGCCTTGCAATTTCGTATTATGAACTCGTCAAACAAGCCAGTCAGCGGTCACTAGACACCCTGGCCGACTTCTGCAGGCCTATTACGAACTTTAAAAAAACCAGGCAAGTTCCAGGCAATTCATTTCACGGGCTGGTTAAATTTCGTATTATGACATTCCTAGTAGACTTGTGTAAGTAATGCGATTGTTGCATTGCGCGTCTTAAGACCGCGTAATGTAGCATTACACATGACTCGAGCAAATTAAGCATGACACATGACATTCAAACATGACGCACGACGCGCGGGCCGCGGCGCGCTGTTCGGTGTTCGTAAACTTCGTATTATCTCGGTAATTTTCGCTGTATGAGCAAGTGAGAAGGAGCATGCGCCGGTCGGCTGGCTGCGAAATAAGGTTAAATAAATAAGGTTGAAGCACTAAGGTTTACGTTTAATTGACACCGCGGACTGCCTAGGCCTACGTGATGTTTTAAATCATGACATGACTCGCACTGTAATAATACGAAATTTAACCAGCCAGTGCAATGAATTGCCTGGAACTTGCCTGATTTTTAAAAGTTCGTAATAGGCCCGCAGGTCGTAGAACAAAGATTTTAAAGATTTTACTGCTGATATATTTGTGGTCATATCATGCACGGGATCTTTTTGGTAGCTGAAGAACTTCATGCATTATTCGTAGCTCTTATCTTCTGTAGCTCCGTCGTATAGCCTGGCAAGTTCATCCCACATATCCTTTGCTGTGCTAAATCTCATCACCTTGTGCAACATATCCTCAGTCATATTTGCTGAAAGTACTAATTGTGCAGTGTTATCTAATGTTTCGAATCTTTCCGACTCTTTCTTATATTTGTCCATTACTTCGGGTGTGGCCAATGCTCCAGGATGTTTAGGCATTTTAATTGTACCCTTTATAACATCCGTTGTACCTGGATAACTTTTATGTAATCGAGTAATCACGTTTGCCAATTCTGTCCATCCAATTTGTGTATTTCGATCTTTGCCCCAGCTACAGACTGCATGATGACGATCGTAAATTTTACTGTTTGTAGGTTCAGTTCGACTTAATGTAAAATTCAAGTTTCTTACTTTTATTTTGTTATCCGCCCATTTAGAATTTAGCCTCGGGCAACTCAGCGCTCTGCTACCACATTAAATAAATAGAAATAGAGGCATATACATATCATAATATAAGTTCAATTAAATATAAGACGTTTTACAAGAAAAAATATAAATCAACCATTGTTACTATTCTTTTTAAGAATTTCCAATGGTTATTCCATTATTCTATGGAGGTTCTATAGCTTCACCTTCACATATTGAAATATATACAAACTCTAACAGCGCTTACACTTGCCTGAGTTAGCGTGAGCGCGATAACGATTTCCCGTGAATCGAATAATTAGCGTTCCGTTATAGTTATCACGATTATGACAGCTGACAATTCGCTCACAGTGATATTTCTTTATGGCACGGTCGGCGTTATCGCAATATGGTGCATGTCATGACGTCATCTATGACGATTCACGGGACATCGTTATCGCGCTCACGCTAACTCGGAACCGTTGTAAGCGCGCTCAAATTAGAGATGGGTAACTAGCCGAAATTTCAATAGCTTAGCTAGCCAGCTATTTGTGGTGGAATAGCCAGCTAGCTAGCCGGCTATTTTGGCTACTTGGCTATTGAATAACGCGAATAGCGAATAGCGCTTGCGGCAGCCGGTTAGCCCGGAAGCTAGGTAGGATTCGAATAATGCTCAACAGCCTTGCGACCCGTGTTCGATCCTCGCCAAAGCAAGAAGTTTTGATGATTAAAATAATAATTTGATGTCGAATTTCGTTTTTTATTTACTTTTTATTTTATTTTATACCCTTTTGAAAAGAAATTACTTTCCCTCATAGATATTAACATTAAAAAAAACAACAAAAAAATTACACTTTTGATTAAAAGTGTTTTTTTTTTTGGTTAAGTAATAACATCAACAGCTATCGTGTTGACGGATATCGAAGCCGTGGCTATTTTGTGAATAGCTGCTAGTTGGCTAGTTATTAGAATAGCTACCCATCGCTAGCTCAAATCGATTACATCCAATTCGGAAAGCAGCATCGGAATGCGGCCCTACTCTCTATGGTGCTGACTGCTGTCACTTGAGGCAGTTGAGTGTCATGTCAGTCTGTCAGTTGACGACGTTGACGTTGATTTGCCTGTGAGAATGTTGTTTTGCACGATTTTAGTTATTTCATGTTCAAAATGAAATAATTCTATGACAATAGTACGTGTAGAGTTAATAAAACTATCAAAATGAACCGCATTGTGTGGATGAACCGATGTTACGTGAATACACTTAGAAGTAATTTGCTAAAATGTTCACCGATACTAGCTCCCAAAAGACCACTACAACCAAGTTTATTTATAAGTCGTGGAGTCCATGATCAGAAGCATAAGATAAAATCAACACTCAATTATATGATAGCGGTCGGTGTTATGACCGTAGGTTTAAGTTACGCTGCTGTACCACTTTACAGAATTTTTTGTCAGGTAAGCTAAAGATAACCTATGTTAGATAAGAGCTTTATTATGTACTTCTTAATTATATGGTAAACATTTAAATCGTGGCTTGGACATGAGTCCTTACTTCACTAGTATAGACCCTATATATAAAGCTTCTAGGATCCATTCAAATATAATCATGCCAATGATGTTGGAACTATTCTTGTTATGATGCTGACAAGCAGTAATCCACCTGAGTTTTCATTTATGTGACTGCCATGGTCCAGTGCACCAATAAACAACTAAACAATTAACTACAATATGTTTAACAACTCAAATGAATATTGAAAAAAAAAAAAAAACCAGGCATACAGTTATGGTGGGACAACAGGATTAGCAGAGGCTGATCACAATGTTAGCAACATGACGGCTATCAAAAGTAGACCCCTGAAGATTAGATTCAATGCAGACACTGCTTCCTCTATGCAGTGGAACTTTCGACCTCAGCAGCTTGACATAACAGTAAGTAGACTTATTACATTAGTCTTTATTAAAAGAAAAAAGGTTATTTCATCGTCGTCGCCTCGTTGGTCTAGTGGTCGCAAGAGCTACCGCTGAGCATGAGGTCCTGGGTTTGATTCCCGGGTTGGGCAAATTGTTATTGGGTTTTTTCATCTAGAATTTCTCAGTAGCAGCCCGGAGTCTGGATTTGTGCCCGGTTGATGGCAATAGGCTCGCCCCCTATTACATGGGACCTTAAGCATAATTGGCGAAATGTGGGTGTATTATAGGTACACCTCTGCCTAACCCTTCTGGGATTACAGGCGTGATGTTATGTTATGTTATGTAACATATGTATATAAAGATTCCCATAATACAGAGAAACTTTTTTTAAACTAGTCAACTTCAAGTTCTTTTCTGCCTTCTTGAATGGTGAAGTTTAGACTTACATCAGCACAAAATGTTGACACTGAAGCATGCACTGAGCACATCAATTACATTAACAACTTTAACGTCACAGGATGACCATTAGGAGCCGATAAAAAGAAAATAAGCTAAGCAAAAACGAAGTGATAGCGCGAGCAGGTGTTGCAATGTTCCAGGGTGGGTCAGGGAACAAGAAATTCACGCGGACGAAGTCGCGGGCAGAAGCTAGTTATCTATGTTACAGTATGAATTTTGTGAATAGTAACATCATTATTAAATAAACAATAGGTTTGTGGAAACTAAAATACAAGACATGATCATACGAAGTTGCATGAGTTACCAATCGCGAAAACTTAGGATCAATGGTTTGTACGATAGCTGTCCTCAGTGTTCTACCAGAAACAACATCACTTTCTGACATCTTCACTTTCTGTTAATGCTTGATTTACTACCCCATCTATTTTTCATACCATGTGCTGTAAGTAAATGAAACGATTCTAAAACGATTTAATTTTCAGGTAGTACCAGGTGAAACCGCTCTAGCATTTTACACTGCCCTCAACCCCACAGACAAGCCGGTGACGGGCATCAGTACATACAATGTGATCCCGTTCGAAGCCGGCCAGTACTTCAACAAGATTCAGTGTTTCTGTTTCGAGGAACAGCAGCTCAATCCACATGAGAAGGTAAAAAAAGATATCTTTTTCCTTATGATGGTACAAAATGATTGAATTAATTAAAAACTAATTACTATTCAATTATTTCTTCCAAGTTGGTTGCATTTACTTGGTTTTTATGGCCAAACCCAACAACCTAAGACAGACAGATGATGATGATGATGCTGATGATGACGATGATGATGATAGACAGTACAATTCTATCTGTCCCTGTCAAACAAATAGTTGTCAACACGTTATATGGTTGCATACTTTGGCTTTAATGGAACGTTAAAAGAGATTTTTAGGTTTTTCTATATCCAGTTCTCCAAAATTGCGTATACATAGGTTATTGGATTTGGCCGTTGGTATACCAGGTGTGATCCATTGCCATGTTTGCCATGGAGAGATTTTAAACTATTGAAAAATGAATGCTTTAAATTGTAAATGATTTGTTGCAGTTGACAATTTTTTGATAATTAATAATCTCGCAAAATAGATTGTAACTTATGAGTTATTTCGACTAAAGAACGATGGACAACCTACTATAAGACACCTCCCCATTTTGTTTTGTTGGTCTATATATCATCATTTTGTCTCATATTTTTCGTTACAGGCTCCAAAATAACAAACCGTTTGTTTAAAGTCTTAAATGTATGTAGTTTCCTGAAATAATCAAATTTCAGTTTCATCTAGATATCAAAAATAAATAGCAGTCTTATTCGTAGATGTGTCTTAAATTTTAATCAATTGCTAAGCAAATGATTAGCAAAACTCTTATTTATAAACGCTATTAAGCGCCAAGAGGTCACTAAACAATTGATTAGTAGCTGTCAAATTTAAACACCATAGAGCTAACCAACAGTGGCTTGGCAGTTGGCAGATTTTTTAAAAATAAGGCTGTAGATTTTTGTTTTCTACTTTTCGTCACAATAAAAGAGATAAAACATAATAATTGTCGACCTATAGTTATAATATAGAACATAAAACAACACAATATCAAGCCTATATTCAACAAAGAAGTAGGCAGAAGTGTGTGGAACAATCACATTTCGCAATTTATGTTATATTTCGCGATGTAATCTATTGTATTCATTTTAATTATATAACATCACACTAATATTCGTAGGGAAGGGTAGGCAGAGGTACACCTCATTAATAGGTAGCTATTAATAGGTAGGTAGCACATAGTGTGCGGGACAGTGATGTGCTGAACAGTAATCGTACATGAAAACAGTTTAAGTGAACAGTGCATACGTGAGTAAATAATAGACTTAGTTTAATGAAATGTGTATGCAAAATAAAGATGGGCTTAAGCAGTAGTTAGTTTTGAAATTAGATTTTTATGTTTTATATAATGTTTAGTGAATTTATAAATTTAGTAAAAAGCCCATGTAACTTATATAGTAATAAATAGGTAACAAATAGTCAAGTTAGCCAAAAAAACGTTAATATTGTCACGCGGTTCTCGTTACGGTAAAGTTTCGTTGTAATTAAGCTAAATTGTCACGCGGTTCTCGTTACGGTAAAGTTTCGTTGTAATTAAGCTAAATTGTCACGCGGTTCTCGTTACGGTAAAGTTTCATTGTACGCTAAATTGTACCGAAATCCTACCTCGCTCTGATAGGTTGATGTAAAATGTGATCCTTTGTGATTAGTCGGCTAGTTCATGAGGCAAAAATTGTATACAGTATGGAGACCACTTATATGCAATAATTGAAACTACAAGTAGTACCATTCCATAGAAGAATAGCAAAATTAAATAATAAAATGAAAACCGTAAATTAAAAAAGTGAAATTTTCAAACAAAATAAATATCAAAATAAATTCAGTAAAAGTAAACACTCTGTTTAGACAAAGTACCTTGACCCCTTGGAAGAGCGGCAACAATTCACGCGGGCGCGGGTGGCATGGCGGCTTTAGGTATTGTCGGCGCCAGCTTTGATCCAGCTAGTTTCGTGATAACTAAACTGAACGTAATAAATTCAATATTGCACATTAGTTCCAAAATTAATGGGAACCTACATTTTAAAATGTTCAAAATGTCAACCACTTTGTTGAATGCACAAGTTACATCGCCGCACAATGTTGTCCCGAAGCCTGCTTAACAAATTTCGTTCAGGATCCAGAGCCATGGCTTTTAATTTGCATCATCATTCATCTTCGGTTTCGGAGATCCGCGAGTACACTATGTGCCGATTTTCTCTGATCCTTTGGACAGCTCCTATAATTGTCCGGACGCCAGAGTAGGGCAGACGCGAGTAGCGCCGTATCGCTCACGATAAGTACGTACAGTTAAAGCTGCATTTGGCGGCATTCGCCATACATTAAAACCATGTCAGTATACTCAGAAGGGCTCCACTGTACTTTAGCGCCTACTCGTGCGAAGCTTCACAATTTTATAGCGTATACATGTCTTTAAGTTAAACACTTTCGTAATATATTACACCCCGGAGACGCCTAGTTTTTGAGAAAAAAATTCCTAAAGTTTCAGAAAATTCAACTTATTTACATAGTAAAATCGACATTTTACCACAGTTAATCTAAGAATTTCACTTTCAAGTTGTTCCGTTTTACGTTGAGACATGGTAACAGCGGATTTTAATGGTTTTGTGTAAAAGAATTGTTACTTTTTAACATTAATTCAATTTTAAATGTCTGCTACTGCCATTAACTCAATTATGAAGCAAAAAATATAATTAATTATTAAATAATTAAAGTTTTATTTGTACTCTCAAAAGATCGTGGGTAACGAAAAATAATCGAATGTAAGTGATTTTAACGTTTGACAGTTGTCCCTCGTCGTACTCACACTTCACAGTCGAGCGATTGATTGACACAACAGCATGTCGTCCCCGAAGCACCGGCTTCGTGTTTTGCTGCTTCATCTCCCGATCCCAAACTCATTAGTGTTAAGTGTCGTACAAGTGTTGGCCTCTAGAGACCCGCTTGTGCCCGTTGCACCACGGATCGAGGCTTCGAGTGTTGTGCAGGTGTCGGGACAACTTAGGATGCAAGAGCGAGCGAAGCGAGCTCGGGATTCGGGGCACCCCGACTCGGACAGGTTAGGTTAGAAGAGGATGGCGGGGTCTAGTGAGCGAGCGACCCCGCCATCTCTTCGTGGTTATTTTTTTTTTAAACCACCCAGAAGAAGGAGCACCCCGAAGCGGGGCTCCGTCAACTACGCCTACATAAATTGAAAACTTTGAACTTTCGACTGCCACGAGATCTTCCCCACCCGTAATATTCCAAAAAAAAAAAAAAAACTCGGCACCTATGGTTACCTAGCTTTGGGGTTTTCAAATTAATACTAAAAAGGGTATATTCTACCAAAAAAAAAAATACCTACTATAAAAAGCGATCGGCGCTAAAGTACAGTGGTTCCGAATACAAGTAAGTACCTATTTTTGATTTTTCATACACAAATTATTGATTGGATACTCTATTTAAAAAAATACTTTTGTACGATTGATCTTACGAAACTAACGTTTTGTGAGTTCCAGCAAACGGGTATTGACTTTTTAATAGGTTGCTTCCTATAAGTAACATGTAAAATAATAAATAATCTCTAAATGTTGTTGAGCAGTGGTGAGCAACGCGAATCATCATTTTAAGATTAAGAATGTAATTTCTATTTGAAAATACCAAACGAGTTAGCATTCTACTCCATGTAATTATAGGTAGTTTATTATATGGTTGCACCCCGTAAAAATAATTGTTCTCTCGCCATTGACTGTTTGCACTCGCGGTAGTCAAATGTGATCCTTCCTACGACTGCTGCTATTAACTTATTGAAGTATTTTTGTGAAACTAAGTGTAATTATGTGTGAACGGACTTGTTTATAATTTTTCTTATAATTATGCTGGTATAGCATGAAGCGGTTAAATACTTAACTGTAGGTGTAAGGTAATCATAGTGAAATAATAGTTTTATAATTTTACTGCGAGCGATCTGTAAGTCCTTGTTAGTTTTTGGCGCTTTGCCCCATATTTCAGCTAGGTACATCAGACGCGGCTTTACTAACGAGTTGTAAATGGTCTGGCGCACTCGATGAGGAAGGCAATGAACAATTTTCGTAATGAGCCCAAGCGTGAGAAATGCCTGGATCTGATGCGATCAATTTGCGTTTTCCAGTTTAGCTGTTTTTGGTAAGGCCAAAGGGGCTAATAAGCCAATGGGACTGAGTTTGATTTCCAGCTTTAAGAATTCGTACAGAAATTCTTCCCATAATATTTGTTGCCTTGACTGGCCACTGATCTATTAAATGTTGACAGTTGTAGCATTTATTCCCAGGAAATACGCCTAACAAATGAACGATTTCCTTAGCTGCGATTTACCAATTTTGTGCGACATATGGCAAGCGAGGGTTCGATTGAATAGAAACAAAAAAAAAAAACTGAATGGCAAAGCTTCACAAAGGGATCATTTCTTCAGCAAGCAGCGTGAACTGCCCATCAATCTTACCCCTGTCTTGGTCAAATTTCTGTGTTTTTTGTCTTTGAAGTTTAAACAAAACAAAGACTCTACATTGGTTATAATAGAACATATGAAGTGGGGCCGGAATTGTTTATTTAGGGCCTTTGCTCGCCAAATAAACAGAGTATTGGGTCTGGCCTTTTACCAATAAAAAAAATGCTATCTAGTATCGACCAACGCAAGAACATCACAACATATCGAAAATTCAAGTAACCAGTGCAACAGGGGAAAAGAGCGAAAACGGTTCGCAATGCCTCGGTTCCAAAAGAATAACTCCCGATCACTTAATCCATTAACAACGCGTAAACAATTAGCGACCTCAAGACTGCTTTGATACTCGATGCTAACACGTGGGATGAGGTTAAGAAGTATGTTCAGCAAGGTTTTGATACCGTGTGTAAATGTAATTTGGAATATACCATTCTAATTTGCTTACTACTTACGAAGATTGTAAAAACTATCTTTGCACTGTATAAATTCAATCTTTTAGTATTGTATAATTGCAAAGCACACGTGTGAGCACTATGTAGTACCTACTATAAAGCTACCCTATACTGGGCACGTCTGTCATTGACTTGAATGTGCCCTGGCGGCTGAGAGTATGTCACGCTCACTCAAATGTCTCGCTGGTGGTGGCGTGTGTGTTGGATCATTAAGTTCCCTTCAAAATGGTTGAGCTGAATGGTGCTGATCCATACGTCATGTTCGTGAACGGGCGCCGTCAGTGGGGACTGGTCATCTCTTGGCTGCCACGGCTTTTTTAATTTTTCTTTTCAGATTTTTATGTTTTTTATTACGGGTCTTTCTACATCGTTCTCACATGTTTAATTTCAACAAGACTGATGTAACAAATTTTCTGTAACCATATTATTTAAAAGAGTGTCCATGGAGTTTCTTGCCCGTTCTTCTCCATAGGTACCTACTTCGCTTTGGAATGGGCAACTAGCTTCATATTTCTGACTGACCGACCCCTTGACAATTCAAAAGTGCCTGTAATGGGTTTATTTGAAATAAATGCTTTGAGTTGAGTTGAGTTGAGTTGAGTACTGTCAATGTCGATAAGATAAAATACATGACATATTCCCTTAGACCCCAGGATCAACCTAACTTCACCTTTAAAGCCCTCTCATGTAAATTCATTAACCTTGTCCTGTTTTAGTTAAAATTAATTCTAATATCTTGGCATAACCATACTCGTAGATTAACGTCTCAGCGTCCAACAACAAATTGAAACACTAGTCAAACCTAACCATAACCAGAAAGTTAATTTACATATTAAAAAATCTTAGACATAACATGTGAATTGCAGATAAAATTTCCAAAATGATTTACTTAATAAAAATGCAATCTCTTCTTCTACTGTCTGCTACCACCACTGGCTCAGCGTAAACAATGCCACAATACAAAAATGATTACCTTATAACACAAGTAATAATATGTAAATTACCACCAACACATAGGTTATTGTTAAAAAATGGGGACAAGTATATAAGGCATAATTTTAAAACTATGAAATCTTACGCATATTAGTAAGTTGCTAAAATGCTGAGGTTAGATTTCATACAGGTGCGTTTTTTAACGATTTTTCAACATTTTCGTTAGCCATAGCGATGATGAGTTATGATTATGAATGACTAGGTGCGAATTAAGGAACAGCTGCTGCGAAGACAGCCGAGTTATCAGCTATTATAGTGAAGTGAAGGAATTGCGTAAACAAGTGGATTATCTAACCGATTATACGATAGCTTTATAAGAATAGAAGTGATTTTAGAAAAACATAAGACTATTGATAAGAAGGATTGCCACTAAAATACTTGAAGATAAATGAAAACATTCACTTAAATGTTGTTAATTAAACATATGAAATAAGACTAATAAACGAATAAATAAGGATTAACTTGGAACAAACTCACAAAATGTCTAAACCATCCACTGGATAAACAATGATCTGCAGTTTTCGTACTTCTTTGCCCGTGACGACGACTCGACCATTCGACTGGTCCGAAATCCGACGCCGACCGACGTCTGGATGACTTCGTATTCTGGACGTGTACAGTGCTACGCAAAGTCTCTTCAACAAGGTATTGATGATTCCTGCTGATACTGTCCCCGCTGAAGACCGCAACTGAAGAGCCTCGAGTTCGAAGTTTATTGTTTGTTCGAGACCGTTACTTTTGAAATTTAGACGACGAGACCCTTGAAGGACCAATGCTAGCGCGGGGAGCATCAGTGGACTCCTGTATTTTAGGCAAGGGTTTAATGCCGTACTTATAACAATAATAAAACTGTTCCTGACAAACAGCTAAAAATGAAACTAAAGTAAGAGGAGTATCGTCCGCCGCGGTGAAGCCAGAGGAAGTGAGTAGGCATCATGTGTGCCCGACATGAAATTTTAAACGGAAAAACCGTAACCAAACGCATCAAGAATCATAGAATGTGTTATCTCGCACATGTCCACATACGACGAAAACCATGCATGCAGCAATGCAGTACAAGGCAAAATCCAAAAAAGTCGGCTGATCTATTTACACCTGGAATGACAACCTCAAACAGGACAGGACTTACTTCGAAAAGGAAATCAACTTGGACACGGCTGAAGAACGAGATAAGATCTAAAAGGCTGCTGGCGAGATATACAGCAAACCGGAAACGGATAGTAGCGAGACCTCAGATGAAGATATTGGAACAACACAGCATAGCAGCGACCGGCTGCGACGTCCTTAAAAGATGCCCTCCCATAGACAAATATTACCCCCCCCCTCCACTAGTCCAATGCTAATTTTAGGGTGCATTACTCGATTGGCTCTCACACTCCTATCCTTTCCTAAGGGCACGTCTTCCCTACCATTACAGTGCCCCCCGGTCTATTCCTTGATATGCAATGGTCTTTGTAGCACCATGAAGCATGAGGCTTCAGGGGCTAGTGCAAATCTTGGGGTTCATTCGATTAATCGAGTCTGGTCAAACCACGCTGGGGTCGGTGCATTTCATTCATTCATTCATTCATTCTAAATGTTGTTGAGCAGTGGTGGCCCAGTGGTAACGGTCCCGACTTACGAGTTGTAGGTCGTGAGTTCGAACCCAAGCAGGCGCTTTACTATGTGTAAATAATTTAATCACCACTGCTCTCAAAACGGTGAAGGAAAACATCGTGAGGAAACCGGCATGTCCTAGAACCAAAAATTCGAAGACATGTGACATCTACCAACCCGCACTGAGCCCGCGTGGTGGATTACGGCTCACTACCTCTCATAGAGAGGAGGCCTGTGTCCCAACAGTGGGAACGTTATAGGCTGATTATGCTAAATGTAGGTACTTGAAAGTATTTAATTTGAACACACATAAACAAAAAAGCTGTTTGGCTTTAAATACTTATGGCATAGTGTTTTTATAATTATCATAACTGCCCGATAATCCTTAAAAGACGATGCACAAAGCATTTAAAGCCAAACTGCTTAATTATGTTTATCGATAATTACCAATAAAATAAACTAATGGTCGATAACAGGTACCCTAAGAAGAAAGCGCGCGCACGTGCTCCGTCTTTGAAGAATGCCGCCGCTGCCTCGTGCCGCCTGTCTAAAAAAGCCGACAAAAGAGCCGCAAAATTTCTTTTGGCGGCTTCCTTTGTCTTCTCGTACGTCGGCAGGGTAGTCCCCCTGCCTACGTACAAGGAACTACGTGCAGGGAATATGCGTCCCCGTAACAGGTTTTATTTATTAATTAAGCTTTTCAACAATGACCTACTCGTACACGGCAGGAATGTGACATCATATTGAACGGAGAAAAACTGGAATTTAGTAATCAGACGGTTTTCCTAGGAATTACGCTGGACGAGAAGTTACAATGGGGACCCCATATAACATCTCTTGCGGGGCGACTAAGCTCGGCCGCGTATGCTGTTAGAAAGATAAAACAGTTAACAGACGTAGAAACCGTGCGTTTGGTTTATTTTAGCTACTTTACTGTGGGGTCGGGTGACATTAAATCCATTTTTATTTTGCAAAAGAGAGCTGTCAGAGCCATTTACAATCTACATCGCCGCGAATCTCTTAGGGAACTATTTCAGAAGATTAATATAATGACGGTACCTTGCCAGTTCATTTATGAAAACATTATGTATGTTAGAAAAAATCTGCATCTATTTAATAAAATAAGTGAAAGACATAATACTAGCACTAGAAATAAAAATAAAATAGATCAACCATTTTTCAGACTATCTAAAGTACATATATCTTTTATGGGGTACTGTGTTAAATGTTACAATATAAATACGGGTACTCACCAGGTCCACCGTATCGTAGAGCACTTGTGTGCCGGTCTACAGCGTAACGCGACGACGGGTGTCCTATTCATCGACAAAGTCTGGCACAACGGCTTGATATTCAAGCTCTACCAACTCGGAGTGCCAGATCGTCTCGTGCTCATCTTACGAGACTTTTTGTCGAATCGCATCTTCCGCTATCGCATCGAGGGTGCACTCTCGTCCCCTCACCCTATTCGCGCCGGTGTCCCTCAGGGTTCCGTATTATCTCCCATTGTCTTCACGCTATTCACCAGCGATATCCCAAAATGTAAAAAAGCTCAGTTGGCTCTCTTCGCCGACGACACTGCCGATTACTATACCGGTCACTGTCCCAAAGCTATAGCTCGTACTCTCCAAACCTCCGCAAACGATTTAGGCGCTTGGTTTCGGAAATGGAGAATCGAGGTCAACCCCGATAAGAGTCAGGCGGTTCTCTTCTCGAGACGTCGTCGATTCCCCCTTACCCGCCCGATCACTATGTACGGCAAGCCGATCCATCCTGCCGAACATCAGTCCTGATCCAGCTAGTCCCTTGCTGCCTTCTTCCAGCGACGCCCTAAGCCGAGGTTCGTACCCCACAGGGGGTGCCCCTAGCGTGTAGTCGCTAATATGTGAAGGCATCGTAGGAGCCATTACACTGAAAGAGCCTCAGTCAGATCCTTGGACTGGCCCTTCTACATCAAAAATGATCCGTTACGAAACACCTAGCGATCGCCCTCTTTCGCCAACATTTACGCCAAGGGAATCCAATGAATCAGTATAACTATTAATTATGACAGATAGTTTACATAAAAATAGCACAAAAGTCACTAACACCAACATTACAGTACCTAACAAAAATATTACAATAAACTTAAGTAACTGTAGCACTAGCAACGTTACTTTCAATTTTTCTTAATTATACCTAAGTATTATTTGTTATACATACCTAATTTAAAGATTATTCTGTAATACGTATTAACCTATCATAATGGATTAGTTATTAACTAAACTGAAATAAAAGTATCTTGTAAATGTGTTTTTTTTTGCATTTAGTCATTTCCTCGCTGAGGTGGGATGAAAAGTTACGTGTTGCACTCGAGTGCAAAGATTTTTCACCTTGTGCTCTTTTGATTCCGTCGCTAACGCTCAGGATCCTAATTTTTGAATTTGAATTTTAGAATCCTTCGCTTGCTCGGTCATCAAAATTGAGCACGCGGTTAAAAAGCAACTTTGCACTCTTGTATAACAAATAACTATTGTAATACAGCAGTATCATTACTTTTCACTGGAAACCCCATACTTTTGACGGTCATCGCCATATTAGAGAATGATCAGTAAGCCAAGACCGGACCTGACCTTTTAAATGACATATCTTTCAAGTCTGTTGGCTTAAGTTTCAATGTTGGGAACACTAGGTCCCATAATCCTTTCAATTTAACAACTTAAACAGTTGCGTCGTATTTTGACAAAAACTGTTTATTAGCGATAATTTTTATTTTTATGAACTACTTCCAGAGGTGGTTATTGTACCGTAACTGGGTTTAATACCACCTTTTGTGTTGTATAACACCTTTTGTGTCTGCCCAGTAAAAACCCCGGTTCATGTAGTAGAATCTCGTTGCCATCTTAGCAGTATTAAGTATTTGTATACTCACAATATTACTATTTCAAACAGTGATTCTATTAATAATTTTCAGGTGGACATGCCAGTATTCTTCTACATCGATCCTGAATTCATTGATGACCCAAGGATGGAGTTTGTGGACGAGATAGTGTTATCATACACATTCTTTGAGGCTAAAGAAGGCATGAAACTGCCCGTGCCTTCGTATGTCAAAAAAGAGGCTTAGATAGATGTGAAATGAAGCGAATTTTGTTTACGCTCACTTGTGAATGTTAATGAAACAAAGCCACTCATGAGATTCGTTTCACATGACGCCATTTTCTGGAGTGACCTAGAGCCAGACAGTGATGACAAGTATTTAGATTTAGGATGTCTGTCATAGGGGGCCGTTCAAATATTACGTAAGCAGATTTATTACAATCATTTACCCCCCCCATCCCCCTTGACAGCAAAAGTAAGCAAAGCTCTTACCCCCTCCTCCCATGCTTACGTAAACATTTTTCAATTATAAATGTATTTTTTTATATTGTAATTATAATGTTATAATTATAATTTTAAAAATAAGAAAATAGATTTAGGATAAAGATTAGATTTTTGAAAATGCGTTTCGTTTTCAAGCATAGACAATGTGAGGGTTGCCATTTGTGTAAAAAAGTAAATAACTACCGGTGACGTAATCATCATCTAGACTCCCCTACCCCCCATGTCATCCAAAATAAGCAAAACAAAGAAATAGTGCTTACGTAATACTTGAACGGCCCCTAGTGCAAAATATGTGAACTAATAATGTGAACCTACATTGGCAGAATCAAAGATGAAATGTATGCAAGTGAGTGTTGTGTACAGAAATGCTACCGTTTTGTTAAGTTTTGTTATTGAAATAGACAAAAGCCAGCGCATCTACGTTGGTCATTATTTTTCACTTGTTTTTAATTTTTATATGCCGCTACTGAAAATAGTGTGTCACCCTAACCGGATTGGATTTAGAAACGTGCTGCTTCGCTAGAAATAATGTGAAACTATTTGGAGGTTCCAGAGGGTCTTCTGAACGCTGCTCAACAATTATTTTGCCGGAGACGCGTAAAAAAGGAAGTTTTTTAGGTTAGGAACCTAAATATTTACGTGAAAAACCCAAAATCTTTGTTAATAAAGTAATGGGTTAGGTTATCAGTGTTATCACTGACCAACCGCGCGCGAGCCGAGCGGTGGCGCGGCCGCGGCCGGCGAGCACTACTTCCAAGTTAGAAACCTTACAGACTAATTCCGATTATATTCAAGTAGTGTAAAATTAATGGTAAGTAAAAATGTTGGAATGGGCAGTTAGGTAAATATATAGTTCATAGATATTTATGTTCTTAAACACTACTTGTTAAAACGTATTTTTAGAAAAAAACTCACGGGTAAAAAAGATGTTTCAGAGGGTTCCGAAGACTCTCTAGAACCCCCAAGTCTCACATTATTTCTAGCGAGACAACACGTTTCTAAACTTTACCTTCCTAACCATTGAGCCTCGAAACAGCTTGCGGGAAGAAAGGTAAGGTACCTTCTTAAATCAAAAATATATATATAAATATTTATGAAACTTCAACTCCAACTTCTTCTTTTTTCTATTTGAACTGAAATTTAATCATTGACACGCAACGCACGTTACGACGATATAATAAAAAAATAATGTACATCAGAACGTTCGGCCAATGGAGGTAGGGAGCTGGCTGCTACTCCAGTTTTGTGACGATTTGGTGACTCAAAAAGATAATACAAATAATTTGTGACAGTACAGTTCGAAAGGGGGGGAAAAAATACGAGGGCTGCACTAAAAGTATCGGGAATGGTATATTTCCACTGTTCCTGTCATATTAAAATCTTTTTAATTGAAAACTCCTTGGTTTTAAAAATCGAATATCATTTATTTATTTAAAAAAAGATTCGCGGTCTTGTCACAAGATTTTGTCAAACTTGTTTAGTCGTTGAGAAAATGGAATGGGGAAGGTCGGGCAAAGCTAATTGTAGATGGCGTGACCATAGCTAGGTCCCTACGGCCTACAAAAATTTTGACATTTCGTTCATTCATTTCATTTTATGTTCATTCATGAGTTTGATTTCATTTCAATATTTCGTTATTTTCGGTGATTTCAGTATTTTAAATCAAGTAATTGACATGGAAAGTGTCAGAATTAATATTTCCTCGTAATCACTTTCTTCAAAATGTTCACGACATAAATTCGAACTCAAAAAAATCTGTACGAATAGCTTTAAAGCACAATCTTCTAATTTTAGGGGCTTACGAGAAATTCGAACTCCAATTTCTGAGTATCTAGGAACACAATATCGAGTCAACTTTCGCTAAAATAAAATAAAACCACATCACGCCTTGTATTTTTAGCTTGTGTTGGGAACTAGCTACGACAGCGCCATTTTGACAGTTGCCTTCCCCATTGACTCAAGAAATTAAAAGAGCGATGATTTATTATGACTTTCGAAGTGGTTTAACACAAAAGCAGTGTGTTGACCGGATGATTTCTGCATTTGGTGATGAAGCCCCTTCCAAAACCACAATTTATCGCTGGTTTTGCTGAATTTCAATGTGGACGTGTCAAGCTCAGTGATGATCCCCGTCAAGGTCGTCAAAAAACTGCAGTCACCCAAGAAAACGTTGATATTGTGCGTAAGCTGATTGAGGAAGATCGACATGTGACATACCGCGAAATTCAGGCAAGTTTAGAGATTGGCATGAGTCAAATACAAACAATCTTGCATGAACAATTAGGTGTAAAAAAGTTGTTTTCCCGATGGATACCGCATTCGCTCTGTGAAGAGCAAAAAGCGGCTCGCGTTACTTGGTGCATCAGAACTCTCGAAAGATTCCACGCAGCATCCTCAAATGCTGTATACAACATCGTATCAGGTGACGAATCCTGGATATACGTGTACGAACCCGAAACAAAAAACCAGTCACGATCACGGTTTGGGTGTTCGAAAATGAGTTAAAGCCAACAAAAATTGTTCATTCACGGAGTGTTGCAAAAAAAAATGGTGGCCACGTTTGTCTCCAAAACCGGCCATGTTACGACTATTCCTCTAGAGGGACAAAGAATGGTTAATGCAGAATGGTATGCTAGCATTTGTTTGCCACAGGTCGCTTCTGAACTCCGTAAAGAGAACTGCAACCGCCGCATCATCCTCCATCACGACAATGCGAGTTCTCACACCGCACACAGAACAAAAGAGTTTTTAGAGCAAGAAAACATAGAATTATTAGACCATCCGCCATACAGCCCCGACCTAAGCCCTAATGATTTCTATACTTTCCCTAAAATAAAGAATAAATTGCGTGGACAGACATTTTCATCACTTGAAGAAGCTGTGGACGCCTACAAAACGGCCATTTTGGAGAACCCAACTTCCGAATGGAATGGTTGCTTCAATGATTGGTTCCATCGTATGGAAAAATGTGTCAAATTTCGCGGAGAATACTTCGAAAAGCAATAAATACATTTTTAAATAGTAATGTTGTGTCAGTAGGTAAAAATTGGGGTTTCCAGATCAGATAAGATCTGAAAACCCCAATTTTCACTGAGCGTTGTATTCAGAATCCTCTATTAAAAAACTAGGATTGTATTCAGAATCCTCTATTCAAATGAGTGTTGTTTTCAGAATCCTCTATTCAAATCAGTGTTGTTTTCAGAATCCTCTATTCAAAAACAAGTGTTGTATTCAGATTCCTCTATTCAAAAAACTAGTATTGTATTCAGAACCCTCTATTCATTATGAGCGTTGTATTCAGAATCCACTAGTGTTGTATTCAGAAACCTTTAGTCTAAGTGAATGTTGCTATGAATTTGTTTATGTGAAAGGTTAAATAAAAATATTTTATCATTTAATAAGGAGTATTGTTTATTTAAGACATATTATTTGATACTTTTACAGCAATTTCTTTAACCGATTTATAAATATCGTCCATGAATATGTTTTTAACTACATGCTGCACGCACAATTCGGCATCACAATTACATAGAGAACTTATGGACTCAGGAAAATTGTCCACATCATAAACTTCGATCCTGATCACTTTAGCACCACGCGTCAAGTTTTTTAACACAGGTGAATGCAGCTGTTGAACATCTCTTGAGCTGTTTGCTGCTGGGGCCCTCCAGATTCAGTGGTTTTTCGTTTTTCTGCCCAACCACGGTATTCATAGGAATGAAGTTGAACAGTCCGTTTTCGGAGTCCTGAAAATAAAACTACAGAATGCAATAAAAAATTGTGTTGTATTAGGTATACAAACATACGCTTGGTTCGAAAACTCTGATGTCAAGTGACCCGCTACAATAATCAATCAATCAATTCGTTTTATGTGTAGATAAAACAAATATTGTCATATTTTAATTGTTAAATAAAGTACTGTTAAAGAAAATACCTACCGACATTACGCAATAATACTGTTTAAAGCTAGTCAGGACGTAGCAGGAGCAGAATATTTAATGATCGAGTTACGTTTTTGTTTGTTTGTTTGTTTGGCATCTCGCAGGTCAACCTATGCGGTTGTCGTCTGCTTAAGCGGACTTGCCTGTGGATTCCCTAATAAATTAAGGCCTCCAGCCAGGACTTAAACTTATATACTAACTAAAACTAAGCGACAACGCTAAGGGCACCCCCTGTGGGGTACGAACCTCGGCTTAGGGCGTCGCTGGAAGAGGGCAGCAAATGACTAGCTGGATCAGGATTAGTATTATTTATGGACGAATTTAAAGCTACAGGCTCAGCGGCGCGGGCTGGCTCAAGCAAGGGTCGGGAGGGGCGTCGATTTGGGCGTCGCGGCGGGCCTCGGCGGCGAGGGCGGTAGGACGGCGATCGGGTTTTGGGCTTTTGTAGCGTGCTAGTGGCCTTACTACTCTCCTGGAGGAGGGTAGTGGCGTCGTCGGGGTCGATTAAAGTATGCCTTGGTCGGCGAATACTGCTAATGCGAGAGGGAGTGTAGCGGGCGGCCGCTGTAATCAGGGGGTTAGAATGTTTGATGCCGCAGTCGAAGAAACGCTTTGATAAGCGTTTCATGAACTGTTTTATGGTTGGCATTTTGAGGTCGACGTGAAGATCGATATTACGGACATAGAAGGGGGCACCCGTGACCCTTCTGAGGAAACGGTTTTGGAGGGTCTGCATCTTATGGAGATGACGTGGGTGAGCGTGCGCAAATACAACGCAGGCATAGGTCATGATGGGACGGATGACTGCGGTATAGATGCGGAGCTTGCATTTGAGGGACAGTTTACTACGGGCTGTCAGTACGAATTGCAGCCTGCTAAGAGCGAAGGAGGCGCGCGCGCGAACCGCCTTAATATGAGCCTTAAAGGTAAGGTTCTCATCGAGGATCACGCCTAGGTATTTGGCTTGCTTCTCCCAAGGGATTGGCTTGCCGTACATAGTGATCGGGTTGGGAAGTGGGGGAGGTAGTCGGCGACGTCTCGAGAAGAGAACCGCCTGACTCTTATCGGGGTTGACCTCGATTCTCCATTTCCGGAACCAAGCGCCTAAGACGTTTGCGGAGGTTTGAAGTGTACGAGCTATAGCGTTGGGACAGTGACCGGTATAGTAAACGGCAGTGTCGTCGGCGAAGAGAGCCAACTGAGCCTTTTTACTTTTTGGAATATCGCTAGTGAACAGCGTGAAGGCGAGAGGAGATAGTACGGAACCCTGAGGGACACCGGCGCGAATAGGATGAGGGGACGAGAGTGCTCCCTCGACGCGATAGCGAAAGGTCCGGTTCGACAAAAAGTCTCGTAAGATGAGCACGAGACGATCTGGCACTCCTAGTTGGTAGAGCTTGTATATCAAGCCGTTGTGCCAGACTTTGTCGAAGGCTTTCGCTATGTCGAAGAATAGCACACCCGTCGTCGCGTTACGCTGCAGACCAGCGCATAAGTGCTCTACTATACGGTGGACCTGTTGGGTGCCCGAGTGTTGGCTGCGGAAACCAAACTGCTCGTTGGGAATGAGGCTCTTTGCTTCGGCGTAGTCTTTGAGACGCTTATAAATAAGCCTCTCGTAGATTTTGCCGAGAACATTGAGTAAACTAATAGGGCGGTAGCTGGAGGGCTCAGACTTTGGCTTGCCTGGCTTTGGGATACCGATGACGGTGGCTTCTTTCCATGCTTGTGGGAAGATGTTGTTGCTCAAGGCGCCATTGAAGATGGCGGTCATAAGCATTATTAGCGGGGCAGGAAGGAGTTTGTATACCTTATTGGTAATACCATCCGAACCGGGGGCCTTTCGAGCGTGGAGCCCTTTAATGATGTCGTGCACTTCGTCTGGAGTGACGGGAGGCAGAGGATCATCAGGGTCTTCGACGGGAGGGAGGGAGGCTCTTCGTTCGACTTCAGCGTCGACCTTGTTCAGGTGAGCTTGGTCTACTGGTTGGGAGCTGGGAGAACATTGGGACTCTAGGCTGTCGGCAAGACATTCAGCCTTATCGGGACTGTCGAAAGCGACACTATTGTCGGGTCGGATGAGAGGAGGCATAGAGACCTCTTCTGAGGAACGCAATTTCCTCTGTAATTGCCAGAAGGCTTGATGAGTGGGCTCGAGTTCGCTGAGCATCTTGTTCCAGCCCTCAGAGCGAACCTCCCCTATGCGTTTCTTTACAGCACGCTGTAAATGGCGCATGTGGGCTTTGTTCGCGTCACAAGGGAAGGAGTCGTAGGCACGGATGGCCGCGTTCTTCTCGGTTATCAGGTCACGTACGTCAGTAGGTAGTTTCCAGCGATGGTCTTCCATCACCGGAACTTCCCGTGAACAATCCGTCAATACGGATTGTACGTGCTCTGTAAACGAGTCGATTGCGGCCGTCGTGTCGGCGACTGACACTAAGTGATCGGGGATGGTGTCTAAGTGAGGCGACGTGGTGGATTTCAGTCTTTCGCTTACTTTCCTCCAGTCGGTTATCGTCTGGGTCTGAGGGGGGCGGTTGGGGTCGATCGGGCCCGAGTAGGGTGCAAGATGCATGACTACAGGGCGGTGGTCAGAATTTAGCTCGTGGAACGTCTCAATCGATTGCAATGATCGAGTTACTTACATTTTTCAATTTATATATATTTTAATTTTAATCTATAGAGTTCAAAGTCGTACATTTTTGTTAGATGTGGATACCCCGGACAAAAATGGTACGATGAAATTGAAATCTCAAGACATCACGGCGCCAAACATTTTATTGTTTACTATAAATATAAATTGATAAAATAAACACTGCTGTACGTTTGTTCACTGGAATTGGTTCATACATTTTTTTGTGAAGATTCGGCAAGCAAAACCAGCGCATGTAAGTAGTATGTTTAGTTTGCAATGTAAGTTCTAATTTTATATAAGGAGATGGATCAAAACAAAATAGCAATGTTGGAATACTATTGGTACGCCTAGTTTTGCCTGGTATTATTATTATTTCGGTAAACAAATTTTGTTTCTTAGCTCTTTGGCTAGTTTAAGCTACATTAACGGGCCCAAGCCAAGTCAATGTAGCGTGTGTGGTGATTTTTGTGTTATTTACGTAGGATTAATGTTATGAGGACTAATTTCATTTTCCTCAATTTACATGAACTTCCTAACTATTCTGCAGGTGTTTAAAATTGCTGTTTTTTGGAGTGTTATGTAAATTGAGTCTTTCAGGTCTATTAGTTTAAGGCTGTGGTGGAGGTGATTGGGTATAACACCCGTCGTGGAGACAACTATGGGTACCACGTAGACTTTTTCTTGCCTCCAAATTCTAATCACTTCTTCTTTCAGTTCAGCATATTTACTGATTTTCTCGCCTATTGTTTTTTGTAAATTATGTGTATTAGGGACTGCAACATCTATGAGGTATGTGACTTATTAGCTTTATCTAAAAGGGTTATATCTGGTCTATTATAGTGTACGGTCCTGTCGGTTAGTATGGCGCGATCGTAGTAGAGTTTGTGTGTAGTACTTTCTAAAACTGTTTGTGGTACGTACTTATATTAAGGAGTGTTTGTATCTTCTATGAGTTTATACTTGAGTGCTAGCTTTTGATGGATGACGTTTGCTACCTGATTGTGTCTGTGTGTATAGTCTGTTTGTGTGAGTGTTGTGCATGCCCCTGTTATGTGTTGTATGGTCTCTGCTTGGCTGTGACATTTTCGGCATTTGTCGTTTGTTATTGTGGGGTCTTTTATGATGAATTTCCTGTAGTTTTTAGTATTTATGATTTGATCCTGTATTGCGATTATAAATCCCTCGGTTTCCGGAAATAAGTTACCTATTTTAAGCCATTTATTTGATGCTATTGTGTCTATATGAGGTTTTTCTAGATCATGGGGGTGCCGTCCATGCAGCACTTTCTTTTTTCAGTCTTCTAACTTTTGCTTATGTGGGTTTTCAATGCTAGTATGTTGTGTATCTATCTGTTCGTGTAAGTTAAGTGGGGTGTAACTGATATCGTTCATAGCTACGGCTTTATGAATATTGCTTGTATGTGATTTAGACTGAAAAAATGTTCTTAGTCTAGCTATCTGCTTGTGCCAAAGATGATGAACGTCTATAAGGCCTCTCCCACCGTACTGCCGTTTGAGGGTCAGTCTTTCTATTGCAGATTTGGGGTGAAGGTTATTGTGTTTAGTCAGTGTGGTGCGTGTTGTTCTCTCTATTTGCTGGATGTCAGTTTTTGACCATTTAATCACTCCAAACGAGTATGTTAAAATTGGAATCGCATAGGTGTTCAATGCCTTTGTTAAATGTTTTCCGGAGAGCTGAGTTTTACATACTGCGATCACCCTTCTTTTATATTCAGTGATTAAGGTGTGTTTTATTGCTGTGTGATCTATTCCTTTGAGTTGTTTGTATCCTAAATATTTTTATATAAATCCGCTGGTTCCATAGCTGCGATTGTGTCTGTATTATTAACAAGATAGTCTCCCGGTTTTATTTTGCATCTTACTATATGGACTGTTTTGCATTTATCTAAACCAAAGTGCATGTTTATGTCTTTACAGAATTCTGTCGTGGTATATATTAATTCTTTCATATCTTTTTCAGACTGCGTATAGTTTTATGTCATCCATATAAATAAGGTGAGAGATGACTGTTTCTTCTGTGGTATATTTAAGGGAATATCCGACTTTGCAACGATGAAGTAGGTGGGACATAAGGTTCAGAGCGAGACAAAACCATAAAGGACTAAGAGAATCTCCCTGATAAATACCCTTTCTTATGGATATTTGTCGCGTAGTGATAGTGTTGTGTCGATAATTAAACTGGAGTGTAGTTTTCCAACGGGACATGATATTCTGTAGGAAATCTATTACTTTTGGGTTTATTTTATATATCTGTAATATTTGAACTAGCCAGGAGTGTGGAATGCTATCGAATGCTTTTTTATAGTCTATGTATGTGCAATGTAGGTTTCTATTTTTTGTGGCAGCATGTTTGTGGATTATTGAATCTATAACAAGTTGCTCTTTACATCCCATGTGGCCCCTTCTGCATCCCTTTTGTTCCTCTGCTATTATGTTATTTTGTTCTATGTGTTTATTGATTTTTGTAGTGATTGCTGACGTTAGGATCTTGTATATAGTGGGCAGGCATGTGATCGGTCTGTATTGTGAAGGTTGTGGTGAGTATTGAGTTTTTGGCAACATATAAGTTAAGCCTGTAGCAATAAATTCAGGAATGTTTTGTTTGCCTAAAATTATTTCTGTTAAATTTTTAGCTAAAATTTTGTGTAATGACTAATTTTTTATACCAGTAATTATGTATTTTATCAATACCAGGGGATTTCCAATTGTGTAATCTCGCTGTAATGCTAGCTATGTCAGACTCAGTTAATTCAATGAATTCCATTTCTTCTAGTGAACTCCATTTAGTTTCTTCGTCTGTTATCCAATCAGATTTTTCGTTATGTTGCACTTGCTCTTCCCATATGCCAGACCAAAATGTTTCTAGTTGTTCCGCTGTTGGTAGTTCAATGTTGTTTTCGGCTGTCGATGTTTCGTTATCAGTTTGTGGTTTCTGTAATTTTCTGTAAAAGTTCTTTTCGTTCGTAGCAAACAAGGAGTTATCATTTTTACGTTCTTGTGCTTTCTTGTATCTTCTCAACCTGTGTACTTTTAGGGCTAACTTCTGTTTCAATGTGTCCAAGAACTCTTCCGGTTTCCTATTGTCTTTTTCGTGCCTAGTGTGGGTGGCCATGTTTTTAAAAATTGCTTCTACTCTCTTAACTACTTTGTTTGATCTATTGTTGTTAATGTAATGAGTTAGTCTACTGCAGTCTGCTCTAAGTTTTTCTATATCTTTTTCAAGTCTCTGCTGCCATACTGGTTTGGCAATATTTCCTTGTCTTCTGTTGCCTGTGTATTCTGTGATTTTAAAATTAAGTTCTTCGGAAATAACTAATGCTGTGCAATATATCAGGGTATGTACGTCTACAAGTTGAGTTTCTTCGCTAATATATTGGTTAAGAATATTTTTATTGAATAAATTAACGAGATGAAAAAGTTTTGGTGTGTATCTAAGTTTGGGTAGTTTCGGTCGAGCTGCCGGGTTCATGCCGGAATATTGAGTAAGAGCTGTTTTAAATTTATCGTGTATTTCTTGTATACTTGTGTCTGTAGGCCCACTCTGATTGGTATCGGCTAGGGTCTCTATTTCATTTTCTAACATTATTGTTATACTTTCGGTTTGCGTGGATGTATGCACGGTTTCTGAATATGCGGATGATTGAAAGTATGATTGAGATTGTGTGATTGGTTGTGATTGAGTGTATGGTTGTGGTTGATCTTGGTCATTATACTCAGTTGTGTTTTGTGGTGTTAATGCGAGAGTGGTGGCACCCTCCATATTTTCTGGTTCTTCTAGTAGTTTTGTACGTACTTCTTCTTTTAACTGATCTATTGTTTCTTGGGACAGGAGCTTATTTCTTACTATTGTTCTCCTTTGATCTGAAATTCTCTGTTCTGTGACTGTAATCTCTGGGTATTGACGTGTAAAAAGTTCATGCATTTGTTTTCTGTATGTGGTAAAGTCGGTCTCTAATTTAGTGATGTATAGGTAAGTTCGCATGATGAATAGGTTAACTTCTTTGCTCCATCTCATGCGAACTCTTGCTTTTCCAGCCTTGGTGGACGCGGGTAAAAAGGTAGATACCTCCCGCGCAACATTCAAGGTTGGAGTGGGTGGGCCTGAATTTAAACTAATAATGGGAGGTGATGATGGTATGGGTGACGATGGTATGAATGGTGATGATGGCCTAGAAGGTGTGTAAGAAACTGTACTTGGACTATACGGTTCTGCAGGGGTGTTTGTCCTGTCCGTCAGTCTGTCACCATCGTCAATGATTTCGGCTGTAGCATCTTTATCGGTGGGAGCCCGCCTGTTCAGCTCCTCACCGCTGACGGTTCGCATGCTGAGACACTCAGCGTCAGCTCCAAGTGCGCCCCGGCGATCGCCCCCGGGCAGCGATCCTACACGTTTTCTTTTAGAACGAGTCTCCATTTTGAGTGGGTTTCCAGAGCCACGTTAGCCACGCCAGTAATTTCTCATTCGTGTGTCGGCCCCCTACGTGATAAGATGGTCAATCAGGACGTGTGGTTGTTTAGGGGGCTTATTATTATCTCCTTTATTATATTTTACAAACTTATAAATTACATTTTTAAATATTTTTTAAAAAATCTGAAAAAAAAAATAATTAAAAAACATTTAAAAATATAAAAAATAGTATCCCACCGGTATCGGGAACAGGGTCCAAGCTACCGGCGGTCAGGGCTCCAGAGAGAGGAACCTCCTGACAATGCGAGCCGTGTCCAGAAGTACCGCTTTCTGAATCACGCCCTTGATCCAGCTGCCCAACGAGAGCCTCCTCAGGTGTTTGTCGAGGCTCTTGGCTATTAAGCCATTGGCTGTCACGACTATCGGCACAATGATTGCTGAGTCCACATCCCACATGTCGACAACCTCGCGAGCCAAATCAAGATACTTGATTTCTTTATCTTTCTCGGCTTTCACGAGGGTAAACAGTCATGCGGGACCGTTATGTCAACAATCATTGTGCGCCGCTGTACTCGATCCACCACCACTATATCAGGCTTATTGGCAATAATAGTCCTGTCAGTGATGATGGATCGATCCCAGTACAATGTGATATTTCCATTTTCGAGAACTGGGTCGGGCACGTACCTGTAGTACGGCACTTCCGATTCCACAAGGCTGTATTTCAGAGCAAGTTGCTGATGGATAATCCTGGCTACAAGGTTGTGTCTATGCAAGTACTCTTCGTTAGCCAGACGAGAACAACCGGAGATAATGTGTCTTATTGATTCCCCCGGACGGTGACATGCCCGACAGATGTCAACCGTGCCGTCTTTCACAATAAATCTCCGGTAATTGTTCGTCATCATAACTTCATCCATAATTGCACAGACAAAACCTTCGGTTTCTCCAAAGAGGTCACCGAAACGCAGCCAGGCTACGGACGCTAAAAGATCTACATCGGGTCCATGTAGGGCCCGGAAAAAGCGTCCGTGAAGCTCCTTACTCTGCCATACTTCCATGCGATCATTAGTGTCAAGCACTACAGGTTTGCGCCAGTTCTCTTTAGCCAAGGAGAGCGGGGTGAGGCCCTTGTCCACCGCGACCACATCACGATGCATCCCCACGTCGGCTTCTAGGAAATATTCCCTGAGACTGCATATCTCGCGATTGTGTAGGGTCTTAGCGTTTAAAAAGCCTCGACCACCACACTTTCGCGGGATATACAGTCTCATTACCGATGACCGTGGGTGATGCATTCGGTTTGCAGTCAGCAGTGTACGGACCCTCCTATCCAGGGCGTCGAGTTCGGTTTGAGTCCATTTGAGTATGCCGAAAGAGTACATCAAAACTGGCATGACCCAACCGTTAACGGCGCGCACCTTGTTTCCGCCTGACAGAAGACTATTTAACACTTTCTTCAGGCGGCCAAAGAAGCGCTCCTTCAACGATTGCTTCATGTCAGTACCATTGATGCCCAACGCTTCCGACATACCCAAATACTTATAGGTTTCGGATGCGGAGAGGGCTCTGACGTTTATGGAATCCGAGAGTTGGGTTCCCACGGATTCCACAATCTCCCCTCGCTTTACATGCATGACCACACATTTGTCCATACCAAATTCCATCCTGATGGCGCTACTGAAAGTTTCAGTTACTTTCAGTAGCTCCATTAGTTGCAAATTGTTGGAGGCAAAGATTTTTAGATCATCCATGTACAGAAGGTGAGATATAACCTGACCACCTCTCCTCAGCCGATAGCCTAGACCTGAATCCTCCAGCAGTGTGCTTAGAGGATTCAAGGCTAAGCAGAACCAAAGCGGGCTCAAACTATCGCCCTGAAATATGCCTCGCTCGATCCTTATCGGCTCGCTATTCCTCAGGATATTCCGACATCCTGGATAGCGAAGGACCGTCCTCCATCGCCCCATACATGACATCAAGAAGGTGCGCAGAGTTGCATCTACTTTATACAACTCCAGCACCCTCATGAGCCACGTATGTGGCACCGAGTCATAGGCCTTCTTGTAATCTATCCAACATGTCGACAGATCCTTTCGGGAACGACGAACCTGTTGGCTAATGGCCATATCAATGAGGAGTAGCTCCTTAGTACCGCGGGACCCGTTCCTACATCCATTTTGAGAGGCAGACATGATGAAGTTGGTGTCTATATGTTTGTTAATTTTAGCTCTCAAAATGGATGTAAGCACTTTATAGACCGTCGGTAAACACGTGATCGGCCTATAATTTTTGGGTTCCGCGGTGCTACCTGATTTATGGAGCAGGTGGGTAACTCCTGTTGTTAGGAACTGGGGTAGCGAACCAAACTCCAAAGCCGTCTGGTACTGAGCCGCCAAGCGAGCGTGCGATCTTGTGATCCATTTGATCCAAAAGTTCTGCAGTCCGTCTGGCCCTGGAGACTTCCAGTTAGGCAACGGACGGACTGCACGAGCTACATCTTGGGGGCAGATGGTAATAGCCCCCATTTCTGGTATTGGATTGCAGGCTCGCTCGACTTCCCGAGTCCAGTCACCTTCGGTGTGACTGACAGGCACCGACCAGATGCTGCGCCAGAAAGAACACATGGCATCATCATCTGGCAGGCACGTGTCAGCCACACCTTGGTTCGGTCGCTCCCAACCCCTATAAACCCACCTTTCATCGCTCTGGAAGGTGCGATTCTGAGTGTATCGCTCTACTCGCCGCTTATACCTACGAATACGGTTAGCCCATGCATACACTTTCTGCTTCAGGAAGTCGATGCGCTCTGTGACGCAGGACAGATAGTTCTGGGAGCTTATATCAGTCCCTGAGAACGCCCGCCTCACAAAGCGCATCACTCTTGGACGAGTATTGCCGTCTCTGAAGCAGATTAGTTTGCCGATGAGCGCTCTGGCCCCACCAATACGGTGTTCAATTCTGCACTGCCAGGCTGGTACGGTTGGTTTCGGTCGCGTAGCTCTTGAGTCATTGGGAAATTTGACGTGAGCTACACGACATGCCGCTACAGCCGCGCAGTACAGAATCGAATGAGTATCGGTGAGGTCTTCGCAATCATCAAAATAGTTTGATAACTGCGAATCCAGGAGCGCCACCAGCGCCCTATTTTTGTTATGCATGGGCAAACGAGGTAAGCGTGGTCTAAGTTCGGGCGACATGAACCGATATTCCCGAATCGCACACTCCAAAGCATTCCTCAATTCCTCATTGCACTGGGTACTTACATTTGTAGCCCTATCATCACTTCCTTCGTCAGCTTGATCAGTGTTGGACTGTGGTAGTACCACAACAGTCTGCGACGGGGGGGCGATGACACGGCTACTCTGCATTTCACTTCGCAGGTGATCAAGCACAGTGTCATCCAACATATGATTACGTTGGATGACCCGCACCTGATCCGACAGTCGTTGTGCCGAAACGTTGACAGCTGGCTCAAGCACCTGAAAAAGAGAGAGCATCCGAACACGGTACGCGGTCAGATTATTTCCCCCCTCTGTAGCCCCATAGTATGAGCGCATGACGTTTTCATTGATGGATCGTGTCCATCTCATGCGCTGCACACTTCCGCCGGGAGCTGGGACCCTATCAGAGGCCGGTGGGCCTCGAGGTCCTAAGCCGTCCGGCGGCCGGCGTCCTCCTCGTCGACGAGCAGGTGGTGGCGTCGTGGGCGGGGAGAAATACTCGTCGCTCGAGCTCGACGCAACTACCGCGGCTGGTGTCGTCACAGCGCTCACAGTATTTGGGATTTTCTTATTATATTCATATATCCATTATTATTTTTATTATTATGCCTTTTATTTATTTTTATCCTTATTTTGCTATATTTTTAAATATTTTTATAAAACAACTTAAAAAAAAACATTTAAAAATATAAAAAATAGTGGTCCGCCGGTAGCGGGAGCAGGGTCCAAGCTACTGGTGGTTAGGGCTCCAGAGACAGGAACCTCCTCACAATGCGGGCCGTATCAAGGAGTACTGCCTTCTGAATCAGGCCCTTGATCCAACCGCCTAACGAAAGCCTCGAGAGATGTTGGTCGAGGCTTTTTGCCATCAGGCCATTGGCCGATACGACAATCGGCACAATGACAGCCGAGCTCACATTCCACATGTCAACAACCTCGTGTGCTAAGTCGAGATATTTAATTTGTTTCTCTTTCTCCGCTTTCACGAGGTTCCCGTCATGTGGAATGGTAACATCGATAATCATTGTGCGGCGCGCTAATCGATCTATCACTACTATGTCAGGCTTATTAGCGATAATAGTCCTTTATTATTATTATCTCCTTTATTATATTTTACAAACATATAAATTACATTTTTAAATATTTTTTAAAAAATCTGAAAAAAAATAATTAAAAAACATTTAAAAATATAAAAAATAGTATCCCACCGGTATCGGGAACAGGGTCCAAGCTACCGGCGGTCAGGGCTCCAGAGAGAGGAACCTCCTGACAATGCGAGCCGTGTCCAGAAGTACCGCTTTCTGAATCAAGCCCTTGATCCAGCTGCCCAACGAGAGCCTCCTCAGGTGTTTGTCGAGGCTCTTGGCTATTAAGCCATTGGCTGTCACGACTATCGGCACAATGATTGCTGAGTCCACATCCCACATGTCAACAACCTCGCGAGCCAAATCAAGATACTTGATTTCTTTATCTTTCTCGGCTTTCACGAGGTTACAGTCATGCGGGACCGTTATGTCAACAATCATTGTGCGCCGCTGTACTCGATCCACCACCACTATATCAGGCTTATTGGCAATAATAGTCCTGTCAGTGATGATGGATCGATCCCAGTACAATGTGATATTTCCATTTTCGAGAACTGGGTCGGGCACGTACCTGTAGTACGGCACTTCCGATTCCACAAGGCTGTATTTCAGAGCAAGTTGCTGATGGATAATCCTAGCTACAAGGTTGTGTCTATGCAAGTACTCTTCGTTAGCTAGACGAGAACACCCGGAGATAATGTGTCTTATTGATTCCCCCGGACGGTGACATGCCCGACAGATGTCAACCGTGCCGTCTTTCACAATAAATCTCCGGTAATTGTTCGTCATCATAACTTCGTCCATAATTGCACAAATAAAACCTTCGGTTTCTCCAAAGAGGTCACCGAAACGTAGCCAGGTCACGGACGCTAGAAGATCTACATCGGGTCCATGTAGGGCCCGGAAAAAGCGTCCGTGAAGCTCCTTACTCTGCCATACTTCCATGCGATCATTAGTGTCAAGCACTACAGGTTTGCGCCAGTTCTCTTTGGCCAAGGAGAGCGGGGTGAGGCCCTTGTCCACCGCGACCACATCACGATGCATCCCCACGTCGGCTTCTAGGAAATATTCCCTGAGACTGCATATCTCGCGATTGTGTAGGGTCTTAGCGTTTAAAAAGCCTCGACCTCCACACTTTCGCGGGATATACAGTCTCATTACCGATGATCGTGGGTGATGCATTCGGTTTGCAGTCAGCAGTGTACGGACCCTCCTATCCAGGGCGTCGAGTTCGGTCTGAGTCCATTTGAGTATGCCGAAAGAGTACATCAAAACTGGCATGACCCAACCGTTAAAGGCGCGCACCTTGTTTCCGCCTGACAGAAGACTATTTAACACTTTCTTCAGGCGGCCAAAGAAGCGCTCCTTCAACGATTGCTTCATGTCAGTACCATTGATGCCCAACGCTTCCGACATAACCAAATACTTATAGGTTTCGGATGCGGAGAGGGCTTTAAGGTTTATGGAATCCGAGAGTTGGGTTCCCACGGATTCCACAATCTCCCCTCGCTTTACATGCATGACCGCACATTTGTCCACACCAAAGTCCATCCTGATGGCGCTACTGAAAGTTTCAGTTACTTTCAGTAGCTCCATTAGTTGCAAATTGTTGGGGGCAAAGAGTTTTAGATCATCCATGTACAGAAGGTGAGATATAACCTGACCACCTCTCCTCAGCCGATAGCCTAGACCTGAATCCTCCAGCAGTGTGCTTAGAGGATTCAAGGCTAAGCAGAACCAAAGCGGGCTCAAACTATCGCCCTGAAATATGCCTCGCTCGATCCTTATCGGCTCGCTATTCCTCAGGATATTCCGACATCCTGGATAGCGAAGGACCGTCCTCCATCGCCCCATACATGCCATCAAGAAGGTGCGCAGAGTTGCATCTACTTTATACAACTCCAGCACCCTCATGAGCCACGTATGTGGCACCGAGTCATAGGCCTTCTTGTAATCTATCCAACATGTCGACAGATCCTTTCGGGAACGTCGAACCTGTTGGCTAATGGCCATATCAATGAGGAGTAGCTCCTTAGTACCGCGGGACCCGTTTCTACATCCATTTTGAGAGGCAGACATGATGGAGTTGGTGTCTATATGTTTGTTAATTTTAGCTCTCAAAATGGATGTAAGCACTTTATAGACCGTCGGTAAACACGTGATCGGCCTATAATTTTTGGGTTCCGCGGTGCTACCTGATTTATGGAGCAGGTGGGTAACTCCTGTTGTTAGGAACTGGGGTAGCGAACCAAACTCCAAAGCCGTCTGGTACTGGGCCGCCAAGCGAGCGTGCGATCTTGTAAACCATTTAATCCAAAAGTTCTGCAGCCCGTCCGGCCCTGGTGACTTCCAGTTAGGTAACGGACGGACTGCACGAGCTACATCTTGGGGGCAGATGGTAATAGCCCCCATTTCTGGTATTGGATTGCAGGCTCGCTCGACTTCCCGAGTCCAGTCACCTTCGGTGTGACTGACAGGCACCGACCAGATACTTCGCCAGAAAGAACACATGGCATCATCATCTGGCAGGCACGTGTCAGCCACACTTTGGTTCGGTCGCTCCCAACCCCTATAAACCCACCTTTCATCGCTCTGGAACGTGCGATTCTGAGTGTATCGCTCTACTCGCCGCTTATACCTACGAATACGGTTAGCCCATGCATACACTTTCTGCTTCAGGAAGTCGATGCGCTCTGTGACGCGGGACAGATAGTTCTGAGAGCTAATATCAGTCCCTGAGAACGCCCGCCTCACAAAGCGCATCACTCTTGGACGAGTATTGCCGTCTCTGAAGCAGATTAGTTTGCCGATGAGCGCTCTGGCCCCACCAATACGGTGCTCAATTCTGCACTGCCAAGCTGGTACGGTTGGTTTCGGTCGAGTAGCTCTACAGTCATTGGTAAATTTGACGTGAGCTACACGACATGCCGCTACAGCCGCGCAGTACAGAATTGAATGAGTATCGGTGAGGTCTTCGCAGTCATCAAAATAGTTTGATAACTGCGAATCCAGGAGCGCCACCAGCGCCCTATTTTTGTTATGCATGGGCAAACGAGGTAAGCGTGGTCTAAGTTCGGGCGACATGAACCGATATTCCCGAATCGCACACTCCAAAGCACTCCTCAATTCCTCATTGCACTGGGTACTTACGTTTGTAGCCCTATCATCACTTCCCTCGTCAGCTTGATTTGTGTTGGACTGTGATAGTACCTCAACAGTCTGCGACGGGGGGGCGATGACATGGCTACTCTGCATTTCACTTCGCAGGTGATCAAGCACAGTGTCATCCAACATATGATTACGTTGGATGACCCGCACCTGATCCGACAGTCGTTGTGCCGAAACGTTGACAGCTGGCTCAAGCACCTGAAAAAGAGAGAGCATCCGAACACGGTACGCGGTCTGATTGTTGCCCCCCTCTGTAGCCCCATAGTATGAGCGCATGACGTTTTCATTGATGGATCGTGTCCATCTCATGCGCTGCACACTTCCGCCGGGAGCTGGGACCCTATCAGAGGCCGGTGGGCCTCGAGGTCCTAAGCCGTCCGGCGGTGGCGTCGTGGGCGGGGAGAAATACTCGTCGCTCGAGCTCGACGCAACTACCGCGGCCGGTGTCGTCACAGCGCTCCCAGTAGCGCTGGGTACCGGCGGCGGCGAGGCGGAGCTGAGCGATGAGTCCGGAGGTGGTGGGCGTGCTCGACGTGCGGCTGATCTCGTCAACATTTCTTCATTTTTGTTTTCATATTCAGTGATGTTTTACCGGAGGTGACATCTGTCATGTCACCTCCGATGTGGTAGTTTTTGGTTTCAAAATAACATTATGTTGTAGTTTGATGTCGTTATTGAATTTTCTTTGGTTTTGCAGGTTTCAGGTTTACTTCAGAATAAAAATATCTTGTTAAATTGGGTCAAAAAAACTTATAAGAATTAAAATTACGTAAATGAGAAAACGCGACTTTTGTTGATACGGTGTTGCCAGCTTTTTATTATTATTATCTATATATCTATGTATTTACACATATTATTTGACATACATATTATTAGAATATTGAAACAGCCATCACAGAAATAATACTCTATTAGACCACAATACTGTATGGTGCTAGATTAACTGTACAAATTAAATAGAAGAGCAGATTTATTGTTGTTACGAATACTCGATTCGAGGGATCGAAGCCATTGGCGCTTAGCTGCGCTGGAACTTTTTACGATACATTGCTATTACTACGATAGTAAAAATAAGTAATGTATATTTTATTAAAGAACTACTTACATTTTTCCTTATTGCAGGTTGGTTCTTGTAAGCACTTGATGTTAATCTGGAGCTCCTGGTAGCCGAAGTGATGAAACTAATTCACTCTCCAATATTTAAATAGTCGGGGATCCTCGTGAGCTTTTTCCATATATGTAATGCACGCGTGACCCTAAAATCCTGACTCAGGACTTCTTCATATGGATAAATGCTTTGCAATCATAACCAAATCTACAAATCTCCGCCTTAAAGTTTGATATCTAAAGTGTACATTAATATTGGCTAGGTATAGTAACTAGAGTCTAAGTCTTACACACTAGTTAAATTCCGCGACTTGGTTTAGATAATATTTATTTTGTTACAGCATTAAATTATTATTCATGTATTCTATACCGATATAACACAGTACGAAAATTTACGCAGTCGGGTGACTGTGTTAAGCAAAAGACGGTGGCATTACCGGTGAACATTACCTTTCTTTCGGTAATATAAAAATTATAAGTTTGAAGAATAAGATAATAATAATAATAATAATAAAAGAATAAGATAGAAGAATAAGATAATAATAATAATAATAATAAAAGCTGGCAACACCGTATCAACAAAAGTCTCGTTTTCTCATTTACGTAATTTTAATTCTTATAAGTTTTTTTTGACCCAATTTAACAAGATATTTTTATTCTGAAGTAAACCTGAAACCTGCTAAACCAAAGAAAATTCAATAACGACATCAAACTACAACATAATGTAATTTTGAAACCAAAAACTACCGCATCGGAGGTGACATGACAGATGTCACCTCCGGTAAAACATCACTGAATATGAAAACAAAAATGAAAAAATGAAGAAATGTTGACGAGATCAGCCGCACGTCGAGCACGCCCACCACCTCCGGACTCATCGCTCAGCTCCGCCTCGCCGCCGCCGGTACCCAGCGCTACTGGGAGCGCTGTGACGACACCGGCCGCGGTAGTTGCGTCGAGCTCGAGCGACGAGTATTTCTCCCCGCCCACGACGCCACCACCTGCTCGTCGACGAGGAGGACGCCGGCCGCCGGACGGCTTAGGACCTCGAGGCCCACCGGCCTCTGATAGGGTCCCAGCTCCCGGCGGAAGTGTGCAGCGCATGAGATGGACACGATCCATCAATGAAAACGTCATGCGCTCATACTATGGGGCTACAGAGGGGGGCAACAATCTGACCGCGTACCGTGTTCGGATGCTCTCTCTTTTTCAGGTGCTTGAGCCAGCTGTCAACGTTTCGGCACAACGACTGTCGGATCAGGTGCGGGTCATCCAACGTAATCATATGTTGGATGACACTGTGCTTGATCACCTGCGAAGTGAAATGCAGAGTAGCCATGTCATCGCCCCCCCGTCGCAGACTGTTGAGGTACTATCACAGTCCAACACAAATCAAGCTGACGAGGGAAGTGATGATAGGGCTACAAACGTAAGTACCCAGTGCAATGAGGAATTGAGGAGTGATTTGGAGTGTGCGATTCGGGAATATCGGTTCATGTCGCCCGAACTTAGACCACGCTTACCTCGTTTGCCCATGCATAACAAAAATAGGGCGCTGGTGGCTCTCCTGGATTCGCAGTTATCAAACTATTTTGATGACTGCGAAGACCTCACCGATACTCATTCAATTCTGTACTGCGCGGCTGTAGCGGCATGTCGTGTAGCTCACGTCAAATTTACCAATGACTGTAGAGCTACGCGACCGAAACCAACCGTACCAGCTTGGCAGTGCAGAATTGAGCACCGTATTGGTGGGGCCAGAGCGCTCATCGGCAAACTAATCTGCTTCAGAGACGGCAATACTCGTCCAAGAGTGATGCGCTTTGTGAGGCGGGCGTTCTCAGGGACTGATATTAGCTCTCAGAACTATCTGTCCCGCGTCACAGAGCGCATCGGCTTCCTGAAGCAGAAAGTGTATGCATGGGCTAACCGTATTCGTAGGTATAAGCGGTGAGTAGAGCGATACACTCAGAATCGCACGTTCCAGAGCGATGAAAGGTGGGTTTATAAGGGTTGGGAGCGACCGAACCAAAGTGTGGCTGACACGTGCCTGCCAGATGATGATGCCATGTGTTCTTTCTGGCGAAGTATCTGGTCGGTGCCTGTCAGTCACACTGAAGGTGACTGGACTCGGGAAGTCGAGCGAGCCTGCAATCCAATACCAGAAATGGGGGCTATTACCATCTGCCCCCAAGTTGTAGCTCGTGCAGTCCGTCCGTTACCTAACTGGAAGTCACCAGGGCCGGACGGGCTGCAGAACTTTTGGATTAAATGGTTTACAAGATCGCAAGCTCGCTTGGCGGCCCAGTACCAGACGGCTTTGGAGTTTCCATCCGAAACCTATAAGTATTTGGGTATGTCGGAAGCGTTGGGCATCAATGGTACTGACATGAAGCAATCGTTGAAGGAGCGCTTCTTTGGCCGCCTGAAGAAAGTGTTAAATAGTCTTCTGTCAGGCGGAAACAAGGTGCGCGCCTTTAACGGTTGGGTCATGCCAGTTTTGATGTACTCTTTCGGCATACTCAAATGGACTCAGACCGAACTCGACGCCCTGGATAGGAGGGTCCGTACACTGCTGACTGCAAACCGAATGCATCACCCACGATCATCGGTAATGAGACTGTATATCCCGCGAAAGTGTGGAGGTCGAGGCTTTTTAAACGCTAAGACCCTACACAATCGCGAGATATGCAGTCTCAGGGAATATTTCCTAGAAGCCGACGTGGGGATGCATCGTGATGTGGTCGCGGTGGACAAGGGCCTCACCCCGCTCTCCTTGGCCAAAGAGAACTGGCGCAAACCTGTAGTACTTGACACTAATGATCGCATGGAAGTATGGCAGAGTAAGGAGCTTCACGGACGCTTTTTCCGGGCCCTACATGGACCCGATGTAGATCTTCTAGCGTCCGTGACCTGGCTACGTTTCGGTGACCTCTTTGGAGAAACCGAAGGTTTTATTTGTGCAATTATGGACGAAGTTATGATGACGAACAATTACCGGAGATTTATTGTGAAAGACGGCACGGTTGACATCTGTCGGGCATTTCACCGTCCGGGGGAATCAATAAGACACATTATCTCCGGGTGTTCTCGTCTAGCTAACGAAGAGTACTTGCATAGACACAACCTTGTAGCCAGGATTATCCATCAGCAACTTGCTCTGAAATACAGCCTTGTGGAATCGGAAGTGCCGGTGGTGGATCGAGTACAGCGGCGCACAATGATTGTTGACATAACGGTCTCGCATGACTGTAACCTCGTGAAAGCCGAGAAAGATAAAGAAATCAAGTATCTTGATTTGGCTCGCGAGGTTGTCGACATGTGGGATGTGGACTCAGCAATCATTGTGCCGATAGTCGTGACAGCCAATGGCTTAATAGCCAAGAGCCTCGACAAACACCTGAGGAGGCTCTGGTTGGGCAGCTGGATCAAGGGGTTGATTCAGAAAGCGGTACTTCTGGACACGGCTCGCATTGTCAGGAGGTTCCTCTCTCTGGAGCCCTGGCCGCCGGTAGCTTGGACCCTGTTCCCGATACCGGTGGGATACTATTTTTTATATTTTTAAATGTTTTTTAATTATTATTTTTTCAGATTATTTAAAAATGTAATTTATAAGTTTGTAAAATATAAAGGAGATAATAATAATAATGAATTAGAGTAGTGTACCTACCACTTCAATGTGCGCTTGAATAATTATTTAACTGTATTAATATTTATTTATTTCTTTGTTTCACTCCATTCAGGTCGCACGAAAACGCTGAGACCCTTTTTCCCTCCGACGTCGACGAGGAACCTCAGGTTCCAAAAAAGAAGCATGACGGGCGAAAAAGGAAGCAAGAATCAACTCGCAAGACAGAGCCGGCACGAGGATCGTGGTCGTCACCATCGAGAACGAGTCCGATGCCAGGGCCGTCCACTTCCGTGATGCATCGGCCGCCGACATCGGTGCCACCGTCGTCCCGTCCTTCAAAGAAGCCGTATATCAAACCCATCCCTCAGACGAAGTGCACGGTATACGATCTGTTTGGAACCGATAGCGAGGACGATGAGAAGCAGTTCCCTGCAGTTACTGGTAAAACACCGTTGGCTTCATATATAGCACGACGCCTTGCAAACGGCCATTCACGCCAAACCCATGAAAACAAGCCGGGAACGCACTATATTGATTTAAAAATATACCGGTGCGATGAAATAGATAAAGTTCCGCCGATGAATAGGTGGCACCAAGCAATTGTCACGCTTAAAAAACAAACCTTTGACAATACAGATGCTTGGCAACATTTGTCTAATTTTATAATGGCTACACGAAAAGAGTATGTTAACTGCCCTCCAACATTTGTAAGTATGTAATTATTATTGAAATAGTACTTAATTTAAAAAGTTGGTAGATATCTCATTATAACACATGCCTATTCACTTATACACTTTTTTTTTTGTATTACTCTCTTTTAATAGCTAGTTAATATTATCTTTCAAATTCAAGTTTTATCAAATCGGGTCATAGTACAATTATGTAACAAATAATAGGCGGATCGCGATTACATTATTATAGATACACAATATTACTATACTTAGATGGTTATAAAACATTTATTTTATTTTGTAATCTACAAATGAATAAGAATAAATAGATCTAAGATGTAAACTATTATAATGCAATAGTAACCTTAGGCGGTACTTACTTATATAAATAAATAAATCATGTAATCGGCTAGAGAAATTAAGTATTATTAGTAATTCATATTACATCAAATTTGATTTAATGTTCATTGTTTTTTTTTCTTTCTTTCTTACTGTTACATCTAATCCCGGAACCAGAACAAATAACAACGATATAATAATATGTCAAAAATGCCACATTGAAATACCTAAAATTGAATACCAGTATCATTTGAGAACGAATTTGCATAAATCTAATTGCATACTAAAAACTGAAATTGAAAATATCGATATAATAGCCACGGCTTTTAAAAAGAGAATAATAAGTTACAAACTAAATCCATCAATGGAATACCTGACACCTGAGGAATTCCTCATGGAGAATCAGCATAAAGTCATCAGACTTATTAACGATTGTTTGATAAAACATAATTGTGTTAAATTAAACTTTGAGCTTTTTGCTTATTTCATTCTTCCAAAATCTGATGAGCAACAGCTTAACCCTTAAATGCATGAATTTTTGTCTTTAATCAATAAAAGGACATGGCCAAAAATTGTATGGGCTTGTACCCCAGAATGTACAGATACAAAATATATGTCATTTAATAGTACTGATCTTCTACAAACAAAATTAAAAAGAGGCATATTGCTGAGCAGTTGTGGACAAAAGTTATGAACGTTTGAAAAGGTTGATTTTTTGCACTATGGCTAAGGTATTTCATGTAAATTAATGTGTATATATCTGTGCCAGGCGTTTAATATAAATAGTATTTTAGTTAAAAAAAAAAAATCGCATTTTTTTATAATCTGATAAAATCTATAGTTTGTAACTATTGTTTATAGCACTTTAAGTAAACTACAGTAGCATATTCTGTATATGGCAAATAATAAAACAAAGAACATTATTTTAATCATTTAATGTTATCAAAACATTATTTCAGTTCCAAAATGTCGCGTCTTCTTGCACGTATAACTGATCTCCAACAGCCATAACAAACATTGGTATGACCAAGTTGTCTTTCCCTTGAATTGGTTAAAAGGCGTCTTGGTGTATTGTCATAACAGGCACCACAGACACAGCTATGAGGTGACAACTGTGAAGGTAAAATAGGAACCTATTAGTCTTAGATTTGACCACGACGTTAGAATATGGAGTAAATAATACCTGTCGTAAATATTTTAGTAGGAGGTACTTATTGAAACTAGAACTTACCTCAAAAGTTAACCACTCCTATAGAAGAACTCATCACATCAGGGGGTAATGATGTTATTACATGCCGCCTGTGCGCGTTCTCTTATTGGGAAAACTACAGTCAACACACGCTTGTAAACGGTCCATTTTCGTTGTTTGTAATTATATAGTTTACAGTCATTATTAGTTAGAGCACTCGTGTGGCGCTACGACACTATAAAATATAAACGTATAAGCGAAAACAATGAAACAAAAACACGATTCGAACGAGAAACGAGAAAACCGGCACAAACGTCTATTCTATTCTATTTTTATATATGGCAATGGTGCCGATGTCGACAATTCTGCCAATGTCAAATGTGATCTGTTAAAACGTGCGAAGGAGGAAAAAGATTAAAATTAAAAAAAAAAACAGTAATATAAAAAAAAAATAACTATTTGATTACAGACAGTTGAGTTTACTGTGAAACTTGTAGACAAAAAATTATTAGTAGGTACACTGAAACAAACAAACAAAAATTATTGTTAGTAATATAATTAATGTACATAAATAGTCGATAAACTACACAAAAAACATCATAATTTAATGTCATTGACACGAATAAAAAACATCAAAGCCTCAAAGAGCTTTGGAGAAGAATGTGTTAGTAGGGATGGAAAGTTAGTTGGGACAGGGATCTTTAGTTTAGGGAGATGGCTATACAAGTCATGGGCTGGGTTATTATTAGAGCAGTTAAAGAAGATGTGCTCCAAAGTACCTTCATCCAACCCACATTCACAGAGCGATGAGTCTCTGACCCGAATTTTATTAAGGAAGACCGGCGTACAACAATGGCCTATGCGAAGACGGCAAAGAATAGAAATCACTTTCTTTGATATTTTTTTGTACGGGTAAAACCAGGGCTTGGGAGTAACGTTAGGCTGTATTGCGTGATAAAAAGCACCTTTCCGTTTACTTGAATTTAGCCACTGTACCTGCCATGAGGTTATCAAGTTATTTTTTGGGAGACTCAGCAAATCGTAACCCTGACATTGAAAATGTTTGAGGTCGACAGCTTGAGACGTAACTGCATCCTTAGCAAGAGAATCAACATATTCGTTTCCTCTTATGCCACAATGACTTGGAATCCAAACCAAGTGTACGGTTTTGTGATTCTTGGCACAAGAGAAAAGAGACTTTTTGATTTGAAGCAGTATTGGACTGTGCAGTTTGCTCTTGAAAGGATTCTGCTCCAAAGCTTGCAAGCAGCTAAGTGAGTCTGTAAAGATGACCCCAAAACTTATGCTATGAGCCTCAATAAATAAACACGCTTCTAATATGGCCACGCACTCACCTGTAAACACTGATGATTGTGCAGGGCATCTAAATTTTAAAACAATTTTGGAGTTTTGGTAGTATACCGCTGCACCAGTGCAGCTTGCATCTGATAATTTAGAGGCATCTGTAAAGAATCTTTCAAAATTGTACCATCGCTCACAAACCGCTGCGTTGAAAATAGAGTCCGCCGAAGGAGACTTTTTCGATATGCCAATATTGTAAAAGATATCTGGTTTAAAACATATAGTTTCATAGTCAAAACTGAAAATAGGAAGTTTCGGGTATTGAATAATGGGGGAATCTAAATTTTGATAATAACGGAGGGATTTTAAAAACAGAGGGACTTCTTTATGGTGCCAATAATTGGAACTTCGGCATACAACATCCAAGTCATTGACTTTTTGAACAAGAGGGTGAGAGGATTTGGTGATGGCTCTAGCCCAGAATCTCGATGCTAGGTACTGCCTTCTCAAGTCTAACGGTGGTTCTGCGCACTCTACCTGCAACGCGTTAATTGGTGAGGACTTCATACATCCCGATATGATCCGTAGACACTTAGCCTGAATTCTGTCTAACCTTGCCAAAGCACCCTTGTTGCAGGGAATTAAAAGAAATGATCCGTAGTCCAGAACACTCCGAATTAAGGCATTGTATACCAGTTTCATGGTGTAGGGATGTGCACCCCACCAGACCCCGGCAAGCACTTTTAAAATAGGAATAGTCCTCTCGCATCTATTAACTAAATAATTTAGGTGATGAAGACCACTCAATTTGGAATCTAAAAAGACACCTAAAAATTTTACTTTTACAGAAACCGGTATACACTGTCTTTGGATATTCAGTGAAATTTGTGGGATCAACCTCCTGCGGGAAAACACAACTACAGCACTTTTGGGGGCAGACAAACTCAGTCCGTGGGAATTTAGCCATTGGTTTAGAGAGTCCAGGGATACGCAAAGAGATGATGCGGCGTCGCTAGCTGAGCTGTTGGTAACATATAAAGCCAAGTCGTCAGCATATTGCAAAATTTGACAATTGTTATTGAGGCATGAACCGATGTCAGCTGTATATAAGTTGTACAGTAAAGGACTAAGAACTGAGCCTTGTGGTAGGCCCTTCCATGACATCCTGACGTCAAATTCTTCACCTGGGACTCTCAAAACCAAAGACCGAGACATCAGCAAACTGCAGATGCACTGTACCATCCTCACCGGTATTCTCAGCTGTTGCAATTTGTGCCTGAGAATGGGAAGAAGGACATTATCATATGCAGAGGAGACATCTAAAAAGGCAGCGACTACGGATTCATTTTTCGAAAACGATGAGCGTATATCTGAGACCAAAACCCCAACACTGTCCATGGTACTGAGTCCCTTTCTAAAACCAAATTGAGACCTAGGAAGTAAGTCTCTCGATTCTACTATAAATTCTAATCGGTTCTTAATTAGGTGTTCCAATATTTTCGCAAGGACGGATGACAAAGCGATTGGTCTGAAGCTGTTAGGGTCATCAGCATGTTTGCCAGGTTTTAAAATAGGTATAATAATTTGAGTTTTCCACTGATCAGGGACCCAGCCATTGGTGTAACAAAAATTTAAAATGTCTAAAAAATATTTCCTTGCTCTATGTCCTGCATGTGACATAAAAGAATAGACAATACCGTCAATACCTGGGGCAGAGTCATGAACATTTTCCAACACTGAGTTAAGCTCCTGCATAGAAAATGGTGCATCAAAGGGATCCTCTGAATAGATGAGAGACGGCTGATTATGTTCTGTTTCCGATGGTACATACGGAGGAGCCAGTTTGTCAAAGAACTGCTCGGCAGTCTCTCGAGGGATAGGGGAAGAAATTGAAGGGGAACATCCAGATCGGAAGCGGTTGATCTTCTTCCATACTACTGATAAAGGAGTGGAGGGGGACAGAGATCCACAAAAGTCAGCCCAACCGGCACGTTTCTTCCTTCGCAGCAATCTTTTAGATTTGGCGAGGGTCCTATTAAATGCTATGAGGTTATCGCTAACCATCGCCCCATTATACACCAGTTCAGCCTCATCTCTTTCTCTTATGGCTGTTGAGCATTCCTGATCCCACCATGGTGGAGGAGGAATCTTCCCACGTGCTGAGTTTTTAACAGGAAAGCATGAGTCAGCACTAGCTGTTATGGCAGAAATGAAGTGATTATAGCAGTTTGACACATGGAGAGGACTAAGAGAATCAAAATCAAGGGATACTAAATTATGAAGTGAATCAATTTTGTCCTCCAATAAAGAGGAATACTTTGCCCAATCAGGATTAGACAAGTTATACCTCAAGAGTGGAGGACTGGATTTTTCTAAGTAAGTTTTTTCAGCTAAGGATATTATAATTGGATAGTGGTCACTGCCATGTGACAAACTGGTACACTCCCAATGACATGATGCTGCGATATCCAGTGTACAAAATGTTAGATCAACACAACTTTTATGTTGTCCAGGAAGAGACCTGCGAGTTGGGCAACCATTGTTGAGGATACACAGATTAAGGTCATCTAAGACTTCAACTAAACCTTCCCCAAAAGAGTCACAACGTTCAGAACCCCACCTAAAGTGATGGCAGTTGAAGTCCCCCATAACAAGTACAGGGCCCTCTATGTTTTCTAACATATGTTTTATTAATGGGAGAAAACTTTGATGAGGGTGAGCAATATAAATAGATAAGAGGGTTATACCCTCTACCCGACCGGCAACAATGCTAATAACATCACCTAGAGGAGGTAAGGATACAGCCACAAGTGGAACACGATTGTTCACGCAGAGGGCCGACCCGCCATAGCCATCAGATCGGTCGCATCTGAGAATATTGAAGGAAGGTAACCGAAAACTAAGACTCGGAACTAGCCAAGTCTCAGCAAGAGAACAAGCTAAAGGTTTGTATTTGTTCAGAAGAAATGTGAGGTCGTGTTTCTTATGCCACACGCTCCTCACATTCCATTGAAGGAACACTAACCGAGCCATTATTATGGGATGAGAGTGAGTTTATAAGTAAAGAAGCAACGTTGGACGGTAACTGATTTTTATTGGATGAAGAAATTAAAGTTAACAGGAGTTTACTAAGAAGTTCAATAATGGAAGACAAGTTTTCAGGAGATTCTGCTAGTTGACTCTTGAGAGCAGAGCCATTAGGCTGGGAAGATTGGGGGGTGCTAGAGAACTGTTGATGAGCTGTTTTATCATAGGAGGGAGAAAGGGGAGCATGGGTCTTTGGCTTAAGAAACACAGTTTTACGGTATGACTGAGTCTGTGATTTAGCTATTTCTGCATAACTACGAGTAGATATTGGAACTGTTTTACTTGCTTCTGAATAGGAAATCACTTTCTCAGCCATTATTGTTTTAATAGACTTCTGCCTGCTGTACTCCGGACAGGCTCTGCTATTTGCAAAGTGACTTCCAGAGCACAACACACAGAAGGCTTCGCTCTCAGCAATGCTACAACCATCACCGGGGTGATCATTGCCACACTTGCTGCAACGGGGTTTGGAACGACAAAGAGATTCTACATGACCAAATCGGCAGCACTTGCGGCATTGAATGGTGGGGTAAATATACTGTTCTACAGTTAGAGATGTATAAAAACAGAAAATCCGTTTTGGTAAAACTTGGCCATCAAAAGTGATGACACAAGTTTCTGTGGGTCTGTATTCAATTAAACCGTCTCTATTAACCTTTCTGTTGAATCGTCTAACTTTTATAATTGGACCACAGCCTACTGGGACTTTTAAATATGACAGTACTTCCTCTTCTGAGAATTCAGTAGGGATGCCACTAACAACGCCCATACGGGTTATATTAAAAGACGGGATTACAGCCTCATATAAATTTGTCCCCAAAACAATATTTGATAAAAACGCGTTAGCATCCTGAGGGGATGTAAATTCAACAGATACGCGATTTCTACCTACTCGCTTGACTGCAGCAATATTAGATATATTCTGATTGGCCAAAAAGCGCCCGAATGAAACTGGATGTAGGGTAGTTCCAGAATTAGATTGAGATTCCTTTCGGGAAACATGAACAATAAAGGGTCCTTTATCTGTAACTAAGTACTTATCGCGGCCTATAGTCGTTCTCGGTTGTTTAGTAGGGAGATTGGGAACATCTTCTTTCGTACCGTGACGTTTACGCATGTTAGTCTGGGATGTAAGGATTTGGGACTCCAGATTACAGACCACATCTGCAAACTGGCTTAATGGGTTAGGGGTGGCGTTTGGATCAGACGGAGAAAAGCCGGATATGGGGGTAGTAGGGATTTCATCAGGAGGGTCTGGAGGTTTATTTTTATCCATATTCATATTGAATAAGGATAATGGTGACCAAAATGGTTAAAAACAAACACAACAAACCTGATATCAGTTACCAACAAAATCACACACAAACAAACACAATAACAAGTCACAATAAACACAATTACACAGAAAAACAGCCAAAATTCAAACACACGTGTTACCCAGAAGCACAATGTGGCGAGAATCCCGGCACAAACGTCAAAGAAGGAATATGGTATTGACAATTGACATGTGTCAGCGGTGTTGCCAGTAATAACGTCATATTATCCTATCCGTAACTGCACTAACATCTATACATTCAGTCATAGATGGTTCGATTTATAGACAAGAACACATTTAAAGAATACGTTTTATTACATTATGGTTACGAATAATTTACGTGTATATTTAAGGCCTGTAAATAATAAATAAACGCTTAGGCGTTTATTTATTATTTTAAAAACCTTCATATAATATTTTTTTCCCTGTTCTGAACTTATCTAATATTATATGGCAACATTAAAAGGTATATAAAACGCAAATCAAACAGAAAAACTTTTAATTACGATTATTTCTCCACTTCTGCTATGATGCATAAAAAGTTTTTCAAAATTCTTTATTTATTTGATTTTAATTATCTGCATTAAATGTAAGTTTGTACTCCGTGGGGCACACTTTGTCCATCTCCTTTGAAATAAATCGGAAAGTAGGTATGGAAAATATATTTTTTATTTTCAAAAAAACATATTGATGTACTCCTACATCATCATGTACAATCGGTCCTTAAATTTCCTACGTACTATTCATGAAGCAATTATTTTTTGCATTTAGACATAAAGGAACTTTGCATTTGCTACAAGACCACTGTGTGGTACCCTTACATAGTGGAATTTTACACCTCAATCTATTCGAAAATATAGGCCATTGACCAACGCCGTCTTTTCGTACATCTATAGACGGCAAAGGATAAGATGACCCTTTAGGTTTTTCGACTGTAAACTTTGCTCTAATGAGCCATTACTAGGCCGACCTCTTTTATTACCATTATAAGATCCCACATTGCAAAGAGAATCAGCCAAATCATTGCGGAACTGACCAAGATTTGGTAGTTGTTCGCTTGGGATGCCTTTTGCAATAAGGTTTTTCTTCATAAGTATCCATGAATTAATCACTGCAAGGTCCAATAGATGATAGAATAGGCGGAGGTACCATTTGCGGCTTTTCACTCTTATACGATAGCGACCTAAGTAGCTATCCATCAAGTCCACTCCCCCCATGTGCATATTATATTCTTGCACTATTTTTGGACAACATACATCAATCTTTTGCTTTAGCCGCTTATCATACCGACAGATAGTACCTACGGGTTGCGAGCCAATATAAGTAGACAATAAAGTAACCACCTTGTTGTCTTTCCACACCGTAGCTGAAAAGTCAACACCATCATGGTGAGAAATCCTTTCCTCATAAGTACTCCTAGGAATCGTCGTCTTCATGAGGTCTTTCTTGTCTGGGAGTCTACAATTAGGCAATCTATTCTGTTGCACAGTTCCGACACAATGGATTCCTTGTTTCGACAAATAGTATGCCAGGGGCAATGACGTAAAAAATCTCGAAAAACACTATATGATTCCTCATTCTTGGTATCACTCTAGCCAACCGTAAGACAACATTATTGGTAACTCCCAAATCTGGTTCATTTGCTAGTCTGTTTCTTTTTTCTTCCTGTCCAGAGTACACTTCAAAGCGGTAGGCATATCCCATGAGACTACATAAAACAAATAGCTTGTAGCCCCATTTATGGGGCTTATTTGGTAAATACTGTTTTAGAAAATGTCCTATTTTAGTAGAACACATTTGTTCGTCTATCGGAATAGAAGAAAAAGTTTCGTTCAGGTGGTCTATTACAGGTCTGATTTTGTGTAGGCGATCGTGGTTTGGATGATCTCTCGGAAGATGTTTTGATTGTCGTTGAAATGCAACATGCTTCTTATGGCCTCAAAACGATTCACCGGCATTGCGTTCTTTATTAGTTCGTAGACAAATTTTTCGTTCCAAAAAGAACGCACACTAGGAAAATGTTGAACAGACATAAATAATAGTATTCCAATATTTTTTTTTAGTTCGCTAACATTTATCAAAAAAGAGGTCGCTGGGTTTGTTTGGATGGCATAGAGATTGGTTTCATCTACAATTTTTTGAAGAAAATCTGGAGTAAAATAATGAAGGAAACATCTGTATGGTGTATCGAGGTTAGCTGTATGCGGATCGAATGTTCGTAAATTAATTTAGAGGCATCATAAGTAATGTAATCTTTTTCCAAATAAGGCTACGTCTGTCTATCTGATTTACTAAGTTATGTTGCAATTCGTCCGGAACAGATGGCTCAGGATTGTCGTCGACTAAAGGTGGGTCACTATGTACTTCGGGTTCGCCTAACGTCTCATCTTCTTCCGTCAAATCTTGGATAATTTCTCGAGTGCTCGTGTAAAATTGATCCTCGTCATCATTCTCATTCTCTAACCCATCATCCGAGACATTACCGTCTTCTAAAGCAGCTAAGAGTTGTTCGATATCCTTATTTTGCAGGGACCGAGACATTCTGTGAAAATATAAACGTAAACTCGTAAGAAATTAATGTGAAAATAATTCAGCCTCATTGTAATCTATATAATTATAGAAATAATAACCTAATTACTAAAAAAATACTCAATTTCGGTAGTTTTACAGTGGATCCCGTCTCACGTACAGATTCAGGATAACGAAAGAGCAGATCTTTTGGCCAACCAAGCCGTGTCAGATGGAGTTTCTGTAAATGTTCCTCCTTTGTATACAGATTATTTAAGACTAGTAAAGCAACCGTGTATAGATATGTGGAGTGAATATTTTAACCAGAGGTCAACAGAAAAGGGAATTTGGTACAAGACCATCCAACCACAGCTTCCAGTGTATAGTTGGACTGATCAAAATCTGCTGAGCAGAAGTGATTTAGTTATGGCACTAAGACTTCGTTCCGGTCACATTCCATCAAATAAGTTTGGTTTTCTGATGAAAAAGGTTACGTCACCCAACTGTGAAGAATGTGGAGTCGTCGAGAATGTACAACATGTTTTGATGGAGTGTGTGCGGAATGAGGCTTTGCGATTTAATTTACTCGGTCCTACAAATAAGTATGATATTGGAGAATGTAATGCTATCCTGGCTTGTCCTTTATCGGAACAAGCTAGGATACTTTACAAACTGGCATTATTTATATTAAAGTAAGAGTTAAATGTTTTTAGGTTTATTGATTGTGTACAACTGTTACAGGGCGACGTTATCGCTCAGCGATAAAGCCATTTAAATAAAGAGAAAAAAAAAATCGAGCAAAGAAAGACTTGTCTATAAGGACATGCTGCATTATTCAAATGCTCATAAGAGACATTTTAATCCTGATGGACAAATAAGAGGCGATAAGGGAATATAATATCGTGAAGTAATCAAACCATTATTTTCGGAAACATTAAATGAAAATTTTCACACTGGTGGAAGCTTACCAATCGTGAAGAAATGCAGAAATAACACTGATTTGGTTTATTGGGATGACCCTAACGAACTGGTTGAGAGATTGAAACTATTAGTTGCTTCCAGAGATGCTGGCAACACAAACCATGATAACGAAATTTTATCTATAGTTGAAGAATTGAAAGAAAGAATAAATACTCACGATTAAAACGTTTTCATTCAGTATTATAGACGAATGCAACAAATGTACTGAATTGCGAACATGAGCAAAACCGACGTGGTAAACGAAATTCATAAAAATGCGAGGGTGAACTTTCCACGAAGATGCGTTATTACGAAAGATATAGATGACCTGTGGCAAGCAGACTTAATCGATATGCAATCAATTTCAAAGCAAAATAAAAATTACAGATTTATTCTTGCTATTATTGACACATTCTCGAAATATGCTTGGACTTTTCCTCTCAAAAGTAAAACCAAGGATGATGTATATAACTCTTTTAGGAAATTATTGGATAAAGGGCGTGTTCCTAAAAAATTGCAAACGGATAATGGATCTGAATTTTACAATAATCAATTTCAAAAGCTTGTGTAAACGTATCACATTAATCATTATTCAACCTTCTCAACAAAAAAGGCTTCAATAGTTGAGCGATTTATCAGGACGTTCAAATCAAAAGTCTATAAGGAATTTAGTTTAAGAGGCAGCTACAATTGGATAGATAGCACGCTTAATAATGTTATTTACAAATACAATCACACTTATCATCGGACAATTGATGAAGTTCCCGCTAATGTGGATAATATTAATAAAAAACATATATATGAAAGGTATTCAAGGTTGGTAAAAAATCATAATATTAAAAGCAAATATAAAATTGGTGATTATGTGCGTATCAGTAAATACAAAGGAACTTTTGAAAAAGGTTACACTCCCAACTGGTCTACAGAAATATTTAAAATTCGGATGATACAAAATACAACTCCTATCACCTACTTAATAGAAGATACAATCAGAGGTCAGCCTATTTTAGGTGCATTGGTTTTAGTAAAGTGGTTAGGTTTGTCTCCATCTGAAAGTTGTTGGATTGATAAATCAAATATATTATTATTATAAATATTATAACATTCATTAACGACAACTCAAATTATAAGTATTTAATAAAATGTTTAATCCAGATTCATCAGTCTTATAATGTGTATTGGAGAGAGTAGTCTTCTCAATTGGATTATAAATCACTTACCTTTTGAATTACACTTACCAGGATACAATTATTGTGGTCCTGGTACAAAATTAATTAAAAGGCTTACACAAGGACATAACGGAATTAATAAATTAGACGATTATTGCAAAGATCACGACATTGCCTATCATAAATCATCAATCAACTTAAAGGATCGACACGAAGCTGATTTAATTTGATTAAATATGGCGAAAGAACGAGCAATTTTTTCACCTACACTCGCATCTGAAGCAGTTCTGCTTCAGATGCGAGTGTAGGTGAAAAAATTGCAGCACGTTTAGTAAGCCGGGCTATGTCGACCAAAATTAAAACTGGTTCTGGTCTGAAAAGCAGTAGTACAAACTGCAATCGAAAAGTCACATCTGGAAAAGGGTTAAAAAGTAAATAAAAAAAAAACATTTCTAAAACCAAGAGGCAAATGAAAAAATTAAAACCAAAAAGTAACAAAATTGCTATAGATTTGGCTATCGCCGCTGCCAGAGAATTAGCTGATAATTCATCTATTAAACTTCCTCGTGTTATTCCTATACCAAAAACTGGTGGACTTTTGCCATTGATTCCTATTTTTGCGGGATTATCAGCGGCGGGAACATTAGCAGGTGGTGCAGCTGGTATTGCTAAAACCATTAACGAATTCAAGATGGCTAAAAAATTGTTGGATGAATCGAAGAGACACAATAAAAAAATGGAAGCGCTTTGCATTGGGAAAGGATTACACCTAAAACCACATAAAGATGGGCTTGGAATTTTTGTATCGAAGGAAAAAAACTAAAATATCGGCTACCCAAACGAGCCTAAACTAACTTTGACATTTTGAGATATGGAAAATGTATTCCTTATTTTAGAGGTGTCTTTATGAGAGATGAACTCCCCAAATGCCCTTTTATAAAAGAATGCTGAGTTATTAATTTAGATAGTTCTAAAAACCCTGGTTCACATTGGGTAGCCTATGCAAAATATAATGATTATATTGAGTATTTCGACAGTTACGGAAATCTTAAACCACCCAAGGAATTTATAAAATACGTAGGGGGTAATCCGATATAATTATGAAAATGTACAACGTGATCACCCCTTTAATTGTGGGCATCTATGTTTGGATTTCTTAAAGAGTTTTTGGTGTAGTCAAAGAATAAAATGAATAGGGTCTTCCTTAAGACTTCAGTATGAAGGCATGGCTACATGGTTACCATCTCTGGAAACAAATCTGAATTGGTTTCGTATTTCAACCACCTCTACATTTATCGGACCAATACGAGTGCGGTTTGCTATACTTTTCAGTATTAAATTCTAGACTAATTTAAATTCTAGAATATTTTAAAAGATTTTAGGATTTGCGGAGGATTACAATAAAGTTGTGATAAATTGTAAACATGAACTTGTTCTAAATAGAAGTAACTCCAACTTAAACAGTATCATAGCGAGTGATGATGTAGCGCATTTTCAAATAGACATACAAAGATTGCAATGGCGTGCACCACTTATAAAGGTGTCAGACCGCGAACGACTGACTTTACTAAAACACTTGGAAAGAGATAAACCTATTCAGATAGCGTTTCGGAATTGGGATTTATATGAGTATCCTTTGCTCCTTAAAACTACATAGCATTCTTGGTCAGTTAAGACTGCATCACAATTAGAGAAACCTCGATATGTAATTTTTTGCTTGCAAACCAACAGAAAAAATAATAAAACCAAAGACAGTTCTCTGTTCGATCACTGTGGGGTTACCAACGTTACACTATTTTTGAATTATTATCCATACGAGCCTATAAACTTAAATTTTTCCGAGAACAAATACAATATATTATATGAAATGTATGTGAAATTTCGTCAGTCGTATTACAACTATCCTGCCGACCGACCAAATCAAGCAAGGGGTCGCCCTTGCTTGATTTGGTCGGTTTCAAAGAGAAGGCCCCACTTTTTATCATAGACTGTTCACGACAAAACGATAGTTTCAAAACAAGCCCCGTAGATGTGCGGTTAGAGATTGAATGTTCAGCGCCAATACACGATAATACAACTGGATATTGTTTAATTATTAACGTCCGACTTGTGGAATAGTATACCTTTGAGTAACATAGTGCGCAGGTTATCATGAGTGCAATTGTGGATGTTTAAGGTTTTAAAACAGAAACAAATGAATTTATCATTAAAGAAATTGCTATATTTTGGAATAAAAAAATTCTGGTGTTTATTATTAAGCCACCATTTCCATTTTACGATTTGACGTAACCAGAAAAACGGCAAGTCAGTTGGATTGAACGTAATAGAAACATATACTGGAAAGACGGATTCGTGCCTTACTCAAATCATCAGAATTTGATTGTAGATATATTAAAAGATAAAAGTGTTTACACTAAAGGTATAGAAAAAGTGTTGTGGTTAAAAAATATTTTGAATAATAACAATATAAATAATTTAGAAGATGAAGGTTGTCCTAGTTAATTAAGTTTGTACAATAAATATGAACATTCTCATGACGTGTATAGTTGTATTTATCATAATACAATATGTGCTTTAAAAAATGTAAGTAATATGTTTAAATAAATGGTGTTTATGTAATATTTTTTTTTGTTTGTTTTTTTTTTGTTTAATTTTTCACAATCGCGTAACAGTTTCTTATCCCTACCATAAATCCTCGTCTAATTTTAATCGTTATAAGTTGCTGGTAACCGCTTTGCGATATCATGGATTGGCTTGTGGTCGACACGCAAGCTTCTCCTACAGAGTATTTATTTTATTTTGTAGTTAAGTTTGTGCCGCGCGGACCGTTTTTATTTTTATTCGCCTGCCCGGTACTTAGTGCCGACGCGGTCGCGGAGGCCACGCCCCCGTGATGCCGAAACCCGGCAAGCGCGGCTCGCTGGGCCGCGATGCCGGGTCACCGGAGTCCCGCCCGGCGCTGGATAGGACGTCGTCGATGCCGAACATCGGCGCTGCGTCGTCCTGTGCACCGCCGGCCGGCTCCATAAGAAGCGAAGAAGAAGTCTGCGAAGGAAGGAGGAAGAGGAGGTGGTCCCAGTGCCGCTGCTGCCGCCGGCCCACCGACGTCATTGGCGCCTGCGCGCGTTGCGCCCACGCCGTCGTCGGGCCGACCGCACGCGGTAGCGATCCGCCCCGCCGCGTTCCGCCCAGTACCAATCCAGGCCCCGGGACCTGACGTTAACACCGGCCGCGCACCGCATGTGCGCGCCGCGGCTCCGCCCGCCCGCGTACCCGCGTCCGAGCGCCATGCTGCGCCCGCCGCGCTGCATGGCTACCCCGCGCACCCACATACTCCGACCGCGCGCCCCCGCGCACCCCCCGCACGCACCGCCGCGTTTCGCATCTCCGCCTGCGCCCGCCGGGGATTCAACAGTGACTGCTACGAACATCAATGCGAGGCCCAAAGCTGTGCCAGCTTCGCGCACCGTCACAGCCGGTCCCCGCCTGCCGCTGGCGGGACTGGCGACGGCTGGGCGTGAGCGGCCAGCAAACACCGAAGCCGAGACTAGGAGGTCAGTAAACATTGATTCTCGCACGCCCGCTTCGCTGGCGCCCCCCCCGTACCTCAGCCTATGACTCGCCCGCGGTCATGTCGCCATGTTCATCCAACGGTCAATCTACGGTCGCGTAGACGTGTCTAGGGACACGACCTCGCGACCCGGACACCGGCTCGCCGGGTCAAGGGTTGATGTTACGATGATGTCGCCGGCATCACCGACGCCGCCGCGGGGCCCCGACTTTGAGTCCCGGCTCGAACCCAGGGGCCAGCGACAGCGTCGTCGAAGAAGCTCCAGTGAGACCGCAGTGGCGGAGGGGAAGCGGCTCTGCTCCGACCCCCCGCGGCCACTGCGCGATAGCGCGCCGCGGGGTCCGAGCACGCCAGCGTCGCCTACTTTTGCCGACGCGGCGCGTCGCTCACCTCCGCCGCCTGCGTCTCCGTCACCATCACCGACCGCGGGGATTAGACCAACCCCCGCCCCCACTACCGCTCCCGCCGCCCCTCCCGGTGCCGCCGCCCCTCCCGGTGCCACCGCGACATCAACGCGGCAGCAGCCGGGAAAGAAGAAGCCCCGATACCCGCCGCTGGTAGTTGAAAAGCTGCCTAACTGGGCCGCCCACTTCCGGGCCATCAGGGAAAAGCTGGGCCGGCCTCCCAGCGCGCGTCCTTACGGGGGTGGAGTTCGCTTCACCCCAGACAGCGAGGAAGAGAACAGGTTGGTCCAGCGCTACCTGACCGGCCTAGAGAAGGACAGCGGCCTCTCATGGCGTACTCTCTACCAGCGGACAAGAACTTAAAGATCGCCATTCAGGGCCTGCCGGCAGACACGGACCCGGAGGAGACTGAGGAGGAGCTCCACACGCTGGGATACCAGCCGGAGTATGTGCTACACATCAAGGGCGCACAAGGACGACCCGGCTGCGTGTTCCACGCAATACTAAAGAAGACACCGGACGTCCGGGCCATTTATGACACCACGACGTTTATGTTGATGCGTGGTGTCAGAATAGAGGCCTGGCGCGGAAAACGTGGGCCTGCCCAGTGCCACCGATGCCAGCAATTCAGACACAGCTCGCATCAGTGTCACCGCCCGCTCGCTTGCGTGCGCTGCAGAGAGGCGCACGCGGCGAGAGAATGCCCTCGCCCGCGGGAGGAACCGGCCACCTGCGCGAACTGCGGTGGCCCGCATCCCGCGTGCAACATCAAGTGTCCGGTATTTCAAAATGAAATCCGGAACAAGCGAGCGGGGACTGCTTCCCGAGAGAGACGAGTGGCGGCGCTACCGGCGCCAAATCAGCCGCCAAAACTACAATAAGTGAGTTTAAAGCTTAGGCCATAAAACTTCTAATGGACCTTATAAAGGCCATCAGGCAGGGTCAAGATGTTGAGACGGTCATCCTGGATGGCCTGGCCACACTATTAACCCTGTACCATGGGTAGGCCACTCAGGGTGATCCACTGGAATGCCCGCGGCCTTCGGAACAAGGTCGCCCCCCTCCGCCACCTCCTTCGGGATCAAGACATTGACGTGGCGCTAATAAGCGAGACGCTCCTGGGACCTGAGGACAGGATTAGGTTCCCGGGATACATCGCTTATAGGAAGGACGAAAGGTCGGCTCAAATGCGATACCGTGGTCTGGCAGTATTGGTGAGACGAAGAGTCGTCCATCAGGAAATCCCCTCGACGACACTCAACTCTTTTTACGCGCTGGGTGTGCAGCTACACGTAGCCGGCGAGGTCATAAGCATATATGCGTGTTACAAGCCACCCGCGGCCCACTTGGACCTTACCGAGCTGCGGGCGCTTGTAAACAGCTCAACTCACGCCACTATCCTTGCCGGTGATCTTAATTGTAAACACCCGGCGTGGAATTCTTACATCACGAATACCGAGGGGAGACGGCTCTTCGCGGACGCGGAAGCCTTCGGCTATACGATGTCCGGCCCAGAGATGCCCACACATTACCCAGACGTAACACGGTATATGCCCGACGTGCTGGACATCGTAGTCCACCGAGGGCTAAAATGCAAGATCACGCAACAAGTCATAGACGACGAGCTCCAATCGGATCATCAACCCGTGCTCGTCGTCCTATCGGGAATGCCGGCCCGACTGAAGCCCATAGCGCCGCGTCACAAAACGGATTGGACGAAGTTCACAGAGAAGGTAGAGGCCACAACGCCGACTCGGCCTACTGTTACCTCCGCGGACGTGGACCAGATGGCTACTGACGTCACTGCTTGCATACAAAGCGCCTACAATTCGGCGACAAGCATGCAGCCGCATGGGAGAGGGCTGTTGCCGCCCCTGCCGGCGCATATCAATGCGCCTCTTCGCGGATCTCAGTAGATGCCCGACCATAAAGACGCAGCTTAACCGTCTCGCGGAAAAGGTAAAGGCCGAGTTACAGGCTCACACCGCCGCGGGCTGGGAAGAACGTATCGACGCCACGACGGACAGTTGGCCGTCGGTACACCGACTATGCCGCCAGCTTACCAATACCCCAGCCCCGGTGCGTCCGCTACTCAACAGCGACGAGGCGCTCAAGTACGTAGCGGAGGACCGGGCGGAGGTCTTCGCCGAACACCTGGAGCGTCAGTTCCGCCCAAACCCGACCAGCGACACCGTCCATGTCGCAGCAGTCGAGAAACACCTGGGAGACTACTTCGCAACGCCGATAGCTCCCGATAAGGACCCGATTTTCTTCTCGCCTGGCGAGGTCAGACGCGCCATCCGCAAGACGAAACCGGGGAAGGCACCCGGTGCTGACGGTATCACCAACACAGCGCTGCGCCACCTGCCGTACCGAATGGTAGCGGCGCTGGCACGCCTGTTCACGGCGATACTGCGCACCGGGACCTTTCCTGACTCGTGGAAGGAGGGGCGCGTCATAATGCTCCCCAAGGCGGGGAAGAACATCCTGAAGCCGGAGAGCTATCGGCCCATCACTTTGTTGCCGACGGTCTCCAAGGTGTTCGAAGCACTCCTGCTGCGACACTTACTGCCGCACATCACGCCGCGACCCGAACAGTTTGGGTTCCGGGCGGAGCACAGCACGACGCTCCAGCTGTCGAGGGTACTGCACCTACTCACAGCTGCGCACAACAAAAAGTAATATTCGGTGTCAGTATTCCTCGACATGGAGAAGGCCTTCGACCGTGTATGGCATGAAGGCCTTGTCTACAAGATGGCCACATCCGACGCGCCCAGCCGCGTTGTAAAGGTGGTCTCTACCTTTCTCTCCCACAGGACCTTCAGGGTGGTGGTCGACGGCGCGCTGTCAAGCGCCCGGCCGGTGCTGGCCGGTGTGCCACAAGGCAGCTGCGTGTCGCCGGCGTGTTACTCACGATACACGGACGACATCCCCACTACCACAGACTCGACGCTCGCGTTGTACGCAGACGACACCGCGTACATCACTACATCGCTCAATGCGAAGTACGCGGCGGTCAAGATGCAGCGCGCCCTCGATCTTCTTCCCTAGTGGCTGTCTAAGTGGCGGCTGTCGGTGAACGTGGGAAAGACGCAGGCGTTGGTCTCTGGATCAGCGCGCCTCCCACCAAACCTGAAACTACAGGGAGCCGACATCGAGTGGTCGCCCCAGGTGAAATACCTAGAGGTAACTATAGATCGTCGGCTCACAATGGGGCCGCATTTCCGCAAGGTCGCCGCACGGGGGAGGGTCGCCCGCAACCTCCTTAGACCGGTGCTCTCGTCCCGAATCCCGGTGCGCGTCAAGTTGGGTGTGTTGCGTTGCGGACCATTGTTGACGCCCCTCGCTATGTGAGGAACGACGTAATCCAGAGGGATCTCGGGATTGAGAGCCTGGATGAGTTTGTGGAGCGCATCGCGAAAGGAATATTCGCGCGTGCCGACGCATCGAATTTGACGCACGTCAAAGACATTGCGCCCTGGCATGCGCGCCCCCCTGACGCGAGACCCCTCCCCCGCGACCTGGTAGCGGATGACGACCCCATCACCCCGGACTGACTCCCAGATAAGCCGTAACCAGGTTACACACGGCTTATCTGTGACAATAAGACTCTACACTCACAACACACACACCCGTTTGCGTAGCGCGTGCTAGGTTAATATAGGCGCGTTACGTAATCGTAAACAGACATCCACCTCTACACATGCACTCTAACTCACACGTGAACGCGCGGTGCGGGCCGCGGTGCGGGCCGCGGTTCGCGTAGACACTGAACGGCGTCACAGAGGCACAATACCGTTCACACACTCATGACGGCCCCTTAGCCCGGACAGTGAACGGCCAGCTCTGTGATCTGGACGGGCGGGGACCACTCACCTACTCTGTAGGCGCGTCGAGTCGACATCTCTGTCGCAGGTCGTCGCCGCCGGGCCTCCCTTAGGTAACTAGGGGTCTCACCTGGCGGTGACAGACCGCCGAGATGTCGTGAAGAAAGCGGCGCTTTGTTATAAGCGTCGCGGCGCTTTGTTATAAGTCATACACATAGGCGTGCGTACCTCGCGCGCGCCTGACACTTTATTGCCAAGCGCAAAGCAAATGAGGGGCCCGTATTTACGGGCCACCGTACGGCATCCGCGGCCGGGGGGCGAAGCCCCGGTACCGCACGCGGCGCCCCCTTACGGGGGCGCCGCGATATAGTTACGAGCGATATCATTATACATTTACAATTATCTTTAGCAAGAAGGAAGTGAGTAAACGGAACATGTCCCGAAATAATTACAATCCTCGATATGACATGTATAGTGCATATAAAATGCGTGAATTTTCATTTGGTTACTATTGGGCCACGGTTGATTCGAGGAGAAGATTGGTAATGGAAATGGCTGACGCTGGATTTTTTTACTGTGGAAATGGTGTAAATGATAAAGCAGCATGTTTCTCATGTGGAGGTGTTATATAAGATTGGGAGATTTATGATGATCCTTGGATGCAACATATTATACAATTTCCTCAATGTTGTTATTTGAACGCTGTGAAAGGAATGGATTATGTTCAAAACAAAATGTCTATACAAAACAAAAATGACTATTTTTAAAAATATGTCTAGTAGTGGATTCTGAATACAATACTAGTTTTTGACTAGAGGAATCTGATTACAACACTCGTTTTTTAATAGAGGATTCTGAATACAACACTCATATTGAATAGAGGATTCTGAATACAATACTAGTTTTTTGAATAGAGGAATCTGAATACAACACTTGTTTTTGAATAGAGGATTCTGAAAACAACACTCATTTGAATAGAGGATTCTGAATACAATACTAGTTTTTGAATAGAGGATTCTGAAAACAACACTCATTTGAATAGAGGATTCTGAATACAATACTAGTTTTTGAATAGAGGATTCTGAATACAACGCTCAGTGAAAATTGGGGTTTTCAGATGTTATCTGATCTGGAAACCCCAATTTTTACCTACTTGTGTCACTTCCTTGATTCCCGAAATTTTCAGTGCCGCCCTCGTATCAGAACGGCCAACCTGAATCTCCATAACTGCGGACCTTAGAGAAACTGTTACTGAATAAGGATTTAGTGACGATTTGGTGAAAAACAACCACTACTTTACTTTTACTCGTAATGCCACCGGTTAAAAGTAAAATAGGACTGTTTTACACTAAAATAAAACAGTCATTATGTGCCGAAAGAAAGACACAGCGTTAGTATGAAGAAGCTGTCTATGATTCTGGCTTCTAGGAGCATAAATATTCAGCAGCATCAGGAGCATAGATTCTCTATGGATTTCTGTTGTTACCTCTCACTTCCAGCAGGGGTCGCTACCACTGGTTCCGGCGACCGGCCCGTTAAGGTTTTCATAGTCTTCGCTCACCAGCAAGGTCCTTGCTCTAACGCTGTGTCTTTCTTTCGGCACATAATGACTGTTTTATTTTAGTGTAAAACAGTCCTATTTTATGCCTAGCAGAAAGACACAGCGTTAGTATGAAGACTTGTTTGATATCTGCTGGTGAAGGTAACTGTAAACGCTATGTGAAATAAATAAATGTTTTTATAGAATTAAAGAAAATTGTATTAAAAATTGACTGCCTCGTTGGTCTAGTGGTCGCAATCGCTACTGCTGAGCATGAGGTCCTGGGTTCGATTCCCAGGTCGGGTAACGTGTTATTGGGTTTTTCTATCTGGAATTTCTCAGTAGCAGCCTGAAGTCTGGATTTGTGCCCGGTAGATGGCAATAGGCTCGCCCCCTATTACATGGGACTTAAACATAACCGGCGAAATGTGGGTGTACTATAGGTGCACCTCTGCCCAACCCTTCGGGGAAACAAGGCGTGATGTTATGTTTTTTATGTTAAGAAAATTGTTTCATAATAAACGAACATTTATTAATGTTTACCCTAATCAGTAAAGTAATATTACTACTAAATATAATCATTTAAAATCAAACAAAGAAACAACTTTGTACTTCAAACCTAAGCTATTAAATTTGGCACATAAAATGGAATTATTCTTTTTAAACACCAGAGAAGTTTAATCGTAACAAATCATCAAACTCAAACTCAAACTCAAACTCAAAGCATTTATTTCAAATAAACCCATTACAGGCACTTTTGAATTGTCAAGGGGTCGGTCAGTCAGAAATATGAAGCTAGTTGCCCATTCCAAAGCGAAGTAGGTACCAATGGAGAAGAACGGGCAAGAAACTCCATGGACACTCTTTTAAATAATATGGTTACAGTAATTTGTTACATCAGTCTTGTTGAAATTAAACATGTGAGAACGATGTAGAAAGACCCGTAATAAAAAACATAAAAATCGGAAAAGAAAAATTAAAAATTAAAAAAAAGCCGTGGCTCCAACAATATTTCCGAATGCTAATCAATTGTTTAGGCGCCCTTGTGGAGCAGAACCAGCGTTGAGCCAAGCATTTTTGTCAGAGATGTAATCCTCCAACTTATAATATGCCTGGCTGCATAGTGTGCGTTTGATACAGGTTTTAAACTTCGTTTCATTCAGTTGGAGTATGTGGGGAGGTATTTTATTATAACATTTTAAACAGTACCCCATGAAGGATGAATCTACTTTAGCCAGCCTGAAACCCGGTTGAACCAATTGGTCCCTATTTCTAGTCCCATAGTTGTGTCTTGCACCTCTTTTACTGAAAATATTTAAGTTTTTCCTTACGTACATGATGTTTTCATATATATATTGACAAGGTACGGTCATGATGTTAATTTCTTTAAACAGTTCCCTTAAAGAATCGCGCCTGCGGAGGCCATATATTGCTCTAATGGCTCTTTTTTGCAGAATAAAAATAGACTCGATGTCTGCAGCGCGTCCCCATAATAAGATACCGTAAGACATGATACTATGAAAGTAACTGAAATAGACCAGCCTCGCGGTATCTACATTAGTAAACTGACGGATTTTTCTTACAGCATATGCTGCTGAACTTAGCCGTCCTGCAAGAGATGTTAAATGGGGACCCCATTGCAGCCTCGAGTCGAGCGTGATCCCCAAGAAAACCGTTTTATCAACGAATTCTAGTTTCTCTTGATTCAATACTATGTCACAATCAGTACTTTTAACATTCGGCAAAGCAAACCTTATGCATTTTGTTTTTTTCCCATTTAATACTAAATTATTAGCAGTAAACCAATTTTGTACCTGCAGCAGTGCGTTATTTACGTCGTCAAGATTTGATGAACGTCTACTTATCTTAAAAATTAAAGAAGTATCATCAGCAAATAACACCATTTGTGGTTGTTTTTTTAATAAATGGGGTAGATCATTAATATATACTAAAAAGAGGAAAGGACCTAATATCGAGCCTTGTGGAACACCCAATTTTACTTTTAATCCTAGTGAATTGACACCATTAATTTGAACTTTTTGCCGTCTATCTTGTAAATAAGATCTAACTAAACTTAGCGCAGGTTTTCCTAGTCCGTAATGCTCCAGTTTTAGGAGCAAGGTTTCGTGACTAACGCAATCAAATGCCTTGGAGAGGTCACAGAAAATTCCTATGGCATCTTGGGCCTCCTCCCACGCTGTAAATATGTGTTTTAGTAAAGTGCACCAGCATCAGTCGTGCAACGACCTTTGGTGAAACCATATTGCTGTTCGTGTAAGATTTTGTTAACATTAAAATGATTAAGCATTTGATTGAGCATTACCTTTTCGAACACCTTGCTGAATACCGGCAACACGGATACTGGTCTATAATTGTTGGTGTCTTTGCTATCCCCAGATTTAAAAAGTGGTATAACCTTACTGTATTTCATTAAATCCGGGAAGACTCCTTGATCTACACACAAATTAAATATTAAAGCTAAGTATGGTGCTATGGTCTCGATTATGGATGTACAAACTTTGATAGACATTCCCCAAAGATCTTCGGTCAACTTGATTTTTATTTGCCGAAAAGCTTTTATAACTATCATAGGGTTTATATATTTAAATTGAAAATCAACCGGGCAGCCTGGAACGTTCGCTCTTAATAAATCAATTGAGACTTTGGGTGAGGAATTTAAAGCCTCCGTAGTTTTAGATGGTATATTAGTAAAATAATTTACAAATTCTTGAGCTACTTCTAAGTTAGAGCTTATGGCACCACGTGAAGTCTCCAATGTGTATTCAATGTTTCGTATTTTTTTCCTACTAGTTTCGTTATTTATAACTTTCCAAACAGTTTTTATTTTATCTTCCGCTGTTTTGATCTTGTTGCTAATGTACAGGGCTTTAGCTATTTTGCAGGTATTTCTAAAAGTTTTGGAATATGTAGCAACATACTTATTGAAAGTTTCAGTGTTAATGTAAGGCTTAAGGCCATACAACTCGAACAGTCTTTCTCTACTAATCCTAATACCTCTGGTTGCCCAGTCACTAAATATAAATTTAGTGCAAATATTTTTTGTTTTCTTTTCAAAAGTTTTATTGAATTCAGTGTGGACTAATGAAAAGAAATCCTCATAAAATTTATTTGCATCGTCCATATTATGGCCCAGAACATTTAACTTATTATTTAGGGCACTATTGAAACTATTTAATTTGCCAGTAGTTATTGGTCTAAATTGTATTTGCAATTTTTGTAAAGGTGTTTTAAACCTAAAAGTTACCGTTTGTCCACTATGATCTGACGGCAGAAAATTTACGATGGCTTTTTCTAAATGATCAAAATCGCAGAAGACATTATCAATACAAGTAGCAGAAGTTGGAGTTACTCTAGTCGGTTCGGTAAAAACATTAAATAAATTGAACGATTTAAAAAGGCTTAATAATCTACAGCTATTTGAATTATTTTCAAGAATATTAATATTAAAATCACCACAAATAATTGCGGCTTTGTTACTGGATGCAAGTTTCGCTAGGACATCTTCCATTATTGACTCAAATAAAGAAAAGGTCTGATAATTAGGGGGTCTGTACACGCACACTACAACATGCTTATCTAGCTCAACACAGGACAGTTCGATGCAATGTTCAACTGATAAACCAACTATGTCATTGCGTTGCTTGGATTTTAAACAATTTTTAATCAAGATTAGAGACCCTCCACGCAGCATAGATTTACGGGTAAAACAACTGCCCACACTATAGTTCTCACAATTAATTAGCATTTGGTAATCCCTTAACCAATGTTCAGTAAAACAAACAATGTCAAACTTTGTTTTCTCTAAAAACATTTCAATTTCTAATAATTTGGAAGAAATACCTTGAATATTTTGATGAAATAACTTCAAGGCATTCTGCTGACCTTCTTTTTGATAATGACATCTTTTTGAGCAAGAAGATACCTTGTTGTTGTTAGTTATAAGAATATTCTTCCTGGTACCTTCTGTTGTCTTACAAACTAGTTTAAATGATTATCCGGAGTTAAGCCCAAGACTTGAATGTCACCACCAGACGGTGAGCTCGTAGTGAGTAAGGGACATGGAACCTCCTTCGTACAGTTTGTAGAATTACTTATAGCTACATTTGAGCTACATTTATTCAGGCTCGCCACGTGACTTTTAGTATTATTACTAACTATTGTGGTATTAATAACACAAGACTTCGACATACTACTTATGTCTGAGTTTATATAAAAAGCTAATAGCCTTGCTATTATGTGTCTAAAATTAACAGGCAGATACACAGTATCCCTAGTCGATTTTAAAGTTTCAACAAAACTGTTGGTGTCAAAAAACACAAGCTTGTCACTGTGATGACTAGCTAAAAAGTGCATATGCTTATTAAGCATATGAATATAATTGTTTTGTCTATTCGTCAGTCTTTCAAAATATGGGAAAGCACACAATATTATTTTACTACAATCTATCTGTAACAACTTTGTTACACAGTCAGTGATTTCATCTTTTTTGACATTAGAACTATTACCTACAAATACAGTAATGTTGGTTTCAGGATTACATTCATTTCCTGTTACTGATGCCATTATTCGTTTGTAGGTTGACCCTGGCGTACAATAGTTTTGAGTAGAATAACTCAGGTTGTTATTAATTAATTTACCTAAACCTCTTCCTATACTATCTGAGAACATAACTGAATGATAACAATGATGACTACTTAAAGATGGACAGCTACTGATATCAAGCTGTACCACTTGAGATAGATCTTGCACTATATCAGATATATCTTGGTTAATAATACAGTCTTGAGACAAACTCTCAGTCTGGGATGGGTCATCCGTTAACTTAGACTGGACAGCATCAGGGTTTGAAACCTTCTGACAAGTACACTGACACATAACTAACTCATTAGCTGCAAGGATATGTTCTTTAATTTGGTTCTGAGAACCCACATATTTAATGTAAAGGGAACTAAGTCTGCCCTCAAGTACCTGTATGTCAGACTGTAAGCGCTGTGTATCAATTTCATAGATTTTTTTGCTGTCTTCTAATTTGATCTGATAATTGTTTAACTTATTGATAAGATCAACACGTTCTTTTCTCAGTGGAATATTTTTAGAAAAGTGTTTTTGCTGTTTCCTAAATTGCTTGCATTTTTTAATTATTCGATTCAGTTTTGCATATTTTTTTATTTTGTTATGACTTACATTATGACTATAATTATAATTATAATTCTGTTTCAGCAAGGAATCTTCAGTTAGATCAATAGTTGTTATGGAGTGAGGGTTACAATTTGTGTTAACCAATTCATTATATAAGTGATTAGTTTCTTTAACCTGGGTACATTCCTTTTCTTTCTCTAACTGGATAATACGACTATTAGCATGAATTAATTCATCTTCTAGGTCCCTAATTTTGCCTAAAGCCTCCTCATACAAATTACTACAGTCAATGAAACCATCCGTGACCACCTTCAGTTGATCGCGTTCTTCAACAATATTCAAATATTGCTGATGTAGGTCAACTAGCTCCCGTTTAAGGCTTGAGTTTTTGTCAACTATCTTCTTGATTTCCTCCTCACTTCCTTTCTCTCCTCCCTCACTTCCTTTCTTTCATCCTCTTTGTTATTAGAATTGTTAATAATTTCTCTACAGTAAAACTTCCTAAAGGTCTTATCGCTCTTCCAGTTTCCTCTAGCTAATATCTCCTCCACAGTTACATTCTCCCACCATCCCTTGTATGCCACAGCTGCTCTGACGCTTCCTGGAGTAGCTTCTAGGTTTAAGTCTTTAAATATAGATTTAATCCACCCCGCTATGATAGTTCGTGTAGCTGGTTTTATTTCGCCTTTTATTGAAACAAATAAACTTGTAACATTTCTATTAAGACGTCTGTGGCAAGCGGGTTTCTGTGCACTGTTCACTTCCTTAGAGAGAAAGGAACGTTACTGCCCTGGGCTTGGCTGCGCCGCAGCACGTGGTCCGGCGTGAGGTCACCGGGCAGGCAGCAGGGCAGAGGAGCGACACCAGAGGTCACCAGGCGTGGGCAGCACCACGCACGGATGCACGACCGCGTGTAGGCACGGTCCGCTCAGGCAAGGGCCTCTACACGTGGCGGGCGTGGGGTCTCGGCACCCACGAGCCACGTGGATGGCAGGTCAGGCGGCGGAAGCGGCCGCGTGTGTAGTTCGCGTGACTGGCGTCTCTCCAGTGGTAGGGCGGAGGCAGCAATGACGTCAGTCAGCGGTAGGCAGGAGATCAGCGGCGAAGCCTAATTCTGGAACCCTGGAATCAGCGCGAGGCGGGTGCTTCCGTAAGCGTTGTGCCAGGACTGCAAACCTCCGTCGATGTGTGCGTCTCCCAGCCGTAAGCCCAAAGCAAGGTGGATGGAGGAAGACTCACCCATCGTGGCGGTTTACAATTTTAGGTTATGTCGTGCACATGCCGCGGGCATTCTCGGAGGTCCCTCGCCGCGTGGCCTGGCGATTTAAGCGAACAGCAAGGCGCAGCGCGGCGAGGCAAGCAAAGCGAAGAATGCGAGAAGCATGCGTACGCATTCACAAAGGTGCAGTAAAGGTGACAGGTGATGTGGCAGAAGCCACTATAGGTAAATAGCTTTCTCGACAGTCATAGGGGGGCTGCCGAGAACAATTACATTAGCTGCCAGACCGCGCAGACAGAAATACATAGAGAATGCGATCTGACAGGACACAATTAAGAATAAAAGCAATCACGCTGAGCACTTACCCGTTTATCTCGGGGTTATTTAGACTTACTGCTTGAGCTGCTTGTTGCGAAGGAAAGTGCTCGTTAGTTTTTTTTTTTTTGTATGGCATGTATGGCTCGTAGTTGACCTTGAGAGGTCGTGACTACTTAACCGGACTATCCTGTGGCTGCCTTAAGCGGACTCAAAGCCTCCAGCCAGGGGCGTAAAACTACTTACATTACTAAGCGAACGCTCGCTAAGGGCACCCCCTGTGGGGTACGGTCCTCGGCTTAGGGCGTCGCTGACGGGAGGACAGCAAGATGGGACAGGCTGGATCTGGATTATATTATTATTATTCGGGGAATTTAAAGCTACAGGCTCAGCTACGGCGCGGGCTGGCACTTCGTCGAGCAAGGGTCGGGGGGGACAATTACGTCGGGATCTTCGCGAGGAACCTCGGCGGCGAGGTCGGAAGGTCGGTCTGTGTTTGTGCACTGTACTGGTGGCCCTACTGCTCTCCTGAATGAGAGTTATGTGGTCATCGGGATCGGTGAGGACATGCTTGGGACGGCGGACATGACTAATGGAGGAGGGAATATAGCTAGCGGCTTTCACAACCAGAGGGTTGCGGTGATTCGCGGCGGTCTCGAAGAAACGCTTTGAAATGCGTTTCATGAACTGACGGATAGTGGGAATCCTGAGGTCTACGTGGAGGATTTCGTTGCGAACGTACCAGGGGGAGCCTGTTATCCTACGGAGGAACTTGTTCTGGAGGGTCTGCTCTATTGAAGCGAACGGGCTTGGCGTGTGCGAAGACTGCACTGGCATAGGTCGTGATCGGGCGAATGCACGCTGTGTAGATACGCAATTTGCACTTTAGTGTTAATTTGCTACGTGCATTGAGGACGAAGTGGAGTCTACCTAGAGCGAAGGCGGCGCGCGAACGAGCCGTGCTCTGAAAGGTGCTCCGAGAGGTGTTCGTCGAGAACTACACCAAGATATTTGGCTCGCTTCTCCCAAGGGATCGGCTTGCCGAACATGGTGATCGGTCGAGGGGGGCAGGGGGTATGACGCGGCTTCGAGAATAGAACCGCTTGACTTTTGTCGGGATTTACTTCAATTCTCCATTTCCTAAACCAGGCGCCAAGCTTGTTGACTTGGGTTTGGAGAATGCGAGATATCGAGTCTGGATCGCGGCCGGTGTAGTAAATGGCCGTGTCTTCTGCGAACAGAGCCAACTGCGCCTTGCTGCACTTGGGCATATCGCTGGTGAATAGCGTGAATGCTAGAGGAGAGATCACAGAGCCCTGAGGGACTCCTGCGCGAATAGGGTGGGGGGAGGATAGCGCTCCTTCGATGCGATAACGGAAGGTGCGGTTCGACAAAAAGTCCCGTAAGATGAGCACGAGACGATCTGGCACACCGAGTTGGTACAGCTTATATAATAAGCCGTTGTGCCAGACTTTGTCGAACGCTTTCGCTATGTCGAAGAAGACAGCACCGGTCATCAAACCTCGTTGGAAACCGAAGTTGATCTGTTCGACTATACGGTGGACCTGTTGTACGCACGAGTGTTGGGTTCTAAAACCACACTGTTCGTTGGGGATGAGGCGCTTTGTCTCGGCGTAGTCTCTGAGGCGCTTATAAATAAGCCTCTCATAGATTTTGCCGAGGACATTGAGCAGACTGATGGGGCGGTAACTAGTAGGCTGCGACTTTGGCTTGCCGAGCTTCGGGATACCGATGACGGTGGCTTCTTTGAATGCCTGTGGGAAGATGTTGTTGCTCAGAGCACCATCGAAGATGGTGGTCAGTAGCATTATCAGGTGGGCAGGGAAAAGTTGGAATACCCTATTGGTGATTCCATCTGAGCCGGGGCCTTACGAGCCTTAAGACCTTTGATGAGGTCGTGCACTTCGTCAGGCGTGACGGGGGGCAGTGGATACTCTGGGTCTTCGACGGGAGGGAGGGAGGCTCTATGTTCGATTTCAGCGTCGACCTCAGAGAGGTGAGCTTGGTCTACTGGTTGAGAGCTAGGCGAGCATTGGACTTCTAGACTGTCAGCTAGAAGCTCAGCCTTGTCGACATCATCGAAGGCAATGGTCTTGTCGGGACGGATTAGGGGGCGCATGGAGACTATTTCTCCAGATCTAAGCTTCCTCTGGAGTTGCCAGAAGGCTAGGTGGGTGGGCTCTAGTTCGCTTAAAATCTTGTCCCAGCCGGCGGTACGCAGCTCCTCTATGCGTGTTCTTACAGTACGCTGTAAGTAACGTATATGGGCTTTGTTCGCGTCGCAGGGGAAGTTGCTGTAGGCACGGACAGCCGCGTTCTTCTCATTCAACAGTTCGCGTACAACGTCCGGCAACTTCCAGCGACGGTCCTCCGTCGCTGGAATTTCCCTTGAACAATCGTTCAGGACTGATTGTACGTGAGCTGTGAATGAGTCGATCGCGGCCGTCGTGTCAGCGATAGAGTCAAAATGATCGGGGATTGGGTCTAAGTGGGGGGACGTGGTGGGTTTTAAGCGATCGCTTACTTTCCTCCAGTCTGTTACCACTTTGTTGGGAAGGGGTTGGGTGGAATCGGGCAGACCTATGCGGGGGACCAGTTTCATGACTACTGGACGGTGATCGGAAGCGAGCTCTTGTACCACTTCTATAGAGTATAACCGTAGGTCGACGTTCTGTAGGAGCGCCACGTCGAGAACATCGGCGGTGTGATTGGGATCGGGGGGAAAATGAGTGGGAGTCATCGGCGCGATGACATCGAAATTCTGAGAGGAGGAGAGGTTGAACAAGTGTCTCCCTCTGGAAGAGGTCCTGGTGCTATTCCAGGAGGGATGTTTTGCGTTGAGATCACCCGCTATGATAACGGAGTCACTCAGGCTAAAAAGTACAGAAAGATCTTCAGTAAGGAGTTGGAAGTTCTCCGAATTAATGGGGGGGAGGTAGGCCGAAATTATGGTGATCGGTTGATGACCTGTCATGCCAAGCCGACAGCAAGACACTTCTAATCGTGAGAGTGTGGGAGGGTCTATGGGAATGCAGTATAGCTCCTTTTTGTAATAGATAAGGGTACCGCCCTTGTGGCAACGCGTCCTGTCATTGCGAACTGTACGATAGTTTGCAATTGACGGATTTCGGTAACTCGGTTTAAGGAACGTTTCCTGAACAAGGAGGATGTCGATGTGGTGGTCGCGGAGGAACTCGCTGATTTCAGCGCGTTATCGCAGGATGCCATTGACATTGAAATAACCTAACTTTAGGGATCGGGGTTTGGTTCGCGCGAGGATTCCTTTATCCATTATTAGGATTGGGTTGGTTGGAAAAGGACATCAGGGCTTGCGTAATGTCCGGGTACGTATTATAAATACTCTGGATCATGAATATGTTGCCGGCATTTCTGGCGGCAACAATTTCGCTGGCCATTTTCCTGGCGCAAGGGGTGAGGAAGGCCGTGAACGTGCTCGAGATCACGTTAAACGCGTCCATCGGGTTCTGGCCTATAACACGGGTGGCTGCGGGTGGAGCTGAAGCGGCGGGAGCGGCTTTGTTCATGGGCATACGAATGCCTGGGGGCTCGTTGACGCGGATGCGGGGGTCCATGAGTGGAGGGATAGCCGCAGGAACGGGTCTGGGAGCTAAGGCTGGAAAAGCCTGCTGATGGTGGAGGTAATTCCAGGGCGAGGGCCTCTGAGGACTGAGTCGCTCCTGGTGATGTGTGGTAGGCCACGCGTGGGCATAGCGGGGGCTTTCCCTTTGCTGACGGGCGTCTGCACGCTTCGTCAGCTTGGGAGATGAGGTTTTGGGGGCCTTGGGGCACCCACGATAATTGGCCGGATGGCCTGACTCGCCGCACAGCACACAGCTTGGCGGCTCTGTGCACAAGGTGCGGTCTTTTGGACGGGAGAAATCTACTGTGCCGTGGTCGCCCAGGCACTTGACGCACCTGGGTTTCGCATGGCAGTGCATCTGCGAATGCCCGTACAGCTGGCAGCGGTGACACTGCCCTATGACACCGGTCTTAAAGGGTTTTTCAATCTGCAAGCCGGTGAGGTTGCAGATGGAACGGACGATAAAAATGGGGTGGTGACCCTCAGTAGGAGGACAGACTACGAGGACCATATCGAATGGCACTCTGCCTCTGGCGCGGTGCATCCGGTGCACTTCGGTGACAGGGACGTTTTGCGACAGAAGGTCGGCTTTGATGTCGTCCGCGGGTATTTCCTTCGGGATCCTACGGATCACGACTCGGGTTTGACGGTCTTCGGGGAGGGCGTAGGTGTGGAAGGACACACCTCTAAGTCGGAGAGTCTTCGTGAGCTCTCTGTAATCATTTGACGTCGGGACTAGAACCTTGATACCCTGTTGGGTAGATTTGGCGCTGGTGTAGCCGATTCTCAGATCGGTGCACCATTTGGACACATCTGTCCATTTCCCCTTGTCCTGGATGTACACAGGGGGAGGGGGGGCGATCTTCTTTGCCGCAGAAGGCTGGGCAGCGGGCTTGGCAGCACTGTGGCTGTGGGAAGAGGTTGAGGCCGAGGCGGCCTGAGAGGGGGCGGTGGCGGATGGAGCCACAGGAGCGGAAGTGGCTTCGATAGCCGGTTTCTTGGTCCTTGAGTCAGGACTCTCTTTAACTTTAAGGCTCCTCTTTTTGGAGCCGACGGTCTTGAATAGGCCCTCGTCGGAAGAGGGGGAGGAACTCTGTGAGTCGCTCTCGTCTAGGTAAGGCGAGGTCGGGCGAGGGGACGGTTCGGTGGTGTCCATGTGGACAGCCGGCGGCGAGCAACCTGGAAGTTGCGACGGAGAGGGCTCGAGGGCATCGCTAAACGTAGCGATGTCAGAGCTGGCGGTGCCTACTAGGTCAGAGGGACCGGGGACGGACTGCTGCAGAGCAGCGAATTTGGCGCCATAATTGGCGAGGAAGTCGGGGTCCTTAAAGAGGACCTCCTTGAAGAACGCCACTATTAGGGCGTCCTCCATGGTCGGAGTGGGGGGAAAACTTAAGGGAGGGAATGGTGGAAATTAAGTTTCCACTTAGCCTACTAACCCTATAACTATCTCCCCGAGTGGATTGGCCCGGGGATGAGTTCCCTCCCTGTCGGGTGCAGACAGGGAGGTGTGTACCTATTGGTGAGCCCTAAGCTTGTAAACCCGTCGCCAGTCTTATTGTACGAACGGGGCCCTGACCAGTCTAGCGCGAAGGGTGTAGACACACCCTAAACACACTAGGTGAGTAGCTGAAAAGCAAAACTGTCACCAGAGCCGACTAGGAGATCCCCCAAGTCCGGTTATCTGGGACCCGTCCAACTAACTGCCTCAACACCCCATTCGGCTTCGTTGACACCGTAAGGTTTCAACCGAGGACCACGAAACTGTCGTTTTAACCAGAAGGGGCCTAGTGAAGCTACTCACAAACGTCTGTTGATGAAACGAGATTTGCCTTGAAAAATGCACTTTTTTAATTGATTAAAACCAAAATCAATTTCTTGATTTGATTTTAAATCGGAGTAGACGGGGCGACTACGATGATGTCACGTGGTAGCGACGAGTAGAATCACGAAACACAACACTGGAGCGGGAGAGCGCACAAACACGTCCGTCCGCGGCGAGAGTCGAGCGTCGAGTGGAGGGCTCGTTAGGTTTATTTTTTTTTGGGTTTGGCATCTCGTAGTTGACCTTGAGAGGTCGTGACTACTTAACCGGACTATAGCTCGTTAGGCGTTAAGCAGGGATATTTATAACCCAATCCATACCACGACACCGAGTGACGTGGTGGGAATTTGAAAGATTTAGGGATGTCACTCTAGTGAACCGTAACTAGTGATGTGCGTTTTAGTTGATCTGTAGGAAATCGACTACAACGCCACACGTCTATGTTGTGAAGCTTCAATCAATTGTTTAATATGTCTCAGAGGACAAATATTAGTATCTGGGTGCTTTAATAAAGACCATCCCGACTGTCTATATTTACTTGAGTCTGTTTTTGATCCAAATTTGGGCCATAATAAAATCTTTTGTTCCTCTTGTATGAAATTGTTTTGAGATATATCCAATTAGGTAAGGTCATGTATTCTTCTGCCTGATGCTAACAGTAAAATAATTGCAGTTCTTCTTGAAATATCAAAAAGTGTATTTGTGCTTGGAACTGTTTTCAACCATTTGAATAGCAATTTTGTGTCCCAAATAGGGGATTTTGAATGTAGAGGTTTTGCCAATGCTATGGCTTTTAAAACTTGCTGAATAAAGAAATTTTTTGAAAGATTTTCTGTATTTGAAGCACAAAAGGTAGAAATAGGCGATTTATGTAATAATATTGTGTTCAGTGAAAAATTTCTTTTTAAATGCAAATCTGCTAAAAATCTTGCAACGTGTTTTCCATCTGGGTTTTTATGGTTCATATTGTTTATGGCACAAAACGATAGCCACCTTTTTATAGGAGCTTTGTAAGTATTTAGAGTGCTTTTGCGCCAGCTATTACTCAATAACTTAATTTCATCCCTACTCCAGTTAGCTACCTGGTCTGACCACCGCCAATTTTCCAAGCTTGTAGGGACAACTTGTCCACCTGTGGGGGACAGAACCCTGTTGATAGATCTATGAGGTTCTTCCGCAGATTTGTTATTGGTATTGGATTTGACAGGGCCCTGGCTTGTAGATCGGTCAGCCAGAAACACTGATCCCATTGTGGTGCTATTACAATGTATGTTCCTTTGGCCCTGTTCAGATGATCCAACACCCGAGGGATCAGGTTGGGGGGGGGGGGGGGAACACCCAGCCCAACTGAAAGTCCCAATCTTGACTGAAAGCGTCGCAAAAAATTGCTGACCCATCTGTCGAGTCCCACGTTACGTATTGTGGGACAACTGCGGTTTCTTTTGACGCAAACAAATCTACTTCTGGAACGCCCCATCTTTTGAATATTGCGTTCTTGGCTTGGGATTGTAGTTGCCATTCGGGAACAGGTTTTCCTCTTGAGAGGCGGTCTGCAATCCTGTTTAACCTCCCCGGGAGGTATGATTCCGACAGCGTGATGTTGTGCTGCTCGGTTAGGTGAAGGAGTTTGTTTGTTAGGCCCAACAGGGCTAAGGACCGGGTGCCCCCCTGGTTCCTTATGTAAGCTATGAGGGTCCGATTGTCGGATTGCAATAGAACGTGTGCATCCTTCATTTGTGCATCTTGTTTGACCAAGGCTGCATACACAGCAAACATCTCCTTCACATTGGAATGCCTTTTTTTTTGGTGGCGATTCCATTTGCCTGACAACATGATGTTGTTCAGGTGTGCTCCCCAGCCCGCGCGTCTGTGGTGAGACAGTGGGTAATCTTGGGGCTGTGCATTGCTTTTGCACTTTTGCCCACGTTTTTTACCAACCATTGCAACTCTCGAGTCACTAGAGGTGGCAAAACCTTCTTTTGCCTGGGTCTGCATCCTCTGAACGATTTTAGGAATATTTGAGTTCGGCGACAATGAAGGCGACCGTTTGGAGTTGCTAAGTTCGCGAAATTTAGTACACCCAGTAATTGTTGAGTTACTCGGAGACAAGACTCTTTCTTTTGTATTAAACTCGATGCTAACTCTTTTATTTTTTGTACATTTTTTACAGGACGGGAAATTAATTTTGTTTTTGTATTCCACACTATGCCCAAATATTCTATTTCCTGAGTTGGGGTGAAAAGTGATTTTTGATGGTTTACATGTCAACCCAACTTTACAAGAGTATCCACAGTTACTTTGGTTTGTTCTATAATCTGTGCCTGATTTTGACTGGCTATTAAAAAATCGTCTAAATATACTAATATTCTTATGCCTTGTCTCCGAAGGATTTCCGCAATCCAATTGGTTACCGATGCGAAAGAGTGAGGAGCTGAAGAGAGACCGAAAGGCATGGCTGTAAACTGTAATATTTCGCCTCCATATATTATGCGCAGAAACCGCCTCTGGGTTTCCTTTATGCAGTGAAAATATGCTTGATGTAGGTCGATTTTTGTCATCCAGTCCCTGTCTTGTAGGAACTGAATTACATCCAGTCGAGAAATTAGCTGGAAATGGCGAGTCGAGACATGTAAATTTAGACTTTTTAAATTGTAAATAGGGCGTATCCCCCCATCTGTTTTTTTTACTAAAAACATTTTGGAGTGAAAGCCGGGTGTTATGATTTTCGGTTTTTCTAAAATGCCTGTTTCTTTTAACTGGTCTATGACTTCTGTCATTTTCTTGGATGGTTTTGTTGCAAACTTGTTTATGATTCTTTTGTACAGGTAATGTAACGGAGGTTTTGTTAGAAATGGTATGCGGCTCTCGGCTATTATTTTTTGAATATATTGACTGGCCCCCAGTTGTTTCCATGCGTGATCATGGAATTTTAGGCAACCCCCCTTGAATACACTGCTTTGATTGTCACTTATCTTTAACGTTGGAGGTGTCTTGGGTACTTGTACGACGAAAGGAATGTTTTTTATAATTATTTTTAGATTTTTTGTCCGAGTTGAACTTATTTTTTTTATAAAATTTTGTTTTATAAGATGGTTTGGTATTTCTCTTGTTTACTTGACTGTTATTATTGCATTTGTTTTTATCCCTTAAATAACTGGGCATGTTAAGCCAAACCTGGGAGCCTCCTAAAGAATCAACCAGAGGAATGAGTGCTTCTCTATTAAAGAGATGCTCCGCACTAGGAGGAATATTTTGTAATGCTAATTTAAGATTTATGATATTAACTTCTTTTAAAATGCGGTCACGTCTAACCTCAATACATTCTGCCCGCTTGCCACATATGACTTGCATACAGGATTCCATATTTTTGTAAGACAGAGACGTTGGACCAAATTTTTCAGACAACTTACTACATAGAGTATTTGCATTGAGCTCTGTGTCAGAACTAGCAGCCCAATTTACGACGTCCTGCAGACCATTTTTCAAAAGTTGCCTGTTCTCCAAAACAGCATTTGACAATCCCGCTAACAATTGTTCCGTACTAGACAAATAATCAATACCTTTATTTAGATGGCACAGTTCCTCATTCCATTTTAATCCTATAAAACCTGGTGTTGCTAAATGTGCTTGCAAGTCTTTCTTATATCGAATACCCTTCCAGGCCTGTGAGTTAAATTGTTGCAGATTATTTAGGGTTAGGGATTGGTCCATCCTATATACAAGAGTGGAGCTAGAGACCGTGTCGACAACTATAGGCCAATTTCTGTGCTAACTACTTTATCCAAAATATTAGAAAAACTCATTAACAGTAGGCTCCTTAGTTACTTAAAAGTCCAAAATATTATCGCTGAGAACCAATACGGTTTTAGATCCGGCAAAAGTCCTGAAGATGCAGTTTTGGAACTAACTAATACTATTGCTAAAAACCTAAACAATAAATTAAAAACATTGGCAATTTTCCTAGATCTCTCAAAAGGCTTTACCTTTGATACGGTCTCCATCCCACTCTTACTAAACAAACTAGAACGATTAGGAATCAGAGGTTTGCCCCTAAATATTTTCAGAAGTTACCTAACAGGTCGTTCCCAGACTACTAGAATAGGAAATTATACAAGTGGACCAAAATGTGTCAGCTACGGTGTGCCACAGGGCAGCGTACTTGGACCCACCTTATTTTCGATTTATCTAAGTGACCTCTGCAACCTACCTTTACGAAACTGTAAAATTATAACATACGCAGACGGTACTGCATTAGTAGTACATGGTAATGATTGGTCCGATGCGCTCTCTCATGCTGAATCTGCTCTACAGACTACTATGACCTGGCTAAGAAACAATCTGCTGCCCCTTAACTTAGACAAAACTAAATTTATGACCTTTTCCCCTCGCAGAACATCACAGCCTACCTCTGGCTACACACTAACAGCTCACAAATGTAACCCTAACACAAACCAGGGCTGTAATTGTACTCAAATTGTACGTACTCACTCTATGAAGTATCTTGGTGTCTATACTGATGGTACTATATCATGGAAAATCCCCCAAACACATATTATTGTTATTCGATGGTTTATTTAAAAATTGGTTACAAATTGCATTATTCACGGGATCGCAACGGCCGCCATTATTATTTTGTTTGTTACTATTATAATTCGTACTAATTGCCATAAAAATTTGCGGCATTTGAGCTACATAGTCTGTTTAATATGTAACTTCGTTAATAAGAGTATCCATCCGAGGATCCGAACAGGTTCCGACCTGTTTGTACTTGCGCCGCTTAGACCTTTTGTTAGGTTGCGGTGAGGCAAAACCTTCTTCGTCTTCCGAAGACGAGGAACTGCTTTGCGATGAGCTTGAGCTCACAGCTCTTTGCCCTCCATCCGGAGCGGCAATTTGAGCTACATGTTCAGGTACAGGATCCTCAGAGTTCATAATGGAAGGTACTTACCGACTATCCGTCGAATACGCAACACTGAACTAAAATGAAAAACACTGAATTTACATAGAATACTCGTGTATTAATACTTTAACACTATATTCCAACTGAAAGCAATAAAATATTAGAATCTAATAGGATTATTGTCCGTTTTTAACTTGAAAAGAAAACTTTTGCTCCTAGCACGACAAAAATCATAAACGCTATGAAAACCTTAACGGGCCGGTCGCCGGAACCAGTGGTAGCGACCCCTGCTGGAAGTGAGAGGTAACAACATAAATCCATAGAGAATCAGGTATGTTTTTCAATATTTATGCTCCTAGAAGCCAGAATCATAGACAGCTTCTTCATACTAACGCTGTGTCTTTCTGCTAGGAATATAATGACCTTTAGCTCCCAGAATATCAGGACGTTCGGCCAACCTGATCTCCATAACTGAGGACCTGAGGGAAACCATTAATGAATAAAGATTTAGTGACGGCACTGAAACGAATTTATATTGCTTTAGTTTTTTTTGTGACGACCCCATTCAATTGTAAATTGAAAATTAAACATTTAACAGCTTTCTAGTTGTGGAGGAATCGATAACCCCAATGTTTTGAGGTTAAATGTTTAATTTTATTTACTATTGGATGGGGTCTTCAAAAAAAAACATAAAGCAATACAAAGGTTAGTCACTAAATCTTTATTTAATAACGGTTCCTCTAGGCTTCTTCATTGTGAAGGAATCGATAATCCCAATGTTTTGAGGTTAAATGTTTAATTATCAATTTACTAATAAATGGGGTCGTCACAAAAAACCTGAAGCATTAGAAATTGGTTTCAGGGCAGTCACTAAATCTTTATTCATTAATGGTTCTTCTAGGCTTCTTCGTTGTAAAGGAATCGATAATCCCAAAGTTTTGAGGTTAAATGTTTAATTTTCAAATTACAATTGAATGGGGTCGTCACAAAAAAAAAACTAAAGCAATATAAATTCGTTTCAGTGCCGTCACTAAATCTTTATTCATTAACGGCTTCTCTCAGGTCCACAGCTATGGAGATCAGGTTGGCCGAACGTCCTGATATTCCGGGAGCTAAAGGTCATTTTACTTTAACCGGTGGCATTACGAGTGAAAGTAAAGTAGTGGTTGTTTGTCACCAAATCGTCACTAAATTCTTATTCAGTAACAGTTTCTCTAAGGTCCTCAGTTATGAAGATTTAGGTTGGCCGATTTGGCCGAACGTTCTGATACCATACATAAATGCCTCTAACTTTCGAACTGTACTGTCACAAATTATTTGGTTGGCAGCTTTGTGAGTCACCAAATCGTCACAAAAAACTGGAGTAGCAGCCAGCTCCCTACCTCGATTGGCCGAGCGTTCTGATGTACATAAATAATAAGTTCAAATTTTGAAAATGGAACTCTTTGCCAATATTGTGTAATGTACTAGCTGCTCCCCGCGGTTTCACCCGCATAAATGTTGATCCCGTGGGAGTATCGGGATAAAAACTACTCTATGTGTTAACCCAGGTTATAAACTATCTGTGTGCCAAATTTCATTCAAATCCGTTCTGTAGTTTTTGCGTGAAAGAAGTAACAAACATCCATCCATAGTCGCAAACTTTCGTGTTTTTATTATTAGTAGGATTGTATTCATTTGTCAATGGTTTACGATTTGGCGGCAAATTGAAAATTGTCTGTGTCACATGAGCATGAATTTAACGCGATAAAAACGTAAGTACAGCCCGCGCCAAACTTTGACCCGCCTTGAATATAGTCGCGAGTCCGAACTTGCGCATGGTAGTCGAGTGGACAATACGTAATCAACCAAACAGTTTTCGTTTTCTAACATTTTTAATACTTATTATGTTATGTCAATTTATTTTTATTTGGTGATTATAAAGTTCGTGTTTATTTCATAGGTTATTTTATTTAATTTAATATATTATAACAAATAGGATAAGTGTAAATAAAAAAACATTAATATAAATAAAAACTATAATCACAATGGACACCGTCCATAAAAACATCTCCCTTACTGGTGTATGGTTGCGTATCCGAATCACTCTCTTCACAAATAATATCCGAATCTTCTTCATCTGATTCAATAAAGCTTACGTGAATCAGATATCAGATGAAGAAGATCATGAATGATTGATGGAGATGATGAAGCTAATTCACATGAATTATTATTTTTTCAGTTAGGTCATCTATGATGACATCACTTTTCTTATATTCTTCCTCAATATTCATAACTTTGTCGCATAGTGCAGTCCACTCCTGTTCACCCATGCTATTTACTTTTTCTTCCACTAGTTTCAAAATATTAGTTATATTATTTGTGACATTTTTTGTCGCCACGTAACCTTTTATGGATGCCCAAGCCATTTCTATGGGGTTCAAGTCGGGATGGTAAGGTGGAAGCCGTAATATTGTGTGATTGTGTTCTTCTAAAATTTTATCAATATTACATTTTTTAAATTTTTCTTTACCTATAGAAATTAATTTATACAGTTCTGGTTTCAGCATGTCAAAACTGCAAGGGATATTTTTTGCCATAAGCCATGCTACAATTGCCTTTTTGCTATTTGACGTCGGCGCAGCATCCTTTAATTTGTTATGATAGAAAAACTCCGTCCTGTTGATTGGTGTCGTGAAATGGTTCAAAGATTTAACGGAGGTGACTCAATTGCTGTGTTCGACTTACGTACGGGTGACGAAAGCTGGATTTATTGTTATGATCCTGAAACTAAGAGAGTCTGCTGTCTGCACGTTTCCTTCCGACGAATTGCCAACTAAAGCGAAGAGAGGTCGAAGCGTGGGAAAAAAGATGGTGGCGTCATTACGCAACAATTGTTTTAGTTGTCTTGGACGGTTCGGGAAACGACTTCGCAGTAGGATCCTCCTTCACCGCGACAACGCCTCGTCGCACACCGCCAAGCAAACAATCGACTACTTGGCGACGTCAGACGTGGAATTACTGGGTCACTTGCCCTATTGCCCCGACCTCGCACCTTGCGATTTTTATTTGATTCCGAAAATAGAAGAAAAACTTCGAGGAAAACGTTATATGGACGCCGAGGAAGCAGTGGCTGCGTTTCAAAATGCCGTCGAAGAGACACCAAAGGACGAGTGTGCAAAGTGCTTTTCTCAGTGGTTCCATCGGATGTCGCTGCATCCGTATTGATGTATTGATGTAAATAGACACTATTTTGAAAATAAATAATAAAACGAATTACTTGCTAGTTTTTGATTTTCTAAGAACTTCACCTTCGTATCAACCGCTGGGTCTCGTCTGAAAGCATGAAATTAAGCAACAACAGTCCTTTAACTCTCTCTCTTTTCAATAGGTGGTGGTGGAAGGTGAACACTAGGGAATGAAGTCCTTATCAATAGTTCGTCATTTTTTCCGATGGGAAATCCCATCGGGCTTGTATTTACTAAATGTGAAAAAAAGATGCCCAATCCAATTTGATCAATTTAATTGCACTTACAATTTCTCCTAAACAAAACCACAAAATCCGACAATATTTGGACAATTTCACACAGACATGGTTTAAATCCCTATATACACGACGCAAGTTTCTTGTCTGTGGCAGACAATACAATTGAAGCAACAAATGACTTGCGTTATCTAACGGTACATGTTGTAACTTTTGTTGTTGTTTCAATTTATAGTATGTCACGGGCAATAGCTTAGCAGCTCGGACATCAGGCCTTGATGGCGGCAGTGACGGGATACCCGCGACGCAGGCCCATGCACTGGTCGCGGTCTATGAACAGCGTCGTGCTCTTGTTGCGCAGCTCGGCCTCCAGGCCTGCGCGCACGCCCAGCAGCGTCTGGTGCGTGCCCTCCGCGGTCGCTATCTTTGAACGGAGATTCTCCATTGTCTCTTGGAGATCGCATACTTCTTTTATCAGTCTGTGAGGGAAGAAATGTAACTGTAACATAACAAGTTCCAAAACATTGGCTATTAAAATTAATAGTTAAAAAGTATATGTAAATATCTCTAACAGTTCCGAACAAGATGCCCGAGTTATAAGTATTTGCCGTCATTTTATGTCAAAAGATCCTTGTAGCAGCATACAAAAAAAAACGAATAATAAAAGTGTACTGCCACTGTCGTTAGCTCACCTGTTCTGAGCCTCGTCGCGGCACTTCTCGAGGTGCGGCCTGTTGGTCCTGGCCTGCAGGCGCGTGTGGGCCACCTTCATAGGCTGCAGCTTGTCCTCGATTGCCTTGTTCAGCAGTTCTAGAGTCTTCTCCACGTCGAAGATCTCTTGTTGGATCTGAAATGAAAAATAATCCTTCGTGGTTCTTATGAGGTCAAGATAGTGTTTTTCCCATCTATGCGTTTTCTAAATGTTTGACAAATATTCTCTGTAGAATTTCTTCCAATTTCTATGCACAGTTTATGAATGTTACTGCACATAATGATTTCTGCTCCTGCTACCTTATAATGTCAAACTATCCCCTTTATTAACCATAGTGAATTAACTTATTTTGACCTTATCTTCTTCTGTGACACATGTCATTTCCCATCGTCAAAAATGACGAACACCGGTACATTCTTCAGAAATGAATTTTCTTTTGCAAAATAATATAATTCTTGAACGAGCGGTTCAATTGTATAAATTGGATTCTACTTTACCTTGTGCAGATGTAGTTGCAGCTTGTTCTTGATCTCAATGGTCTCTGCAATGCGGCGAGTGAACGCGTTGTTGGAGTGGCTCCATTGGTCCCAGATCTCCGTCGCCGACACGTTGATTAGATTCTCCGTATCTGGAGTAAACGGTGCGGGACAATTAAAATTTAGGAACCTGCCTTTTTGGAAGATCAATATTGCATTGAAAAAATAAAACATTTAGAATAAAACAGCCGTCATTGGTGCCGATTCTCTTGTCACAAATGCCTCTAAACTAGACAAAAATCACTATAATTTGATTTAATCCTGTCAAATGACGATTTTCCATTCTGAAATTGACTAAAGTGACACAACTTAGCTATATTTTAGTTTGACAGCACTAAGATTGCACTGATTTATTAGTTTAGTGAAAATGGCAATTTTGCTATTCTGAATTTTACCGTTTTTCACCAAAAAATTTGGTCATCTAACTAAATCTGAACATGAATCTGACTATTTTTAATCGCGATTAAAAAGGTGTGGATTAAATTAGTTGTCGTGAACTAAAATTCACACCAACACCTCGACTGAAGACGTGCAAAAACGGTACTTTAATTTTTTGTTTCTTTTTTTGCTCATATCTCGAAAACGGTGTGTCCTATCACAAAAATAATGAAAATTTCGATCCCCTTTGAAAACCCGGAAAACTCTACATGTAGATATTTTTATTTTATATTTTCCATACAAAAAGTAAAAACTTCCATAGAAAACACGTCGAGGATGCCCCAGGCTGCCTCCGGCTCTAACAACAAAGACGTCGCGAAACCAAAAGAAAAAAAAAACACGTGGACTCGCAATTGTCAAATTCGAATATAGTTGTGTTAAAATTATTTTTAAATTTAGAGGTTTTTTTTCCGCAGAATAGCTTCAAGATTCTCATAGTAAAAAGTAAGGAATTTTAGTGACAGTTTAGTTAGTTTAGTTCGGTGTACAAGAGAATCGGCATCATTGTGTGTTGTATTGTATTTCATGATTTAAACGTCGTGTTTGGTTGCTAGCTATAAGGGGAAAAAAAAGTGATGATGTCATTATCATTCTCTTGTCCTTATTCCTTTAATGCCTATGGCGTAAAAGCTGTCACTTACCAGTGACAGCGAACTAAGAATTTAAAAGACGTAGCTGAGTCATTTTCGTTCCTTTTTACCGGTTCACCGCCAGAACCTTTTCATCGAACCCCTCGTGTTAAGATGAGTACTCTATTGAGACTTCATGGTATATTTATGTCCCAGTAGCCACATCCTTTCTTGTGTAACTATAACCTTTTAAGTGGCTGCTGGCAACGTAAGTTCTCGGTAAACTAAATAGTTAGCGAGAACCATATTATCATAGCTATTTTATTCTAATATTCACGCATGAGCATTCTATTACACTGTCTATTCATTATCTATCACGCTGGTCTGCTTGCCACGCTGCCTGCTAAGCTGCTTGCGCTAATTGCCTTGCCACATGTGTGAGAACCCCTACGGCTCAAGGCTACAGCACATGGCAACGCCTCGTGCTCTCTTCATACTGTATTACTGTACACAGCTGCGATGTGTGAGCTACTGCATCATCTACTTGGCTGGGAAACGCTGAACGCATCGCAGGCGCTTACAGGGATCATTCCTGAAACACACGGGCGCTCCATTTGCGCTATTTTCAGGGTTCTTCCTACCACCCGGCAACTGTTGGAACCCACCTACGTCTGACACATATCTATAGATGTCTGAGCCTTGGCGGGCGGAGCGAGGTCATCAGCGCACCTGTACATCTGCAGCCCTGGGGCACGTGGCCGCTGCCGTCAAAAGCTAACCGCATCTGTACCGTGCGACTGAGACTGCTTGCACCATCTACCGTTATCCCCTAACGGTCAAAGCCCAGGGCCAATTCCTTCCTTTCTCACTTACGGAACCAGTGAAAGGCCCTATAAGAGACTAACCTAACATACACCCTAAGAACCTGTGCTCTCTTCTAATCCAATAAATGCGTTTCTAAGTGGTAACTTGTTTCAATAAGCCTAACCTTATGTTATATATAACGTGTTCCACGCGCGCCCCAAGCACACGTTGCGGGGGGAGTCAAACACCTCACTCTTCCCCCCCCCCCCCCCCCCAACGGAAGGTGTGCGGAATAATCGTATGTTCCTGCGAACCCTATGTTGGTGTGAGACGGAACACCGGGGTGGTTTTTAGTTAGTAGGACCCCTCCGACATCCGTGAGGATATTCCACCCCGGAACAAAAAAAATGCCATGGTACTGAGCGAGAGCGAATGGGAAGCCGCCACAAAGAGACGTCAGCACTCAGTCACGGGGTCCGATAGGGCCCGATGACTGCCAGGGTCGTGGGTTGTTCGAATGAGATACCGTGGCCCAGGCACAGGCAACTGAAGGAACACAGGCGGGTTTTTGTCAATAAAAGTCTGAAACGCTCTCCCGCTCCACCCAGAGCGCGACAAGTCATTTGATGTTTTCCCACACCCAAAATAAAGGGCCATGTCCGGAAGGGTCTTTTGAAGAAAGAATTATTGCAGATTGGAGTTGACCTGCCCCAACAGACGGCATGCATGCATCAGTCATCGTGTAGCTCAACCCTATTTTAGGGAGCTCAACTACCCGTCAGACGACGTCAAACTACTACTAATTTATTAGATCTCCTCATCGTTACTTCCATGGTTGTAACATATTAGATCTCATCATCGTGCTTTCGTATTTTCGAAGATGGACGATGATTCTGCAAGCGCATTATATACTTTGGTAAATTGTATAAATGTGTGTTACCGGACAGTATCTGTATGTATGTGTGTTACCGGACAGCATCTGTATGCATGTGTGTTACCGGACAGCATCTGTATGTATGTGTGTTACCGGACAGCATCTGTATGTATGTGTGTTACCGGACAGCATCTGTATGGCCTTGGCCCGCTCGGACTGCGAGCGCTGCAGCGTGGCGGCGGAGGCGGCGGCCCAGCGCGCCGTGTATGTATGTGTGTTACCGGACAGCATCTGTATGTATGTGTGTTACCGGACAGCATCTGTATGGCCTTGGCCCGCTCGGACTGCGAGCGCTGCAGCGTGGCGGCGGAGGCGGCGGCCCAGCGCTCCGTGTCGCACACGGTGGGGTCGTAGCGCTCGATGCCGGCGTAGAATTGCAGGCCCTAAGGGGTGGGAGGACTACACTTATTCACGGTATCAACCACACTCGGCCGGCTTCTAGGCCGAGAGTTTCCATTTTTTTTCAAATTCGTTATCATGCTGGGGCGTAGCTACCGCGTTATCAGTCGTATCGATGATACGGGGCCCCCAAGCTACAGGGCAGCATTCATTTAACAAAATCAAACAGAAATTCTCAAATTTTCGAGGTCGCTTCGCTCGCTCCTACATTATGTTACTAAAATCACAATGACAGCAACCCAATACGGATGCTCCAATTTTCTAGCTCAGTTCTGATATGCTCATTTCATTCTCGTAATAAAATCGCAATGAATAGTACACACAGCTATACATCAAGCTATACATTTCCAGTATAACCTGACCTCTCATTGCACGGAAATCATATACAAAGCGAGATCAGCTTATACTAGAAAAGATGCGTAGCGTGCGTGAAGTGATGTTTGATGTGTAGTTGTGTGTACCGACCCTGCTTTTGCAGTCGGGTTAAGAGGGGCCCCCAACTAAGTTTTGGTACAGGGCCGATTTAGAAATAGATATCATGGGTGTCGTTTTCATGGTTTTCGAGTGCTGAAGCCCTAAAGAATAAAAAGCCATGATAGCGGCTGCGAAAACATTAAAAATTTTCGACATGGGTGTCGTTTTCAAGGTTTTCGAGGGTTCTGATGTCAAAAGTGTGGTCACTGTGAAAATCACAGATGGTTGCTGTGAAAGTCTTTAATTTTTTCTCCATGGGAGTCGTTATCCTGGTTTTCGAGGGTGCTGAAGTTAATAGTGAGATCAAAATGAAAATCCAAGATGGCGGCTGCGTAATCTATCACATTTTCGTCATGGGTGTCGTTTTTATGGTTTTCGAGGGTGCTAAAGCCGATAGCGAGGTCAAAATTAAAATCCAAGATATCGCCAAGTTCATAAAAGCTTCTAAAAACTTATACTACACTCGCAACTCGTTAAATGCAAGAAATGAATTGATGACAGCTAATCCTTTAGGTAAAACCAAACCTAGCCTAATCAGAGTTTGTAAGCGTATTCGCAACGGATACGGTTGGGTAATGATAAGGAAATTTCATTTACCGTACCGTAGATAGCATGTTTTCCTGTATTTTCATTGGAAACTCAATATTTAAAAAATATCGTACCAATTATCATGATTGAGGTTTCATTTTAAAGCTTAGATTCGATGTACAAAGGAAGTGAAAATAGCACTTTTTAGGGCATATTGCCAATCTTTTTACTCGAGCAGCCTGTGGGTTCGGTATACGCAACGAGCTTACAACGTCCTGCGTATCCAGTATAATAAATGGATATTATATATTAATATGTATTGTTATTGCGCCGCCTCCACACCGATATGTGTGGCCGCCGCTGCTGGCTGTACCGGCTGCCAGGACCAACCTTCTCGCCAAAGCACCATTGACCCGTGCAATTCGGGTGATTAACGATCTTCACGGGAAAATCGACGTATTTACAAGCCATTTGAGTGAATACGCAAAAATACTATTGTTTGTTTTATGTTATAGTGTAAATTATTAAATCAATTAAGTACTAGTATTTTTAAGTTTTTCATAGTTTTTAAATTTATATTGTAGGATAATTTTAAGACCTCGCTATCGCATTAAGTATCACCTGTAATGATAGTTGTAAGGGAGATTTTAATAAATAAATAAATAAAAATAATAAATAAATAATGCTTTCAGAATGCTGTTGGGGTTGCCACGGCATTGTAGTGCGTCGCAAATGTTCGCAAATGCGCAAGTTGATGGTTTCCACGCGCGGGACTGCGCGGTAGCACCAACAGCATTTTGGAAATGATTGCATCCCGACATGACTGTCCCATACAGGCACACTGTGGGTATAGTTACAGGGAAATTGTAAATATAATTGTTTTCTTTCTTCTTTTTAATATTAGGTACCTACTAACATAGATCTTAAGAAAATTGTTACTAACGCTTATATGGATTCTGTCCGAAATAAATGAATAATAATAATAAGCTTTAAAATGGTATACCCCTTAAATATCAGTTTCGCCATATTTGAGAAAACCGGCCATGTATGCGCCTTGGGGTTTGAGTCGAATAGGATGCACGCGAGTGTAGTTCACTCTGTTTTAAAAACGCCTAATTAGTTTACACTTTTTCTCTCCTCGGTCTCTTTCTATTATAAAGAGTGTTTTCGTGCGAGTATCGCGTAAGGAACTTCGTCCCTGACGGCTGGTCCCCCGCTAGATAGACCGCGTTTCTTTTTCCCGCTCAGTGAAATGTTAAATCCCATTTTTTCATCACCCAATTGGCTTTAGCTGGCGTGTTGCATTGGTTGGCAAATTAAGCTACAAAATGTAATTATTGCATTCTTCAATTAGCTTAGAGAAGCTGTTGAGCTGCCAGAAAATGTTTACCTTAGAGAAGTTGTTGAGCTGATGGCACATGGAGTCGATGCCGAGCGCGTACTCCTTGTTGCGCATGTCGGTCTCTAGCTCGTGTTGTGTCGCGCGACAGTTCTTAGACTGCGCCCGCACCTGCAGGATAAACACTATCTGTCATATATCAAATTATATGACATAAAAACATTTATTTTTGCAAAAATAACTTTGTTTCCCAGTTTTTATTAAAGAAAAAAAAACTTATTTACTACGGAACCCGACACTGTTCGCGGTGACCTTGACACTGTGCGTGGTGACACTTGTGTAGTTTTAAATTACTGACTATCTAACGAAATTCCATGAATCGGTTAGAAACTCCAGCTGACTTGACTACAGTAGCCAAGATAAAACTAGGTTTCATTTAATTTCTTCGCAGCATATTATTTTCAAAGTAAAAATAATCTTCTGTCGTTCAACAGTTTACCTACCTAGAATGAATGTAAATGGTGGCACTCGTACCTTTTCGAGCATATTCCGGAACTTGTTCTGGCACTCGCGCAGAATGGCGACTTCTTTGAGCAACGACTGTTCCACAGCGTCGTGCACCTGCTCCAGACCTACCGGCAGAACAACGAGCGATCTAAATTTGTTTATTCAAATTAGGCTGAGAACCATCACTCTTTGAACGTCTAAACGCCTGTAATCCCGAAGGCTTAGGAAGAAGGTCACACACATTTTGCCACCTATTACATGGAACTTACCTATGTTATAAGGGGAGAGCCTTTGCCATTGTAGTGACACAGTACCCGTCACACAGTCACCAGAAACCAGAAACCAGTTACCACATACCACCGAACCAGCTACCACATATCACCGAAACAGTTACCACATACCACCGAACCAATTACCTTACCACGTTTTTGACAGTCTGCAAGAAACAGTGAAGCAATCATCTTGAAAAAGACGAGCACGTATTGACAAACATGAAGAAACAAGTTCGCTTCGAAAGAAGCGGTTTGTAAGCGGAAGCAACCAAGCAGAAGCACCAGCACCCCCGTATCTTCATTGTTCGCTTCGGGACCACGCAGATGGACACACGCGTCCCGCGGACCGGCAGGCAGTCTTCACACGACGACGGCGCGCGGCGAAAAGGATCGCGCCTAGCTCGCGACTCCTATTTATGCTTTCGCGGCAAATCGTGCCGTGTGCAAAACAGCGCCCCGCGCCCCGCGCGCGGCTCGCCCTATGGCGCATCGTTATTGGTCGATTAATTGGAAACCATCAGGCCAGTGTTTAGAGGTAGCTAGATAATAAATGTATATAAGTAGGATGTTTTGATAAATAAAAGTTACACCAACCGATCACCATCATCTCCGCTTATATCCCACCCGACAATGGTCCGGAGGATCCCATCTCGCTCCAAAAGGACTTCACTGCCCTCTTCGGTATGAGTGACTCCGTCATCTTGGCGGGGGATCTTAATGCCAAGCACCCGGCGTGGAATAGTAGCACAACCTCAACCAGAGGTAGGTTAGTTTTCAAGTTAGGCGAATCCCTTAACTTTGACGTCATCGCTCCAATGAGCCCGACTCACTTCCCAGGTAATCCTAATCACCTTCCCGATGTTCTCGATGTAGCGCTGCTCAAGAATGTGAACCTCCGTTTGCAATCGATTGAGACGTTCCACGAGCTAAATTCTGACCACCGCCCTGTAGTCATGCATCTTGCACCCTACTCGGGCCCGATCGACCCCAACCGCCCCCCTCAGACCCAGACGATAACCGACTGGAGGAAAGTAAGCGAAAGACTGAAATCCACCACGTCGCCTCACTTAGACACCATCCCCGATCACTTAGTGTCAGTCGCTGACACGACGGCCGCAATCGACTCGTTTACAGAGCACGTACAATCCGTATTGACGGATTGTTCACGGGAAGTTCCGGTGATGGAAGACCATCGCTGGAAACTACCTACTGACGTACGTGACCTGATAACCGAGAAGAACGCGGCCATCCGTGCCTACGACTCCTTCCCTTGTGACGCGAACAAAGCCCACATGCGCCATTTACAGCGTGCTGTAAAGAAACGCATAGGGGAGGTTCGCTCTGAGGGCTGGAACAAGATGCTCAGCGAACTCGAGCCCACTCATCAAGCCTTCTGGCAATTACAGAGGAAATTGCGTTCCTCAGAAGAGGTCTCTATGCCTCCTCTCATCCGCCCCGACAATAGTGTCGCTTTCGACAGTCCCGATAAGGCTGAATGTCTTGCCGACAGCCTAGAGTCCCAATGTTCTCCCAGCTCCCAACCAGTAGACCAAGCTCACCTGAACAAGGTCGACGCTGAAGTCGAACGAAGAGCCTCCCTCCCTCCCGTCGAAGACCCTGATGATCCTCTGCCTCCCGTCACTCCAGACGAAGTGCACGACATCATTAAAGGGCTCCACGCTCGTAAGGCCCCCGGTTCGGATGGTATTACCAATAAGGTATACAAACTCCTTCCTGCCCCGCTAATAATGCTTATGACCGCCATCTTCAATGGCGCCTTGAGCAACAACATCTTCCCACAAGCATGGAAAGAAGCCACCGTCATCGGTATCCCAAAGCCAGGCAAGCCAAAGTCTGAGCCCTCCAGCTACCGCCCTATTAGCTTACTCAATGTCCTCGGTAAAATCTACGAGAGGCTTATTTATAAGCGTCTCAAAGACTACGCCGAAGCAAAGAGCCTCATTCCCAACGAGCAGTTTGGTTTCCGCCCACAACACTCGAGTATCCACCAGGTCCACCGTATCGTAGAGCACTTGTGCGCCGGTATGCAGCGTAACGCGACGACGGGTGTGCTATTCTTCGACATAGCGAAAGCCTTCGACAAAGTCTGGCACAACGGCTTGTTATACAAGCTTTACCAACTAGGAGTGCCAGATCGTCTCGTACTCATCTTACGAGACTTTTTGTCGAATCGCACCTTCCGCTATCGCATCGAGGGTGCACTCTCGTCTCCTCACCCTATTCGCGCCGGTGTCCCTCAGGGTTCCGTCATATCTCCTCTAGTTTTCACGCTGTTCACCAGCGATATCCCACAGAGTAAAAAGGCTCAGTTGGCTCTCTTCGCCGACGACACTGCCGTTTACTATACCGGTCATTGTCCAAATGCTATAGCTCGTACTCTCCAAACCTCCGCAAACGTCTTAGGCGCTTGGTTCCGGAAATGGAGAATCGAGGTCAACCCCGATAAGAGTCAGGCGGTTCTCTTCTCGAGACGTCGTCGAGTCCCACCCCCCCTTCCCAGCCCGATCACTATGTACGGCAAGCCAATCCCTTGGGAGAAGCAAGCCAAATACCTAGGCGTGATCCTTGATAAAAACTTAACGTTCAAAGAGCACATTAAGGCTGTTCGCGCGCGCGCCGCTTTCGCTCTTGGTAGACTCCACTTTATTCTGACAGCCCGTTGCAAACTGTCACTTAAATGCAAGCTGCGCATCTACACCGCAGTCATCCGTCCCATCATGACCTATGCCTGCGTTGTATTCGCGCACGCTCACCCACGTCATCTCCATAAGATGCAGACCCTCCAGAACCGTTTCCTCAGAAAGGTCACGGGTGCCCCCTTCTATGTCCGTAATATAAATCTCCACATCGATCTTAAAATGCCTACCATAAACCAGTTCATGAAACGCTTATCGAAGCGTTTCTTTGACTGTGGCATAAAACACCCCAACCCCTTGATCTCAGCGGCCGCCCGCTACACTCCTTCCCGTATTAGTAGTATTCGCCGACCAAGGCATACCTTAATCGCCCCCGACGACGCCACTACCCTCCTCCAGGAGAGTAGTAAGGCAACCAGCACGCTTCATAAGCCCAAAACCCGATCGCCGTCCTACCGTCCTCGCCGCCGAGGCCCGCCGCGACGCCCAAATCTACGCCCCTCCCGACCCTTGCTCGAGCCAGCCCGCGCCGCTGAGCCTGTAGCTTTAAATTCGTCCCTAAATAATATCATTCCTGATCCAGCTAGTCATTTGCTGCCCTCTTCCAGCGACGCCCTAAGCCGAGGTTCGTACCCCACAGGGGGTGCCCTTAGCGTGTAGTCGCTTAGTTTTTAGTTAGTATTTAAGTTTAAGTCCTGGCTGGAGGCCTTAATTTATTAGGGAATCCACAGGCAAGTCCGTCTAAGCAGACGACAACCTCATAGGTTGACCTGCGAGATGCCATTTATAAAAAAAAAAAAAAAATAAATAAAAGTTAGTCGACAATCAAGTCAAGTTCGGTTCACTGTTCAGCCCAGTCTGTTTTATTTTCGACATAGTACCTACCTACCTGTATACTCTACATAAGTAAGCCACAAGCGCTTAAAGTGGTGACCCCGTGAAGCTGAACACGACCCTGCAGCCGAAGTCTGCGTTCCTGATACATCGAAATCTTGCAAGATCCTCAGAGAATCATCACCATGACGAAAGATACCGACGATTTTAGCGATGCTCAGGGCACCGCAACGGTGAAGTGACGTGGCATCAATCTCATTGCCTGCACGGCTACCACCATTTTGGCGCCAAAATCCACGCCTGTGGTTCGCACAATTTGAAGCCGCCGTTGCTGCCAGCAAGATAGGTGAGGAGCAGAAATTCAACCTCGTCGTCCCGCTACTCGGCAACAGCGACCTAGAACAAATCGGAGACATCATCTTACACCCACCGATCACTGGCAAGTACAGCGCGCTCAAAGACAGACTTATATCAACGTACCAAGAGTCAGACCACCGGCAGTTACAGAAGCTACTCAGCGGCCTCGAACTCGGCGATCACAAGCCAAGCCAGCTGCTGCGTAAAATGCGAGACCTCAGTGGCAAGCTACTATCGGATGAAGCGCTGAAGGTTATGTGGCTCAACCAGCTGCCCGCACAAGTTCGCGCCGTGCTCTCCGTCAACACCGAGTCATCGCTCGAAGTACTAGCTGCAATGGCAGACAAAATGATGGAGCATTTTGAACCCGCTACAGTCGCCGCAGTCTCCACAGCAAACCCTGCGTCAACAAGTTCAGCAGTCAATGAGGTACAGCTCAACGCAATAACAACTCTACAGATCAATATGCTTACGAAACAAATTGAAAAATTGTCACTCGAAGTCGCCGAACTCCGCAACCATCAATATTCGTCGTACCGCCGTTCCCGCCAAAACACCGCACATCGTAGCCGCTCACGCTCACATTCTAGACAACGTTCGGATAACGCTCGCAAGCCGGGCGATCCCGACTGGATGTGCCGTTACCACTACCGATTCGGGAACAGTGCACGTAAATGTGAATCGCCGTGTTCCCTAGCAAAGCGGGAAAACTAGAACGTACATCGATAGTGGCGGGTGTCGATGTAAACCAAACAAGCCGCCGCCTATGTGTGATCGACACCAACAATAGAGAAAAATTTCTTGTCGACACGGGAGCCGACATATCAGTGTTAGCTGCTCGCAACCAGAAATATTCAAGGCCGGCGGAGAATGCAGGCTACAAACTTTTCGCGGCAAACGGTACAGAGATTCGTACCTACGGAGAGCGCACACTCGAGCTCAACCTAGGCTTACGAAGAAGTTTTAAGTGGACTTTCGTCGTCGCCAATGTGAAGACTTCATTACTGGGTGCCGACTTCCTAGTACATCATAAACTGTTAGTCGACTTGCACCAAAGAAAACTCATCGACCGTGTAACCAAGCTTAGTGTAAACGCCGTCAAAATACACAGCAAAGAAGAATCTATCTACATTATCAACCGCGACCACACTTATCACGACCTGCTGAAGAAATATCCAGATGTACTTCGACCAATGACACTCAAAACGCCAGCCAAGCATGACGTCACACATCACATCGAGACAGCTGGGCCGCCGATCTACTCACGGCCGCGCCCTCTACCGCCCGACAAATATAAAGCGGCTAAACTCGAATTCGAGCGCATGATCGAGATGGGAATATGCAAGCCGTCAAACAGTCCGTGGGCGAGTCCACTTCACATCGTGAAAAAGAAAGACGGATCACTTCGAGTATGTGGCGATTACAGGAGACTCAACGCCGTCACCATTCCCGACCGATACCCCATTCCACGAATCCAAGATTTTACATACCAACTCCACGGCAAGAAAATATTTTCGAAACTCGATTTGAAAATGGCATATTTCTGGATACCTATCGCAAAACAAGATGCTCAAAAAACAGCGATAATAACACCATTCGGTCTCTTCGAGTTCACATGCATGACGTTCGGTTTAAGGAACTCTGGTCAAACTTTTCAACGTTTCATGCACGAGGTTCTGCGAGGACTAGATGACAATGTATTCTGTTTCGTCGACGATCTGCTCGTACACTCGAGAAATAAGGAAGAACACCGCCGCCACTTAGAACTAGTACTCGAACGCCTAAATACCTATGGCGTCAGTCTTAACATCGACAAGTGTGAGTTTGACAAGACAAACATCGAATTCCTCGGATACGAAGTGTCATCAGAAGGCATCAAACCTACTCAAGAACGAATACAAGCCATAGTCAGCTATCCGAAACCACAAACAGTTCAAGAACTAAGAAGATTTTTAGGAATGATAAACTTCTACCGTAGTTGTTTACCACAGCAAGCCGAGTACCAACACGAATTGAACAAATACCTACACAACAGCAAGAAGAATGATAAAACTCCGATACAATGGTCTCAAGTAGCAGAACAAGCCTTTGAGAAGTGCCGACAAACCATACTCGAAGCAACAACACTGACTCACCCGATACCTAACGCGCCGCTATGTTTATTTACCGACGCATCGAATACTAGCATCGGCGCCGTTCTACAACAAAAGCTGGACAACACGTGGAGACCACTGGCGTTTTTCTCAAAATCTATGAGTGAGACGCAACGACGCTACAGCGTGTACGATCGCGAATTATTAGCAATGTACACCGCAGTTCAACACCTACGTAGACTGATAGAGGGCAGTGACCTTACAATATTTACCGATCACAAACCGCTAACTTACGCTCTGACAAGAACGCCGAGTAGCAGCGATACACCACGAAGAGAACGCCAGCTACACTACATTAGTCAGTTCTGTGCAAAAATCGAATACATTCACGGTGATAAGAACGAAGCAGCGGACGCCTTATCACGCATCGAAGAAATCAACTTTTCGCACTCCACAATCGACTACAACCAACTCGCTCAAGACCAAGAAAATGATGAAGAACTGAAGATGTGCATGTCCAACCCAAGTCTAAAGTTTGCGCCTATCACATTGCCCGGAGGTCAGCGACCTATCATATGTGAAACATCAACCGGCAACGTTCGTCCATACCTACCAGCGACTTATCGTATAGTAGCATTCAAAGCGCAACACGATCTAAGTCACCCTGGTGTACGAACAACAAGAAGAATAATGTCTACCAAGTTTTTTTGGCCAAGTATGAACAGAGAAGTTGGTTTGTGGGCGAAGTCATGCATCGGTTGCCAGCGCGGGAAAATTCAACGACATGTTATCAGTCCACTCGGCGAGTTTCAAAAATCATCGCGATTCGAACACATTCACGTTGACATCGTGGGACCATTGCCGCCATCTAACGACTACAGATATCTTGTGACAATGATCGACCGCTGCACTAAATGGCCGGAGGCAATACCTATTCGTGACGTCACCGCCGACACTGTTGCTAAGGCAATTTACGAGGGATGGTTATCGCGATTTGGCTGCCCGTTACGTGTAACGACGGATCAAGGAAGACAATTCGAATCGTCGTTATTCAACGCACTGATGAAGAAATTTGGCATCACCAGGATTCGAACTACTGCATACCACCCACAAGCAAATGGTCAAGTCGAACGCTGGCATCGAACGTTGAAGGCCGCGCTCATGGCGAGAGGCGCCGGCATACACTGGAGCGAAGAATTACCGACCGTGCTGCTTGGACTACGTACAGCGCTTCGTGAAGACACACAAGTCAGCCCGGCCCTGATGACCTATGGATCAACACTGAGAATACCGTCAGATTTTTTTGCGCCTACACAGCCGAAAAATGAAGACGCAGAATTCGTCCGTCAGCTGACCGAAACAATGGCATCACTCGCACCAAGCAGTAAGTCACGTGTCAACAACAGGAGCACGTTTGTACACAAGGACCTAGCGACGTGTACTCATGTTTTCGTGCGTAACGATACCGTGCGAAGTCCATTGACCCCTCCTTACGACGGCCCGTTCAAGGTGATTCATCGGGATAGCAAGCATTACACCATACAAACGCCACTTCGAACTACAGTTGTCTCAATAGACAGACTTAAGCCAGCGCACCTACTCAACGAAGAAGAGTTTACCACTTCCATACCAGCATGTGCGCAACATCAGACATCATGCACTGAGAACACAACTACGAGCGACGAGCCGCGGTCATCGACCGGCAGCGCACCGCGCGACGTAATCGTCACTCGATCCGGCCGCGCAGTGAAACCCAACGTACGCTTCGCTTAGGGGGGAGTGATGTAGTGACACAGTACCCGTCACACAGTCACCAGAAACCAGTTACCACATACCACCGAACCAATTACCTTACCACGTTTTTGACAGTCTGCAAGAAACAGTGAAGCAATCATCTTGAAAAAGACGAGCACGTATTGACAAACATGAAGAAACAAGTTCGCTTCGAAAGAAGCGGTTTGTAAGCGGAAGCAACCAAGCAGAAGCACCAGCACCCCCGTATCTTCATTGTTCGCTTCGGGACCACGCAGATGGACACACGCGTCCCGCGGACCGGCAGGCAGTCTTCACACGACGACGGCGCGCGGCGAAAAGGATCGCGCCTAGCTCGCGACTCCTATTTATGCTTTCGCGGCAAATCGTGCCGTGTGCAAAACAGCGCCCCGCGCCCCGCGCGCGGCTCGCCCTATGGCGCATCGTTATTGGTCGATTAATTGGAAACCATCAGGCCAGTGTTTAGAGGTAGCTAGATAATAAATGTATATAAGTAGGATGTTTTGATAAATAAAAGTTAGTCGACAATCAAGTCAAGTTCGGTTCACTGTTCAGCCCAGTCTGTTTTATTTTCGACATAGTACCTACCTACCTGTATACTCTACATAAGTAAGCCACAAGCGCTTAAACCATCAACCGGGCACCAATCTAGTCTCCAGGCTGGTACTGTGAAATTCCAGATGGAAAAACCCAACTCATCCCACTTCATACTCAGCAGTAGCGCTTGCGACCACTAGACCAACGAGGACCTTTCCTCGTCCTTTCATAACAGGTAATGAAGGAAGACGGCGTAACAACGGTATCTCTCAAACTCGGTTCTCCCACACTTCTCCTTCATATCACTAACATGTTCAACACAATTTTACAGACCGGAAAGTCCCCAGCCAATACGTGATAGTTACTTCACAAAAAGGGGGACATCGGCGATGTTAATAATTACAGACCAATAAGCTTAGTGTCACAACTATAAAAGCCATTTATTAAAGTTATACATTTATAAGCACATCGACGGAAAACTAGATTCCCACCAGCCACCTGAACAATCTGGATTCCACCCATGTTTTCTCCACTACGGACATCTTCACGCTTTAAATCAAATTATGGAAAAGCACATCACATAATTACCTTTGTATTTGGCTTTTGTAGAGCAAAGGCATTTGACAGCGTGAAACACTCAAGATCAAACTAACAGAAGATCTATGGGGAATGTCTGTTAAAGTTTGTACCTCCATTATTGAGACTATAGCGCCATACTTGACTTTAATATTTAATTTGTGTGTGGCTCAAGGAGTATTCCCGGATCTAATGAAATACAGTAAGGTAATACCACTTTTCAAATCCGGGGACAGTAAAGATACCAATAATTATAGACCCGTATCCGTGTTGCCGGTTTTCAGCAAGGTGTTTGAAAAGGTAATGCTGAATCAAATGTTTAATCATTTCGACACCAATAATATCTTACACGGTCAACAGTATGGTTTCACAAAGGGACGTTGTACGACTGACGCTGGCGTCACCTTATTAAAACACATATTTACAGCGTGGGAAGAGGCTCAAGACGCCATAGGAATCTTTTGTGACCGCTCCAAGGCATTTGATTGCGTCAACCACGAAATCTTGCTCTTAAAACTTGAACATTACGGACTTGGAAAACTTGCGCTCAGTTTAGTAAAATCTTATTTGAATGATAGACAACAGCAACTCCAAATAAACGGTGTCAATTCACTCGGTCTAAAAGTAAAAATGGGTGTACCACAAGGCTCGATATTGGGTCCTTTCCTATTTTTAGTTTATATTAATGATCTACCTCATTTGTTTAAAACCCAACCACATATGGTGTTATTTGCTGACGATACTTCGTTAATTTTTAAAATTAATAGGCGTGCATTAAATCTTGACGACGTGAATAACGCCTTACTGCAGATCCAAAATTGGTTCACTGCTAATAATTTAGTATTAAATGGGAAAAAAACTAAGTGCATAAGATTTTCTTTACCAAATGTCAAAAGTACTAATTGTGAGATAGTATTGAATCAAGAGAAACTAGAATACGTCGATAAAACTGTTTTCCTGGGGATCACGCTCGATTCAAAGCTTCAATGGGGTCCTCATTTAACATCCCTTGCAGGACGGCTAAGTTCAGCAGCATATGCTGTGAGAAAAATCCGTCAATTTACTGATGTAGATACCGCGAGACTAGTCTATTTTAGTTACTTTCATAGTATTATGTCGTACGGTATTTTACTATGGGGACGGGCTGCAGACATCGAGTCCATTTTCATTCTGCAGAAAAGAGCCATCAGAGCCATATATGGCCTCCGCAGGCGCGACTCTCTAAGGGAATTGTTCAAAGATCATGACGGTACCTTGTCAATATATCTATGAAAACATCATGTACGTAAGGAAAAATCTATATCTTTTTAGTAAAAGAGGTGAAAGACACAATTATATCACTAGAAATAGGGACCAATTAGTTCAACCAGGTTTCAGGCTGGCTAAAGTAGACTCATCTTTCATGGGGTACTGTTTAAGATGTTACAATAAAATACCTCCCCACATACATCAACTGAATGAAACCAAATTCAAATCTTGTATAAAACGCACACTATGCAGCCGAGCATATTATAAGTTAGGGGATTACATTGCTGATAAAAATGCTTGGCTAATCGCTGGTCCTGCTCCTCAAGGACGCATCAACTAATTGATTAGCATTTGAAAATACTGTTGGAGCTGCTGAAGATTAAAAACAAGAATCTTTGCATTGTATAAACTCAATATTTTAGTACTGTATAATAGCTATATGCCATATTATGTGAGTACTATGTACATGCTTTAAAGCTACCATTTACAGGGTACGTCTTTCATTGACTTGAATGTGTCCTGGCGGCTGAGAGTATGTCATGCTCACTTTAATGTTTCGCTGATGGTGGCGCGTGTGTTGGATCATTTAGCTCCCTTCAAAATGGTTGAGTTGAATGGTGCTAATCCATGCGTCATGTTCGTGAACGGGCGCCGTCAGTTGAGACTGGTCATCTCTTAGCTGCCACGGCGTATTTTAATGAAATTTTATTTTCGAATTGTTTTCATATTTAAATAACGGACGCTTTTAACGTTCTGCATCGTTCTCACATGCATAATTTCAACATGAATGATGTAACCAATCTATTGTAAACATAATTTGATTTAAAAGAGTGTCCGTGGAGTTTCTTGCCCGTTCTTCTCCATATGTACCTACTACGCTTTGGAATGGGCAACTAGCTTCATTTTTCTGACCGACCGACCTTGACAATTCAAAAGTGCCTGTAATTGGTTTATTTGAAATAAATGCTTTGAGTTTGAACTCAGCCTTGAATTTTTTTTTTACAAAATACAGTTAAACCAAACGAAAGGTAGACAGTCTTCAAAAAACTCTTCAACCTTCGTTTCGCTGATGCTATCATCCTATTTGCAAAGAGTGCTGCCGAGTTACAACATATATTATGCTCCAAGATCTGAGCACAGCAAGCCTTGAGGTTGGACTAATGATGAATCGGTCAAAGACCACTACGACCACACAACATTTTTGAAAGTTTCCGCCGCGCTCTGTCACGCACTTACCCTGCCTCTTCTCCCTGTGGTACAAGCATTCCTGCACGATATGCAGTGGGCCCTCAATGCCGGCGATGGCTCGTTCCAGCTGCCTTCGAGTTTCGTTGAGCTTCTCACATGTCGATACTAAACGTTCCATCTCTATTGAGACCTATCAACACAGTTTAAGTTAATGAGGATGGAATAAAATGACTGTGGAAAGTGTAAAAAAATTTCTATTGAGAGAGAGTCAATATCTTTCCGAGCTATGTATTGTGTCTGAAAGTGTTGCAGTCCTCCCGAAAATCATGTCTTTGTATGACATTAATATGCAAGATTGATCAGCATCTAGTACATTTACATATAAGGTACCTAGCAGGTAAGAGTACATTCTTCTGGCTTCTGTTAGCGTAAAACACATGATTATGTAAGTCATCGCGCTAGCCTGCCGGCCCAGTTCGCTGCTTCCGTCTGAAAAGGATGAGTGGCATAAAATTGTGTGATATCTATCACTTACCTCATTCCTCCAAAATGTAGTGTCGGTGATTCGTTCACCAATCCTCCTGCCGGAGTCTCTCTGTCCCTGGGTGCCAACCTCATCGGTTTCCCTATAATACTCCCACATCAGTTAGATTGTAGTTCCATACACAAAGAATTTTCAGAACAGATTTCGTATTTTATGGAGTCATGGCGCTAAAGCTCTAAGCAGTGGCAGTGTTTTTCCGACGGTCCTTACCTCAGCATCCTCATGATATCATTCCTAACACGTTCGGAGAAGTTCCTCTTGGCATCAGACTCGTTATAGTTTTTAATGCTGTTCTGGTTCCACTCGTACTGCGTGTATCGAGTGTATAGGGCTGCTCGGGCAGCGTGTTCCGGACTGCGGTCGAAACCGGTGACCAGGTTGGGGAAGCGTAGCGGCTCTGCGGCCATACCGGCCGGAGTATAGCACGGATCCACCATGGTGTTGGTTATGGGCTGGGATGGCCTGGTGGAAAAATAGGATTTGTGTTACTGTACTGAAAAGGCACACAGATAGAAAACTCTTTATTTTTATGTAAACCATATAAACAACAGATATAATAATGTTTACATAGGCTGATGCAATGGACCACCCACTGCATCAGCCTATGTAAAATGTCTTATCACTAAAAGCGATCTTCTATATTAGTGAGACAATACTGCAGGTAGTTTGTTTGTGGTGTACCATTTGCATATTCAGACCATTTGGAGATACTTTTTTTTTCTTTTATTACTTTTGCCTGTACAGACCTCTCGAAGTTATCGGAGACTGATGAAAAGTTGAAAAACAGTGAGTCTTACATGGGTGTCACCTCGATCTCCTCGTAGCCCATGATAGGCCTCCATGGGTGTTTCTTCGGCGAGTGGAAGCAGTAGCCGACTTGTGGAGGCACACTGGGAGCCCCCGCTATCTCTTTTACCGGGGACCACTGTTGGAGTTGCTACAAAAGATAAAGGAAAAAGTCTAAATCAAGTAATTTTATAATTAACATTAAGAACTATATATTATGTAAGACTACCGTGCACATAGACACTTCCTTGGCCATTTTGATTACTATTTACCGAAAACTTGTAAAATTTTTGAAGATTTGTTAATTAGCAAACAAAAATATAAATTCAATTTTGAAATTTTTCGTGTCGTCAAATTAGACAACCTGACGGAATGAAAAAACTATTTCAGATTTCCAAATCCTACAAAATACGATGCATTCGTGTTTCAGCAAATGCACTTTTATATGAATGCAAGGTACATTTTAAATAGGACTGCTTTTGTACCTGATACGAACCACATTATTATATCGTTTATTTATATTCATATATATTTAGTACATTTTCAAATATTTTTATGAAACATTACATATTTTTCATAAAAATATTTACCTAAACAAAACAAAACCTTTATAAAAATGCAATGATGAACGCAGCCCATGTTGTCCAACGTTACGAAATTAGTGACCGACCATTTTTCATGTCAATGTCAGTGTCAATCACATTTCACAAATTGAAGAAAAACTATTTTGACATTATCTGGCATGCTCCAAAGAATCTAACTACTCTCATCTGCTCTTGGCTATCATGTTCACGGCGTTAAAATCATTTTCATTTATTATTACAGCGTTTTTTATTATTTAAGAACAGGTATAAGTGTCTTTAGCCTTAAGCAAACATGAGTGGCGTACCAGACAACGCGCCACAGCGTAAGTAAATAATCTATGACGGTGTATCTTAAAACCCTAGACTTCTTCATAAAACCCTGCAATTTTCTGTTGTAGATTGTCCTGGAACCCAAAGTGACGATGCTGGGAAGGCCTCAGCGTGCGCTGGATGCCCTAACCAGAACATTTGTGCTTCGGGTAAGTGTTTAAACAAATGTTGCTGTTGCATCAGTTATTTGTTCAGTCCTTGTTGTTATAACTATAATCTAGCGCTTGTATTGGCAAATTGCAATGAAAGTAGATACTACTATCAGGATTCCTTTACTTTTCAATTTGTTACCTGTGTGTTATGTATTATAAGTAACAATAAAATTGAGAGGCACAAGTCACAGTCTACAATCTAATATTATTATAATTATTGTATTCTTTCACTAGTGGAAAAATAGTACTTATTCTGATTAATCAATTGGCTGCCTCTTGTTATAATCTGTGTTTTGAAGGAGAAGCTTCTAATTTAATGCAAGCATAATCTATCAAGAAATGACACAGCTATAATATTATTTTTTCATTCTTGAATCTACAGTAAGTATATCTGAACTGGGCCCGCATGGTGGATTACGGCCGACTCCCTCTCATAGAGAAGAGGCATGTGTCCCAGCAGTGGGAACATTATAGGCTGATTATACTTTATGCTTATCTGAATAATAATATGTTATGTTACGACTGTTACAAGCACCTGAACTAAGATTTAACAGACAGAACATAATGCAAGTAACATATTTGCATTTTTTATTTAAAATTATCAATGGAAAAACATTTTACAAAAGTTCTGTCTGAAATTTTGTAAAATGTTTTTCCATTGATAATTTTAAATAAAAATCAATAACTTTGAGATCCTGTTTTAAATCACTCTGTCTGATCAGTTATCAGTGATTGGAGAAAAAAAACTTTTGTATTGCAAATATTATGCATTTTTATGATAACTTGACTTATCTTTTCTGCACGCCATCAGTCAATAGAGTATTCAAAAGCAATTAAAACAGATGAAATAGATTCCAGTAGTGGCTCTGAAAATGTGAATGTAATTAAGATTTGTATGATATTAGTACCTAATATATTGTATCCTACTTAAAATCAATGTCATTTAACACCATACTTTTTAACAGGATAGGATTTATACACTGATGCAATTAACAGATAGCATAAAATAATACTATGCAACAAAAAAAAAACCTTTTTATCAGGTGCAGTGTCAGGACCAGACCCTGCAATTCAAATAATCAAGGAGCGGCTCTCGAATGTGAAGCACAAAATATTAATTCTCTCAGGAAAGGGAGGAGTGGGCAAGAGTACCGTCACATCTCTACTTGGGCATGCACTGGCTGCTAAGAACCCTGATGCTAATGTAAGTTCAACTTTAACATAGGAAAGTAACAACAAAAGTTAGACAACCAGTCTTACCACAACCCAGTTATAGGCAATACAATTGCCCAGTGCTTGAGTTGTGGAGGTCCATGTAAATAAAATACTCGTATTTAGCTGCATCAAGTCAGTCAGAGACAACCTCAACATGGTTGAGAAAAGGCTAGGCAAATGATGGATTATATGAAATGGAATGCCACATAAAAAAAAACAAACATCAACATCACTGCAATCTAGTGTTAATAGCCTATGACAATCATGCAGCTGGCCCTTGGAGCATAAAACTATATTAATTTTACAGGACATTTCATTCCATAACATTCCATTTTTAAAAACCTTTTTAATCCATATTCCATTGGAAAAGAAGTTGTCCAGATGGAAATGAAGTTGTAAACAAATAACCATTGAAAAGGTTTTTATGTTATCTATGTTTATTTACTTTTCACATATAATTTTATGAGATAGATGTTATCTATATGTGATGCCTGACCTTGCTTGAGCTAGCGATGCATTGTGTATAGATTAAACTTAAGAAGGAAGAGCCAGGGTAGCCCGCAATATTCAAATTTTTCTTAAGTTTTTTGCAATTGGTAAAAAAGGTCTATAAAATAATATTAATAATTTATTGTAACCAACATAAAAAAAAAGTTTTATCTAATCGGCAAAACTGTAGCTTAGCATAAGTATAAAAAAAGGCAATCAACTGGCGCCAATCAATCTACATTTATCTTATCTAGGGAAGCCAGTAAACTTCTAAAGGCAATGCACTGTGATGCTCTTGCATGACTTCTTGGGTTTAATTTACTTAATGGATGGCCGTTTTAATTATAACGCGTGTGATAGGGGACGTGTTTGACCCGTTGGAAAACCCCTCTGTTATCAACCAGGTTTAAGGTTATATTAATACCGTTTTTTTTTTTTACCATATAACCAGTTAAATATTTTTCCACTCAAAGTAATTATAGGCACAAATGATGAATGAGAATATTGATTACACCAAAAAATTGCGGAATTAATATTTCGCCAATTTGTTCCATGTCCAAATTGATTGTTTATTAATTTAAAAAGCTTGTCCTGTTCAATTATATGTAGACCAATTAAAATGTCACAATGCGACAAAAACTGCTCGGAAAACAGTAGTTGAATAGTTATTGAAATAATTAACATTACCCTATTGTATCTCGAGCGTCGTACACACGCGTTTCCAAAATCCATTTTCGCGGCAAAATATTTAGTTTTTTAAATAGTGATTCGGGCACAGACAACGCGTGTATTGATTCCGAAGACGCGGTGGCGAAGAATTCGCACAGTACAGCCAGACGGTGGCACTGCCTGGTACAACCTTCGTCGTGCGTCGTATATAGGTCAGGTTTTATGGGGTAATTTATTATAGTCGATGCTTAAGTAGTCGGATGCATTGTTGTTTTGATACATCTACGAAAACATAAATCTAAGATATTTTTTATCTTATTTTTATTAATAGAACTACACATAACCCGGCGGATGCGAGATGCACAGAACCGGTCGGTGTGACAATGCTTATGTCTTGCAGTGGACGATTTTCTGCTGAAATGATGATTGGCCCAAAGACACATTGTGTGTCTAAGCTCAAACCACATATACTAAAAGTTTTAACAATCCAAGGGATCTCCCTTGGATTGTTAAAACTTTTCTAAGAAACAATATTAAAGACTAGCTTCTGTCCGGGACTCTATCCTCGTGAAATGTCTACGACCCACCCGCACCCGTCGCATCATCAGCCCGCGCTATCACTTCGTTTTCGCTTAGCGTTATTTCTTTTTTTTTCTTTTAGCTCAGCTCCTGAGGGTCATTGCGTGATGTTAAATACCTTTCTCAAGAATTGGGCTATCAAATGCAAAGATTTTTCATATCCGACCGGTTGTTCCATAGATTACCTACCCCATATTACATATTATGTACAAACTGTTTTACAAACAAACAAATTTTCCCTGTTCATAAATATTTGTATAGATAGTATTGCGAGTTAACTACTAACTATTGCCTTGACCATTATCATTCCGGTAAACGCCCGGTTGTCACCATTGTGTGGATCGCCCGGAGGACACGGTGGAGCATACGGTGGAGGTCTGCCCAGCTTGGGCGGAGCACCGCAGTGTCTTCGCGGAGGCGATCAGCGGTGGCGATCTCTCTCGTCCGGCCCTGGTCCAGGCCATGGTACGGAGCAAGAGTGAATGGAAAGCCGTCACCTCCTTCTGCGAAGCAGTAATGCTTGCGATCGAGGAGGCGGAGCGCGTGAGGGAGAGAGCCTTGCGCTCTCACGCCCCTAGTCGCCGCAGGAAACGCCCTGGGCGTCGGGAATCGCAAGCAGATTCCCGGCCACCGTAGGCGCGGGCTTGCGGACGGCGAGCAATGGGTAGCTCGCCGTCCGGCAGGGACTAGGCCCGGGTCGACGGCGCGTTGTGTTCCACGCGCGCCTCAAAGAGATGTCAGCACAAAATAACGGGGTCCGATAGTGCCGACGCCTCAAGGTCGCGGGTTATTCGAAAGAGTAATCGTGGCCTTGGCACAGGCAATTGAAGGAGTCCGCCGAGATCGCGCGTTACGCGTCGCGTGCGTGGCGGTTAGACGCCAGTACACCCGTTACCGGAGGAGACGTCGTCGGGTCCCTGACGAAGAAGGAGACTCTGTGGCTGGCCATCGGCGAACCGAGGACGCGATCCCGGGAGAGGATGTTGGAGACTCTGGACGGGGATCCGTGGGGGCGCCCGTATAAAGCGGTTCGAGGGCAACTTCGAGCCGCGGCGCCCCCACTTACGGAGAGTCTCCAACCCGAGCTGCTCGAGGAGGTGGTAGCAGCCCTCTTCCCGAGAGCGGAGCATGTTCCGCCGCCGATGGCTTTGCCCGCAGCCGCAGAGTCTGCAGAGGAGAAGGAGAACGCCATCAGCGTCCCAGAGGTGACACAGGCAGAGATGAGGGCGGCCGTGATGCGGCTCAGGGCCAAGAACGTGGCTCCGGGGCCCGACGGAATTCACGGCCTGGCTTTGGCCCTCGCTCTGAAGGAGTTGGAGCTCCAACTGAGAGGACTCTACACAGCGTGCCTAGCGCGGGGCCAGTTTCCCAGTCTGTGGAAGATTGGACGTCTGGTCCTGCTCAGGAAGGCGGGGCGCCCTGCTGACTCGCCGTCTGCGTACCGGTCCATAGTGCTGCTCGACGAGGTGGGCAAGCTGTTCCCGCGACCCCGGCGTAGGTGAGTGATGGAACACCGTGTTGGTTTTTAGTCGGTAAGAGTCCGACAGACCCCATCCATGAGGATTTTCCAACCCGAAACCAAAAAAAAAAGGCAACTGAAGGAACACGGGTGGGTTTTTGTCAAAAAGAGTCTGACACGCCCTCCCGCTCCACCCAAAGCGGGAGAAGTCATTTGATGATTTCCAAACCACAAAAAAAAAAAAGGGGTTGAATTCATTTTAGCATTGATTTGTGATCGGCAAGTTCTACTGAAAAACAATGTGTTATGAAAAGGTCCTTTAGTCAATACAATTATTTTCATAATTGACATTTCCTGTAAATAGCAGGGGCAGGATCTGGCATTGTCCTTTACTAAACTGTCCAAACTTTAAAAAATCTTGATAACTTCCAGGTGGGTATATTAGACGCAGATATCTGTGGGCCCAGCCAACCGCGTGTGCTCGGAGTGAGAGGCGAGCAAGTGCACAACTCTGGATCAGGATGGTCGCCTGTTGTAAGTATTAAGATGATAAATCGTATTTAAAGACCGCATTTTCTAGCAATGATCTCCATGTGCATATCGAACTGTAAGCGCTGCGTTTACGCGGCGTCTAACTGTGTGCCTACGCTTGAAAAGCATCAAGTACAAAAATAAAATAAGGCCAAGACCCATAAAAACCATTACGTAGATGACGTCAAAAAGCATAAAAGTGCTAGTCATCCAACAAATTGAGTTCGTTGGGCGGCTCCCTCTAGTTTATAACATCCATGTTACGATTGCAACCATGATAAGTTCGTAATAGCACGATTCTGCGTTTCATTTCACCGACATCATATACTATTACAATGTTTGTAAATATGTGAGCACCATGTACAGTAGCGCTCATAAGTTCATAAGCAATCTCACAAAGCAATAGATTGACGCTTCGGTTTCACTTACGAGTTTACGACCTTCTTCTATAAGTTGTTTCCATACTATAGACACGCACACACACTCACTTTGTCTGTTTTTGATAGTAGTTCATAATTTCAACTAACTTAACATTTGGCATGCTAGCTTAGTCGTTACCGTGCTTGGGTAGGAGCGATTATGGCATGCATAGCCCTGAGTGCGAATCTCACCTGCGCCTGCGGATTAAGCTTGATGTTATTTACAAATAATATCTATTTATAGTTTTTGATATGTTATTAATATTACCTAAAATGAACACTTTTTGTTTGTTTTAACTAAATTACTTGAAATAGTTCGATAATCATTCGATACTTGTCTCGTTCATCTTGTTTACTTCGATGATAAAAGTTTGTAGGGAGACCTCAGAAAACTGAGTAAATTATTTCGATTTCTGTGAGATAGATGCAATTCTAATTCACCTAATTGAACGTTTTTGGTTAGTGACGAATGTTTAAATCTGTTAATTAGCGGTATTGTGGTTATAATTTTCAAAATGCAGTGAAATATAAATATTGGAGCGTTGGCAATATAAATGCGCTGTTAAAATTGGACGTAAATGTTGTGATAACACAAATGGACTAAGTGTGAGTGTTTTCATTTAAATATTTCATATTTTACTAAATAAAAATATTGTTTGTTTTAATTAGTGAATGAGAAGTAAAGTGGTATAATCATAATGTTATTTATATTTTTTTTCTTAATTATTATAGTTTATAGTATTTTGTTTAGAGATATCTAATAGTATTACATTCTTTGTTCTAGAGATATACTGTGAGTCTGTGGGATATATGAGATGTGGGGAAGAGCGAATCCTTGCTAGTCGGAGCGCTTATGAAGTGGAAAGCTTATTTAAACAAGACTTCACATGGTGAATGAATATGAAACAAATGGTTTTATGGTTTAACCGGCCATTTTGCTGAATTATTCAACACGTCATTAAAATATTTTCCGTGTACTCCACGCTATAAAGGTTGCAATAACCGATGCCCAGCAAACAATAATGTTTAAGTTTCGGAATAGTTTATCCTGTATATTGCGCTCTAACAGTGATTATTTAATTATAAAAAATGAGGTTTAGTTTCAATCCACTTTTCTTAGAGAAAATGAATACTTAAGCTATCCTCAAAATGTAATCTATATTCACTAAAGCCAAATAAAATGTGAAATACTTAAGCCCTTAAACAAACTGCCCTACATAACCACTTAATAAAATCACTTATTTTGGAAATTAAAGATTGAAGCTTAATGTTTTTGGTGAAATATATCTACTTATATTTTTTTTTACATTTCACATTACAAAATAAAACAAATTGTTTCTAAGTTCCTTGATATAGTATTGCACATCCAATTTGGCTGAAGAAGTTATTATAAATAATCGTATCGGTTTGTTATCCATTTGTAAAATATTAAAACAAATAATTATTTTTTGTTATCACGTGTAACGCTTTATTTTTCTAAACCCTTAAGAACTTTAAAGTAATAAAAAATCTGCATTTTTATATTGTTATTATTGCAAACCAAAATAAAAATTGGCAATAAAACTGCGCTGCATCTCAGTTCAACGCTTGGCGCCCACTGCTACCAGCAGGTTAACTCGAGGGTATTAGGTTAACTCGAGGTTCACGAGCATGATGCGTGTCTAACAAAACCGACGGAAATATATTTTTGTTTCGTGCAGTGCGATGCGAGTACGCGGGTTTCGGTTGTGAGCCGTTGTAGCGAGTGGTTGTCTAGGCTGTGTTAGGAGAAAACAAAAAAAGAATCGTGCGCGACACGTGCGCCAACCCTGCGCCCAGTTTCGGACAACGGAGTGATAAGTGTAAATCAACCTCCATGGCTTGCGAGGACTGCTTACCTGTCAAAGGATCCTGAGCTTCGAAATTGGTGAGATCAATCCATTCTATGGAAGGATATTTAATTCTCAACAAGAAAGTACAAAGATCTTACTTAGCTTAGCTATTGTTTTAATTTATAGCAATTCACTTAAGGCTCCAACGAGCAACGAGAAAAAGCTCGAAGGCAATGAACAACTTGCGGTGAGGAAAGCCTGGATCTGTTGTGATCAAGTTGCATTTTCCAGTTTCACTGCTTTTGTCAAGGCCAAAATCGCTAAATAAGCCAATCGGACTGTGTTATGATTTTCAGCTTTAATCTAATTGTGGTGGGGCCTAGCGGATCAGCAGGCTCGTGAACTTGAGGTTTAGCGGTCCTTATTTCAAGAGACATTCTGGTGAAGGGTGATGTTTATCTTGAGATATTTATGTAGGATGTTATTAACTCAAACAAAAAGAACGCTGTCGATTTAAAATTCGTACAGGAACTGCTAGGATTTGTCTGCTTCGACACAAAAAAAAATACGCTGAATTGTAAAGCTTCACAAAAAGAAACATTTCCTCAGAATCCAGTAGGCACGGCACATTAATCTTAAGACGGGGGTGTCTTAGTCAAATTTCAGTGTCTTTGTCTTTAAAGTTTAAACGAAGCAAAACTTATACAATGGCTTAGTACCTATGAAAAGGGACGGGAATTGTCTATTTAGAGCCTTAGCTCACCAAATAAACAATGTCTGACCTTCGACCACTTATCGGTACGCCGTGATCTGGCAAAATTTGTGTCAATGAATCGAGACGATGAAAGAATATGCGTAGCACTTTTAAATAATACTCAGGGCTTTCTTCCTAACAATAATCTATCTCAGGAACAAATGATAACAAAACACGTAACAGAGCAGTTCAATAAGGAGTTCTGGGGAGGAGAAGACATCCCAATTGCCGCGTCAGAATTGTAACTTGTAAACGTGTGTTCTAACTTGTAAAGAGCGGGAAGAGTGATTTTTGTTCAAAAGCTGATTATTCATATCATTAACTGTTTCTAGAAAAAATGATTTTTTTGCAACAAGCTTACAGAAATGTGCTTCAGGTAGACGACCCGAGGGTAACAAAAAAAAAGGTTATATAGGCACACAAATTGTCGGTCCCAGTGTTAAGTGTTAAGTTCAATAGTGCTGCAAAATCAGTGAGGTTGACGTGACGCGCTTTGTAGGAATGCGGAAGGCATGTTGTAGTATCCTTTGGGATCGTTATTTGTTTGTGGTTTGTTAATTAATATAGTAAAGTAAATATAAATTGTGGTACGAAGTCACTAATACCATTTATAATAATCTCAAAGATGGGCTGGAAATAAGCCAGACTCATGTACCAAATGGTGATCTTACCTTGTATACACAGTCTGAAAGTATAATATTCCTATCCTAAGGCACGTCTTCCCTACCATTAAAGCGCCCCCTGGTCTATTCCTTGATATGCAATGGTCTTTGTAGCACCATGAAGCTTCAGGGGCTAGTGCAAATCTTGGGGAGTCAAACCACGCTGGGGTCGGTGAATTTCGTTCATTCATGCAGTGCGATGCAAGTACGCAACTTTACGTTAGTGTGTGCCGTGCAAAACTGCGATCTTTGTGCCGCGAGTTCACAGCAATACGACTCTTAATGTGCCTATGCACTTTTGAACGCTTACTGTACCTATCACGTGATTGATTTATCTGTCTTTACTTTATTTTACATTCTTTTTACCAATTGTGGTATAGTATTTTTATTCTTGGTGCATCGTCTTCACACATAAAATATAATTAATGTACACAAAATATTGTAAAACATTTTAAAAGAGTGACGGTAGAGTATCTTGCCCCTTCTTCTCCATACGAAACTACCTTTTGGAAGGGGCGCCTAGAATCAATTCTATTTTTATTGTAACTGTTGACATTAAAAAGTGGCTTTTTATGTGCCTATTTGAAATAAATGCTTTGAATTTGGCACACAAATTCAGGATGTTTAAAATTACCTGACCCGACATACATTGTTCTGTCCAAATTGCAATAATGCAATTTGGACAGGACAATGTATGTCGGGTCAGGTAATTTTAAACAGCCTGAATTTGTGTATACATTGTTCTGTCCAAATTGCAATAATGCAATTTGGACAGGACAATGTATGTCATACAAAAAACCCGTTGAAAATTACCGGCAATCTTTCTCAATTTTTCTTTCCACATAAAACCTAATTCAGACTATAACAAACATTTTAAAAGAATAGATACCCAAATCGGTCCAGCCGTTCTCAAGTGACGCTTACTAACGAACAGCATTTCACGTAGTATAGATTTGTAGAAATGCTGACTTTTTTCCTTTGTCAAGGTAATCTTTGAATATCTATCATATTCCAAGATTACCTTGTTGTTGCTCGCGACTTCGTCTGCGTGTAATTTGATGTTCATCATGTTGAATATCCCGGATACAAAGTAGCCTATGTCCTTCTTGATGTCCAAGTCTATCTATCTGTCAAATTTAATGACGATCGTTTCAGTGGTTTAGGCCTGTAAAGGTAGCAGACAGACAGAGTTACTTTCGCATTCATAACATTACAAAGTATGGATAGAGGGGCTTGTGGCTAACGTCCAAACCCAATATCGGATCCAACTCCAATTTTGACGTAGGTCATTGGGTTTGGCCGTAAGACAGGTCTGATGGACTGATGGTAGACAGTACAATTCTATTTGTCCCTGACAAACAAATAGTTGTCAATACGCCTGACGCGGTTGGTCCGTGGATGGGTGACCATCTTTACATACCAAGACCCCTCCGTGTCTCGGGAAGCACGTTAAGCCGTTGGTCCCGGCTGACATTCGTGGATCTTTGACAGTCGTTACAGGTCGTCAAAAGCCCGAAAGTCTGACCACCAGTCTTACCAAGGGGTATTGTATTACCAAGTAACTGGGTTGTAGAGGTCACATAGGCAGGCGCTCCATGTAACATGCTGGTAGTCAGCTGCATGCGGTTGTCGCCGAGCCTAACATAGTTGGCAAAAGGGTCGGGAGATTCATAGTATACATGTTTACTTCTTGACCATAGTTTTTAACATAGTCGTTATCATTTTGTTGACGAATGGCGCCTTCTTCTAAGCAGAAAATGGTGCCGATTCCCTTGTCACAAATGCCTCTAAAGTAGACAAAAAATCACTAAAATGTTGTTTAATCCTGTCAATTATCGGTAAATGTACAATCCACGTTTCCACAGATTACTATTTTTAACTATGTAGGTAAGTACAATTACACTTAAAACTATCTTATACATTTAGCATACAAACTTTTTTTTTTACCGTCGCATAAAAAAACAATAAGTTTTTACTTGAAATTGCTTTGAGACAGAAGGAAGATATCCATGACAAAAGTGGTTTTAAAAAAAAACAGTCGATGGAGTGGAGCTCGCTCACCAGCATTTCTTCGGCTAGTAGTTGTTGCAAAAAGCGGGTAAGGACGCACCTCTCGTCTTATTACAATTCTAGGCACAACATACGAAATATCATAAACTAGTTCGATACAGTTAAACTTATTATGAACCAATCCGTGAAGCAACATGGTTTGAAGAAGTAGACGTCTTAATTGCAAAGTGAGCAATTAAACTTTTGTAGTAACTCCTCGTAAAACAGGTTTATAAGATGACATTTATACAGCATAACTCGTATATATTTACGTTGAACGCGTTAACATCCCCATATTATACAACCGTATTCTATCTGCAGGCGAACCAAGGACTTTATCAGTTGCAAGTACGTGGCCTGGCCTATAAAATCAGTAGAAACTCTCATGACAAGGCTGTACATTTGGTATGCTTTTGAGATAATCTTATCTGTTTGTAGGGCTAAATGTAGTTTATTCGTGAGTGGTGTGGCTGTGTGTAGTGTGTGTGTGTTGAAAGAGTGACTCAGTATATGTGTATGTAAATGGCTTTATCCATTCTGTTAGTTTTTTTTTTACATTCATGTAGTTGGTTGGGATAAATTGATTAGTTTATTTACCGATATTATACAGTTAAGCAGATCGATGTAGATATTGTAAAGCCGCGAATTTTGATTTACTCGGTGGTATTTGTGAAATCAAGTCATAGATATACATGCTCATTGCTGATTGACACAACCCTCAGGGAAGTACTAGGGTGTGCTCCACCTTGCAGGAAAGTGTTTCAGTCTACTTTAAATCATTAACCCTTTGCTTTTTGCGGATACATAGACATTATATTTTTAATTTTGTTCACAGTATGTAACGGACAATCTGTCGTTAATGTCTATCGGCTTTCTACTGGGCAGTCCAGACGATGCAGTCATATGGAGGGGGCCTAAGAAAAATGGTAAGCCCTTATTTTACCAAAACCAAAACAAACAATATTGGCTGTTCGATGTGGTATGGTGGCCCATAGGTTTGCACGGTGTACGGCTCAGGTTAAGTTGACGCTTTTCAAAGCCTACTGCCAATCCTTTTACACGTGCAGCCTATGGTGGACTTTACCCAGAGGGCTTATAGTGGCCTGCGCACACAATATAATAACACGTTCCGAATGTTGATGGGGCTGCCGCGTTTTTGTAGCGCGTCCGGCATGTTTGCCGACGCGGACGTTGATAGTTTTTCGGCCATCATGCGTAAGAGATGCGCATCTCTGCTTGGCCGTGTTCGTGACAGCCCCAATACCATTCTTAGAACGTTGGCTGATAGATGGGACTCTCCGATTTTGGGTCGGTGGATGCGACTGCATGCAGGTAAGTAGGACTTCCCCAGGATCGGCGTGCCTCACGCAGCTAAGAATGAAGGCAACTAACACTAGTTTATAAGCTTACATTGTTACTAACAAATATGGAAGTTATTCTGAATTAAACGTTTTATTATTATTATCTCCTTTATTACATTTAAAACCTTATAAATTACATTTTTAAATATACTTTCAACACTCTGAAAAAAAAAATACATTTAAAAATAAAAATAAATAGTATCCCACCGGTATCGGGAACAGGGTCCAAGCTACCGGCGGTCAGGGCTCCAGAGAGAGGAACCTCCTAACAATGCGAGCCGTGTCCAGAAGTACCGCTTTCTGAATCAAGCCCTTGATCCAGCTGCCCAACGAGAGCCTCCTCAGGTGTTTGTCGAGGCTCTTGGCTATTAAGCCATTGGCTGTCACGACTATCGGCACAATGATTGCTGAGTCCACATCCCACATGTCGACAACCTCGCGAGCCAAATCAAGATACTTTATTTCTTTATCTTTCTCGGCTTTCACGAGGTTACCGTCATGCGGGACCGTTATGTCAACAATCATTGTGCGCCGCTCTACTCGATCCACCACCACTATATCAGGCTTATTGGCAACAATAGTCCTGTCAGTGATGATGGATCGATCCCAGTACAATGTGATATTTCCATTTTCGAGAACTGGGTCGGGCACGTACCTGTAGTACGGCACTTCCGATTCCACAAGGCTGTATTTCAGAGCAAGTTGCTGATGGATAATCCTAGCTACAAGGTTGTGTCTATGCAAGTACTCTTCGTTAGCTAGACGAGAACACCCGGAGATAATGTGTCTTATTGATTCCCCCGGACGGTGACATGCCCGACAGATGTCAACCGTGCCGTCTTTCACAATAAATCTCCGGTAATTGTTCGTCATCATAACTTCGTCCATTATTGCACAAATAAAACCTTCGGTTTCTCCAAAGACGTCACCGAAACGTAGCCAGGTCACGGACGCTAGAAGATCTACATCGGGTCCATGTAGGGCCCGGAAAAAGCGTCCGTAAAGCTCCTTACTCTGCCATACTTCCATGCGATCATTAGTGTCAAGCACTACAGGTTTGCGCCAGTTCTCTTTGGCCAAGGAGAGCGGGGTGAGGCCCTTGTCCACCGCGACCACATCACGATGCATCCCCACGTCGGCTTCTAGGAAATATTCCCTGAGACTGCATATCTCGCGATTGTGTAGGGTCTTAGCGTTTAAAAAGCCTCGATCTCCACACTTTCGCGAGATATACAGTCTCATTACCGATGATCGTGGGTGATGCATTCGGTTTGCAGTCAGCAGTGTACGGACCCTCCTATCCAGGGCGTCGATTCGGTCTGAGTCCATTTGAGTATGCCGAAAGAGTACATCAAAACTGGCATGACCCAACCGTTAAAGGCATGCACCTTGTTTCCGCCTGACAGAAGACTATTTAACACTTTCTTCAGGCGGCCAAAGAAGCGCTCCTTGAACGATTGCTTCATGTCAGTACCATTGATGCCCAACGCTTCCGACATACCCAAATACTTATAGGTTTCGGATGCGGAGAGGGCTTTAAGGTTTATGGAATCCGAGAGTTGGGTTCCCACGGATTCCTCAATCTCCCCTCGCTTTACATGCATGACCGTACATTTGTCCACACCAAAGACCATCCTGATGGCGCTACTGAAAGTTTCAGTTACTTTCAGTAGCTCCATTAGTTGCAAATTGTTGGGGGCAAAGAGTTTTAGATCATCCATGTACAGAAGGTGAGATATAACCTGACCACCTCTCCTCAGCCGATAGCCTAGACCTGAATCCTCCAGCAGTGTGCTTAGAGGATTCAAGGCTAAGCAGAACCAAAGCGGGCTCAAACTATCGCCCTGAAATATGCCTCGCTCGATCCTTATCGGCTCGCTATTCCTCAGGATATTCCGACATCCTGGATAGCGAAGGACCGTCCTCCATCGCCCCATACATGCCATCAAGAAGGTGCGCAGAGTTGCATCTACTTAATACAACTCCAGCACCCTCATGAGCCACGTATGTGGCACCGAGTCATAGGCTTTCTTGTAATCTATCCAACATGTCGACAGATCCTTTCGGGAACGTCGAACCTGTTGGCTAATGGCCATATCAATGAGGAGTAGCTCCTTAGTACAGCGGGACCCGTTCCTACATCCATTTTGAGAGGCAGACATGATGGAGTTGGTGTCTATATGTTTGTTAATTTTAGCTCTCAAAATGGATGTAAGCACTTTATAGACCGTCGGTAAACACGTGATCGGCCTATAATTTTTGGGTTCCGCGGTGCTACCTGATTTGTGGAGCAGGTGGGTAACTCCTGTTGTTAGGAACTGGGGTAGCGAACCAAACTCCAAAGCCGTCTGGTACTGGGCCGCCAAGCGAGCGTGCGATCTTGTAAACCATTTAATCCAAAAGTTCTGCAGCCCGTCCGGCCCTGGTGACTTCCAGTTAGGTAACGGACGGACTGCACGAGCTACATCTTGGGGGCAGATGGTAATAGCCCCCATTTCTGGTATTGGATTGCAGGCTCGCTCGACTTCCCGAGTCCAGTCACCTTCGGTGTGACTGACAGGCACCGACCAGATACTTTGCCAGAAAGAACACATGGCATCATCATCTGGCAGGCACGTGTCAGCCACACTTTGGTTCGGTCGCTCCCAACCCCTATAAACCCACCTTTCATCGCTCTGGAACGTGCGATTCTGAGTGTATCGCTCTACTCGCCGCTTATACCTACGAATACGGTTAGCCCATGCATACACTTTCTGCTTCAGGAAGTCGATGCGCTCTGTGACGCGGGACAGATAGTTCTGAGAGCTAATATCAGTCCCTGAGAACGCCCGCCTCACAAAGCGCATCACTCTTGGACGAGTATTGCCGTCTCTGAAGCAGATTAGTTTGCCGATGAGCGCTCTGGCCCCACCAATACGGTGCTCAATTCTGCACTGCCAAGCTGGTACGGTTGGTTTCGGTCGCGTAGCTCTACAGTCATTGGTAAATTTGACGTGAGCTACACGACATGCCGCTACAGCCGCGCAGTACAGAATTGAATGAGTATCGGTGAGGTCTTCGCAGTCATCAAAATAATTTGATAACTGCGAATCCAGGAGCGCCACCAGCGCCCTATTTTTGTTATGCATGGGCAAACGAGGTAAGCGTGGTCTAAGTTCGGGCGACATGAACCGATATTCCCGAATCGCACACTCCAAAGCACTCCTCAATTCCTCATTGCACTGGGTACTTACGTTTGTAGCCCTATCATCACTTCCTTCGTCAGCTTGATTTGTGTTGGACTGTGATAGTACCTCAACAGTCTGCGACGGGGGGGCGATGACATGGCTACTCTGCATTTCACTTCGCAGGTGATCAAGCACAGTGTCATCCAACATATGATTACGTTGGATGACCCGCACCTGATCCGACAGTCGTTGTGCCGAAACTTTGACAGCTGGCTCAAGCACCTAAAAAAGAGAGAGCATCCGAACACGGTACGCGGTCAGATTGTTGCCCCCCTCTGTAGCCCCATAGTATGAGCGCATGACGTTTTCATTGATGGATCGTGTACATCTCATGCGCTGCACACTTCCGCCGGGAGCTGGGACCCTATCAGAGGCCGGTGGGCCTCGAGGTCCTAAGCCGTCCGGCGGTGGCGTCGTGGGCGGGGAGAAATACTCGTCGGTCGAGCTCGACGCAACTACCGCGGCCGGTGTCGTCACAGCGCTCCCAGTAGCGCTGGGTACCGGCGGCGGCGAGGCGGAGCTGAGCGATGAGTCCGGAGGTGGTGGGCGTGCTCGACGTGCGGCTGATCTCGTCAACATTTCTTCATTTTTGGTTTCTTATTCAGTGATGTTTTACCGGAGGTGACATCTGTCATGTCACCTCCGATGCGGTAGTTTTTGGTTTCAAAATAACATTATGTTGTAGTTTGATGTCGTTATTGAATTTTCTTTGGTTTTGCATGTTTCAGGTTTACTTCAGAATAAAAATATCGTATTAAATTGGGTCAAAAAAAAACTTATAAGAATTAAAATTACGTAAATGAGAAAACGAGACTTTTGTTGATACGGTGTTGCCAGCTCTTATTATTATTATTAACTAGAAGCTAATGTTCTGTATCATTGTACTGTTTTCAGGCATGATCAAGCAATTCTTGAGTGAAGTGGACTGGGGAGAACTGGATTATCTTCTAATAGATACACCCCCAGGTAAGCCTTTTTTTGACAAACGGATTCATCATAGCTGCATAGTTTATTTAGTGCCCGACAGTCACGAAGAGCATAAGCTTAACTCAAACTCAACGCATTTATGTCATTTAAACCAATCACAGATAGTATCGAATTTTCAAGGAGTCGATCAGTCAGAAAGATTAAGCTAGTCGCACATTCTATAGCATAGTAGGTAGTAGAAGAACGGGCAATGACTCTCTTAATTGTCTTATCAGGTCTTAGATCAGGTAGCAGAATACATATTTTTAATAAACTTCTTTTTTTGTCTACCAGCAGAATACAAATTTATGGAATTTTTGGCCCTGAGCGGTGGGCTCAGGTAAAAAAATTCCATAAGGCGTCTTTGCCAAACGTGTATAAAAACCTATGTTTTCTCCTCCCCAGGTACATCAGACGAGCACTTGTCAGCGGTCCAATACCTAACATCAGCCGGTCTGAGCGGCGCACTAGTAGTCACAACACCGCAAGAAGTGGCTCTGTTAGACGTCAGGAAGGAACTGCAGTTCTGTTCCAAACTAGGAGTGCCTGTCATCGGAGTCGTGGAGAATATGTCGCTGTTTATCTGTCCTAATTGCAAGGTAACAGTGTTCACTTTACAGGCATGATGCCTTTTAGGATCTGTTGCTCCAGAGCATGGCGCAATGGTCGATTAACATTGCTGTGGTCGCTGAGCCGTATTTTGTCCCGCCCAGGGATGACTGGGTGGAGGACCTGAGCGGCTCAGTGGCCCTAACTTCGTCGGCCGCCGCAGGTACCCTGTCCCTCGAGGCCGGCAAGAGGGGACGGGGTTGCGTGGCAGCACGGTTCGGGGATATAGTCGTGGTAGGTGTATACTTCTCCCCGAACCGAACTCTCGCCGAGTTCCACAACTCCCTGGTGCTCGTCCTCGAGGACTTCAATGCCAAGAACGTTGCTTGGGGTTCTCGGTACACGGACACGTGGGGCAGGATGGTGGAGGACTGGGCCTGGAGACAGACCTGGTCGTCCTAAACCGGAGTTCTGTCCCAACGTGTGTGCGGATGCGGGGTGAATCAGTGGTGGATATTTCGTTCGCCAGCCCCGCTCTGTCGCCGCACGTCATTGGCTGGCGCGTCATGGAGGGGGTGGAGACCTATTCTGACCACCGGTACATCCGGTTCGACGTCTCCGCTCCTCCGACAGGCCCCGAGTTGTCCGCGGTGGGCGCTGAAGCAGCTGGACCGGGAGCTCCTCCTGGAAGCCTCGATCGTGCAGGCCTGGATACTCCACCGGACAGGTCTGCTGACATCAACGACGAGGCGGAGTGGTTCCGGGAGGCCATGTCCGAAATATGTGACGTGGCAATGTCCCGGGTCCAGCCTGGACGTCCAAGCACGTCACTGCCAGGTGTGCTAATGGTCGCCGAAGCTGACGGCTTTGCGCGAGGCGTGAGTGGCTGCGCGACACCTGTACATCAGGCACCGCAGGCTTCGTATCCGCCCTCCGGATACGGAAGCCATTCAGGCGGAGCTGTACGAGGGGTACAGAGCGGCAAAGACCGACCTCCGAGCGGAGATCCTCGCGGGCCAGAGTACTGGCCCGCGACGAGTCGCTGGAGACTCTGAACAGGGACCCGTGGGGACGCCCCTACAAAATGGTGCAGGATAAACTCCGCCCATGGGCTCCCCCACTGACGCAGAGTCTTCGGTCCCAGCTCGTGGAGGACGTGGTGAGCGCTTTGTTCCCTTCGCGAGGGGAGCAGACTCCGTCTACTGTGGTGCCAGAGGCGGACCACACCGCCGACGACGACGACTATGCTTCGGAGGTGACTGATGTAGAGCTGAGAGTGGCGGTACATAGGCTTAGTGCCAAAAACCCCGCCTCAATACCTGGAAAAGCCTGGGTTCTGGCCTTGCAGGCTCTCGGGCCTCGACTTATGGAGCTCCTAAGCGCATGCTTGGAGGAGGGCCAGATCCCACTTCGTTGGAAGACGGGGAAACTGGTCCTCATTAAGAAGCCGGGGCGCCCTGCGGACTCTCCGTCCGTTTACCGGCCCATCGTGCTGCTCGACGAGGTAGGCAAGCTCTTTGTAAGAGACATTATAAACCGCCTCGTCGGGCGGCTGGTGCGGGTGGCGGGTGGGGCCGGATTTGGCGGAGAGCCAGTTTGGTTTCCGCAGGGGGCGCTCTACGGTGGACGCCATCATGCGCGTGTGAGCCCTCACGACGGGGGATGCTGTGGTCCGGGGTGGGGTCGACTTGGCGGTGTCTCTAGACATCGCCAGTGCCTTCAATACCCTGCCCTAGAGTTGCATCAGGGAGGCATTGCGGTATCACCGGATGCCGACCTACCTCTGTCGCGTGGTAGAGGCCTACTTGACGGACAGGGTCGTCATCTACCCCGGTCACCGAGGAGAGTAGAACCGGCGAGAGATGTCGTGCGGTGTCCCACAGGGATCGGTCCTGGAGCCGCTTCTGTGGGATATCTATAGCATTCAGCATTGCGAGCGCGCGCGAACCAAAGGCGACTGAGAACGCTATGGTGTTGTAGACGCATAGGCGAATATGACTTCTTACCATCAGATCAGCCGTGTGCTAATTTGCCAACCAAAAGAAAATGACAGCCTTGATTCACACATTGCTTAGTCAAGACTGCGTATACCCATAATAATGATCATACAAGTCTTTTATCACAAATTTAATGTTTGCAGACCCGCAGCGAAATATTCCCGGCCACAACGGGAGGAGCAGTGCAAATGTGTTCAGAACTAGGCGTGCCTCTCCTGGGCAGTTTGCCCCTAGACCCGATACTAGCGCGTTGCTGCGACGACGGAAGAGACTTCTTACAGGAGCTGCCAACGTCGCCCGCTGTCACGGCACTACGCAGCATTGTAGATAGTAAGTTATTATATAGGTAGAATTTATTGGCTGGCGGCCAAAATTGGAACTAACACCGCCATCTTGTTTTTTCAACATCTCAAAACAATTTCTCAAATGTTAACCAACAGTGTCTCCCTGTCAATTTAATTGGAGTGCCAAAAGATCCTTGTAGCACTGTAGTTCTGCAACTACGGTGTTGAAGCTTTCGTAACATAACGTCGTCCACTGCTACCTAGGATGAATGTGCAAGTAGACGTTAGCCACGTTAGCAGCGTGGTTCGTTTGCCGCGCATAATAAGTGCGTTGTGTGGCTGTGGCTCGCTGTGGATGATCCCGCCTGGCGCCTTCGTTTTCATACAAAGCGAAACAAAGTTGTTTGCTTAGCTTAGTGGCGGGTTGTTGAGGAGCGACGCCTATACATTCTGCACCCCACCATACGCTTCGTTACGAGATATGGTAGTCCTCCTCGTCTTACCGTTGTTTTTTTTTTCTAAGTAAAACAAATAAAAACTTTTTGTTACAGAAATTGTTGCCACTTGCGACAACACCTCCAGTTGAGCCCTTGAAATGGAGAAGGATTAAAAAGATAATGTCAGTTTTACTATGGGTGCTGATCCAAGAGCGTTTCAGTTGTGTATTGAACCTTAAACGAAAGGCCTCAACCAGTATCAAATAATAAAAAATGTTGCACTAGTTGAAACCTTTCGTTTATGGTACAATGCACAACTGCAACACACTTGGACCAAAGCTGACAATGTCCTTTATGTTAAGTATTTGACATATTTTATTTTATAATAGACATATTCCTATATTTATATGACCATCAATTCAATGTTTTGCGAAGAGCTCAGTGTTAAAATTTAAACTGAATAAAATCCGATAGTACTTACAATTAATCTATGTAACTGAGTTGAAGTTTGCTTAATTTATTTGCGAGAAATAAATAGTAGTTTTAATAAATTGTTTTTATGTTTTTGCTTAAAAAAAGGTTGGACTTTACTCTGGCAGCAGATATAGACGCCCCGCCCATTTTTTTTTGGGTGGGATATCATCAAATGACTTCTGCCGCTCTGGGTGGAGCGGGAGGGCGTGTCAGACTTTTACTGACAAAAACCCCACCCGTGTTCCTTCAGTTGCCTGTGCCAGGGCCACGGTATCTCTTTCGAACATCCCACGATCCTGAATAGAACCCCCCTGTGTAGGAAAAGTTGCCCACCTGGTTGCCCAGTTGGACCCCTCCACCCCCCACCCCCTTTTAAGATACGACTTTTTAAATATTCCAACCTAATTTCTTGTATTCTATTTAAAGGTCGAAAGAGGTGGGGGTGAAAAATAAAATAATGGGGTAGATAGCAGCCCGCATTGCGTAAATAAAAAGTTTATGAATCTGTTTAAACTAGTTTTGTATCATCTAACTGAATTATGAGGGAGAGAGTGGAAAGGTAGAAAGGCGACCCCCTGAGGCGAAGTCGACGGGGCTCCTATTTCTTAATCGTTTAATAAAAATAACTACACATCGAACCTAACCTGTCCGAGTAAGGGTGCCACAAGTCTCGGAGCTCGCTTCGCCCTCTCTTGCATCCGAAGTTCTCATTGCCTTTCTGGTAAGTTGAGATGTGTCGGGACTTGGGGCACCCCGACTCCGACAGGTTAGGTTCGAAGAGGATGTGAGCGAGCAAATCGAGCGAACATGGAGACTGCTATTACCTGTAAAGAGCCTGCATGCCGTTCCCATAGCCTGTCCGAGCCGGGATGCTCCGTTTCGTTTCACCTTTAGCAGATACCATCAGGATAAGAATACAACATAAGAAAAACTAGCAATCAAGCTCTAATTATTATGAAATTGATAAACCCTAATAAAATACCGGAAAACTAATGATAATTTTCAAAAATTAACTTCTGCGTCTACTTATTTGTAACATCTAATCTAGTAAAACCACAGAACAGTATACTACTCCTAGAGTAACACTTCCGATTTAGATAGGCGACAGCGCGCATTATTTGAAACGAACGTTGACGCTGCGTCCTTCTTATGTTTATATATCTAAATATATACTCTTACGAGGTTTGTTCGTGAGTTGTACGGTTAAATCGTGAGCTACGATAAAAAATAGACCAACAAAAGAAAAAAAGGGGTGGAAACTGGAGTTTTGAAGAAAAAGTTAGTAAAATACGGATTTATATTATTATTAGGTAAACAATACTTTGTTTAATCTTATTTTGACAACCTAACGGGTCTGACGGGCAAGGCAAAGGCATAAAAAAAACAATTTCGAAGGGACCGAGGTTGATTAAAGTGCATGCTGGTGGTGCTAATGGATTCATACCAAATGCTTTGCTCATGTACAAATCGGCTCAGACCACAGGAGACTATCACAGTGAGATGAACAAAGAAAATTACGAGACATGGTTGCAAGAGAAATTAATTCCCAACCTCCAACCGAATTTTGTGTTTGTCATTGACAATGCGGCATACCATAGCACATAATATCAAAGCGTATAAACCGGAATTGTACGATATAATTAAACGCCATAAGCATCTCTATGTAAAGTACTCGCTTGACACCATAATGGAAGCTCACTGCCACACAGTGTTAAGGCTCCCTATATCATCCGGACTTCAATCCGATAGAAAACATTTGGTCGCAGGTGAAAGGTCACTTAAGCAAATTTAATGTTGCCATGAAGTGCAGCGTCTTTTGTCTGAAAGATTCGCATCCATTGGGCCAGACGAGTGGCAAAAAGTTGTAAATCATGCCATCAAATGCGAAGACAATTTATGACATTGGAAGAGGCCATCGACGATAGATTGGACAAATTTGTAATAAACACCAACGAAGAAACATCATCTTTATCGGATAGTTCGAGTCGTGATAGTGATGGTAATAGTAGCGTCGCTCAGTGATATTGGGATAGCAGGAGTGCGGCCTTTAGATTAAGTTTTTTCTATTGCTTACTAAATAAATAACTATTTGTTAATTACATAAATCGTACATTTTAAAAAACCTGTATTTTTATTAAATATATGACGGCAGCCATATTGATTAGCAGCTGCGAGAGACGGCGACTAGATGGCGCTAGTGGAACGTGCACCAGACACATCATAAAGAAATCATTCACTCTATAGATCATTTGGCTTAATAGACTTGAATCCAATCTAATAAAATGTTGTGACGTTTCGCTGTCAAGCGATCGCCTTTAAAAGGAGCTGCGCTGTTCAATCAGCACTCCCTCGACCGATCACCATGTTCGGCAAGCCGATCCCTTGGGAGAAGCGAGCCAAATATCTTGGTGTAGTTCTCGACGAACACCTTTCGTTTTCAGAGCACATTAAGGCGGCTCGTTCGCGCGCCGCCTTCGCTCTAGGTAGACTTCACTTTGTCCTCAATGCACGTAGCAAATTGTCATTAAAGTGCAAAATGCGTATCTACACAGCGTGCATCCGCCCGATCATGACCTATGCCAGTGCAGTCTTCGCACACGCCAAACCCGTTCGCTTCAACAGAATGCAGACCCTCCAGAACAAGTTCCTCCGTAGGATAACAGGCTCCCCCTGGTACGTTCGCAACGAAAGCCTCCACGTAGACCTCAGGATTCCCACTATCCGTCAGTTCATGAAACGCATTTCAAAGCGTTTCTTCGAGACCGCCGCGAATCACCGCAACCCTCTGGTTGTGAAAGCCGCTAGTTATATTCCCTCCTCCATTAGTCATGTCCGCCGTCCCAAGCATGTCCTCACCGATCCCGATGACCACATAACTGTCATTCAGGAGAGCAGTAGGGCCACCAGTACAGTGCACAAACACAGACCGACATTCCGACCTCGCCGCCGAGGTTCCTCGCGAAGATCCCGACGTAATTGTCCCCCCCGACCCTTGCTCGACGAAGTGCCAGCCCGCGCCGCAGCTGAGCCTGTAGCTTTAAATTCCCCGATTAATAATAATCAACAAAACTTGATCCAGCCTGTCCCATCTTGCTGTCCTCCCGTCAGCGACGCCCTAAGCCGAGGTCCGTACCCCACAGGGGGTGCCCTTAGCGAGCGTTCGCTTAATAATATAAGTAGTTTTACGCCCCTGGCTGGAGACTTTGAGTCCGCTTAAGGCAGCCACAGGATAGTCCGGTTAAGTAGTCACGACCTCTCAAGGTCAACTACGAGATGCCATACACAAAAAAAAAAAAATACAATCAGCACGCAGCAGGGAAGCGACTCTGCACCGACACGCCGCGTGAAGACGCGCGGCAGAGCCGAGCCCCGCCAGCGTCGCTTTCCTTTGCCGACGCAGCACGCCGCACGCCATCACCAACACCAACCGCAGGGGTAAGTACTTTAAATATTACCCCTGCACCATCAACATCTACAGCCCCCCCTGCTGCCACTACCAGTGCTGCGGCAACGTCAGCAAAACAGATACCGGGGAAGAGGAGGCCACGCTACCCACCGCTGGTAGTGGAGAAACTGCCCAACTGGGCCATGCATTTCAGGGCCATCAACGCGAAACTCGGCCGGCCTCCTAACGCGCGTCCTTACGGGAGTGGAGTACGATTCACCCCGGACAGCGAGGAGGAGTACCGGCTGGTGCAACGCTACCTGATTGGCCTCGAAAAGGAAAGCGGCGTCTCCTGGTTTGCGTACTCGCTGCCAGCGGAACGAAGCCTGAAGATTGCCATCAGGGGACTACCGGCGGATACGGACCCCAAGGAGATAGAGGAGGAGCTCCGGACGATGGGATACCAGCCGGAGTACGTGCGCCATATAAAGGGGGCGCAAGGGCGACCCGGCTGTGTGTTCCACGCCGTATTAAAAAAGACACCTGACGTCCGGGCTATTTACGACACCACCGTGTTCTTATACATGCGTGGTGTCAAGATAGAGGCTTGGCGAGGCAAGCGTGGGCCCGCCCAGTGTCACCGGTGTCAACGATTCCGTCACAGCTCACACCAGTGCCACCGCCAGCTCGCCTGTGTACGGTGCGGAGGTGAACACGCGGCACGCGATTGCCCGCGCCCGCGGGAGGAGCCGGCCACCTGCGCCAATTGCGGTGGCCCGCACCCCGCGTGCAATATAAAATGCCCCGTGTTCCAAACAGAAATACAGAACAGGCGGGCGGGGACTGTCGCCATCACGGCCACAACACGGCGGCCACAACAACAGAAGCCAGTATAGGCACAAGGCGAGACGCTGATGGCGACAGCCAACGGGCCCACTCAAAGGCAACAAGCCACCTCCTCGGGGCGGAGGAAGAGACCACGGGGGGGGAAAGGAAGGGGCAAAAAGCCCAAACCCCCGGCGACCCAGGAAGAAATCCCTAAAGCCGACCCTGCCTCAAACAGGGCGCAGGCTGAAATAAAAGGAAAGGCACACCATACTGCTGGCGCCGGCATAGCGCCGCGGCAAAGTGAGGAACTAAAAACAACAGAAGTACCGAAAGTCACGAGCGGCGGCGCTACCGGCGCCAAAACTACGAAGACAACACAAAAAAAAGAGTTTACAGCCTGCGCAATTAAACTGTTGATGGACCTCATCAAGGCCATCAGGCAGGGCCAAGACGTGGAGACTGTCATCGTTGACGACCTGGCCACTTTACTTACCCTTTATCATGGATAGGTCGTTAAGGATGATACACTGGAATGCCCGCGGCCTACGGGATAAGGTCGCCCCTCTCCGCCATCTCCTAAGGGATCAAAACATCGACGTGGCGCTCATAAGCGAGACGCTCCTGGGACCTGAAGATAGGATAAGGTTTCCGGGATACCTCGTTTATAGGAAGGATGAAAGGTCGGCTCACATGAGATACCGTGGTCTGGCGGTACTAGTGAGACGAAGAGTCGTCCACCAGGAAATCCCCTCGACGACGCTCAATTCGTTTTACGCGTTGGGTGTTCAGCTGCATGTAGCCGGCGAGGACATAAACATATATAGCTGTTATAAGCCACCCGCGGCTCACTTAGAGCTAACAGAGCTGCGGGCACTGCTTAACCAATCGCCACACGCTACCGTCCTCGCCGGTGATTTAAATTGTAAGCACCCAGCGTGGAACTCTTACATAACGAACACCGAGGGGAGGCGACTCTTCGCGGACGCGGAAGCCTTCGGCTATACGGTGTCCGGCCCAGAAACGCCGACCCACTACCCAGATGCCGTGCGGTACATGCCGGACGTACTGGACATCGTAGTCCACCGAGGGCTACAATGCCAGACCACACAGCAAGTCAAAGACGACGAGTTACAGTCGGATCATCAACCTGTACTCGTCGTCCTATCATGTATGCCGACCCGACTGAAGCCCATAGCGCCACGTCGCAAAACGGACTGGACATCCTTCACTGAGAAGGTGAAGACCACCGTGCCGACTCGGCCCATCATTACCTCCGCGGACGTAGAACAAACTGCGGAAGATGTCACTGCTTGCATACAAAGCGCCTATGAATCGGCGACAAGCACGGAGTCGCAGGGGAGAGGGCTACTGCCGCCCCTGCCGGCCCACATCAATGCTATGATCGCCGCGAAGAGGCGCATTCGCAAGCAGTGGCAACAACACAGATGTCCCACACTGAAGAGAGAGATGAACCGTCTCGCGGAGAAGGTGAAGGCCGAGCTCACGGCACACACCGCCGCGGACTGGGAAGAAAGAATTGACGCCACGACGGACAGTTGGCCGTCGATACATAAACTATGCCGCCAACTAAAGAATACCCCAGTCCCGGTGCGGCCGCTGCTCAACAGCGACGGGGCGCTCAAGTATGTAGCGGAGGACCGGGCGGAGGTCTTCGCCGAGCACCTGGAGCGTCAGTTCCAACCGAATCCGACTAGCGACACCGACCATGTCGCAGCAGTCGAGAAACACCTGGGAGACTACTTCGCCACGCCGATAGCTCCCGAGGAGGACCCTGTATTCTTCTCGCCCGGCGCAGTCAGACGCGCCATCCTCAGAACGAAGCCTAGAAAGGTACCCGGTGCGGACGGTGTCACCAACACAGCGCTGCGCCACCTGCCGTACCGTATGGTAGCGGCGCTGGCGCGCCTGTTTACGGCGATACTGCGCACCGGGACCTTTCCCGCTTCGTGGAAGGAAGGGCGCGTCATCATGCTGCCCAAGGCGGGGAAAAACACAGAAGCCGGAGAGCTATCGGCCGATCACTCTGCTGCCGACGGTCTCCAAGGTGTTCGAAGCACTCCTGCTGCGACACCTCCAACCTCATATCGCGCCTCGGCCGGAACAGTTTGGGTTTCGGGCGGAACATAGCACGACGCTTCAGCTGTCGAGGGTACTGCACCACCTCGCAGCTGCAATGAATAGGAAGGAATACTCGGTGGCAGTATTCCTCGACATGGAGAAGGCCTTCGACCGTGTATGGCATGAGGGCCTCAAACACAAACTGGCCACGTCCGACGCGCCCCGTCGCGTTGTTAAGGTGGTCTCCTCCTTTCTATCCAACATGTCTTTCAGGGTAGTGGTCGACGGAGCGCTGTCCAGCGCCCGCCCTGTGCTTGCGGGTGTGCCGCAGGGAAGCTGCGTGTCGCCGGCGTGTTACTCACGTTACACGGACGACATCCCCACTACGCCACACACAACACTCGCGCTGTACGCTGACGACGCCGCGTACATCACTACATCGCTTAATGCGAAGTACGCGGCGGTCAAAATGCAGCGCGCCCTAGAACTTCTACCGGAGTGGCTGTCCAAGTGGCGGCTGTCCGTGAACGTGGGTAAGACGCAGGCGATGGTCACCGGATCCGCGCCTCTCCCGCCACCCTTGACGCTACAAGGAGCCGCCGTCGAGTGGACGCCCCGGGTCAAATACCTAGGGGTCACCATCGACCGTCGGCTCACGATGGGGACACATGTCCGTAAGGTCGCCGCGCAGGGTAAGGTCGCCCGCAACCTCCTTAAACCAGTGCTCTCGTCCCGCATCCCGGCGCGCGTCAAGTTGGGCGTGTACCAGTTGTACATTCGCCCAATATTGACGTACGCCGCTCCCGCTTGGTTCGCCCTCACGAGCGAGACGAACCGAAAGCTGCTCCGCACGCAACAGAACCAGGCGTTGCGGACCATTGTGGACGCCCCTCGCTTCGTGAGGAACGATGTCATCCAGCGGGACCTCGGTATTGAGAGCCTGGATGAGTTTGTGCGGCGCCTCGCGAAGGGAATGTTCGCGCGTGCCGACGCATCTGAATTGACGCATGTCAAAGATATTGCGCCCTGGCACGCGCGCCCCCCCCGACGCGAGACCCTTGCCCCGCGACCTGATAGCGGACCACGCCCCAATCGCACCGGACTGACGCCCGGATAAGCTGAAATTCAGGTTACACTCAGCTTATCCGTAACAAAAAGACTCCACACACATAATATACATCTGTTGCGTAACGTATACTAGGTTAATATAGGCACGTTACGTAAACAAACACAGACAGTCGCCACTACACAGGCATCTAAATTCACATGCGGAGGCGCGGTGCGGGCCGCGATCGGCATAGACACTGGGCGGTGTGACACACTACAATACCGCCCACACACTCATGACGGCCCCTTAGCCCGGACAGTGTACGGCTAGCTCTGTGATCTGGACGGGCGGGGACCACTTACCCACTCTGTAGGCGCGTCGAGTCGACATCTCTGTCGCAGGTCGTCGCCGCTGGGCCTCCCCTAGGTAACTAGGGGACTCACCTGGCGGTGACAGACCGCCGAGATGTCGTGAAGAAATCGACGCTTTACTTTACTATAAGCGTCGTGGCGCTCCTACAGAAACTAAATAGCAATCGCAAACATGGGCGCGCGTTGCTCGCGCGCCCAATCATCTCATTGGCAAATTGTACCCTAAAATGAGGGGCCCGTCTTTACGGGCCACCGTACAGCCTCCGCGGCCGGGGGGCGAAGCCCCGGTACCGCTGGCCACGCCCCCTTCCGGGGGCGTAGCGACTTCCAATAGCGATCAGCACGCACTTCGAACGGATGCGTCTTGGTGCACGGACCACTGTCTCTCGACAGTCAGTACTGCCCGGTTATTGGACGTGGAACGATGTCTCTGACAATTAGTACTGTCCTTATTGCGGTGGGTGCATGGACCACTGTCCCTGACAGTCAGTACTGCCCTATGTGACCGCCCTCACTAACATTATTAGTTATTTAATTCTATTTCTGTACTTCGAGATTCATGTTACTTATTAACTGATTGTTCAATTGAAAATGTATTGTCATACCTGAGTCTTACTTCTGATGTCTGGGCCTAATCCGACATATATATTTGATGAAAACTGGTGGCCCGATAAAATTGGCACGAAGTGTAATTGTGCGGTGGAGCGTGACTTGCGAGTGAGACGGAACTAACAGCTGCAGTGTATTGTGAACCATTTAGTAGTGATCTAAGGCTGATTGTAAGTTTTAAGCATTCTTTCGTTAAACTTCGGGGCCATACTTTCTTTTCTGTGCGAACGAAGATTCACGACGCGCCTTATCAATTGGGTACCACTGTACGTTCGCAACGAAATTCTCCACGTCGACCTCATAATTCCTACCACTATCCGTCTATTTATGAATCGCAACTCGAGCTTTTCTTCGATAACGCTGCGAACCACCGCAACCCTCTGGTTGTCGAGGCCGCCCGTTATATTCCTTCCATTAGTCAAGTCCGGCGTCCAAGGCATGTCCTCACCGATCCCAATGAACACAACTCTCATCCAGAAGAGCAGTAGGGTCACCAGTACAGTGCACAAAAGACACAAACCGACATTCCGACCTCGCCGCCGAAGCGCCGAGGTCCCTCGCGAAGAGCCCGACCGTTGCTCGACGAAGTGCCAGCCCGCGCCGTAGCTGAGCCTGTAGCTTTAAATTCCCCCGATAATAATAATCACCAAAATCTGATCCAGCCTGTCCCATCTTGCTGTCCTCACTCCAGCGGCGCCCTAAGCGGAGGTCCGTACACCACAGGGGGTGCCCTGAGCGAGCAGTCGCTTATTAATGTAATTTTTTCGCCCCTGGCTGGAGGCTTTGAGTTCGCTTAAGGCAGCCACAGGATAGTCCGGTTAAGTAGTCACGACCTCTCAAGGTCAACTACACTATGAAAATTAAAAATAAATTGCTTGTAATAATAACAACATCAGCTTGGCTGCATGTGAAGCTGGTCACGGCAAAGCGAACGAATACCGCTAGTGAATTCCGTCCACACACCGCTCCCACTCCATGTTAACATAGGACAAATTGTTACCTCAATAAATTAAAAACTTAGATATTTATTTTATTTTTGTGTAAGTAACTAATATTATTGTACTTAAGGCCAGTCAGTCAACCCTAAGACTGTCAGTGACAATTTCGAGTTTAACTCAATGATTCAAAGGGTTGTGATGTTTTTAGTTAAATGATATGCCGAAAATAAAACTCAAAAAATGCTCAATAGAAGTTCATTTTATGCTAAATGTTAAATAATAACAACGTTAGGTATGCTTTAAAATCAGCATTCTAATGAAAATTACATGGTGGTCTTCATATATCTGCAACGGGGTATGCAAATATACCTAATTATTAAATGTGATTAGATCGGGTGAATGGCACCATAATCAATAACGTATCTTATAGACCAAAAAATCTACATGGTAGGTAATTAGAATAAAATACGAGTAACAAGTCTACAAACATAATGATAAAACCAATAATTTATTGACGTCTTATGTCCTATAACAGGGTATAAAATAAATCTGCTAAACTTTAATATCACATTTGTGGGACCCAACTCAAAATGCTTACTCTGGCTCTGAATGCTTATTGGTCATCAACATTTAGTCTGTGAAGACATTTGTTAATCACAGGAGCCATCGGCCCAGCCATCTTTCCACCGCTCGTGAACCTTGGAGCAATCAAACACTGGTTTACCCAGTTTAATGTTCACAATGTTGTGACGCTCACACAGCCATTTCGCTAGCGCATCTTGTGATTCAGCACACGGTGGGTTTTGTTTTAAGCTGAAAATATATTGTAAGATTAAGAATTGTAAATAAATTTAAATTCATGACTGTACAGTAATTAATCTAGAAGATCCTTTTCATGCCGGTTAATGTCTGTCGAGGGGTGCCCTGATGTATCCCATGAAGTTCAAATATTCTTACGTATTTTGCATTTTCCAGGTAAGTGTCAGGTTGTATGTTGATAATATATGATTCGCAACCGTAACAAATAATCATGGCGAGATCCATAAATTAATATTGGGTATCTAGAAAAAGAAATAAGTGACAACTGACAACGGATCTATCAAACTGACAGAAAAAAGAGTGATGAGTTGATGATTGATGTGAATTCCTGTTTACAGTTGTGCTTAGAGTTGAAAAAGTTGATTGATTAATCTTTTTTTTTTGAGATTTTTTCCATAAAACGATGTGTGGATTGTGTGAAAGATGATAGCGCCTCTTTATAAGTACCCAAGGAGGGTCTTAGACTGACAGCCGCCGCACAGTGGGTCGAAACTATGATTTTAGTGACTTAGGGCTCAACTTTGCTTTTTTACTTTTTTCCTCATGTGGATGGATAGAGCTCATTAACCTCAACAATAATTGTTCTGATGTATTTTTTCCTAAACTTTATACTTTGGGTAGAAAAATGTGTTTTGTTATTTTTTTGTATGGAGCGGATCAAATAACCTTAAATTCCTGCTAAGTAGCGTGTGATCCCGCGTTGAAACTTTATTTTTCATATACCTTGTCTAGTCTATTATCATTTGATGCTATTAACGTGTGCATAAAGTTGCAACTCTGCCAAATAAATGGATGGAAAAAAATGAAAAAATATATAGAATAAAAAGCTACATTTTTTACTTTCGTAAGTTCTTTTAAGTTAAATTTGATATGGAATAGTAAGTAAAAGCACGTAATAATACACATAGTTACTTAACAACTAACAACAATACATTTAAAAGGTCCCTAATTAGCTTAAATTTACTAATATATGTAGTATTAGTAAATTTAAAGCTAATCACACTAATCATAATACATTTAAAAGGTCCCTAATTAGCTTAAATTTACTAATATATGTAGTATTAGTAAATTTAAAGCTAATCACACTAATCATAATACATTTAAAAGGTCCCTAATTAGCTTAAATTTACTAATATATGTAGTAGTAGTAAATTTAAGCTAATTAGGGATCTATGAATTTCAATTTCTTTGTTTTAATGACTTTAACATGTTTATGAAATGTTATTTTAAGTTAGATTTAATACTGAATAGTGAGTAAAGATAGGTACATAATAATACAAATTAGTAAAGGTAAACTAACATTACTACAACTAACACAAGCAAACTAAAAACTAACTATAAACAACATCAAACATTACTATTTCCTTTCAATTATGAGTTTGACATTTATAAACTAATAAAAAAAACAAGAAACTTACAAACTACCAAAAAATCTTATTCACTATCGCTATGACTATCTTGTAAATTATCTACATCAATAAAATCTATATCGGATTCTGTGGGAAAAATCAGCAGAAGCTCTTTGACTTTTGGAGAGAGAACCATTATATTTTGTTTCACCATTCGAGGTCTTAGACTTGTGATCTTTGGATCAGAAGACAAAAGAAGATTGTGTATAATATCCTCATTTGTCGCCGTTCTACTTACCTTTCTAGAATGACTCTCTCTATATTTCCGGAAATCTTTATTACGAGCTTCCGCTGCCTCTTCCGACAGTTTACCTATAGGTATGGCACCAAAGTGCTTAATTATATCACTCCCATGTACTAACAATTTATGTATACTGGAAGGCATATAATACCAGGGATATAAGTGAACGTACAATTGTGCAGTATCTCTACAAAATTCGGAAAACTTAGAAAGATCCACGCTCTCTCCAGATGCAACCGTCTGAAGAATCACATGAAACCTTTCTATTAAATCTTTATCTATTCCTGTTATGCGAGCTGTTGTTTCTGCATCCCTAAAAAATCTTCTGGCAGTATTGCCATCATTGGTTGTGCCTACTCCTTGCTTGACTACGTCAATAAGTAAACCGCATTCTTTCTTAAACGCTTGCTGTATAGCGCTTTTTCTGAGTGACATTTTTTCTTTGTCATCGCCCCTGCAACTCCATTTTTTGAAGTCCAAACGATAAGCTGCAAACAAAAAGAAATATCACTTAAATAAAAATCTCACAAGTAACTATATAACGTGAAAAAAATTATGAACTAATAAAATTATATTTACCGATATGAAGTAAGCACTCCATGCTTCTTATCCAGGCATGTAAAGATGACATTCCATACTGGAACACTTCTTCGTTGTTCTCTTTTTGAGCAAGTGACTCTAAATTGTTCATCTCTGACGGTTTTGCTTTGCAGATATCACAGACAGCTGAAGATGTGTCTGACAAATATGACGATATTTTGCCGTCTATCATCGTCAAGTGCAATTGATGCTTAACTTCAACTTGATTGAACTTGATTGGCTGAAGTGTTTCTATTTCTTCGGTTATGCTAGCTTTTATAGTTAACACTGTTGACTGCGTTTCTTTGGTAAATTTGAACATTATCGGACGGCAATAGAAAGTTGATGAGGGTCGATCGTTTTCCCAAACAATTGTTCCATCACATTGTTGAAGCCTTATAGGAACTAGACTGGCCATGAAGATAATTGAGTCATCAAACTCTGCTTCAGTCTTTTGTTTATAATTACTTTGACCTGAGGCTCCATCAAAACCCCATTTGCTTATTAGCAGTAACTCAGTTGGCGAATCCAAATCTAAAGTAATCACTTCTAAAAGCCTAGATACCGTCAAGTTGAGTAAAGCTTGCAGTTTAATAGCAGCTCCTTCTTCAGTTATAATTATGTCTTCTTTCCCTGGATAACATTTTGCCTTCGCTTGTTTTATTTTATAATCAGACCTATTTTCACTTGCTGCTTCTCTTAGGCTTATATACTGCCACTTACTTAATTTAAGTGAAACTAATAAAGACAGTGCCTTATCGGGTGAATATGTACTACTTTTCGGTGTACTTGTACTTAAACACTCTTTAACTTTTTCTAGATCTTCGGGGTGATTTAGTAAATGGTTCATAATTTTTCCTACATCCTCATTTCCGGTGTTTCTTAAACTAGCAATTGTAGTAGCTTTAAGTTCATCCGGGGATAACGAAAGCGATTGGTTAATTTGATCAACGCGTCGTCGTTTTTGCCTGGAGCCCAATTCCTCGAAAGGTTTTCGAGGTGTAAATGTAGATGTCGAAGCTTCTGTAGTAGATGGTGGTAGATTTTCGACATCTTCAGTATTACAAATCTCGAGCCTTTCCTGTTCAGTGTTCACAGCTTCAGGTATCATTCCTTCGGGCCAGTTTATTGCACGTTCCAACCAATCACCATTTTTTCTTACAAACTGTGCTAACGTGCGACTACTTCGTTCCCATCTTGCACTTATATTTGAACAAAAGCGCGTACAGAATTTTTGGAGCTCAACACTGTTCTCTTCGGTCACGTTTATTTTATGTTGTAGGAATTGAAAGAATTTTTGACTATCCGACAGTGACTTGACCTGCTCTCTTAAAATCATAAATAAATCTAAATTGTTAACTAAATTATCCATTATAACGAAAAAGGGACGATCAGAATCACGAGATGTTAGTAGTAGTACGAATAAACGAACACTAGTTAGTATATAATAAATTATGGTCATTTTATACTTCCAGAATCCAGTGACAAACAATGTTTACTAATTTTTCTACTACCCTCATTAACTAATTATCCTAATTAATATTACAGTAATGACTAAAAGTGAAAAACATTGTTATTTTATAAGGTAAAAGGTTAAGCTAATTACAGTAATTAAACACACAAATAGAAATTAATTGATTTCATATCCACATTTTTAAATAAAGGTCCCTAATTAGCTTAAATTTACTAATATATGTAGTATTAGTAAATTTAAGCTAATTAGGGACCTTTTAAATGTATTGTTGTTAGTTGCTAAGTAATTATGTGTATTATTACGTGCTTTTACTTACTATTCCATATCAAATTTAACTTAAAATAACTTACGAAAGTAAAAAATGAAGCTTTTTATTCTATGTATTTTTTCATTTTTTTCGATCCATTTATTTGGCAGAGTTGCAACTTTATGCATTTGTTTATAGCATCAAATGATAATAGACCAGACAAGGTATATGAAAAATAAAGTTTCAACGCGGGATCACACGCTACTTAGCAGGAATTTAAGTTTATTTGAGCCGCTCCATACAAAAAAATAACAAAACACATTTTTCTACCCAAAGTATAAAGTTTAGGAAATAATACATCAGAACAATTATTATTGAGGTTAATGAGCTCTACCCATCCGCATAAAAAAAAAAGTGAAAAAGCAAAGTTGAGCCCTAAGTCACTAAAATCATAGTTTCGACCCACTGTGCGCCGTTTCGTTCCAAAACTATAAGTTCGTTAAACTATTTACTTTAACATAATATTTTTATTGTGGGGTTATAAAAATATTGTAAATGCCTGAAGACACTTTTTAGGCACCTAAGAATATAAGAATTATAATTCAACTTCTAAAAAAATCTTAATTTTTTTGTTCAAATCCTGCCTTGATTCTATGTATTTATTTATTTAATGGTTATTTATATTTTACTGAATTAAAATTATTAGATCATCAATACAACTTTTATAGACCTCAAAATTGATTACAGGAAATAGTAATTCATTCAATTGGAATATAGAGAGTTGTATTGATAATTTAAATTATTTTAAATTTAAGAATTATATTTTGATTAACATACGGCTCCACTGTACTTTATGGGCAGCACATGCAAAGCTTCATATTTTTTTCGTATTGGTTTCTGCATGTAGAACGCTTTTCCAAAATGTCACATCTTGCAAATGCCAATTTTTTTGAGAAAAAATACTAGTTTCTAAAAATTCCATTTGTTTACAAAATAAAATTGGCATTTTACCACAGTTAATAAATGAAAATAAGTTGTTCCATTTACATTCAGACAAAGTGACAGCGGATTTTAGTGGTTTTAGTATAAATATTGAACGTTTTTAGATTTAATTTATACTTTTTGGCATGCTTTAATCACTGGTCCATAAAGTACAGTGGTTCCTTAACATACAACCGGATACTGACCTGCCAGTTACAAAAAACATGGGTAAGTCTGAATTTCGCATATACCCTGATGCATAAACTGTGTGAACCTACATCCACTCACAGTAACAGCCACTACCAGTATTGTATTTCGGTTATTTATAAAGTTTACCTAAACTTCTTCTCATTTAACAGTAATAATTATAGTGCTACAGACACAAAGTAGGTCAATATTATTATTTTGATTACACATACTCATCTTGGAAGTCAAGTGCACAGGGTTCACACGGGTAGAACTGTGCGAAGATGTTGAAGAACTGCACCATGTCTTCAGACTGCTGCTTAGTTGGCTTCTTCGGGAAGTAGGATGTCATCGAGTGCAGGAACGACCATGTTGATGTACCTATCTCATCCTTGTCTAGGGGACAGTCCTTCCGCCGTGCAGGAGGCTTAATAATTAAAGATTTTTGGTTAGTATTATTAGGAACTATAATTTAATAATAAGTAGTAAAGCTAAGATGACTGATTAAAAATATACAAAAGAGAAAAAATACTATGGCCAGACTACTAAAAAGTCTGCTAAGAATACTAAGAAGTCTGTATGAAACTAGATATTTTTAATTTAGGTGCCCCAACAACCCTCTCTAAAACATCTGTTGTCACAATCAGCTGTTGCATCATTCTCAGATAACCACTACAGAACTATGAAAAATTATAAACAAACGTCAGAATTAGTCCGAAACGGAGTAGCATTGTTGTATCTCTAAGAAGTCTATCCGTTCTCTTTGTTCAGGTAGGGGTATGGACAGGAACTTCTCTAGAAATTTCTTGATTATGGAACATAACCTCACCTGTTTGTTTTTGCTCGGCGTTGCCAAAGTCACTTTACTCTGTTTCTTTGTCCAACTCTTGAAGTCTGAACACGCCCTACATGGCTTGTCCTCCTCGGCATGAGCATTAGGCATCTTCGGTGAATTTAGAATACGCTTGTGCCATGTAACTGATTATAGTATTGAAAGCTTGTGTTTCGGATTACAACTACATTACAACCGCTTCTGTGCGTTCAATGAAGATGAGTTATTTACAATGTCGTCTCAAATGAGTAATTCTAGACAAAATTTGTGAAATCGCCTTTGGCTGGCTTTGGAATATTTTTTATTTTGTCATATAGTGTATTATCTATGATTTTGTGCTACTGAAGTCAAATGTGTCAAACTCAATTTGTCACTCGACACGTGAAATTGACAGAACCGTATGGGTTGCGAGCTTGAAAAATGGAATGAAAAAGTTTCATCGTTTTACACGCCACGAAAGATGAGACTTGACGAGCCGTCAGTTGTGCGGAGCCTACGCAGGTACAATAGTTATCCATAACTTTTATATCGGACTTTCGTGGGTAGTGGTGAAGGCTTAGTACGTGCTTTTGTCTGTGTTACGAATTTTTTCGATTTAAGTTTATTTTACAAGTGTGAACTTCAGTCGAGACTGTTCTTTGTGTTTGTATTAATACTTAGTTTATTTTTTTAGATTTAACCCGGCATCCACTATGGATGCCGAAAAACCTCCTGACCCTCCTGATCCTTTTGATTTCACTCCGGTGTTAACCGTTGCTCTCCCCGACGACAATGTACAACCAGATGCTATGGACTCCGAATCTGCAAGCAGGAAACGATCTATCAACTACCCCCCGGCTACTTTAATCAACCCTCCTAAGCATGCTAAAAATACAATTGGAAGACTTTATAGAAATAGAGACTACCCCCCGTTTATTGTACATGCATCCTTAAAAGAAGGTCAGACCCCAGGTACCGTTCTGCACCCTGTCAAATTTGGTATGTTCTTGACACAAAATAATTTCAGCAACATACTCCTGGGCAGTGTCAAACGCTTAGGAAGAAACCGGTACCCTAATTGCGTAATACACAATCAATCGAAATCTTAATCGTTTTGAAACAGATTGCTAATCCATTGCTTCATAAGTTCGATAAAACATTCTGCTCAACAATGTAAATAACGCAGTGAATGTTGTTGAACTGTCAAAATCAAACAGATAAGTCGTAATCGTTTACGAAAATGTGTTACGCAATTAGGCTGCTGGTTTCAGTTGAATTCAAGTCTCACCAGGATGCTAACAGTTTTTTAGTATCCAACTATCCACATCAACAGTTTTTTAAGTCCCACTTTAGTAAAAAATAATTTTGTTGCCTCAATCCCTCAATTTAACATCACTAGCCTATGTCTATGTCCCCACTGAGTGGACTGAGGAAGAAGTCATAGAGAACATCAAGGTTCCCACTGGATGCGGCCCTGTTATTAAGGCTAGGAGAATGAACCGTAAGGTGACTTCTCTGGGTGTTACCGAATGGAAACCCACTCAAACGGTTGTTCTAACCTTTGACGGCCAAATTTTACCAAAGCGTGTTTTTTGTTTTTACTCTGCTCTTTCGGTTGAGAAATACATGTACCAAACTATCCAGTGCTTCAATTGTTGTCGGTATGGTCACACACGCACAGTGTGTCGCTCGAAACCCCGCTGTTTCAAATGTGGTCAAGACCACCCAGGAGATGGCTGCCAGGTTTCCTCTGCTTGTGCTATTTGTATTTCGTGTTCTGGTAACCACTATGCAAATGATAAGGCTTGTCCTGAATTGGGTCGACAGAAGGGCATAAAAGCTCTTATGGCAGAGAAGTCGGTCTCATATATGGAGGCAAGTCAGGTCTTTCCTCCAGTTTCAAGATCATATGCTGTAGTATCAAGATTATCTCAAAATACTAAATCAGAACCCAGTCCATCTCATTCAAGGAATCTGGTTATAATATTCAGGATATTTTTTGAGTTGCCAGGAGTAGTTGTACCTTCCATGATTCAGTGATGTTCGCCTTGACAGATCAGATGGATATGGGGGGTGTGCTTTGTTCATTAATAACAAAGTACCATTCTCCCCTATTCCTCTACCTTTTGTTGGTGACAACATCAATGTTGTTGCTGTTAAGGCTGAGGATATAAATATATTTAGTTTTTATATTGCACACCCACAAATTGAAGATCTTATTTCGATAAAAAGTTTGTAGAGTAATGTACAAGGTCCATTGCTAATAATGGGTGATTTTAATGGCCATCACTTTAGATGGGGGTCTGAAACCTGTGACAACTTTGGTATTGGCCTAGTGGATATATTAGATGAACTGAACCTTTGTGTAATTAATGATGGCAGTTCCACACGTAGGTCTGCGCCTGGGCAGTACAGCAGCTGTGTTGACTTAACGTTCTGTTCATCTAGTATAGCCAGCCTTTTTAATTGGAGTCGCTTGAATATGACTTATGGGAGTGATCACTATCCCATCATGGTTGAAATCCCTTCCAAGACTATTCCTGACAAAACTTCCCCTCCTTTGTTAAAATACCAGCTGAACTCAGTGGATTGGGACCTTTATTCAAAAATCTTAGACTTGCGTGTCTCTTCCCTCCCATCCATTAATCCTGAGTCTGCTCAGGAATGCTTTTCCTCATTTTCTAACACAAAATCCTCCACAGCAGATCATTGCTTCCCACCAAAAAAACCGCCAACAGGCAAAATTCCATCCCCGCCGTGGTGGGATAGGGACTGCTCTGCCGTGATCAGGGCCAGGAATGAGGCAGAAATGAATTTCAACTCTGACATGAACCTGGTAAACATCATTGCTTTTCAACATATCTTGGCTAAGTCCAAGAAATTACTCAAAAATAAGAAGAGAGAAGGTTGGCGGAAATATTGTGACTCACTGAATCCTTCCACTCCAGCGGCAGCTGTGTGGCGTAAATCGAAGTCTTTTAGAAGTAGTTCGAAACCTCCCTTCGGGAGGTCACGATCTGCGGAACTGGGTAACCAGTTTTTTTCTAAGCTCGCTCCAGCCTATGTTCCCAGTACGGATGAGTGTGTTGCTTCGAACTCTCAGCTGATTTCAAATGATCCTCTAGATGGTCCATTTACTTTTGATGAACTTAAATCGGTCCTCGCCCATGTTAAGGATTCTGCTCCGGGAGTGGATGGATTTCCTTACTCCTTCATTACTAAAGCTGGTGATAAGACCCACCAATATTATCTGGACTTAGTCAATTATTGTTTTATTTCGAGTTATATTCCTCCTGATTGGAAGGTTCAAATAGTAATCCCCGTACTAAAACCCGGTAAAGATCCTAGTGATCATTTTTCTTACAGACCAATTGCTCTATCGTCCATTCTTATAAAACTTTTAGAACATTTGATTAAAAACCGCCTAGAATGGTTTGTAGAAAACAGAAAACTGCTCTGAACGACTCAATTCGGCTGTAGGAAAGGTCTGGGTACAGCTGATAGTGTGGGTACCCTTACATCAGAGGTCCGGCTGACCCTTAGTAGAAATGAGTCTGTGGTAGCCGTTTTCTTAGACATTTCAGCTGCCTATGATTCTGTCCTCCTCCCACTTCTCAGGCAGAAAATGCAAAAGCTGAGAATCCCGGTTAGGATTAGTCAAATCAGTTGCAGTATTTTTTCAGATCGTAGTGTTCAACTCAGGATTCCCGGGGAAAGCCCTGAACCGAGGTCGGTTTGGAGAGGTCTACCTCAGGGATCCGTGCTTAGTCCTCCCTTATATAATATTTATACCTCTGATCTTCCTTCTTGCTTAAATTTTAACTGTAAAGTACTTCAGTATGCTGACGACATTGCATTATTGGTCTGTGGCAGTTCCATCGAAGACGCCGCTCATTCCATTAATATCTCTTTGTCCTCTTTAAACCAATGGCTCTTGGATCACGGGTTATCTTTAAGTGCTCCAAAATGTACCGCAGTTGTCTTTAATCGTAGGCGCCTTATCCCCCAGGTTAACATTAATATTGACGGTCAAGCTATCCCAGTTGAGGAGAAGGCCAGGTTTCTGGGGGTTACCCTGGATTACAAATTGTCGGGAGTCGAACACATTAATAACACAGTCAAAAAATGTGAGCGCTCGGTTTCGGTCCTCAAGGCTTTGGCAGGTGTATGGTGGGGAGCTCACCCATACACCTTAAAGTTAGTTTACAATGCGCTGGTCAGAAGCGTGTTTAATTATTGCAGCTACCTAATTGAGCCATGCAACAAGGAAGCCTTGCGCAGATTAGTTTATGTCCAGTCCAAATGTCTGAGGATCATAATAGGTGCCATGAAATCCTCCCCCATAAATGCTCTCCAGGTTGAATGTGCAGAACCTACCTAGCAGATCGTTTCTTGTCAAAAGTTTTCTCCCTTTCGTCCCACCCTTTACTCCCCATTTTGGAACAAACCTACCTCTCTCTTAACGCGTCTTCCTACTGGAATAATAAATCTATTCCATTGATGAATAGGTACAGAGAGCTTATACAACTCTCCTCACCTGTTTGTCAATACCCCTCTCTTCCTGTTTTTTCTTCCTCCTATGAGGTGGTCCATTTCAGGCCAAAGGTGACGATTTTGACATACTAAATATATTATACACTTGCTCGAACAATGGTTTAAGCATTGAAATAGCTTGGGTTCCCAGTCACTCGGGTATAGGTGGCAACGAGTGTGCCGACTCTCTGGCTAAATTTGCTTCATCTAATCCGGTGGATCGAAAGCACTACATTATACAAAGTTACGACTTACGAACTGACAACAATCACAAGCTGTACAACTCGTGGTCAGCAATGTGGCAGGTAAGTTCGAAACTCAAGGGGGCGTACTACGCTAGTATTCAACCTAACGTCCAGCGGAAACCTTGGTTTTTTAAATGTCCCAAATTATCCAAAATAACTGTTACATCCTTGTGTAGACTAAGACTTGGTCACTGCTGCAGTCCAGTATTCCTGAAGAAGATCCGTGTTCGTGACAGCTCCTTGTGCGAATGCGGTCTTGGTGATGGTACTTTGGAACACATATTTTTTTCTTGTCCTTTAAATTCCCCATCCTTTGACTTGTATCATAAGCTCTCCAAAATGAAAATCCCTCTTCTTACTAACTTCCATTCCCTGTTGACTAACTTTTCTCCTAAACTTATCCAAATCTTTTCAAAAATTTTAAATGTACCTAAATGAAATCAAAATGTAGTTTGGTGTGTAGTATTATTAACTTTGTAAATATTTTAGTAGAGTTGTGGTGGTATTTAAGTATATATTCTGTTTACTAACAAAAATTGTCTTGTCCTTTCAGCTACTAACATAATTTGAGTAGAACTCCCACGAAGTACAAAGTTCGACGGCTCACCTTGTTGCTCTGCCGTCACTACATGACTCTGGCAGTTTATTCGACATCGGCTCAGTTGCCAACCAAGAAAAAAACTAACTTTTATATCGATTATTGCTTCCAATACTATTTACTGACTGCCTCGTCGGTCTAGTGGTAGCAATCGCTCCTGCTGAGCATGAGGTCCTGGGTTTGATTCCTAGGTCGGGTAACGTGTTATTGGGTATTTCTATACGGAATTTCTCAGTAGCAGCCCAAAGTCTGGATTTGTGCCTGGATAATGGCAATACGCTCGCCCCCTATTACATGGGACATAAACATAACTGACGAAATGTGGGTGTACTATAGCTACACATCTGCCCAACCCTTCGGGGAAACAAGGCGTGATGTTATGTCATGTTATTATTTACTCTCACCAACAATATTTTGAACTTCTTATCTTTAGTGGTACTTATAATACTCAGCAGTGTTTTGTTTTTGGAATGCTATTGAAGCTGGCGTTTATATAAACCTCAAGCTCCGCTCCTACCTAAACTCATTCCGTCTTATTCCAAAACACGATATAAATTTAGTACGAGGATTATTGCTAGGTTTAATAGTCTTACTTCGTCTTTTTCCGCCAGCAACTTACGGTTCGTTTGCGTTTTCCTAAACTTAAAACCTATCTCTTTTCCGATTCGGCGCAGAGTTTCTGTGCCCCCTTCGAAGTCGATATCTCTTTTTAATTTCTCCAATAGCGCTCTCATTGTGACTATCTGTTTTTCTTCGCGGTGTTAGTTATAAATTTTGCTGCGTATGGCTTGGTATGAAAAATCGTCCAATTCCTTACGATAAGTTTTTTCAATTTACCCCTTTTCGGCATTCTAAATGAAGGCCCCGCAGTGTTTTCACTCGTATGTTGATCCTTCTCTTTAAGAATTCTTGTTTTTGTTCGTTTTAAATTTGTGTAGCTTCGGCCGTCCGGTCAATAATTTTCAAAAATCGATTTTTTGTAAATGTGTTCTTAGACTCCTGAGCTTCTTTCTTCATAAACTCGTGCACATTGAAAATTATTTTCCAAGCTTGACTTTTAAGTGGTTGCCCCCTTTTTGAAGAACTCATTTTAAACCCAAAAAACTAATACACTTTTTTTGCCACTATGTGTACTTTTGCCTGCTGCGCGTGCACTCGACCAGAAGTATGGTGGCCACAGAGTACTTTTATTATATCTGACTAACGTAGACAGAGAATGCTGTATGCTGCTGACTAACATGCCACGCGGCGCGCGCTTACATGGCGGCAGCTGCCGAACAATAGCGGTACAGGAAAAAGAAACGCGATTTCACGCGCTTTGAAAATGTTTCTTCTGCGCAGGTACTATCGACGACTTTTTCGCATATCCCCCATAAGGGCGATTTTGGCGTGCACGGGGCAGTGGCTACCCCCGCCTGCATTGTTTTCATCCACCAATAGCGCTTCAACTGAGATTGTTATTGATTAACTAAATCTCAAAAAGATTGTTATTTTTGCCTTCCCAAGTTTTCGACGGAAGTAGGACAGGCGCGCCGCAGATTTTTATTTGATTGTGATCAGGGACAGTTACCGTTACTAAAAAAATACCGGTATAATAACCAAAACATTTCGTTCTGTTATGTTAAATACTTATCGTTACAAATAACGTTAAGTCATGGGATTTAACGGTATCAAAATAGCGTTACTAATAGCGTTATTTCGCTAAAATCTAACAAGATCTGATGCGACGTTGCCAAACCGAAACGGACGCCGCGTGCTATGCGTTCGGTTCTTGTATTGTAAGCGGAGCGGCAACCACTAGCATTTATCGTTATTGTTACGCTTGCGACGATCGGAAAGATACGAATACGAGACGTCACGCGCTCCCGCGTGTTTCATTTCATAATCATACGGCACACAAGCATCGCGTACGCCGATACGTCTATTGCCTGTTATTTTCATCTTATAATATTTTTCCTAATGCAACTGCTTTAGTAAAAATATTATTATGGGACGAAAGAAGTGCAACGAAGTGTACCGATATCTCAAGGTTTTCAAAGAAAACAATGAATCAACTAATATACAGTTTTTTTTTTCTATACCTTTATATATTTTGACATAAACAATAACATGAGTATTTACTGTTTAAAGTATTACATTATTTTAATTTTGCGAATGTGAGGACTGTATGGGTCATCGTTTTTTTTTTTCAGTTACTTTTACTGGTCCGGCAGTTTTAGTACTTCATGAGGCCTACCCAAATGTCCTTTCTTTTGTATTGTTCGTCAAATCGTTGTGCTCCTTTAGTTCTGAGTTGAGCTGCACGATAATTGACAAATGCGTGCACTGACTGGACAGGTCCACTCGATCTGTTTGGTACTTTCTTCAAAATACCATTTCAGACACCAGTCAACATGGTCCTCAAATGAGCTGACCGAGATTATTTATTATATACACATTGACATTGATGACTAAACATATACTATATACAATGATATGAAGCTTACTTTGTAATGTTATTATAATTATTGTGAATGTGAAGACAATGTGTTTTTTTTAATACATTTACGTCTTTTTTTCTCTGTTAGTTTTAATCATAGTCTGGCAGTTTACGTAACTCAGGCGGCCTACCTAAATATACTTTCTTTGATAATGTTCGTCGAAACGTTGAGCTCCTTAGTTCTAAGTTGACCCGCATGATGACTGACAAATGCGTGCACTGACTGGACAGGTCCACTCGATCTGCTTGGCTCTTTTCGCAAAATACCATTTCAGACACCAATCTACATGATCTGACCAAGATTATGTCTGGACTTTGAAAGAGACTGTGACCTTTGAGTTTGTTTCGGCCTCTCTTCTCAGATTAGACAGACAGGAAACGCTGATCTCATCTAGCTTTTAAAATAGTATTAACGTGTAAGTGTTTGTACAAACCTACTTACAGAAATAAAATCATTTAACATTTACTTGCACATTGTGCAGTAAAACATTAAACGTGATGTTTACTTGCAATGGTTGTTGTGAAAAATAAATTTAAATAACATTAACTTTAATCTGAGCCACCTTGTTGCTAAATATATGACAGAAAGGGAGGAAGTACTGTGTCAGAATTACTGTTTTGTTAATGCTGTATTTCTAGATTCCAGAGTTAATTCCACACTTCCTTCACAGTTCAGCGAATTAATACATATAATAACTTGATTCGACTTCACAACAGTTTACTAATACTTACTAAAAACAAACGAAACTTAAAAATACGTGGGACTATGGGGTTCTTTAAGTTTTATTTTTAAATCTTTTCAAAGTACGGAGAGTACTTTGAAAAGATAAAAAAAAAAAAAAACTAGCCTCTTTACAAAGTTTCATGCGTCTGAACCAGTTTTCGAACCACTTTTTTGCAGTCCGAAGTAGACACCTCGTTTACAGCCTATTCGAACGCTGACACCGCATCTTCCGGAGATGAAAATTGTGTATCCCTTTGAGCGGATTTTTTATTTTCGGAAATAAAACGAAGTCCTACGGTGCTAGGTCAGGACTGTAAGGAGGGTGACCTAGGTTATTTCCTAGTTTGACTAGCGTGCTGTCCAGCAAGTCCCTCGTTTTGAGTGCGGTGTGCGAAGGCGTGTTTCATGGTGGAGCAGTAGCCCGCGGAACTCTGTTTGGTCGCTTGTTGCGCACAACAGAGGAAACTTCTGCCAAGCATTCAGCGTTGATGCTTCTTTGGTTCCGTAAAGGAATTGACACCAAGTAGCCAGTCAAATTAAAAAAGCTCGCAATCAAAATGTTACCCCGCGCTTCTAGATCGCTTCATTTTGACGCAACACCCAAACCGCTGACTTGTTATAATTTCGTAAACACGCCGAGACGAGCCTGCTGCAAATTTGTTTATCATATCACGGCACCATTCCGCCCGGGCCTGCTTCTGTGCATCGGTGTGGTTGTGCGGCAACCAGCGTGAAACTATCCTCCTCACGTGAAGACGCACGTGTTGTATTTCGTGAAGGCTTCCCGATCGAACCTGCCGTATGTGCTGAATCTCTTGATACGTTACTTGCCTATTGTCTTGAATTAAAATTTTCACTGCTAGCACGTTTTGTTCCGTAACAGCCGTAAAAAGGCGACCACTTCTTTCTTCATCCCCCAAAGTTAGCCGCTTGAATTCGTTATACCAACGATACACGGTTGCCTTTGAAGGGCCTTCATCCATGAATGTCATTTGAAGTATATCGTACGATTCTTCCTGTTTCAGGCAACACTTGAAATCGTAAAAAATCATAGCGCGAAAAAGTTACCGGCGCAGATCGATTTTTTTTATTACACAAGATATTTTAAATTAACTCGCAAACAATGTGGAGGGAAATTTTGAAATAGACTATAACTGGCCAGTCTGTCATACATAAAATCATTTTTTGCAATACTTCTGAGTGGCCTGGAATAATACTAATAATACGTTTTGTAGCTCAATAAGAGCTACAAAAAGAAAGCTCTGGTGAATTGGCAGTGGCACCCAGGTCCGGGAACAAAAAAGCACAATTAGAAAAGATTTCATCAACAACAAATATTTAGAAAAGCATGATGATGATTTATCAGTCCGCTTGGTCAGAGAAAACAATAGTTTTACTTTAATAAATATATAGACGAAATAGATACTTTTAAAATAAAACCGTTACTTCATTCTACTAACAAAAATTTTTGATTACTGGGAAACCAAAAACATAAGTTTCTATTTTAATGTGAATGATAAATTATCAATTATTTTATTTCTGAAAGTAGGTTACACTTTTAGACGTCAATCGTATTTTAAAACCTAGATGAGATCGGCGTTTCCTATCTGACTACTCTGAGTAGAAAGGCCGAAACAAACTCAGAGGTCACAGTCTCTATTAAAGTCCAGACATAATCTTATTCAGATCATGTGAAGACCTAAGATTGGTGTCTGAAGCGGTCTTTAGAGGAAATAACCACACAGAATGAGTGGACCTGTCCAGTCAGTGCACGCATTTGTTAGTAGTCATGCAGCTCAACACAGAACTTAAGGAGCTCAACGATTCGACGAACATTACCAAAGAAAAGACATTTGGGTAGGCCGCATAAATTACTCAAACTGCCAGACCCTGATTGAATTTAACTTATTTTTAAATACTTTGAAAAAATAAACAACATATTCACATTATCTTTACATTCTCTAGCCTGAAACACAGGTTCAACCTAGTTCAGGCAAATTAGCAACTTTGCTGTTTTTAATTGTTATTATAAATGTGTCCATTTTTATTTAAATAAACTTTTTTATTATTTATTATTCACAATAATTTAAATATTATAATACTTCACAAAGTAATTTTTCATGTCATAGTGTACATAAATTGTCCATCAATGTCAAAGTGTATATAACAATCCGAAAATAATCTTGGTCAGATCATATGAGGATCATGTAGACTGGTGCCTGAAATGGTCTTTTGAGGACAGATCCACACAGATTTGAGTGGACCTGTCCAGTTAGTGCACGCATTTGTCAATAATTATGCAGCTCAACTCAGAACTAAGGAGCTCAACGATTCGACGAACAATACAAAAGATAGGATATTTGGGTAGGCCGCATAAATTACTCAAACTGCCAGACCATGATTAAATTTACCTTAAAAAAATACTTTGAAAAAATAAACAACATTTCCTAAAAAAAATATGGACCGTGATTTTGGGTGCAATTTTGAATTCAAATACTCATACTAATAATCATGGCGTATGATTATAATTAGACAATTAGAATTTTAAAATATAAATCCTTAACTGTAAAAACAGTACTGTTTTTGATTAGTTAGTGTTTAACTAGTGCTAATAAAAAATTAAAATATATATTTTAGTGATCATTTTAATTAATGTTTTCAAATAAAGTTTAAATCGTATTTTTTTCACATATCACTTTTTTATCCTAAAACGTAGCTTAAGCAAAAATCGCCATAGTTCTTTATCTGTGATTGTTCACCAAAGAAAAGATAGACGGTGGTTAGTTTAACTCGCGTTGATTTTAAAAGTTTTTTTTACTCTCTAACGTACTTTGTCGTATTTATTCTGTGTCAGCTATAGATACCTTTTTGATTCTGTCAAAAATATTACTACTCCGAATGAATGTCTTTCGTTTAAGTGTTAGAGTTAGCAGTTGCTAGTGGATAGACTAGAATGGGCGTAATGTCGTATCAATGATTCCGATATCAACATACACAACTGCATTTTGACAGAAAACAAAGGTAGCTATAGTCGACCCTTAAACGTTAACACCGAAAGATGCTTGCCTCTCGGCCGTCTTTGTTAGAAAGAGATAGGCGTAAAAATTACCGGTAAAAGAATAGAAACTTTTACCGGTACTAATACTGGTAGTTAGATAACGTTAACTGACTCATGGGGTTCGTTATTAATATCGTTACTTTTTTATCGTTAACATAACGGTAATTGGTAACGTTATAAAAAAAATACGGTAATTCGGTCCCTGATTGTGATGACTAGTCATGTTGTATTGTTGTGTTGTAAAGGCGTAACTGAAATGTTTAGGTAACCCTAAGCTTGGAAATAAATGTTTTAGACTGTGCTGAAACTATACTAGAAGCAGAAGGAGAAGTTTTCATAATATTGAATATGAATAAATTCTTAAATTCCTTCTGCACATGTGGCTTCCCTGGTACCTCATAAACGGCATCACTATGTAAATTTCTAATAACTGCTCCCAAATAATGGTGTTTAATTTTTATTTTTTATTATTAGATATGGACTTTTACATATCTCTGACATAATTTTATTTGACATTATATACCTACAATTTTTAATTAGTTTTTGATTTTACTTTATTAGATTATTTTATACTTTGTAAATGTCAGAACGTCGTAGGCCCTGTGGATTATAAATTATAGACAATTGTCTATTTGTTTAACATATGGTACTTGTTGACAGGCCTACACTGTCCTCCCATACCTGTTAATCACTGTAATTGGAAAACATTGTAAAAGACATATTTTTAAAAGAGTAACCATGGAGTTTCTTGCCGGCTCTTCTCCATGGGAAACGACCAATTGGAACCGTGCACCTAGAATCTGACGTTTCATAAGTGCCCATGTAGGTCTATGTGAAATAAAATATTTTGATTTTGATTTTGATTTTAACTTCAAAATCTTTAAATTTGATCACGTCGGTAAGCCATATCAGTCAGTTGGATACTGCTGTACCAGGGGGAGCCTGTTGTCCTACGGAGGAATCTGTCCTGGAGGGTCTGCATTCTATTTAAGAGATGGGACTAGGCGTGTGCGAAGACTGCACTGGCATAGGTCATGATCGGAAGTTAGCTTCCTGACATCCTGAAAACCTTTCTTTTTATCGACACAGCGCCAGCATCGCTGCGATTATCTCGCGAAATGGCGCGTAATTGCCATCGATCACTAATAAAGAACTAGATACACAATCAGCGACAAAAAGTGTCCTCGCCAAACGCATTTGAACATTCGGGTGCGCTTTTAATCTAGTAGCATTCGAACCAGGGGGGGGACACATAGAATATTAAGCACATTGCAAAGAATGTAGGGCCATCTACATTGCTGAACTGGGAAACGTCTTCAGAAGTATCAAAAAGTGCCGATAGGTGTCGCTACTGTCACAATAAAACATAAGATAAAATTTTTATAAACAATCAAATTTTATGGATTACTCTTATAATAAAGAACATTTTATATTACACCTCAATAAAATAAATATTTACTGTGCTACTTGTAGTTGGTGCTTCGTCTATTGAACACACGGATGGACACGCACACTGAAACACACGTAATATGGCTGCCGGAACGTGCGTCTGCGTTTGTTTTGCTTCCTCATATTTTGTGTAATTTTTGTGGTTTTCCGAGTGTTTTCTCCTTATAGAAGTTGAGTTGAGAGTACTCCTCCGTCCTGATACTAAGACTATTCAGAAAACCAGTGAGAGTACTTCATTTTTTTCTGCTGTGTGATTTTTTTTTAATAGAAAGTAAAATATACTACTATAACCTAGTTTGTTTTATTCCAATTTCCAGAACATTATTTTACCTTGAAAATCACCTACGTCAATGGTTAGCTATTTTCTTCATACTACATATTTATCCATCCATTTAAAACATAAAGAGCTAAAAAATTATAATATACTTCCAATCTATAGTACTTATATATTGGGAATTAGTTCCTGTTCAGAAATACAGATGGCGTATAAAACTGTCATGCATAAAAGATTCGAGAGAGGGCTCTCTTATCCTATAAAACTTATATTACTCTTTGATTCGAACGCTCGAACGGGGTAAACACACCACATTGCTCGATTAAAAACTGTTAAAATAACACATCTAGGACGCTAAAAAAGGATGGAGTTTCATATTTTCGGTAAGTATTAATATTTCCGTTATATTATTGTCATCACTGTATTGTAAATATTGATTTTTTGTCCAGAAATCATTGTAAAACATTTTTTTAAATTAATTCCTAATAAACAGCAGGAGATAAACAGCATCTCAATTGTAAAGACTCTTAGTTATCGTAATTAATCACACTATCGCATGCCCACTTAAATTGTTCGGGTTACGTGCGTTGACTCTGGGCGCATTCCGAATCGGGCTGTAATCGATTTGAGCGCGCTTACATCCGTTCCGAATTAGCGTGAGCGCGATAACGATGTCCCGAGAATCGTCATCGATGTCGTCAGGTTATCATGCGCCATCTTGCGATAACGTTGACCATGCCTGCATGTCGAATAATATCATTGAGCGAATCGTTGACAGCTCTCAGCTGTCATAATCGTGGTATCTAAATCGGAACGCTAATTATCGTTGTGAGCGCTGTCGGCGATTATTGTCTAACTCGGAATGCGGCCGCTGTTCCATCTGTTGGAGACGCTATTGTTTCTTTTTATTTTATTATTTTGTTTTTTGTATGATTGTTTTGTTTTTTGTATTATGTGACTTCTTTACTGCTTCTATAAATACTATAGTAACATTTTATTGATTTTTATTTTTGTGTTTTTAGCTTTCCTCGAGATCCAATGAGGTGTGGAGAATGGGTAACAGTTATAGCACGAAGAATTCCGAAGAATTCTTTCACACACCCAAGAAAGCGTTGTATGTTCGAAGAATTTTTTGAAAGTGATGACGAGTGGTGGTGAGTGTGACTACAAAAAGAATCACAAGGCTATACAATACACGGAAAAACATAAAAATCTATCGAAAAGACGGTTTATAATAAACTCACTTTATTTCAAGGAAATTAATAACATTACCTGTGTTAGTCAGTTGTGTCCGTATTTTTGAAGTGAAAACTTCTTTAGCGGCGTTGTACACATTTTTTGTAATCGGTAATAGTTATTTGTTATACAAGAGTGCAAAGTTGCTTTTTAACCGCGTGCTCAATTTTGATGACCGAGCAAGCGAAGGATTCAAAAATTAGGATCCTGAGCATTAGCGACGGAATCAAAAGAGCACAAGGTGAAAAATCTTTGCACTCGAGTGCAACACGTAACTTTTCAACCCACCTCAGCGAGGAAATGACTAAATGCAAAAAAAACACATTTACAAGATACTTTTATTTCAGTTTAGTTAATAACTAATCCATTATGATAGTTTAATACGTATTACAGAATAATCTTTAAATTAGGTATGTATAACAAATAATACTTTGGTATACCTAATTAAGAAAAATTGAAAGTAACGTTGCTACAGTTACTTAAGTTTATTGTAATATTTTTGTTAGGTACTGGAATGTTGGCGTTAGTGACTTTTGTACTATTTTTATGTAGGTAAACTATCTGTCATTCTTAATAGTTGTACTGATTCATTGGATTCCCTTGGCGTATATGTTGGCGAAAGAGGGCGATCGCTAGGTGTTTCGTAACGGATATTTTTTTATGTAGAAGGGCCAGTCCAAGGATCTGACTGAGGCTCTTTCAGTATAACGGCTCCTACGATGCCTTCACATATTTTAGACTTATTTTGGATGGAATCCTCTATGTATCCCTCTACAACCGCATTGGACTTCCAGCCTCCATGGCGCTTAAAGGACAGGAGATCATCTCCTGAATCGGCCAAAAGTGTGGCTGAAGTTCGTCGGAAACAATGACCCGTGTAAAACATGGGTTCTGGAAGTTCAAGAAATGTTGCTATGTCTCTGTCTTATGCACTTTCCGTTGCGGTATTGTAGAAAAAATCGATTGATTGGAGTGTTAGGCGGGAGTAAGGCTTGATATTTCTCAACAATTGTTACATATTCCTTGCGAATGACGAAGTTGCGGTCTCTTTTTGTCTTTGTGTTAGGTAAATTAATTAATAGTAAGTTATCTGAATGTTTCTCAATATTGTTGATATTAAGTTGTGTTAATTCATTAGTTCGACATGCTCCGTTTATACCAATAATAAGAACAACCTGTAACGTAAAAAGTATTGTATTAGATTAATAAATAAAATTGATATGCGTCTATGTATTACATTATGTTACTTACTATTGCCGCCAAATATACGTAATCAGGTGCTTCGTTTAGAAACTTTTCAATTTCAGATGCACTGAAACCCATCGATTTTTTGGGTTGATGACCAGATGACGCTCTTTTCAAAAATGCCACTAAATGATAGGTGTTGATATGTATGTCTTTTTTCATTGTTATTGTTGCTATATGCATTGAATATGTACTCCATAGAGTGCTTGACTTCTTGGTCTCGGATATTTCAATAAAATATATGCCAACAAAACGTTTTCCGAGAAAGATTTGACTCCTTTGGCTAGTCGCCACGTGTTATACATATACTGTTTTAAATACTTCTCACGTGATTGTTGAGGGAGAAAACTCGTTTGCTCATTGTTAACAGTTTCAATCAATTCTGTAGGCGTCAAATAAACTTCCTCGTCGCTTGAATCAATCATTTTTGGTTTTACACTGGTTTTCAAGTTTATTTTTAGCTTGGTTTGTTTGAACAAATATGATCAACGTGAAAAGAAAAACGCGCGAAGCAATTTTTTTTTAAATTTCCGATTCAAATTCCAAACAATGGAGCACCATAGAGGTAGAAGTAAAAAGGTTTAATAATGTTTCTTATTCACAAACTTCGTGCACACGATGTTCTAAATTCAATTTACTTTATCCACTGGAGGATAAAAACGGCTTTTACACTCAGATATCGAAGTACATTATGGTACTAGTGTGTAACATTGGTGATTATCAATACACACGTGTATCATACGACGTTTTTCAACACTCTAGTGAATCAAATATCAATAAAAACTCATTTTATTCAAAAAAAGATCGTGTTCAATAGAACAAATAAATTAATGTTCCTATTGCTTGCTCATTTCATGCAACTTATTATTTAAATAGATAATTTTCACTCGTACGTGTTTAATAAGTAAAACTTCCACTCAAATATAACTTTATTTTCTCTGTAATAGAAGAAAACTTTTAATTCCCCATGTTGTACGTGGCAGAATAGGCGCAAACCCTATGCGCGGGAAATAAAAAAAAACCTCATCCCTTTAGTCTGTGGCCGATCGCAATGCGCGCGCATAGGAAAACTGATTAATTTTTCCCGCCATAGCGAAACATTTTTCACAACTCGTTTTCACTATTGAATTTATAGTTATTTATTAATTAAAATATCTACAAGTACTTGTTACGAAGAAAATGATTTTAAGAACAACGCCACTCCACCAATAATAAAATAAAAAACTATAACCCACTAGTGAGTTATAGCAATGAAAAAGTCACAGTTTGATTAAGGGTGTCATTCTGTGCCTAATTGCGGTGACCATAGAGCCACTTTATGAGCAAGTGTGTTGAAAAATAGTCTTTCCGAGATGGGGGGTTGAAAAAAATGTTAAACTCGCGTCATGACACGTGACCTGATCGAAAATTTGTAAGACGAAAACTTCTTTAGCGGCGTTGTACAATTTTTTTATAATAGGTAAAAAATGTTATACTCGCGTCAGGACACGTGACGTGATCGAAAATTGTTAAGACGGATGATTTTTTATTTTTATTGATTGATTTTTCTGAGATAAACTTTTTAATGTAATATAAATTGTCATGTTTGTTTACGATAGCGCAATAAATAAATATTGTATTCTACCACATAAATGATAGTACTTTTATATTGATAATTAAAGCAGTTCGTGCAAAATTATTCCATAACCATTCCAAAATATAAAAAATGCACAACGTTTATATTCAAGTTTTCATTTCTGCCGGCACTCCCGGAGTGCAACCCGTCGTTTTTTTTTTACATAATTCTGTGTATATATATATACATCAACATTTCCTTTTTGATTTTACAAGAACTTTCTGTACTTACTTTTTATATTTAGTAACTATTGAATTTTGTTAAAAGTTGTTTGTCAAGCAAGATCGTTATTATTTTGTCACATTTTAAATAATAAATAAATATGACTGTAAATTTTTCGTTTTGTTATATTTTTTTTAATTTTGGTTACATATAAATTATTATTTAATCATATAAATGATTAAATTTGGTTAAAACCATTTTTACATTCTGGTAAATTATAACCAACTTTTTGATGAATTGACAAAATTAAAAAAATGCCATTTATTACATTACAAAAAAAAAGTAGTTCGACTCCACTCATTCCTTGTCCTAGCGGCGATCCTCGGTTGTAAAATTTTATTGCTTTCATTTGGCACTTTGTATTTCCGACTTTGAAACATGCGTGTAAGGTTGAATTTGTTTTGATGTATGTTGACCAGTGACTATCGCTCGTAAAAAGGAATTGCTTTTTGTACATAGCTTTGTGAATACAACTTAAAGCGTAGCTTTTAAGGTTGAATTTTCATTAACGTATATTTATTTCAACTTGAATTACGTAAACATAATTGGCAACAGTTTTAAGAGAACTTTTTCATGGGATTGTATATCTAGTTCTTTTATTAGGGATCGCTGGTCATTGCTCATTGACATCTTGCTTTGTCGATACAATTTCCGTGTCAATTTTACGAAAGTTTACAAACAGCGTCCCCCTCTCAATGTCATTCAGGCGACAAAAAATCCTTGTAGCACTAGTGACGGGTAACGAACGTTACTCTTCGTTACCCGTCACTAGTGCTACAAGGAATTTTTCATGGTTTCGTACCGATCTACGTCCAAAGGAATAAAAACAAGCACATCAAATGATCAAATATGTTTATTGTAAAAAAACTTATAGCTAAGTAATCAGTTCACGTTTCTACAATAATTGTAACATTTAAAAAATCCACGATCTTCAGTCCCCGGGCGCAAATATCCGGCGAAGCTCTAAAAAGTCGTAATTTTAAGTGTTCCGTACCCAAGAGGTGCAACTTGTAACGGGACTCTATTACTAAGCCTACGCCCACCTGTTACTGTCATACCAGAACTGGCCAGTAAAAAAAACATAGAATACGAGCAACTGACCAACGACTTTCTCTTTGGTCTAGTGGTCGCAAGAGCTACTGCTGAGCATGAGGTCCTGGGTTCGATTCGCAGGTCGGGCAAAGTGTTATTGGGTTTTTCCATGTAGAATTTCTCAGGCAGCCCGGAGTCTGGATTTGTGCCTGGTTAATTGCAATAGGCTCGCCCCCTATTACATGGGACTGAAACATAAGTGGCGAAATGTGGGCTATAGGTACATTTCTGCCTAACCCTTCTGGGATCACATGCGTTATTTATGTTAATACAGGTTGGCATTGATATCGACGTGCAACCTGTTTTGGAGATTCAGTAGATGATTCTGAACCCCTGCTCTGAAAGCTTTGGTTGGTTATTTAATAAAGATTTGCTATATCATACATTTTGACCGCGTAGGTATTGCACTTTTCTATGAAACAGCTTTTTTTTTCTTGATAACCGACAAAAAAGTCTTTGCTAGGGGTCGAGAATCCTGTTCATGGTTACAGTTAGCGCGTCGTGTCAATGATTGAGCTCAGTGGTTCACCTGCTGTTAAATTTCGGAATCAAAAACCTGGAACCAAAAATTCGAAGACCTGTAAAATCTACCAACCCTCAATGGGCCCGCGTGGTAGATGAGCTTACACCCTCTCGAAGAGAGGAGGCCTGTGTCCCAGCAGTGGGAACACTGTAGGCCGATTGCTGCCGATGCTAATAGCTATTGAAACATGTACCTATACAGTCCAGATCCAAAAGTGAAGTGACCAATACAAGAAACCTCGAAATAAATTTACATTTTATCTTAGTGTTGTTCACAGCATGTTAATCGGTACGGAACACTCAGTGCGAGACCAACTCGCACTCGTCTAACTGTGTTTAGACGATGCAAGTCATTGTTGCTGCCTAATATCTGGCCTAGGACTGTTTGGGCTGCTCTCATAAGAATTCCATTTCCCTCTCGATGCCGACGAACTTGAGTTGCTCAGTAGGCCCGTATCTGGAAATAAACATTGGCATTTGTACATGACAGATCGAATGAGAATTTTAAGTACTTACCTATTTTTAAAATAATTGAAAGAAGAAGAAAGAAAAAAATATTCTGCACACAAAAAACGCACACAACAAAAATTTAATTATTCAATTCGACAGACGCATGATGCAATCATTTGTAGTTTAATTACCGTTTTTAATTTTTTTTGGAATATTATTACATTAAATGCCAGCCAGTTTCTGCTCATTTCTCAATTACCTCCACGTTTGAAAGGAATTGAAGATCTTTCCGGCTTAAAAACCTACTGCTATTGAACGAGAAACGGGTTGTGTCGGTTCTTGCATTGTGACAGGTGTTAGAATATGTACTTAATAAAAATCTTAAATTTAGTCATTGTTCACTCACCGACAACGCACAGCCTAAACCGCTGGCCCTAGCACTATGAAATTCTCGGCCTAGTTTTGTTCCTTTACATCCAAAGTCAGCACTCAGGAATCATTTTTGAAAATTCATTCCCAGTATATAAAAGATTGTATGGAAGTTCATCTTTGAAGTTAGAAACGTGAAAGATGTTATTTCTACAGCGAAAAAAAAAGTTTGGTGTAAAAATGAAAACCCAACTACGACACAGACCACAACTAAAGAGGTATAAACAAGACATCACAGATGGATAAATAAAAAATCCGGAGTCAGACGTAATGTAATACTCAATACTCAATCATTTATTCATAAGGCATACATCGAACAGATGTCTGGTTTATACCTGTTTGATTGTTGTTTTTGTCGCAGTTGGGTTTATGAGTTTGAAACAACTTTTTATTTAAACTAATTCGGAGCTAACAATATATATGTTTTTGAAATGTGCTAATTAAGTTCTTTCATTTGATAAACAACACGGCATCATAAAACACTTTTTAATGATACCGTGATATTTCAAATTAATAGACGAAATTCAAATCCTTTGTAAAACGCACACTATGCAGGCAGGCATAGGCCCGTCGTCATGGAAGAAGACTTTTGGCCTCAGGACGTGGTGTTCCGTCGCTTCCGCGGACAAGTACCACAGGACAGCACAAGGACAAGCTAGGGAAGTGCTACTAACATAGTTTTAAGCTATTTATATTAATACAATTTTGTTTTATACTATAAATATGTTAGTTGGTAAGGTATATGTCTATGGGCCATTGTAGCCTGAAATAAATGGTTTATTATTATTATTATTATTATTATAAGTCAGTCTCGCTCGCACAGCATAACGGTCGGGTGCGTCGGTGTGTTGAAGATGGCGTTAAATACGATAAAATGTAACTGGTGTAATATAGTGATATGTGAGGTATTGTCGTACATACAATACAAACACGATGTAATGGACAATGAGAGACTTGTTAAAATATGTGAAACAGAGTTCTCCAAAAAAGAGTGTCCTGGCGGCTGATAGTATGTCATGCTCACTCAAATGTTTCGCTGACGGTGGCGCGTGTGTCGGATCATTAAGTTCCCTTCGAAATGTTTGAGCAGAATGGTGCTGATCCATGCGTCATGTTCGTGAACGGGCGCCGTCAGTTGGGACTGGTCATCTCTTAGCTGCCACGGCTTATTTTAATAGTTAATTTTTTGGATTGATTTTAACTATGTTTTGCTACACTCTGGACGCTTTTAACGTGTACGGTTTTTGTACATCGTTCTCACAGTGTCAACATTAATCGATGTAACTAATATATTTGTAACAACAATATTATTTAAAAGAGTGTCCATGGATTTTCTTGCCCGTTCTTCTCCATAGGTACCTACCAAGCTTTGGATTGGGCAACTAGCTTATTATTTCTGACTGAAGAACTCCGTGACAATTCAAAAGTGCCTGTAAATGGGTTTAATTGAAATAATTGCTTTGATTTTGAGACCTCGACCCAAATGTATGGGTCAAATGTTTTTTCTTTCTATTTTAAGGTGCATGCATGGAAAAAGTTGTTCAGTTTGATCGTTTGTACCTTACCCTTAAATATGACCACACATTTCTGATACATGTTGTACTTAGACTTGTGTTTATGAGTTAAAGTTAGTGGTTTAATAGTTTTTTTTTTGGGAGGGAAATCATCAAATGACTTCTCCCGCTTTGGGTGGAGCGGGAGGGCGTGTCAGACTTTTACTGACTAAAATCCACCCGTGTTCCTTCAGTTGCCTGTGCCAGGGCTATGGTTATCTCTTTTGAATTTATCGCGACACGGAGGCGTCGGCCCTATCGACAAAGGCTACTGATAAGTTAGCTTGTAACAATATAAAAACTAAAGAGTGTTGCTTGTAGAAGGTACCTGTAATCGAAGAACAGTTCCTCTCCAGGTTGAATGGCCCGCTTGGCGAAGATGCCGATGCGATGGTCTCCGTTCACCATCATGACCTTCGCGTAGCAGTTCGGGTTGATGGAATGGTTCGCGAAACGGATCTTGTTGCCTTTGCGAGTAGCGTCTACCACGAAATCTGAAAATAATGGTTCAATATTTTAAACTTATGAACTTTCAGTAGGCTAAACTAATGATTGAATGACCGAATGTTCAGGCAAAGCAGACTTACTTAAAACGAAATAAATACACGTTTTTTAACCACCAAATGACCACCAAAAACGACTGAAATTCTTCTATTTTTATGCATTCACGCTGGTGATGCTTGAAAAATACAGGGTGGGCCAGAAAGGCGTACGATTTTAAAAACACTCTTGCGTTTGAACCTTATGAGAGGGGGCTGCGCGGGTGGTGTGGTTGAGAAGCTCCGTTCTCGGAAATTATGTCGCGATGGGTCACTTCACCGGAGCGCAACGTGTATTCTGCGTTAAACATTACTAGAGAAATGGCGATTGTTCGGCGTTTATTTCGTCGTGAGTTTGGATTACATGACCTAAATCAGTGTCCCAGGAAAGTGTGATTCGATCGTGGGTCAGAAAGTTTGAAGCTACTGGTTCGACTCTCAAACAGAAATCTGCGGGACGCCCAAGGTCAACATGAACGGATGACACAATTGAACAAGTTAGAGCTTCAGTTCAACGTAATCCTGGTCTATCGACTTGCAAGCGGTCAGCCGGACTTGTGGTATCCAGAACATCTTTGCGTCGCATATTGTTGAAAGATCTGAAATTGCACCCGTATATAATTCAACTTGTGCAGGAATTACAGCCAAACGATCCAATTTTACGACGAGCTTTTGTTCAAATGATGCTGGAACGCTTTCGGAGTTTCAACAATATTCTGTTCTCCGACGAAGCCCATTTTCACTTCAATGGGCATATCAATAAACGTTATCAAAATTGCCGTTACTGGGCTGCATAGAACCCACGTGCAAAACATCAAAAGCCTCTGTATTCGCCGAAAGTAACCGTTTGAACGGCCATATCAGCGCACGGAATTATCGGACCCTATTTCTTGGAAAATCAACAAGGGCAATCTGTCACTGTACATTCTGACCGATACATAGCCATGTTATGGATTTTTTTCTTTCCAAGACTGCAGCAATTTGAAGCCTTATAATCGTGCGACGTGGTTTCAACAAGATGGCGCGACATGCCATACATCTAATGCCTCTTTGGCGGTCGTAAACGAGATCTTTGCAGGGAAACTGATATCGCGCCGAGGTGACATTGCATGGCCGCCTAGAAGTCCGGATCTAACGCCACCGGACTTTTTTATGTGGAGATACCTGAAAAGTAGAGTCTACTCCAATAACCCAGCCACGATGAACCAGTTGAAGACCATCCGAGAAGAAATGGCAGCTATTCCCCGCGCAATGTGCCAGCGAGTTTTTACCAATTTGAGGTTCAGATTCGAGGAATGTTAGCAGCGCGATGGTGCACACCTGGATGATGTATGAAGTACCAACACATTTACACCACGAGAGAAAATATACAGTCAAGATACACATTACGTCATAAAAACAGATTAAACCTACCAAGCTCTAAGCTAAAAATGCACTCAACAAGTACCCTAGTCACGTCAATGAAAGTATTTAATAAATTACCAGAAATAATGAAAAATGAAGAAAAATTAATTCATTCACAAACAAATTGAAACATTTAATATTATCTAATGCTTTTATAATATCAATGAATATCTAAATGACATGTTTTCATAAAATAGTTTATTTTTAATTTTTAATATTATTACTTTTGAATACCTACCAAATAAGTACTCAAATTAAAGCGTTCTATCTAACATAAACATCATAACATCACGCCTTGTTTCCCAGAAGGGTTGGGCAGAGGTGTACTTATAGTACACCCACATTTCGCCAGTTATGTTTAAGTCCCATGTAATAGGGGGCGAGCCTATTGCCATCTACCGGGCACAAATCCAGACTTCGGGCTACTGAGAAATTCCAGATAGAAAAACCCAATATCACGTTGCCCGACCTGGGAATCGAACCCAGGACCTCATGCTCAGCAGTAGCGATTGCGACCACTAGACCAACGAGGCAGTCACTGCCTCGCGTTCTCTCCTACTTACTTTTATCCTTTTGCTGTGCACTTACAAGGTCCATATTTTTGTACCTAGCTTTAAGCCCTTTGTAACATCTTTTTACAATATGGAATGCAATAAATAAATGATTATGATTATGTTATTTTTACGAAATGAATTTCCTAGATGTCTATTTTAATTGAAATAAAAATTTGTATGTGAATTGTATTTTGTTTTTTTTTATTATGATTCTTTCAAATTCGCAAATCTTTCTGGCCCACCCTTTAGAACAATTTGAGTCGTTTGGCAACCCTTTATCCGCATAAGGACAAAAACAGATACGTTTTATAAAAATGTAATTTCGTATTTGGTCAGAGGAATAATGGTTTTACGCGGTTTGTGTTTGTTATACTTACACAAATCGCGTAAAATCATTACTTCGTATCTCGCTGCAGTTCAGGCTTTAACTCCATCCTATGATATGTAAGTAAATCATGACGGTCCATCAAGTCTGGACGTTGTACGTGGACAATTTGTCGATTACAACTCACCATTGTTAAGATTGAAAAGGAAGGAGCACATGTACTTGTCGTACACCTTGCCGCGCCGGTCGGCCTCGTCCTGCGAGATGATCTCTCCGCAGTATTCCGATATGAACTCGTTCTTATGTGCCGCTTCTTTTAGGAAGATTCCCCAGCCGGCGACGTCGCTTGGTGCCAGCAGCAGGTGCTTGTGGAGGCCTCTGTCAATGACAATGTTTGTATGAAAATTGTGTCCTTTTGAAAAAAGCAGGCCTATTTGAAGTCCGAAGAAAGGGGGAAGACTATAATCCTCAAATCCCGAAACAAGCCGGATTCCGGGAGGGCGAACAGCAGTCCCAAGGGTGGTGTCGGGATCATCGTCCATTAGTCCCCTGTGAGCAACGTGGTGAAGATCGAGAGTGTATGGATCAGTGTGGCGTACCTTATGCTCAGAGAATATCCGCAAGGTATTCGCTGAAGGTCGAACAGGTTTACGCCCCAACCTCGTCACACCTCGACGATGAGATCTGCTCTGGAATAAACCTCATACATAGTCTCCCATGTAAAAATATGACTAAATTCACCGTTGTTATGGGGGACTTCAACGCGAGTGCCAAGGGAGCTCCGTGGACGCTTATAACGATGCTCGATGGGTTCGTGGAAACTGTCCATACGGTCTAAGATCTTCAAGACCCGTCGTAAAAATAGAAACAAATAACTCTGATCCTACTTTACAGCTCATGAAGGAGAGGAGTGAGACGACCTCATGAAACACAGTAAAGTAGTTCCTTTGTTCAAATCCGGTGATAGTAAAGAACTCAACAATTATAGGCCTGTATCAATTCTACCAGTTCTCAGTAATTTGTTTGAAAAGTTGATGCTCAATCAAATGGTAAGTCACTTTAATAAAAACTCCATCTTTCATGAACAACAGTACGGTTTCATCAAAGGGCGTTGTACCACTGACGCTGGTGTTTCTCTAATAAAGAACATTTTTAACGCCTGGGAGGAAGCAAAAGATGCCATTGGAATTTTTTGCGACCTCTCTAAAGCATTTGCTTGCGTAAACCATGAGACCCTTCTTGTGAAACTGGAGCACTATGGGGTTAGGAATACAGCTCTTGATCTACTTAGATCATACCTGAAAGATAGAAAGGTTAAAGTTCAAGTAAACGGCATAAACTCATTAGGGTATGAAATGGAAATGGGCGTTCCTCAAGGTTCGATATTGGGGGTCCATTCCTCTTCTTAGTTTACATTAATGATTTACCTCAAGTACTTCAAAATCAACCGAAGATGGTGTTATTTGCAGATGACACATCATTAATCTTTAAAATAGACCGACGGTCACAAAATCTGGACGACGTGAATAACTCGATTCTTCAAGTCCAAGATTGGTTTACGGTAAATAATTTGGTACTAAATGATAAAAAAACCAAATACATTAGATTTAAATTACCTAATGTTAGAAGTAGCGAATGTGACATCATATTGAATGGAGAAAAACTGGAATTTATTAATCAGACGGTTTTCCTAGGAATCACGCTGGACGAGAAATTACAATGGGGACCACATATAACATCTCTTGCGGGGCGGCTAAGCTCTGCCGCTTATGCTGTTAGAAAGATAAGACAGTTAACAGATGTAGAAACCGCGCGTTTGGTCTATTTTAGCTACTTCCACAGCATTATGTCTTATGGCATTTTACTGTGGGGTCGGGCTGCTGACATTCAATCCATTTTTATTTTGCAAAAGAGAGCTGTCAGAGCCATATACAATCTTCCTCGTCGCGAATCTCTCAGGGAACTATTTAAAGGGATTAATATTATGACAGTACCTTGCCAATTCATTTATGAAAATATTATGTATGTAAGAAAAAATCTACATTTTTTTAATAAAATAAGTGATAGACATAATTTGAATACTAGAAATAAAGATAAAATAGATCAACCATTTTTCAGATTAGCTAAAGTACATACATCATTTATGGGGTACTGTGTTAAATGTTATAACAAAATACCTTGTGATATATTGCAATTAAATTAAAGAAAATTTAAAATTCGTATAAAAAGTACACTTTGCAGACAAGCTTATTACAAATTAGAGGACTATATACAAGATAAGAATGCTTGGAAACATGATGGTCCAGCTGCATAGGACAATCCCGTCTAGACAAAATCACACTGGTTGCTAATTTATTTTTTTATTTTTATTATTTTTACTTACTCACACACTGACTTATTCCTAGTTAATATTTTAGGAAAGTCATATATTTTTAGTGTTTGTAAATATGTGAGCACAATGTACCTATCGCGTCATTCATTTATCTGCCTTTGCTATATTTTTAGTTCTTCTTACCACTTGTGGTATAGTATGTTTATTCTTGGTGCATCGTCTTCACATATAAAAATATAATTAATGTATACAAATATTGTAAAATATTTTAAAAGAGTAACGGTGGAGTTTCTTGCCACTTCTTCTCCATACGAAACTACTTTTTGGAAGTGGCGCCTAGAATCAGTTATATTTTTATTGTAATTTTTGACGTTCAAAAGTGCCATTTTATGGGCCTATTTGAAATAAATGCTTTGACTTTGACCCTGCAGTCTTCAGACGGTGAGCTCAAGTACCGGCAGCCTAATAGACGGATCCCTAACTCCTTGATGAGCGACCTTCGCCGCTTTAATACCGACCGCTGCGGCAGGTACATACAGAAGACTGAAGCCTGCCTGCCTCTCTGCTTAGCGATTGTGACGAGACAGCCTTCGATTCGATCAAGACATGGGCTGTAATGCAGTCTCTTCAACGGTGCCAGATCGACTATCGGTACATCGAGGTGCTGAAGTGTCTGTACGAAAACGCCACTATGTCAGTTCCACTTCAGGACCAAACCTCAAAACCCATGCTTTTGCAGCGAGGTGTGAGACGTTATTCCTCCAAAATTATTCACCGCTGCACTGGAGGATGTCTTCAAGGATTTGGACTGGAAAGTGTTGGCATTAAAGTGGCAGTGGGCAGGGAACAATGCCTGCAGAAAAAATGGCAGATGGGGCCGAAAGGTGCGACCGCGTACCGGAAGACGTAGCGTTGGAAGGCCTCCCACAAGGTGGACCGATGAACTTTTGTGGCCGCAGGCATCTGCTGTATGCGGGAAGCACAGAACCGGTCATAGTGGCGGTGCTTGGGGGATGCCTATGTCCAGCAGGGGTGCCAGATGATAGCTGACATACAGCAAACAACTTAATGTTCTGTGTCTCGTTATGTTAATTACTTACTTTGCATACCTACTATTGTTTAGAATCTAGTTCTAACTGAACAGAAAGCTGTGCAGCTGGACAGTTTGTCACCACTTCTTCTTCCTAAATAAAGCACTAGGAAGTTGTGAAGGGCGGCCTGCCGGGGGACTGTCTTATGTTATTTTGACTTTCGAAAAGTGCTGTTTTGCAGCCTAATTTCAATAAATGTATTTTGATTTTGTTATATCAGTGTGTAAATTTTTGCTTAGGAACTAGTCAAAAATGTTCAACTATTTAAGTTGCAAATTTTCGTATACGCCACTTTGGATTTTTATTTGACTCCATCGACCCTCAGACCCCAATGTCAAAATATAAAGTTTTTTTTTAAATATATCTCATCGTTTAGTCTTTTTATGGATCAAAATATATTAGATAGAGAAGGGTGACATAGGATGCAAATTTCATTATTCTAGTGGACCAAAATATGTTTTGAGTTTACCAAATTCCATGTTATCGCAGTAAACTTCTGATTTTAAATATACCGTTTATTTAGGACGCACATAGCGATTTAACAGTTGATTAAACTAAAGATAATTTTGGAGGTCATTAAAAGAAAGGGCAAACATTTTGATTTTACAGTCTCTTAGTTCAAAAACCGTTGTCAAAAGTTATGTAATAACCCTCACCTCTGTACGGAAACATTCTTGCAGAACACCTGCGTGGCATGCGGCCGGGCCAGCACGTTGCGCGCGGGCGCGTTGGCCCCGAACACGCCGTGCGGGCCGTGCGAGCCCTGATGATATAGTAACCCTCACCTCTGTACGGAAACATTCTTGCAGAACACCTGCGTGGCATGCGGCCGGGCCAGCACGTTGCGCGCGGGCGCGTTGGCCCCGAACACGCCGTGCGGGCCGTGCGAGCCCTGATGATATAGTAACCCTCACCTCTGTACGGAAACATTCTTGCAGAACACCTGCGTGGCATGCGGCCGGGCCAGCACGTTGCGCGCGGGCGCGTTGGCCCCGAACACGCCGTGCGGGCCGTGCGAGCCCTGATGATATAGTAACCCTCACCTCTGTACGGAAACATTCTTGCAGAACACCTGCGTGGCATGCGGCCGGGCCAGCACGTTGCGCGCGGGCGCGTTGGCCCCGAACACGCCGTGCGGGCCGTGCGAGCCCTGATGATATAGTAACCCTCACCTCTGTACGGAAACATTCTTGCAGAACACCTGCGTGGCATGCGGCCGGGCCAGCACGTTGCGCGCGGGCGCGTTGGCCCCGAACACGCCGTGCGGGCCGTGCGAGCCCTGATGATATAGTAACCCTCACCTCTGTACGGAAACATTCTTGCAGAACACCTGCGTGGCATGCGGCCGGGCCAGCACGTTGCGCGCGGGCGCGTTGGCCCCGAACACGCCGTGCGGGCCGTGCGAGCCCTGATGATATAGTAACCCTCACCTCTGTACGGAAACATTCTTGCAGAACACCTGCGTGGCATGCGGCCGGGCCAGCACGTTGCGCGCGGGCGCGTTGGCCCCGAACACGCCGTGCGGGCCGTGCGAGCCCTGATGATATAGTAACCCTCACCTCTGTACGGAAACATTCTTGCAGAACACCTGCGTGGCATGCGGCCGGGCCAGCACGTTGCGCGCGGGCGCGTTGGCCCCGAACACGCCGTGCGGGCCGTGCGAGCCCTGATGATATAGTAACCCTCACCTCTGTACGGAAACATTCTTGCAGAACACCTGCGTGGCATGCGGCCGGGCCAGCACGTTGCGCGCGGGCGCGTTGGCCCCGAACACGCCGTGCGGGCCGTGCGAGCCCTGATGATATAGTAACCCTCACCTCTGTACGGAAACATTCTTGCAGAACACCTGCGTGGCATGCGGCCGGGCCAGCACGTTGCGCGCGGGCGCGTTGGCCCCGAACACGCCGTGCGGGCCGTGCGAGCCCTGATGATATAGTAACCCTCACCTCTGTACGGAAACATTCTTGCAGAACACCTGCGTGGCATGCGGCCGGGCCAGCACGTTGCGCGCGGGCGCGTTGGCCCCGAACACGCCGTGCGGGCCGTGCGAGCCCTGATGATATAGTAACCCTCACCTCTGTACGGAAACATTCTTGCAGAACACCTGCGTGGCATGCGGCCGGGCCAGCACGTTGCGCGCGGGCGCGTTGGCCCCGAACACGCCGTGCGGGCCGTGCGAGCCCTGATGATATAGTAACCCTCACCTCTGTACGGAAACATTCTTGCAGAACACCTGCGTGGCATGCGGCCGGGCCAGCACGTTGCGCGCGGGCGCGTTGGCCCCGAACACGCCGTGCGGGCCGTGCGAGCCCTGCGCCAGCGCGTGCGCGTGCGGCGCGTCGGCCCCGCACGCGCTGCACAGGTCGGGGTCGCACTCGCGCACGCCGAGGTAGCAGGGGCACTGCTTCGTGTTGCACTGCGCCTTGCAGCGACAGCCCGGGAAGCGGTTCTGACCTGGGGGACAGGTCATACAGCCGCACTCAGAAAGGTTCATTAAATTAGTCCAAATTAGTATGGTAAATTTTACATCCCAGAGACATAATTTAAGGGTTCATTAGCTAATGACAGTATTAAGTATCCATAGGGCGAAACATCAAATCATCATATCGATAAATCCTTGGTGTAGCCACATTTGAAAACTGTTAATACTAAATAACAAAAATGTTTATTTATACACGATGAAAACTATTATTCGTGTATATATAATAGCTGTTTCGCTTTGAATTTTAGTTTTTACTAAAATTCAAAGCGAAACAGCTATTATACAGCATGTAACGAAAACCCTGTCCGATCCTGAAGGGTATTATTTGGTATCGTAGTGCGTACATAAATACGTAATCATTTAATGGATACGAGATAATTATTTTTCCCCAATGAAAATAATTAATTTAAAATAATCATACCAAAGGCAACACTGGTCGCTCGACAGGGTTCACCTACAGTTTCGTGTCAAAGAAGCCGCCTGAGCGCGGCGGTGCTTTGTCGCATGCTGCCAAACAAACTCAGGACTAAAGAAACCTACGTTTTGCCTACGGGTAGGTATCAGCTGATATTTTATTGTAGGCATAGACGCATAGTGACCCCGATTTCTGACCTTCCGTTTATCAAGAAACAATTGTTATTGAGTTAATGTGATGTGCTTTTGGCAATGTACCGACAGTAGGTATCAGTTTATTAAAACATTTACTTGTTGCATACCTCTGAGATTGTGTTCCATATGTCTATCTCGAACATTAGTACACATCTTATTATCGACACTTTTTTATTAAATTTGCACGTACTCTTCGCAGCTTCGTACTTGTGTACGATTTGAGTGAGTCGAAAGCTTCCACAATCCGAGCTCTTACTTCGATTTCCGAATCACACTCCCACACAAATAAAAATAAACATTTTCAAATATTTCTGATTGGTATACGACATTGTTCGCGATACGATAGCGGCACGTGATACGTACGGACATCCGATCGCAAGCTATCTCCACGTGAGACTGGCGACAAACAAGTAGAGCCAGTAGACAACCAGTCGGCTATATCAAAGGGTCTAGGACTCTTTATGAGTACCTAAAGTGCGGCTAGTGCACGGCGGTGCCCTTTGAAATAAAAATAGACAAAAAATAAAAGATTTCGCCGGCCGGTGGAGTGTTCTCAACTTATGAAAATTTACCATATTTATTGTTACATTTCGCATGGTAAATAAAAATAAAAAATCAATAACTTTTGGTTTTTATGAGTTACATTTTTTTTACTAGTACGTATGTTAAACCAGGAATACACCTTTTTTGGATCGGACAGGGTTTTTGTTACATATTCTATATTCATTTAAAAAGATAAAGTGATTGCTACATTTTTTATATGGCATCACTGTGGCCCAACTGTCAATGTCAAATCAGGGAATGATTTGATGTTTTTGTGATTCATTCAAGGGGAGAGATTTTTGTTGTGTTTTAATTTCATCGTTATTAATTTAGGTAATGGTAAGTTTGACAGTATATGTTCTTTCAGAGAAAATGTGATAAGAATTAAACGACATACCTTGTGTTAAATTCCATTAATATTTCTTTTTCAATTTAGCGAAGTAGCGTATTGTTATTAGCAAAATTATTCCCGATTTTTTTATTTTTGTTGGTTTCCTGAGGTCGGATGCCAGCAACGGTAATATTACATTTTTTTACAGATTCAGCTGTAAATCTATGTCGTGCCTGAAATTCTTGAATTGAGTATTTGCTAAAGGGATCAGAAGCATCTCGTAAATACCACCTCGGTCCTACTTCTCTATAACTTCTGGCATAGTCCACAAATTTAATAAAGTCTACCAAATCAAACAATATTGCTGTTATTATTGCGAAAGCGAAATCACTTGTTAAAAATAACCCCAAACGTAAATGTCAAAATCAATCGTTAAAGACTTAAGTAAAGGTTTTGCTGTACTTAACTTTAATTGTCATTAAGGGTCGCTAATGAACCTTTAACTGACTCTGAGGGTGAACCTTTTTTAATTTTTACTAAGGTGCCCTTTAAGTAACCATTAGAAAGAAAGAAAAAGAAAGAAAAGAACGTTTATTTACGGTAAACATGACGCAGTGATCGAACACAAACACCAAAGAGAACAAATCGGGGGAAAATATGCGTCACATCCACGCAAAACGGCCATCGCTCAGCTTAATGCTACGACCCTATGCGAGACAGAGCCCCAGCGCTGGTCTCTGAGTGTGGCAGATAATGTTGTTGTACACTTGTTTAACCCGACATCACGTCTGTACCTATAGAACACTCACCCTTCGCCAAATATGTTGAAGTCCCATGTAATAGGGAGCAAGCCTACGTTATAGTGTTGTTTGTAAGATTACAAAGTAGGCCCCTAGTATTTCGCATGATTTTTGTGCCATGACCAAATATCGAGATTTCTTTTTTCTACTGGATGAGGCGTAGTGGTCCCTCGTCAAGGCGCCGAAACATCGTATATTCAGATATACGATGTTCATATCATCATATTCCACAATTTTAATCATTTTTTACCATAGATCTGAAAATAAATATGTTTGTATCCTTTTTTTTATTGACACCTTGCTTTACGATTTTTACTGTAAACTACTGAATACAAATGCTATCGCATGCAAATAATTTTACAAGTATAATTTTAAAAGTAGATACTAAAGAAAATATGTGTTTATTTCAAATTTTGTATCTCTGGAAAATGTGCCAACCCCAGCGTGGTATAACCAGGCTCGATTAATCGAATGCATCCCAAGATTAGCACTAACCCCTGAATCCTTATGCTTCATGGTGCTACAAGGACCATTGCATTTCAAGGAATAGACCGGGGGGCGCTTTAATGGTAGGGAAAACGGGCCCTTAGGATGAGAAGGATTATGAGCATACGGAGTATGTAAGGGCCCTAGCGTAAGCATTTGACTAGTGAAGAGACGGGTGATATTTATAGAGGATAGGAAGGATTATGAGCATACGGCGTGTGCACCCTCGCGTTAGCATTGGACATGTGGAGAGACGGATGATATGTACAGTAGCGCTCATAAGTCCATAAGCAATCTCACAAAGCAATAGAGGTTTCACTTACGACCTTCTTCTATAAGTTGTTTCTATAGTATAGACACGCACACACACTCACTTATTCTGTAATTGATAGTGGTTCATAATTTCAACTACCTTAACATATGGCGGTCTAGCTTAGTTGTTACCGTCTTGGGTATGAGCGATTATTCCACACACATCATCAGCAGATTTAGATGTCTAACCTTTCGACAGCTCAAGATATGACGAAACTGAAAACCTATTCGCGGGGTATACCAAAATTTCGTTAAGAAGCCGAAGCCTGCCGCTATAGCTGTAATGCAGTTGAATCTGTATCAGAGCAAGCAGAGACTATTGATATTGATTGGCCACAACCCGATCTAGCCACTGAAGCTTATCAACTAACTGTGGAAAGTGTAATGTATTGTGCCTACTTTTGTTATTAAGATATGTGGGTATGCGCAAATATGAATAAACCAGTCAGCTATCCACCTCCGTGTTTCATTGACGTCCCATTTGGCGACGAGGAATTCGAATTCTAATTGCGTGTAAAATTGTGATTAACAATGCCAATCGGTCGACTAGAACCATTTGACATTAATTCGAAGCAATGGCCATCGTATATTCGCCGTGTGAAACAGTACATATTACTGAATGAGATTAAAGATAACTTGTGTGTGCCGTTGTTAATTACGGTTGTGGGTGAAACTACATACTCGTTAATGTGCGATATGTGTACTCCGGCGGATTCAGAGACGAAGGAATTTGACGAATTGGTACGTTTGTTGACCGATCATCTAGAACCACAGAGATCGGAGATTGCCGAGCGTCACATGTTTCGCTTACGTAGACAGCGTGATGAGGAATCCATGACGGACTATCTCCAAGATCTAAAACATCTCGCGACCACGTGTAACTTTGGTACTATGCTAGAAGAAAACCTTCGCGACCAATTTGTTTCGGGACTATCCAACAGCGCGATGCGTTCGCGTATTTTTGCTGAGAAAAATATTAAATACAAAGAGGCGGTGGAGCTGGCTCTGGCGTTAGAGGCCGCAGAGAGGCACGCTGAGGTGAGCGCGGCGACCACCGCCGCAGCCACGACCTCAGGTGCAGGCGGCGACGCGGGCGAAGGCCTACACAGGACCGATACGGGCCGAGCACGTGGAGAAGGCGCGCGCCGGCTGGGACGCAACGCAGGCGCTAGGGCTGACGGCGCGGCTTCGAGAGGGGGCACCCCTGCGGCGCCGGCGCAGGCCGCCTTGAATCAACAATGCTGGCGGTGTGGAAAGCCGCATCGGCCGGAAAGATGTCGTTACATCAATTACAACTGTGATGAGTGTAACCAACGTGGACATTTGAAAGTGATGTGCAAAGAGGTGCGTGGTAGTGGACGGTCTGGTAGGCAGAACTACGTGAGTGAGGATAACTCTGGGGACGAGGATATCTTCAGCATCGAACTGGCGTCTAAAGGTAACAAACCTTACTTTGTTAACGTGAACATTGACAGTTACGAAATTAAATGTGAAGTCGACACGGGAAGTCGCATTTCGGCGATTAGTGAAGACTTTTACAAGCAGATGTTTCCAAATAAAACAATTCAATCGGATAATCTAATGTTACGGTGTTATGCAGGTACGCGGGTTGAGTCATTAGGTTATATATTGGTCAATGTTAAACTTGGTAATGTTTCGGCAAACAATTTGTCTTGTTATATTATAAAAAATGGCGGACGCCCGGGTTAAAGTCCCTCAACATCAAACAATTACATATTAATGATATTATTGCTGATCCATGTGTAAGTAAGCTAACTACAGAATTTCCTGAGGTATTTACTGATAAATTAGGAAAATGTAAAAAATGCTCCAATTGCAACTGACAAATAAAGAACCCGTGTACGTGCGGGCGCGCCCCGTGCCGCTGGCCGCCCGCGCGCGTGTGGAGCGCGAGCTCGAGCGGCTGGAGGCCGAGGGCACCATCTACCGGTCGAGCACTCTGACTACGGCACACCCATCGTGCCGGTTATAAAGACGAACGGCGATATACGAATATGTGGCGATTATAAAATTACCATCAATCCTAAACTCAAGCGAGTCCTATCAGGTGAGAGGGTACTTGCACATTATGAGGAGGGGCGGCCCTTAGTGCTATCGGTGGACAGCAGCTCGTACGGGTTGGGCGCAGTATTGGCGCATCGTTTCCCAGACGGCAGTGAGCGACCGGTCAGCTGTGTGTCACGGACACTCAATGACGCGGAACGCAATTACAGTCAGATTGACAAGGAGGCTCTCGCAATATTTTATGGCGTCACTCGACACCATCAATACCTGTATGGTAGAAAATTTGAATTACGTACAGATCATCAGCCTTTAAGCTATATCTTCGGAGCGAAAGTGGGTATACCCCAAACTGCCGCCAGTCGCTTACAACGTTGGGCTGCCCGATTAGCAGCATATGATTTTACAATAAAATATATAACCTCAAAGCAAAATGGACCAGCGGACGCGTTGTCACGTTTACCATTAGCACAGGAGCGCCGTCCCACCGAATCGATGAGTTATGTTAACTTAGTACTAATTCCATGACGTAGGTAAAGAAACCAATAAGGATACAATATTATCGCGAATATCGGGATATGTTAAATTTGGATGGCCATCATCGGTACCGAGTTGCGAAGACGAAAGCCATATTTTGCACGAAGGAGCGATATTACCATGGATTTCGGTTGTTTAATTTATAAATATCGCATCATTATACCAAAACCACTACAAACTAAAATTCTAGAAGAAATTCATCAAGGTCATTTAGGAGTTAGAAAAATGAAAAGCTTATCACGCAATTATGTTTACTGGCCTAGCTTAGATGATGACCTTGAAGTAATGTGTCGTTCGTGTGAGCCGTGTCGTATGGTGCGGGACGCAGCGCCGCGTGCTGACCTGCATCCGTGGGAATTTCCTTTGTTTCCATGGAAACGCTTACATGCAGATTTTGCGGAGTATTCAGGAAGAAAATACCTCATTATAGTCGACGCACATTCGAAGTGGATTGAGGCACTTCCAATGGGTCGTACGGATGCACAGTCAACAATCACAGCTTTTATCACAGTTTTTAGTAGGTTTGGATCACCTTCGCAACTCGTTACGGATAACGGACCACCATCACCATTTCAATCTACTGAATTTAAAAATTATTGCAAACAAAATTGTATTGCACATGTGACAACGGCGCCTTAGAGGCCACAGGGTAATGGCGCCGCTGAAAATGTGGTGAAGATTGTTAAAAAAGCCATTAAGAGAGCAGTTCTCAGTAGCGTAAATGTGTTACAAGCATTAAATACATTCTTATTTAACTACCGCAATTGTGAGCAAGCAACTACGGGCGTGCCACCGGCAGTATTGCTCACCGGGCGTCGTAAGCGGACGCGACTGGATGCGTTACGGCCAGACGTCGCACAAGTGGCGCGCGCGGCGCAGCAACGTCAGGTAGCTCATGCAGGAGACACGCCCCAGCACCCTATCCGTGTAGGAGAACCGGTACGCGCACGCGATTACACCTCGAACTCTAATAAATGGTCCACGGGAACAGTGTCTAAAAGTACGGGACCGGTGTCGTACCGCATTGACATGGGAAACGGTGTCGAGTGGCGCAGACATCGCGACCAAATAGTTCCAGTTGGGAACAAGTCGCTGTTATCACTTTCGCGAGCGAGCATCGGTACTCACAAGAGGGAGCGTAATGGTTATGACGATGATGCTTACGAGGATGCATCAGAGGCATCCAGTGAGCTGGAGACGGTGGCAGGTAGCGCAGGCCTGGAGAGCCCGGCCTCGCCCCCCGCCGCCGCCGCCGGGGGCTTCGGCTCGAGCGATACGTGCGCACGTGCGCGCAGTTAATAAAGACAATGTGTCTAAATAGTTATAATTGTCTTGAGTTTTTGTTTTTAATATACCATGTTAGTTAATAGTTTTGATTAGTATATATATCTTAAGGGGAAAAGTGTAAGGTATTGTGTCTACTTTTGTTATTAAGATATGTGGGTATTCACAAATCCAGTCAGCTATCCATCTCCGTGTTTCATTGACGTCCAAGCACGTGTTAACATTTAAATGTAGCATGTGTAATAAAACATGGCAACAATGCACAGAGAAGGACCAGAATATTAACACCGCATTTGTATGGGCCACTGTGACTGCTGGAAGAATGATGTTTTAGTTATGAACAAAAAGCATAATTATTATTATCAAGTAAGTAACAAATATTATTATGTCTTTGGTAATGTTAAAATAAAAATGTTTCTTTGATTATTTGTTTCTAATTGTCATTATTATTATAATTCTAGGTCCAGGGTCAATTACGAATTACCAAAATGAATAAATGTTACTTTATTTGCTTTATATCTGTCACCCAACCATTGACTGTCATACAAATGGACGTTATGGGTCCGAAATAAAATATTTTATATATTTATTATTATAGAAGTCAACCAGGATAAGGAATTTATCAGCGCTATGATGCCAAAGTTGGTTACTTTTTTAAAGCATGTGTACTGCCGGAAATTATTTTGAGACGAGTTCGGAAAAATGCTAGATGTCTATACATCAAGGATAATTCCTTGATGTATAGACATCTAGCATTTTTCAAAGGTATGAAAATTACAACTCTTACTCATTTACTAATAGACCAAATTATTTCTCGGGTCGCTGAGGTTTGGATTCAGTATAGTACAGTCTAATAAAAAAGTTTAATTAATTAATTTGTTGTAGAGAAAACTGCGGCTTCCAGCAGTTGATTTTACTGAAGGAGATGCGGACGGAAAGGATATAATATTCGATATACGTAAACAGTAACAAGCAGAAGATTGATCCGGCAGCAAAAAAAGCAGCGCGTAGGAGAGAAGATATTTTTATTGTATTCATTTTAAATTTATGTATCTTTGTATGTAGCCATGTATAGTTTAATTGTATTATTTGTTAGTTTATAAGATTTTTGTAAGTAGATATTTGTCACTGTACGAGTGTGTACCAGCCTAACAATTGTTTGAAATTATTTATTGAAGTTCAAAATTGTATACCTAAGTAATTCTTGAAACTATGTTAGGTTAGCAACCTACTTTTGTGTTATTGTGTAAGATACTTACGTGTGTCGACGTGTGACGATAATTATATTCTTATCTACCTACATACTTCAGAATAATAATGGGAAATTAAAAATATTTGAAATAGTAGGTCTCAATGTAATTTCCAGTCTATTATTTTATGAGAAGCCATCATTCTTTGTAAATTATGTCATTATTTTCCCAATGTTAAGTAATAATATATTTGTATTACTAAAAACTGAAAAGATATTTAAAAAATTGCTGACACTAGTTTATTGACAAACCCTCCTGAAACTGTTCGTATGGTTTTTCTGTTATGATGCGCGGAATGTATTTCTTGCTTATTTTCCATCTTATACCTATGTATATATTTTTTGGTTTTTATATTTATGTATGCAAATAGGTTTAGTAGATTTTTTGGTTTAAAAGAGTAACCGTGGAGTTTCTTGCCGGTTCTTCTCCCTAGGAAACGACCAATTGGAACCGTGCACCTAGCTTCTGACGTTGCATAAGTGTCCATGTAGGTTTATGTGATATAAAATATTTTGATTTGATTTGAACAGTCTATTATTTATTTAGTTTAAAGCTACGGTTTCCTAGAAGACCGTATCCGTTACATTCATAGTCATGAATTCTGACATTTTCATCAGTATATGACACTAAGGTGTCCAAAAATGCTCTGTACTCGTATTTGGCTATTACGGCTGCGTGGGGCGGTTACCGCTTTTCCAGGACACCTTAGGTCGGAACAAAATTTAGTTTCTGTCAGTAAAATATACACAATAAACCCAATTTCAGTTTACGATAGTAAAGTCCTAATTGGATTATTTAGTTCATTAGACTTTTTTTTAAATTAACGCCATCTGCATATTTTAATTCCCAACCAAGTATTTGAAAAAAAAAAACGCCATCTAGTGATATTGAAAGTAAAACTATTTACCGTTCATGTGTGTGTATAGAATAAAGTGAAGACTGCTAAATGTTTCTTGGAACAAATCTTTGTAAGAGACGAGTTAACAAGCAAAGAGAATATCTAAAAAAATAAGTTAATACGTTAGTTCTCGCTTTTAACAAAGTTGTCTCTCAATGATTTATAAGTTAGGCGTAAAATTGAAAATGTGCTAATTTGCAACTGTGCTGTCATCTAGTGAAAAAGTGGCTTTTTCACTAGATGACAGCACAGTTGCAAATTAATTTTAAAAAAATTGTTTGTTTTAATAACATTAATTGAACTCGAACCAGTTCAAGTAATGTTATTAAAACAAACATCGATCTTTCGATACTTGTCTCGTTCATCTTGTTTACTTAGATAATAAAAGTTTTTAGGAACAGAAAAATGAGTAAATTATTTCGATTTCTATGAGGTAGATGCAATTCGTTAGGACTATTCACCTAATTGAACGTTGTTGGTTAGTGACGAATGTCAAACGAATGTTAAATCTGTTAATTAGAGGTAGTGTGGTTATAATTTTCAAAATGCAGTGAAATATAAATATTGAAGAGTTGGCAATATTATTGCGCTGCGTAAAAGTGGACGTAAATGATGTGATAACACAAATGGACTAAGTGTCAGTGTTATCATTTAAATATTTCATAAATACTAAATATAAATTATTATTTGTTTAAATTAGTGAAGAATGAGTAAATTGTTATAAACATAATGTTTTTAAAATATTTTTCTTTGCAGCTCTCTTGCAGCACTTGTGAACTAAACATTGATTTTGGTTCACTGAGACTGACCTTTTTTTTTCGCCTGACCTTTTTTGTTGACACTGTTTTGGTTCGATCACTAAATGTTTTGAACTTAAAACGATTTTGGAACACTATAGCACTGGAAAATGATGTTTAATGCAGCTTCAACAAGCTAAAACAAAGCTTATTACAGCATTAAATGCCTGATATACAGGGTGGAATTTTGTAATGCCACCTGAAGGGAATGTACTCTTGTAGATAGAAAATTTTACTCAAAGAAAACATTCCTATATTTTGATCTGTAAATATTACACCCTGTACTTTTATTGCATCTGAAGAGGTATGAGGAACAGGGTGTAAAGTTCACTCATACTCTTGGAAAAGGGAGAATCCTCCGACCAGATGGATGTCGTATCTGGTGGGCAACTGCCCGATGATTGTTGTCGGGAAGTTGTATATATGCTAGCTGCGCGGTAAACTTTGATTGCGCGATGCAGGATTTGTGTGATGCGTTGTTCGCATGTGGCGGTGTAGACCAGCACCCTAATTGCGTAATACACAATCAATCGGAATCTGAATCGTTTTGAAACAGATTGCTAATCCATTGCTTCTTAAGTTCGATAAAAATTCTGCTCAACAATATATAGAACGCAATGAATGTTCTTGAACCGTCAAAATCAAACAGATTAGTCGTAATCGTTTACGAAAACGTGTTACGCAATTAGGGTGCTGGTGTGCCGCCATACATCCATCGTTATGATCAATTATTAGGGTGAAATCTCTCTAACAAACTTGATAAATTAAATGAAAGGAAAACAATGAGTCAGGATAGAGCTCTTTAACTCAAACATCCATCTGTTTACTTATGTTAGTAATTATTAATTATTATTGACGTCATGTATCCATTAAAATGACGAATTACTATGTAGATAAGATGATTGCAATTTGCAAGAGATTATTCGAAATCTCCGACAACATGAGTGCGCATAAGTGGCGTTAATCTCAAAGAGCAGTTGAGACATCGCTCCACTGGTGCACTCGCCATGTTCAATATATCACAACACAAAAAGTCCTGTCTTTAGTAATAATATATAACACACACGGTGCAGCGGCGTTGGAAGTATGTTTATTATCAATGGTTTAGCAGCAGTAACAGAGGAATTAAAAGGTTCAAACTCGACGCACAACGTACAAAAACTAGCAGAAAAACATAGGTATTGGTTGACATATTGCATAAATATGAAAGACACGCAATATATTACGCCAAATAAGGCTGTACCCGTGCTGTTAAAAGGTTCTAATACATTCGAATTTTAATCGATTTCCGCAAACCAGCTAATAGTGTTTCACGAATACCACTTGGCGCCAATGCAATTGAATACAATTGGTATTTACAAACCAGCAAGTACATGTGATTTAGGACTCTTCTAAAATTTCCATACGAGCGAAAAATTTGTGTGTAATCATTTTTACACTTTGTCTTAAAAAAATTAAAGCAAAAATATCGGTTAGCAACATAAAAAAACATAACGCGTTTTAGATGTTTAATCTTTGTGTTTTTTAATCAATGTGGGTGTAATAGTATTAGACGTTTGACGAATTTAGACGTTTGAAATATTTCGATATCATTATACTCGTAAACAATAAATAAAAATAAAGCTAATAATCTAACCAATATAGGTACCGACCCGCACCGCACACTATCGTATCGTCACATTTTCAATGAAAATAAGAAAGATAAGGTTCTGTGGGGGTTATAGAACCATTTTTTATTTTATTTTACCATGCGTGTTGTCTATCGGTATTTAGAAAACAGACATATATATTTAGAATACATTTAATATAACGATATAGATTCTGTATTGATTGTTCGATTTATTGTTAAGTGCCAAGTTAAATAACTGTTTAATATAAAAAGGGGTTTACAATATGTTTTCTACCTTATATATCTCATAGCCCACTTATTTTCCTTGATTGAGTGTATAAAACTCGAAACAGAAAGATAAGTTATCATTGTGGGTCATGTAACAGTGGCTATGCCAGAAAAGGCACCGAAAAGAGCTGATAATGATGAGGGTTTTTTGACGGTGCAAAAGAAGAAGCACCGATAGCAAATTAACAAGAACTGCTACGGCAAAGCACCTACGGGTCCCGAAATAGGCCTGCGTGCCGCAAAGCCGAACACTCCGGTGTACATCTCCCGCCTGCACTACACTACTAAGCCGGAGGACATCCTGGAGTACGTGCGCCGGGAGGTAAGGTACGTGCCGAGGGTGCAGGTACTGGAGTACGTGCGCCGGGAGGTAAGGTACGTGCCGAGGGTGCAGGTACTGGAGTACGTGCGCCGGGAGGTAAGGTACGTGCCGAGGGTGCAGGTACTGGAGTACGTGCGCCGGGAGGTAAGGTACGTGCCGAGGGTGCAGGTACTGGAGTACGTGCGCCGGGAGGTAAGGTACGTGCCGAGGGTGCAGGTACTGGAGTACGTGCGCCGGGAGGTAAGGTACGTGCCGAGGGTGCAGGTACTGGAGTACGTGCGCCGGGAGGTAAGGTACGTGCCGAGGGTGCAGGTACTGGAGTACGTGCGCCGGGAGGTAAGGTACGTGCCGAGGGTGCAGGTACTGGAGTACGTGCGCCGGGAGGTAAGGTACGTGCCGAGGGTGCAGGTACTGGAGTACGTGCGCCGGGAGGTAAGGTACGTGCCGAGGGTGCAGGTACTGGAGTACGTGCGCCGGGAGGTAAGGTACGTGCCGAGGGTGCAGGTACTGGAGTACGTGCGCCGGGAGGTAAGGTACGTGCCGAGGGTGCAGGTACTGGAGTACGTGCGCCGGGAGGTAAGGTACGTGCCGAGGGTGCAGGTACTGGAGTACGTGCGCCGGGAGGTAAGGTACGTGCCGAGGGTGCAGGTACTGGAGTACGTGCGCCGGGAGGTAAGGTACGTGCCGAGGGTGCAGGTACTGGAGTACGTGCGCCGGGAGGTAAGGTACGTGCCGAGGGTGCAGGTACTGGAGTACGTGCGCCGGGAGGTAAGGTACGTGCCGAGGGTGCAGGTACTGGAGTACGTGCGCCGGGAGGTAAGGTACGTGCCGAGGGTGCAGGTACTGGAGTACGTGCGCCGGGAGGTAAGGTACGTGCCGAGGGTGCAGGTACTGGAGTCGTGGTGCGCGTACCGAATTGTTACCTGCCCCTTGTCATGGAAGAAGGCTTTTGGCCGCAGGATGTGGTGTTCCGTCGTTTCCGCGGACAAGTACCACAAGACAGCACAAAGTCTAGCTAGTGCAAAGTGAAGTGCTACTATCATAGTCTTAAGTCTTTTTCATTAACACAAGTTCTGTATATGATAAATATATGTATGTTTAGGTTAAGGTATTTATCTATGGGCCTGTGTCGCCTGAAAATAAATGGATTATTATTATTAAATAAAAAAACTAAATAATAATAAAAAAACAAATACTAACTAATTCTTATTAAGTAGTAAATGAAGTTTGTTTGTTTGTTACCTTTCACGCCTAAACCACTGAACCGATCATCATTTGTCAGGGGTACAGAAAAGCACAAAAAGTACTGTTCCCGAAGGAAAGAATAATAACATTCAATGGTCATAATTGCTTTAGGACGCTAGATGGCGCTACGTGTTTTTCGGATCACAATTTAATTATAATATTAGAAACTTTAGTAGTGTGCTATGATTTTTTTGTTGACATTTTTAATGCATTTCGTGAGTTTATAACCTGGATTAATACATAGGATACTTTTTCTCCCGGTAGTACGTTTCCGTGGGAAAATTTCCGACGTCCACGCGAGCGAAGCCGCGGGCTAAAGCTAGTAGTGTTATATAATATATAAAAATTCTCGTGTTCGTGTCGCAATGTTTATTATCAAACTCCTCCGAAACGGCTGGACCGATTTGTATGAATTTTTTGTGTGCATATCGGGTAGGTCTAAGAACTGGCTATTTAAAAAAAATTTAGAAGCAAAACAACGTTTGCGGGGTCAGCTAATATATATATATATATATACTAGCTGACCCCGCAAACGTTGTTTTGCTTCTTTTTTTTTTTTTTTTTTAAATATATGTTGGCCGATTCTCATAGATACCGGATAAGCACAAAAAATGTCATCAAAATCGGTCAAACCGTTTCGGAGGAGTATGGCAACGAAAACTGTGACACGAGAATTTTATATATTAGATATAACTGACAGTCAAATTAGTAAAGCAAGGTGTCAACCTTCTTAAGAAGTGTAAGGACAAAAATATTTTATTCTGAGACCTTTGGTAAAAAATGGTTTAAATTGTTATGTGATAGCTGAATATACGGTGTTTCGATCCCTTAACGTTGGACCACTATTTCCGCTACACCCTATAAGTAAGTACATTATGGTGATATCCGCATTTAAATCCATTGCCTAGTTTAGAAGAACAACGCGGTCACACAGACTCGAAGTGACTTTTAATAACGTATAGAAAAGACACAAATGAAACTATCAGAAAACAAAATTAACATAAAAGCGTAACAGTCATAAATTACAAAGATATTTGTTTTCAGGATTAGTTTAAAACTTGAACTATGCTCTCATTTATGAGTAGACCAAACCACATAACAGAAGGTGATAAGTTTTGATCCATTCGAGTTGATACCACGGAGTGACCCAAAATCAACAATTTGCTCACGCGCATCAACAAATCCGTATTCGAATTCGATCATTATAGAGGTACGAGGTACCAGGCTGTAAATTTCACTCATCCTCTATAGAAAAGGGAGGATCCTGCGACCAGCAGGGCGAGCATGGCCTACTGTGACATGTCATGAGTCATGCTATTTATCACATTTTGGGCCATAAAAACGTTATGTCTTAAGTGCTAGCACGGTGGCGTGAGATAATTCTCTCGACATGTGACATAACTTCTTGACGTTTAGTTGGGACTCTTTATGTCTTATTTGCTAATACGAGCGCAGACATTTTGTCATAAAGGTCACAATTTGACAGATGGTTATGAAAAATTTATCACATTCGGTCAGAGGTGGTGACAAAAAAATTATATTAATAAAAATAATATTTCCTGCTAATTACTGCACCAAATGGCAGTAAGTTATTATAGTTATGTTTTTGCCAGAAGGCAAGAAGCCCAAAGCAAGAATATCTTCACTTAAAAAAAAAAAATAACCATTCCTGCTTCTGATTCTGTGAAGAGAATTATTACAAAATTAAATGTAAATTGACAAGACAATGGATTCGTCAATAGCGTCTTATATAAGTAAGTACCGCAAAGATTTCTCGAAAGGTATTAAGGTTGTGATACCTGCTGCTTTTTTCCTTCCATTTGCAACCGGCACTGAATTATCAAACAAGAACAATGGAACAACAAAGACGGTTGGAAAAATATTTATATTCTTTGGAAAGACGTGACGTGCGTGTGTCAAAATAAATGAGATCCCAACCAAATTAAAAAGTTGTTTAACGTTATGAACTGCACTCATACATATTATTTTGTTTGGTCGCATATTCAGATGGCCATGGACACTTTAATTTTTATTTTATTTACTGGGTCACATTATAAAGTCAGCAACAAGAAAGGCATTACACGTCATAATATGATATCACATGGTTGACCCGTGCTAGCATTTAAGACAAATTGTAAGACATGACATAATTTATCTCATCTTGTCACAAATATCTTGGGTACGCCCATGCTCGCCCCCCATGTCAGAGCGTTGTACGTAGGCTAGTTTTGCGGTAAACTTTGCTTGCGTGATGCAGGATTTTGCGTGACGTCAGTGTGATGTGTAGTTCGCATGTGGCGGTGTAGATGCCGCCACATCATTATAAAAAATACAATTAACTCACAATCACTGCTGCACTGACAGAACTTCTCGCAGAAGTTCTGCGACTGTAGGCACGGACACATGTTGTCGCACGGCTGGTTCGGGTGGTCGCATGGGGTGTAGTTGAAACTGAATAAATAAAATACATAAAAATATAGGACATAATACAGTTTCAACGCAATGCATGCCAGCACTGACATAACATATGACATATTTAGAAAAAGTCATCTGGCAGCTTGAAAGCAGTGGTGACCCAGTGGTAATGGCCCCGACTTACGAGTTGTAGGTCGTGGGTTCGAACCCTGGCAGGCGATTTACTTTGTGTACAGGACCTATTTTCATCGCCACTGCTCTCAAAACGGTGAAGGGAAACGTCGTGAGGAAACCGACATGTCCTAGAACCAAAAATTCGAAGACATTGGGACATCTACCAACCCGCACTGGGCCCGCGTGGTGTAGCCCGTTCCCTCTCACAGAAGGAGGCCTGTGTCCCAGCAGTGAAAACATTATAGGCTGATTATGCACCTGGCTGCTTTCCCTTACACTTACATTTTAAAATCTAATTATGAGACCCTCCTCCTCTGGCCTCTGGCACTGCAATCAGTGCACGGACCAGAGGCGACGCTTCTTCTTGCGTCAGTTAATACAATAAATAACTTAAAGTCTTACACATGATGTGACGCGGAGTCCTTTTTGAGTTGTATCTTGCGGCAGTGCACGGACCAGAGGCGATGCTTCTTCTTCTTCTTGCGTGGCGGCGTTAGTTCTGCTTCTACACGGCATTCTTCTTGTCCTGTGTTGATCCAGTATGTGTATACCTGAAGAATAGAGAAAGAGGTGGTTAATAATACTGCAGGCGTTGTTTTGGCTAAGTTATAACCAGAGATCGGATATTCGGATGCATATTTACCATAAGTTATTTTTTAGATAGGAAAGCATGATAGTAGCACCTTAAAATATGTTTTCGGAAAAAATCCGGGATGCCAGGAACACTGGGACAGCATAACTAGTCAGGTGTTTAGTATAGAAGCAACTTACAATAAAAAACACGGATTCTTGGATTGCATAACTATTCAGATGCATATTTATTTAAAATTAATGTTAAACAATTTGTTTCAACAGGTACCTACATCAATTATTCTAAATACATGTGGTCCGTTTTCATATCTTGAAGTTGTTTGCTATGGCAATTGGGTATCTACCTACCTACTTAACAATATTAAATAGGTAGATATGATGCTATGGTTCGAAAAAAACACGGCATTTGTCAATTCCGGAATTGCGAGTTTTTGCGATCGTAAAATCTGGCGGTTTGCTTAGCCAACATTTGAATGTAAGTAAATATACATCTGCTTTTAAAATCCGAAAACTAAATTGGTCGATCCCAGAACCGCGGGATATTTTCGATACAAAAGCACATTCCATATTAAATCAATTCAGGTGAATATGCCTCCGAATATCCGATCTCTAGTTATAATGATTGATATATGATAAGTGTTGTTAAGGACTTAGTGAAAGAATTAGAGACTGATTTTTGCAACTTTTGACTCTAACAGTACTGGGTCTAGCCTAATTTGATAATTAATTTAGAACTGAATGCAATACTATATATATACTAATAATCAAGCCACACCTAGCTACAAGACGACAACAACGACAAAAAAACCTGTAAATTTTCTTAATAACATTTATTACCTGCTTTATTTCGTATTATTTCTGTATTACTTATATAAATCAAAACAATACCCAAGGCCAAAATTTGACAAGCCAAAGCGAAACCTGATCAAATACCGTGCAGTGTACTCATTATTATTATGTATTCCTTTTCGTTTATAGGACTAAACGAAAAGGAATACAACAGCACATACGCGTCGTCCATGTTGAGACGCCACTTCCGTCTGTAACCGTAGGTCTCTTTGTAACAGATTTCTCGTACGTAAAGCCAACGTAACTTGCGTTTGGTGTGGTTTGTATGGTAGGTAGGGCGTTAGGGTAATTTGGGTGCAGGCTTATTGCTATAGGGCTAGATTTATAGTCAGTAGGGTCTTGGGTACATCATAGTACCAGGCTCAACTGTTTTAAACATAGTTACACTGTACGCATTTGGAATAACGGCCGTACTAAGCTGGTGCTGGTCCGGGTGATAAATCCCTCGAAGATACACAAAAAGAAAGCCGCAAAGAGAAAGACACTCTCCCCTCATAAGAGAAGAGCGATTGAACGATAAATTTCGACAAAAATTAAAACTAAATCCTCCAACTAGCTATCTATCATTCACCAACTAAAACCACAAAGACAGACAAATATAAGAACTTGTTCATTAACCTGTTGGCAAGTCTTGGAGAGCATGACCTGAGCGATGGCGCAGTAGTTGGAGGGAAACACCTTGTGCAGAGCTCTAAACAGCGACTGGTCAGATCCCGTCCACTCGGAGTCTATGTTGCCCACGGTCAAACCTACAATAGAGGATTCTTTGTATTAGTTATTACACAGACTGAATTCTTCATAGGCTACTTTTCATCATGGATCACAGATGTAGTCGCTGCAAATAGCAAGTCTACAAAACGCAAACGGTCATAACCCCTCGAGACAGCTTTTTGAAATTAGAAGCTTACAGAAATCGAAATACAGTTTCTTTTCCAAATATGACAGCTTAGTCCGGTCTTAGGTAGTTACATTTGTATTAAGAACTTTACAAAAGTCAGCATAAAGTTCGAAATACAAAAACTGACTTGAAAAACGGAATTATTTCAATTAAACAATTTACAGGCACTTTTGAATCGTCAAGTCGGTCAGTCAGAAATATGAAGCTAGTTGCCCGTTCCAAAGCGTAGTAGTACCTATGGAGAAGAACTGGCAAGAAACTCCACGGACACTCTTATATAATTAATGTTGATCTTATTATGAAGAACGTTGTAAAAAATACGTACACGTTAAAAGCGTCCAGAGTATAGCAAAAAACTAAAAACAATCCAAATAAACAGGCTGGAGAAACATTACCTTACCATTATAGTAATGAACTTTAATATCGTGTTACCTAAAGAGTTGTAAGCAGGTTCAGCGGACCCCTCGCCGTTCTGCTTGAGTTGACCGTTGATACTCCAGTTGCTATTACTGGAGTTACTGTTGCAGCCTACAACACAAACTATTAAACATTATGTCCTTTAGCATCTTAAAACAGTAATTTGAGTTGCGTTTAAATAGTCAAAGTCAAAAGTTTATTACGTACTAAGTGTACAATGTTGGTGTTATTTTATGTTAGCACTTATGACTTAGCAGCTTTTTACAAATATTGCAATTTTCATTCGCCTAATGTTATAGTTTCCCATTCGGTTTACCGAATTCGGTTTTCGGTTACCTTTAAAAACACATGATTTTCCGTAAGTAATACAATTTCAGGGACGGAAAAATCATTTAGTACCGATGAAACGGATATACATGTTACTGCGATAGTTATATCAGAAGACCGATTCTCGCACTTAAATACTTTCAAATTCAAGTCACCATCTCATCTCAGCGACAACCAATATCAAAAACTTGTCAAAAATGTAGGTAAATTAGAGGTATTTTTAACAGATTGAGACTAAGATTATAATGCGAACATTCGTAAAAACAGAAGTATTGTACGTGTGGTACTAAAACGCCTCTTGGGAAATTGCCCCGTTTTACTAACGGGCCGGATACTAGTAGGTCAATATCCGTCGGATACTAGATACGTATGCATAAATTGCGAAGTTTTCTTTGTCGACACTCTTCGAGGCTATGTTCGGCGGCTATCGTGGTGGTTCGGATGTCTGAGTATCCGGTACCCGCTAAACTATGAGTTTCATTACTAATAAAATATAATTATAATGAGTATCAATGTGTCACCTTTCTGGAACCGGTTGCTATCGTTGCTGTCCTCAGAGGAGGCGTCGTTGGGCGAGTCGATGGCGTGCGTCTTGCCCTTGTCCTCCTCGCCCGCCGCCTTCTCGCGAGCTAGCTTCTCTCGCATGCCTTCCTGTAGGAGTTATTATTGTGACTATTAAGGCCGATTGCACAACTTTTTGAGTTCATTTGAGATTGAAATAAACAGAACGATGTTTTCAATACGTTCAGTGTTAGAGTGCGCGCAAGATAAGTCTGCGCGCGTTTTCGAACTTCAAGACTATATCCCTGCCAGCACTTTGAATAACTTTTGGCAGAATAATGGCGATTATTTACTTCGGAAAATACAAAAAACAGCAGACTTGTTTGACACCTAATTTATACGTAGAGATGACGGCAAACGATTATTCATTTACGTATCGTCAATTGCTTGTTTCATATTGTATCTTATTCTTTTGAATTAGGGAATTTATAACAAGCACTTCAAAGGGTGTATAGTAATAATTCATATAACTGTAAACTTCGTAACTGTATGTGGGATTTCTGAACATGGAATAAACCCATTCTTCATCTACATGAGTGCTACACTCTTGTGTGAATACTGTCTAAAGCTCTCTATCGAGGGCCAGCTTGATCTCCTTACACTTCGCGACCTACATTTTTTCCTTGATTGGAGCGATGTCTGTCTACCCGTCTGTCTTGGTTCGATTTTCAAGGTGTACCAGACGAATTCACACTACGTAGTATTATATTATTAGTGTCACTAGGAATAAACTTAATAACTGGCGAAATGTCTAGATATACCTCTGCTCAAGTCCTCGATGATTAAACCTAGTAAATAATTAATTCTACTCACCAATAGCATGTAGCAACTGGAGCCGCATGGATCAGAGAATGATTTGAGGTCGGGCCCCTTTCTCTTTGTCAAGTTGGGCCCCGGATGGCACGCCTGTAAACCTGCCACACACCGTAAGATTTGTATTAACATCACATAGGTTTATCTAGATGTTAATGAAAAATATATGTTCTTGAATATGTATTCCTCTTGTAAAATGGATTCTAATAAACAGAACTTTATGTTACAAAGATTTTAGCTTCGAACTGAAAATATTATTCTGGTAAATATTATATTGGAATCAAATGGAGGATTAGATTAGTGATTCGGATAATGCTAAACAGCTATTTTGAACTGAACTGATGAAAAAGTCCTCTGAACTGATGCTGATTGACGATGATTTAAGAAATTTTTATGTTGCCAAAAAAAAATGTTGTGATCACTCTAAACTTTTCTGTTAATCTAATGATTTATTTTTGATAAGTAAGAGTTAAAGTGAGTTTAAATAGTGTATATCTTATAAATAAATGGACAAAATAATATGCGTGATGCATGAGCAAATAAAAGCATACTATTAGGGGACAGTTTGAAAATTTAATTCTTTAATTTAATCAAATATTTAAAAATAGTAATATGATATGATTGAGATATTATTTAAAATGATAATATGTGATATAAGTCGAACATAAGATTATAAAGTGATAGGAAAATAATAATCAATAGTTATAAAGGTGGTGGTCGTTTGGGATTTGGTGTACTAGAGATGTACTGTTCAAAATCTAGAGCCCCATAAAAGAGTGGAAAGAGTCGCAAGAATATGCTCTCATTTTTGCAATAGGTATGGCGTTTCATATCATCGCGGCTTTGATATTTGCATGAACATTTTCGGAGATATAACGTCTCCCTGTCTCACACCTCGCTGCAAGAGGATCGGTTTCGTGGTCTGGACCTGGAGTCGGACTGACATAGTGTCATTTTCGTACAGATAGTTTAGCACCTCGATGTACCTATAGTCGATCTGGCGCCGTTAAAGAGTCTGCAGTACAGCCCATGACTCGATCGAATCGAAGGCTTTCGTAGTCCACAAACGCTAAGCAGAGAGGCAGGTTATACTCTTCGGTCTTCTGTATAACCTGCCGCAGCGTATGTATGTGGTCTTCGGTGCTAAAGCCTTTACGGAATCCTGTTTGTTCGGGAGGCTTGAAGTCGTCAAATGGCTCAGAAGTGAGATGGGCCTATAATTCTTAAGAAAGGCATTGTCGCTCTTCTTAAAGAAAAGTATCACCACACCTCTGTTCCATACCTGCGGCGTTTTACCCTGGAGTATGACGGATTTAAACAGCTTCTGGAGGGCTTTAAGAATGGGGTTTTCCGCCACCCTTTAAGAGTTTAGCCGTAATTCCGTCATCACCCTTGTTGTTTTTGAGTTGCTTCAGAGCCATCCTAATCTCGAACAAGCTGACGTCCGGGATGTCTTCGGTATAGTGTCGTTTCAATCTAGCTCTTGGGGCGTTTGCCAGATTCGTAACGGGCTTACTTGTTGACGTGTGTCCATAGAACTTCTCGATCTCCCTCAAAAACTCAAGATTGTCGGATATGATTCTGGCATCATTGGTCTTCAGTTTCACAAGCTAGCTCTGCCCAATAGATTAATCCATCTTTGTCTCTCTCTCGCAAAGACCCTGGAGACTATATTCCGCTCTATCGCGACCTTAATACGGTCTGTACTAAAGCGGCGAAGGTCGCTTTGCAAGGACAGAGATCCATCTATTGAGCTTCCGGTACTTGAGCTCACCGTCTGAACACTGCAGGATCATCTCACACCTCTCCTTCATGAGCTGTAAAGTAGGATCAGAGATTTTTTGTTTCTATTTATACGAGGGGTCTTGAAGATCATAAACCCGACCGTAAGGACAGTTTGCATTATCCCATAGTTAAAATCGTCCACGGAGCTCCCTAGGCACTCGAAACGATTTTGAAGTTTGAGCTGAAAGCTCTCGGGGTTTGGACTTGGATTGATGCTGGGTGGAGCGTAGACTTCATTGGTCGAGATCTTTGTACCATCAGGGCTCTGCCAGGTCCACTTACTGTGCTCACATTTACTGAAGGAGTTCATCAAAAAACTAGCCAGTAGGTGACCCCGGTGGTTCCGACGTCCTTCTCCAAATTGCCCCAATTGTAGCTCGTCGTCGTCTCCCTATGACAACGGTGAAGTGAGTCATAGACAGTGACGGATTAAGACTACTTAATGCCCTAAGGCTTAGGGCTAGGGCTGGTTGGCCAACACAGGCGTGGATTGCTTAGGGCCTAAACAATCCACGCCTGTGTTGGCCAACTAGAATCGGTTATCCAATTAGAATCGGTCTTGAAACCTTTACCGCATAAAAACATTAGTTTTTTAGTTTAAAAGTTAGTAAAGAATATTTTAGAAAGATACATCTCTAGTCTTGCTTTTTTTTACATAATGTTGGAATAGAGTACAATAGCATAAATAATAATAATAATATCGATGGTAATACTTGTCTGTACGGCCTTACCTGCCGTTTGACCTCCTGCGCGCAAACAGAACAACAAACACTAGTCAGCCCTAGGAATACACAGCTTAGCTTCATACTTATAGTACTTATACTAAATATTTAGTGCAAAAAATATGCTGTATGTAAGTTATAGTTTGAGAATTTAAATATATCGATACAAAAGACTATTCGGACTCATTCATACAATAAAAATATACAATAGAGAATTGGGCATTTCATGTTGATTTCAGAAAAAAAACTTTTGTAGTCTCCATTTAGCTTAGCATTTTCTTTGATTAATCATATTGCTATTTCTAACCATAATATGAATTATTTTTAGTAATATTCTCATTCAAAGGCCTACCAATCAGCGGGGTAATTGCGTAAAACAAATAAATTGATAGTAATTTTTACAGTTCAGCCAACGTTATATGCACTGTTGAGTAGACTTAGATTAGGAATTTACTTCAAAATCCTCAGATTGCCTTACGCAATTAGGATGCTGGCAGAAAACTTAAGACGCAAAATAAAGTCTACCTAACTACCGTCTCAAAGAATAACAAGAAAGTAACTCACGATGTAAAAAGCAGTCGTATTTGAAGCATCGGCGACAGAAGAGCGTGTGGAAGGAGTGCATGGTCTGTTCCCGCGACACAGACTCTGCCAGCGGCCCGTCGATGTTCGGCGTGCACTCCGGAGGCAGCGCGTTTGGGTCGCTTCGGGAAGTCAGCTCTATGTATCTGGGGATACGTAAATAAGACGGTGTGTTATTTTTATTTATTATTATTAAATATTTATTTTTTACATACCACTTTGACAACAGTCATTATGTTCTCAATATTTTTTTTCAATTCTAATTTCAACTCATTATTAGTGGCTTTTGTGAACAGCATATTGAAATGGCAAAAATGTCATTTGGTTTTTACATTTATTAATTCTTTAATATTTTGTGAATGTGAGAATGTTGTAGGCTTTGTAGATTGTAGATTTGTAAACCATTGTCTATTTGTAAGCATATGGCTACTTGTTGTCAGGCGTACACTGTCCTTCCATTCATATTAACACTGTAATTTGAAAACTTTGTAAAAGTCAAATATTTTTAAAAGAGTAACCGTGAAGTTTCTTGCCGGCTCTTCTCCAAAGGAATCAACCAATTGGATCCGTGCACCTAGCTTCTGACGTTACATAAGTGCCCATGTAGGTTTATGTGAAATAAATTATTTTTACTTGATTTGAAAAACAACGATAGTAAATAGTGTGTAGTTGCTTTACCATATTGCCATGGGCCCAAGCTAGTGATACCTGTATGTTCTTTAAATATGATCACATTTCTGAATTTCGTACAAAGCTCAAGTGGCTTCCCATACGTCTTCGCCGGAATTCTCATATCTTATTTCAGCTCTACAGTATTCTGTTCAACCCTACAACCCCCTCATATCTTAAAAAACGTTTCAAGTTCCTTCATGACACACATAACAGATATCTGAGGTCATCGGAAAACTTAAGACTAGAGATGCCGATGCATTCCACCAGTTTTTATGACAAGTCTTTTACGGTTCAAGCAGTACGGTTATGGAATGCCTTGCCTATGTCGATAAGGCGTGCTCAATCACTGTCCACTTTTAAAATTTCTAGTAAAAAAGCACTTCCTCACTCCTTAATCATTATTACATATAGTTTCCTGAGTCTTGTTTCGTGTTTATTATTGTATATATATGTGTAGATAAATGTATGTATGTATTTAATGAATATGTATATGGTACACCAATGACTACCTGCAGTAGTCTCTTCTTCTCCCTGTAATCCATCCAAAGGTTGTCTGTAAAAGATCGCTTTTAGCGATAAGACCGCCCATTGTGTCACGCAATGTAAAATTTCTACATCAATGTCTGTAATTTTTAAGGTGTACATAATAAAGAGTATTCTATCTATCTATCTTCTTTATCTCCTTGATTTTGAAAACAGTTTCTCAAGCAGCCTCGTTGGTCTAGTGGTCGCAAGAGCTACTGCTGAGCATGAGGTCCTGGTTTCGATTCCCAGGTCGGGCAAAGTGTTATTGGGGTTTTCTACCTAGAATTTCTCAGTAGCAGCCCAGAGGCTGAATTTGTGCCCGTTTCATGGCAATAGGCTCGCCCCCTATTACATGGGACTTAAGCATAACTGGCGTAATGTGGGTTTACTATAGGTACACCTCTGCCTAACCCTTCTGGGATTACAGGCGTGATGTTGTTTCTATGTCTCTAACTCACATTAATTCATCATCTGCGTAGACTTTTAAGAACTATGTTGTGGTGAGCTTCTAGTCTCCCTGGATGCAGTGATCACCAGTATTTTACATGGAGCGACTGCCTAGCTGACATCCACAACCCAGTTACTGGTATATACGACACCCCTTGGTAAGATTGCTTGTCAGACTTTCGGGCTTCTGTCGACCCGTAACGTAAAGATCCAAGACTGACAGCCGGGAGCAACGGCTTAACGTGCTTTCCTAGACACGGTGGGGTCTCGGTATATAAATATGGTCACCCAGCCACGGGCCAACCGCTGCAAGAGTACCTTAACCTGATCGATCGACCCGCGCGGCTGATGTTGCCACAATATTGATTTTAAAAAAAATTGTTTAGAGAAGTCTAACTTTATGCAATCTAATGTTGGATCAGAAGACCTGAGTAGTCCAGCTTTACAATGCCAAAACTTTAGTCTACCGTCCAGTACAATAGTCGGGCGAAAATAATACATATTGTGCTTCAGAAAGAGACTGTCTATGCAGGTATGAGTGACAGGCAGGACACTAAAAATGTGCCATATTTACGGTCGAGTCCTGTTTTTGGTGCTAAATTGTAAGCAGGCCGCCTCTTGGTGAGAGGAAGGGGCCGTAAATACGTTATCCTCCACACAGGCCCAGTGCGGGTTGGTAGATGTCAACATGTATTCCAATTTTCGGGTCTAGGACATGCCGGTTTCCTCACGATGTTAACGACGGTGGTGATGAAATAGATTAAGCAAAGTAAATCGCCTGTCTGGGTTCGAACCTACGACCTACAACTCGGAAGCGAGGGCCGTTACCACTGCTCTGGCAAATGCCAAACGCAATTGATAAAAGATTAGAGAAATAATAAATGACTTACTTCTCTCTCAACTCCTGAGCAGTGCCCTTGTCAGGAAACTGAATACTGATAGCTTGGAATATGATGAATATAGGAAACTGCTTATCGTTGATCACTTTATTGTCACCCTCCTTGCTTACTTCTTTATCCTTCTCTTTTTCCTTGCTTGAATCTTTCTGGAAAACAAGTCATTCTGTTCACATCAAAATTAAAATGAAATATAGTTTTTGAGCCAAAAGGCAAGAATCCCACCTGCTTAAACCATTCTGCCTCCATTGTTGTACGGTCAAACACACTTTAGTAGTTTCAAATTGATACTAGCAATAGAAAAGGCAAAAGCTCACCTCAACTTCCTTTTCCTCCATCCGAGTTTCCGGATCCTTGAACTCCTCAGCTATTCCATCTTTAGACTGGAAGGTCATCACTGGAACCTGTTTAGTATACACGTATCAATAATATAACCCATCTTACTTCAAACTCCTTTTTTCTCCTTAAATATCTTCCTGCGTTTCTCGTTTCTTCTTGACAAAAAACCTCCTCAGTGTACCTATTCAAATATAACATGCATAAAAAAAGTTTTTAGTAAATTTCACTTACTGTTTTCTCCTTATCCTCTTTAGAGTTTCTTGACTCTCTGCGATCTTGGGTTGTTTTGTCCTTAGTCATCAGAACCTTGTAATTATTGCATGTATCAGTAAAAGTCAAAGTCAAAGTCAAAGCATTTATTTCAAATAGGCCCATAAAATGGCACTTTTGAACGTCAAAAATTACAATAAAAATATAACTGATTCTAGGCGCCACTTCCAAAAAGTAGTTTCGTATGGAGAAGAAGTGGCAATAAACTCCACCGTTACTCTTTTAAAATATTTTACAATATTTGTATACATTAATTATATTTTTATATGTGAAAACGATGCACCAAGAATAAAAATACTATACCACAAGTGGTAAGAAGAACTAAAAATATAGTAAAGGCAGATAAATGAATGACGCGATAGGTACATTGTGCTCACATATTTACAAACACTGTAAAAATATATGACTTTCCTAAAATATTAACTAGGAATAGGTCAGTGTGTGAGTAAGTAAAAAAATAATTAAAATTAAAAAATAAATTAGCAACCAGTGTGATTTTGTCTAGACGGGATTGTCCTATGCAGCTGGACCATCATGTTTCCAAGCATTCTTATCTTGTATATAGTCCTCTAATTTGTAATAAGCTTGTCTGCAAAGTGTACTTTTTATACGAATTTTAAACTTTCTTTCATTTAATTGCAATATATCACAAGGTATTTTGTTATAACATTTAACACAGTACCCCATAAATGATGTATGTACTTTAGCTAATCTGAAAAATGGTTGATCTATTTTATCTTTATTTCTGGTATTCAAATTATGTCTATCACTTATTTTATTAAAAAGATGTAGATTTTTTCTTACATACATAATATTTTCATAAATGAATTGGCAAGGTACTGTCATAATATTAATCCCTTTAAATAGTTCCCTGAGAGATTCGCGACGAGGAAGATTGTATATGGCTCTGACAGCTCTCTTTTGCAAAATAAAAATGGATTCAATGTCAGCAGCCCGACCCCACAGTAAAATGCCATAAGACATAATGCTGTGGAAGTAGCTAAAATAGACCAAACGCGCGGTTTCTACATCTGTTAACTGTCTTATCTTTCTAACAGCATAAGCGGCAGAGCTTAGCCGCCCCGCAAGAGATGTTATATGTGGTCCCCATTGTAATTTCTCGTCCAGCGTGATTCCTAGGAAAACCGTCTGATTAATAAATTCCAGTTTTTCTCCATTCAATATGTCTACCATCCTCTATTACTTATCCTACATAGATGTATGATCCTTGCATTCATGGCTCCCTAGACTCCATGTCATTATTATATGCTTGTGTCCTACTTACTGCTTTCTCCTTATCTTCCTTAGAGTTGCGAGCTTCTCTGTCCTTGCGCTCCAATATTCCTTTTTCTTTCGCCAAGGCCTGGAATGTCATCATTTTATTAAATCGGTCATTCCCCGTTCTTTGAATGTTTAGTAGTATTAATAACTTCTTTGTGATAAAGAAATATTACCCAATATCCGCCGGTTTCTGAATAGATGGACAGATAGTAGCATTTTAGCCCATTAAGCTCGCGTGATTAGGTTATATGCGGGCAAACAAAATACGGGGCATTTTCTCGTATCACGGCGTGATATTTTGACCGAGTAATCAGTAAATATTTAACTCTCTTTTCGGCGCGAGATGTTGGAACGACAGAATTTTGTCACTCTATGCATGTTTAAATCTCTTGTTTACTTACTTCTTTCTCTTTTTCCTCCTTCGAATTCCGTGCCTCCCTGTCCCGGCGTTCCTCAGCAACTTCCTCCTTGGTCTGGAAGGCCATAAGCGCGTGCACTAAGTCCACGAATAGCTGGTCATCTATGAAGCCGCCTTCTTTGTCTCCTGAGTAACAGTTTGAGTTTGTCTTGTTATAATTTACTAAAGTTACAAGAATAAAAATACGTCATTTGGTGCAATTTAGGTCAGGGAATGTACGAAACACGTATTTCGTGGCATTCTGATAATTTCAAACAAGTGTCAACTTGGATGAACTAGAAATTATTTGTGCAGTTTGCAGTTGACAATTTGATTCTGCTATTGCAAACCAAACAATTTGAATAAAGATTTTTATCAGTTTGGTTATATATTTTTCCCATGTAGTTCTTGTATACATTTTTTTAAGTATGTTTGAATGGTTGAACAATTTAAACATTTTTTAAGTATCCTGTTATGAATGTACTGTTTTTGTTTTCTTATAAGGTAATTTAAAGTGTCTTATAAAGGCTAATGTGCATGAAAATAGTAGTGAATATTATCTATGAAGCACGACAAGCGTGACTGTGTGAGTGCGGAGGCCTGAGGTGTACAGAATATTGATAAACTTTGTTTTTAATATTACAATATTTTTTCTATGTTACATGAATATTACTTTCTATCACTTATTAATATAGCATGAACCAGAGAAATGTAACACTTTTGGTAGAATTTAATCAATTATTCTGGTGATGGCAATTTCTGTGGTTCACAAGCTCTTAAAATATATTGTTTTATTATCTAGAAGCATAGATGTGTGCACCACACACCAATGTGTATTAAATTCATGTGGGAGTCTGTGGACAGAGCCATTGATCACAATAATACAGAAGGGCAAGAAGCTATACTTTTCACTTCCCCGAAAATTATCTGAACTCAAATGGGTTTATTTGTATATCATGGAAGAAGTTGTAAGACTGGTTATAGTTGTTATTAATTAGCAATGCATTGATTGTTGTACCTACAACATTTCATTGATAACCAAATTAATTGAAATTTTTGAACACATTTGATTCATATGTTATGGCAAACCTATGACTGGTAATAGATCTTCCGAGAACACCACCTGTTTTATCAGTTGGTAACGGTAGTGACACCTCATCCTACAAAATGATGTTCGAAGACATTGATGAGTATGACATAGCAACAAAATCTAGCTAAAGATTAAAGATCAATTTTGACCTAAAAACTTAGGTCCCAGTGCACTTCAGCAACAACATGGCAGCAGGTTTAAAATTATCAATGTCAATCAATAGTCCTATAATCAAAAATCAGAAATGTTATAACAATCATGCAAAAAAACGGCACAGTCCACAAACATAAGAGTAATGATGTTAAGCAGATGTACCATGCACTTTCCCGTCGTAGTTCTTTATGAGCTCCTCGATGAATGTACCGTCCTGATCCAGGACCTCGTCCCCCATGTACGGAATGTTGTGGAGAACCGTCTCGTCTTCTACCATGAAGTTTTTCTGCGTTGGGGCCCATGTATACATTGTTGGAATTGGGTTCACAGAGTTGATTATGCGGATTGGGACTTGCTGTGTTGTTACTACTCCTGAAGCTGTGGATAATGTAAAAATGAATTAGAAGAATATTTTTTTGCATATTTATAAATTCAAAAGCACATTGCAGACCTGTTTTTTAGCTACAGCAGCCACCAATTAACTGGTGCACTGATTACTTATGTTACCATTACAATCCATCTTATAAAATACAGGGTGTAAAAAGAATCATCAATTAGCCGTCAACTACACATTCTGAACATCAAACTAAGTAACATTCCACAAAAATATTTGCTGGGAAAGCTTTTATTTCCATTTAATCCGTTTCTGGTCAATGTTACAAAACATAACATTGTCCTTATGGGTGCATGCAACAATACAAGGGTTGTGGGGGTATTTAAAGTTGTGTTATAAAATTAAAAACATGTTTTGTTCATTCTTTTGATGTCATTAAAAGTTGGAAATTTGAAAAAAAATATTCCAATGACGAGAAGCACAAATAACTCTCAGATTTTTTAAATGTCTTTTTACACATATTATATCTAGCCTGTTATGGCCAACATCAAAACAAAGGTCTCCTGCTTCCTTTTCCACACACTTCAGTTCTGTGCAAGTTTTTTTGGTCACTGTCTATCTAAAATTACAATAAGGTTAATTACTTACCATCAGTATAAGATACCTCAGCTTTCTTCATAAGGCTCTCATGATTAGGGATAGGAGCGGCAGGTGGCCAGAAGGGTTTCTTCGGACGCTCATTGCTCTCAGAGTCATGTGCCTCCACCGACTCCGACATAATCCTCAGGTTGCGTGCCCATGCTACCTTTACCTCGTCTACGCGTTTGAAGCGCTGAAATAAAAACAAGAGCAAGGGTTTTTTGGGGCCCACTCCCGCTCACCGAGAGGCCTGTCGGAAGTGTTCCAGAAATGGGAACAGTATAAGCTAATTATGCTTATGCATTTGCGAGGTTTTTTTTGACAACATTGATTGAAAATGGTGTGACACTTCATGTGAAACACTTCTTGCAGAAGCTTTTCAACTTGAAAAGCTTTTGCAAGAAGTGGTTGTGTATGATAAGCTAGTCACACTCACACAGGCTGAAATGATGGTAAATAAAGGCCAAATATCGGCCGCTACATCTTAAGGCGGGCTGACAAGGCGGACACAATACTCTCTTTGTTTAAACGAACCTTCACTTGACGCAGCCTCATGTATTCCGACTTCACTCGTTTCTTCCATTCTGCTGACACTTTAGATTTACTCATGAGCTACGGTTATTTGAAAAGTTCGTTGAATATCCGTATTAAAATACGAAAATCGACCACACAAAACACTTTGCTTGGCGCGCCGGCTGACAGCAGGATAGGGTTGCCATATGGCCATCTCGCGTTCTCCCCCAAACCTTTCCCATATCCCACCAACATACAGGTTTCGAAGAAAAAAAAACCCATAAATCGTCGTCGTCGTCGTCATAAAATTTTATACTATTTCAGAAAAAGCTAACACACTATTAGTTAAAATTTGATTAATTTTGAAGGATATTTCTGATCCATTACTTCATAATTTTGTTCCTTAGATTTGTACGCTCAACAACTTAAATCACGCAATGAATGTTGGTGATCTGTCATAATTAAAGCGATTACTGCTGATAGTGTGGTACGCTATTACTCCGATGAAGATTTTTATTACTTCTGTTGGTATGGTAATATTTTTCTTACATGTCATGGATCAAAATCATATTTTAGAAACAGCCGAAAACTGTAAAAACGTAATTGGTAACGCCTGCAAAATGTCTTTTGAAACTACCGATTTAACTATCGCGGCTAGCCGCTACTTTTCCCGGATTACAGTTTTGGTAATAAAAATCCCCAATTCCGTCCAAACCCAGATTTTTTCCTCAAAAGTATTGTCCCCTCCAATTGTCCCCCCATAAATTAAAAGAAAAAAAAAATTGGTGGGATTCCCCCTAGTCTGGCACCACTGGCTGAGAGTGACATGAGCATGACATTACACTTTGACAGTTACTTAGGGCTTGAAAACACGGGTGAAACAGAACACGGCCCTTTATTTTTTTTATGAATTGCATCTCGCAGGTCAACATAAGAGGTTGTCGTCTGCTTAGGGCTTGAAAACACGGGTGAAACAGAACACGGCCCTTTATTTTTTTTATGAATTGCATCTCGCAGGTCAACATAAGAGGTTGTCGTTTGCTTAAGCGGACTTACCTGTGGTTGCCCTAATAAATTAAGGCCTCCAGACAGGACTTAAAAACTAAGCGACTACACGCTAAGGGCACCCCCTGTGGGGTACGGACCTCGGCTTAGGGCGTCGCTGGAAGAGGGCAGCAAGGGACTAGCAGGATCATGATTTGAGTGATTGTGGGACGAATTTAAAGTTCCAGGCTCAGCGGCATGGGCTGGCTCGAGCAAGGGTCGGGAGGGGCGTGGATTTGGGCGTCGCGGCGGGCCTCGGCGGCAAGGACGGTAGGACGGCGATCGGGTTTTGCGCTTGTGTAAAGTGCTGGTGCCCTTACTGCTCACCTGGAAGAGGGTAGTGGCGTCGTCGGGGGCAACAGAACTCGGCCCGAGTCACAGAGTACTTTTACATATATGGGCCCCAGTGCTCGGTTCATATGAACACTTTGACGAGTGTTCGCTGCTCGGCCGAGCAGAGTGGCTACAGTCACTCGGAACTCGATATGTTTGCAAACACAAATTCTTTCGCCCTGGCAGCGACTGGATATCCCGCTCGGCGTATAAACACGCAGACGCGCTCAGCAGTCACTCGCCACTCGGTCGCCAGTGCAACGGTGTGCGCATTTTGTATTTTTAATTCAAGTTTCATCTTGATAAATACGTTTAAAAATCAGTTGTTGTTTAGACAATGTTATTTAGACAACTATAAAACTCATGCCATACAAATTTGTTGTACCTACAACAAGGCTCAAGAAAATAGGTGGCTCGTTCAGTTTTTTTTTTTTTTTTGGTATGGCATCTCGTAGTTGACCTTGAGAGGTCGTGACTACTTAACCGGACTATCCTGTGGCTGCCTTAAGCGGACTCAAAGCCTCCAGCCAGGGGCGTAAAACTACTAATATTATTAAGCGAACGCTCGCTAAGGGCACCCCCTGTGGGGTACGGACCTCGGCTTAGGGCGTCGCTGACGGGAGGACAGCAAGATGGGACAGGCTGGATCAAGTTTTGTTGATTATTATTATTCGGGGAATTTAAAGCTACAGGCTCAGCTACGGCGCGGGCTGGCACTTCGTCGAGCAAGGGTCGGGGGGGACAATTACGTCGGGATCTTCGCGAGGAACCTCGGCGGCGAGGTCGGAATGTCGGTCTGTGTTTGTGCACTGTACTGGTGGCCCTACTGCTCTCCTGAATGAGAGTTATGTGGTCATCGGGATCGGTGAGGACATGCTTGGGACGGCGGACTTGACTAATGGAGGAGGGAATATAGCTAGCGGCTTTCACAACCAGAGGGTTGCGGTGATTCGCGGCGGTCTCGAAGAAACGCTTTGAAATGCGTTTCATGAACTGACGGATAGTGGGAATCCTGAGGTCTACGTCGTGAGGATTTCGTTGCGAACGTACCAGGGGGAGCCTGTTATCCTACGGAGGAACTTGTTCTGGAGGGTCTGCATTCTATTGAAGCGAACGGGCTTGGCGTGTGCGAAGACTGCACTGGCATAGGTCATGATCGGGCGGATGCACGCTGTGTAGATACGCATTTTGCACTTTAGTGACAATTTGCTACGTGCATTGAGGACAAATGGAAGTCTACCTAGAGCGAAGGCAGCGCGCGAACGAGCCGCCTTAATGTGCTCTGAAAAAGAGAGATGTTCGTCTAGTACGACACCCAGGTATTTGGCTCGCTTCTGCCAAGGGATCGGCTTGCCGAACATGGTGATCGGTCGAGGGGGGCAGGGGTTGCGTCGCGGCTTTGAGAAAAGAACCGCTTGACTTTTGTCGGGATTGACTTCGATTCGCCATTTTCTAAACCAAGCGCCAAGCTTGTTCACTTGGGTTTGGAGAATGCGAGCTATCGAATTTTCATCACGGCCGGTGTAGTAGATGGCCGTGTCGTCGGCGAACAGGGCCAACTGCGCCTTGCTGCACTTGGGCATATCGCTGGTGAATAGCGTGAAAGCTAAAGGAGAGATCACAGAGCCCTGAGGGACTCCTGCGCGAATAGGGTGGGGGGAGGATAGCGCTCCTTCGATGCGATAACGGAAGGTGCGGTTCGACAAAAAGTCCCGTAAGATGAGCACGAGACGATCTGGCACGCCGAGTTGGTACAGCTTATATAATAAGCCGTTGTGCCAGACTTTGTCGAACGCTTTCGCTATGTCGAAGAAGACAGCACCGGTCATCAAACCTCGTTGGAAACCGAAGTTGATGTGTTCGACTATACGGTGGACCTGTTGTACGCACGAGTGTTGGGTTCTAAAACCAAACTGTTCGTTGGGGATTAGGCCCTTTGTCTCGGCGTAGTCTCTGAGGCGCTTATAAATAAGCCTCTCATAGATTTTGCCGAGGACATTGAGCAGACTGATGGGGCGGTAACTACTAGGCTCTGACTTTGGCTTGCCGAGCTTCGGGATACCGATGACGGTGGCTTCTTTGAATGCCTGTGGGAAGATGTTGTTGCTCAGAGCACCATTCAAGATGGTGGTCAGTAGCATTATCAGGTGGGCAGGGAAAAGTTGGAATACCCTATTGGTGATTCCATCTGAGCCGGGGGCTTTACGAGCCTTAAGACCTTTGATGAGGTCGTGCACTTCGTCGGGCGTGACTGGGGGCAGTGGATACTCTGGGTCTTCGACGGGAGGGAGGGAGGCTCTATGTTCGACTTCAGCGTCGACCTCAGAGAGGTGAGCTTGGTCTACTGGTTGAGAGCTAGGCGAGCATTGGACTTCTAGACTGTCGGCTAGAAGCTCAGCCTTGTCGACATCATCGAAGGCGATGGTCTTGTCGGGACGGATCAGGGGGGGCATGGAGACTATTTCTCCGGATCTGAGCTTCCTCTGGAGTTGCCAGAAGGCTAGGTGGGTGGGCTCTAGTTCGCTCAACATCTTGTCCCAGCCGGCGGTACGCAGATCCTCTATGCGTGTTCTTACAGTACGCTGTAAGTAACGAATATGTTCGCGTCGCAAGGGAAGTTGCTGTAGGCACGGACAGCCGCGTTCTTCTCATTCAACAGTTCGCGTACATCGTCCGGCAACTTCCAGCGACGGTCATCCGTCGCTGGAATTTCCCTTGAACAATCGTTCAGGACTGATTGTACGTGAGCTGTGAATGAGTCGATCGCGGCCGTCGTGTCGGCGATAGAGTCAAAATGATCGGGGATTGGGTCCAAGTGGGGGGACGTGGTGGATTTTAAGCGATCGCTTACTTTCCTCCAGTCCGTTACCACTTTGTTGGGAAGGGGTTGGGTGGAATCGGGCAGACCTATGCGGGGGACCAGTTTCATGACTACTGGACGGTGATCGGAAGCGAGCTCTTGTACCACTTCTATAGAGTCCAACCGTAGGTTGACGTTCTGTAGGAGCGCCACGTCGAGAACATCGGCGGTGTGATTGGGATCGGGGGGAAAATGAGTGGGAGTCATCGGCGCGAGGACATCGAAATTCTGAGAGGAGGAGAGGTTGAACAAGTGTCTCCCTCTGGAAGAGGTCCTGGTGCTATTCCAGGAGGGATGTTTTGCGTTGAGATCACCCGCTATGATAACGGAGTCACTCAGGCTAAAAAGTACAGAAAGATCTTCAGTAAGGAGTTGGAAGTTCTCCGAATTAATGGGGGGGAGGTAGGCCGAAATTATGGTGATCGGTTGATGACCTGTCATGCCAAGCCGACAGCAAGACACTTCTAATCGTGAGAGTGTGGGAGGGTCTATGGGAATGCAGTATAGCTCCTTTTTGTAATAGATAAGGGTACCGCCCTTGTGGCAACGCGTCCTGTCATTGCGAACTGTGCGATAGTTTGCAATTGACGGATTTCGGTAACTCGGTTTAAGGAACGTTTCCTGAACAAGGAGGATGTCGATGTGGTGGTCGCGGAGGAACTCGCTGATTTCAGCGCGTTGTCGCAGGATGCCATTGGCATTGAAATAACCTAACTTTAGGGATCGGGGTTTGGTTCGCGCGAGGATTCCTTTATCCATGATTAGGGTTGGGTTGATTGTTAAAGGACATCAGGGCTTGCGTAATGTCCGGGTACGCAGTGTAGATATTCTGAATCATGAAAATGTTGCCGGCTTTTCTGGCGGCAACAATTTCGCTGGCCATTTTCCTGGCACGAGGGGTGAGGAAGGCCGTAAAAGTGCTAGAGATGACGTTAAAGGCGTCCATCGGGTTCTGACCGACCACCCGGGTGGCTGCGGGTGGAGCTGACGCGGCCGGAGCGGCTTTGTTTAGAGGCACAGGAATGCCTGGAGGCGCGTTGACGCGGATGCGGGGGTCCATAAGTGGAGGGATGGCCGCAGGAAAGGGTCTAGGAGCTAAGGCTGGAAAAGCCTGCTGATGGTGGAAGTAATTCCAGGGCGAGGGCCTCTGAGGACTGAGTCGCTCCTGTGGATGTGTGGTAGGCCACGCGTGGGCGTAGCGGGGGCTTTCCCTTTGCTGGCGGGCGTCCGCACGCTTCGTCAGTTTGGGAGATGAGGTTTTGGGAGCCTTGGGGCACCCACGATAGTTGGCCGGATGACCTGAATCTCCGCAAAGCACACAGCTTGGCGGCTCTGTGCACAAGGTGCGGTCCTTAGGACGAGTGCAATCAGCAGTGCCGTGATCGCCCAGGCACTTGACGCACCTGGGTTTCGCGTGGCAGTGCATCTGCGAATGTCCGTAAAGCTGGCAGCGGTGACACTGCCCTATGACACCGGTCTTAAACGGCTTCTCGATCTGCAAGCCGGTGAGGTTGCAGATGGAACGGACGTTGAAAATGGGGTGGTGACCCTCAGTAGGAGGGCAGACAACGAGGACCATATCGAACGGCACCCTGCCTCGGGCGCGGTGCATGCGGTGGACTTCCGCAACGGGGACGTTTTGCGACAGAAGGTCGGCTTTTATATACTCCGCGGGTATCTCCTTCGGGATCCTACGGATCACGACTCGGACTTGACGGTCTTCGGGGAGGGCGTAGGTGTGGAAGGACACACCTCTAAGACGGAGAGTCTTCGTGAGCTCTCTGTAGTCGTTTGACGTCGGGACAGTTACCTTAATACCCTGTTGGGTATATTTTGCGCTGGTGTAGCCGATACGCAGGTCGGTGCACCATTTGGAAACGTCTGTCCACTTCCCCTTGTCCTGGATGTACACAGGGGGAGGGGGGGGCGATTTTCTTTGCCGCAGAAGGCTGGGCAGCGGGCTTGGCAGCACTGTGGCTGAGGGAAGAGGTTGAGGCCGAGGCAGCCTGAGAGGGGGCGGTGGCGGATGGAGCCACGGGAGCGGAGGTGGCTTCGATAGCCGGTTTCTTTGTCCTTGTGTCAGGACTCGGTTTGAGGCTCCTCTTTTTGGAGCCGACCGTCTTAAAGACGCCTTCGTCGGAAGAGGGGGAGGAGCTCTGGTCGTCGCTCGAAATTAAGTAAGGCGAGGTCGGGCGAGGGGAAGGCTCTCTGGTGTCCATGTGGACAGCCGGCGGCGAGCAACCTAGAAGTTGCGACGGAGAGGGCTCGAGGGCATCGCTGAACGTAGCGATGTCCGAGCTGTCGGTGCCTACTAGGTCAGAGGGACCGGGGACGGACTGCTGCAGAGCAGCGAATTTGGCGCCATACTTGGCGAGGAAGTCAGGGTCCTTAAATAGGACCTCCTTGAAGAACGCCACTATCAGGGCGTCCTCCATGGTCGGAGTGGGGGGAAAGTTTAAGGGAGGAAATGGTGGAAATTAGGTTTCCACTTAGCCTACTAACCCTATACCTATCTCCCCGGGTGGATTGGCCCGGGGATGAGTTCCCTCCCTGTCGGGTGCAGACAGGGAGGTGTGTACCTATTTGTGAGCCCTAAGCTTGTATACCCGTCGCCAGTCTTATTGTGCGAACGGGGCCCTGACCAGTCTAGCGCGAAGGGTGTAGACACACCCTAAAGACACTAGGTGAGTAGCTGGAAAGCAAAACTGTCACCAGAACCGACTAGGAGATCCCCCAAGGCCGGTTATCTGGGACCCGTCCAATGGATTGCCTCGCCCTGAAGGGGTTCGGCGGGTGTGATTGGGTCACCACCCCACTCGGCTTCGTTGGCACCGTAAGGTTTCCACCGAGGACCACGAAACTGTGGTTTTACCCAGAAGGAGCCTAGTGAAGCTACACACGAAAGTCTGATGAAGAAATAAGATTTGCCTTGAAAAAGGCACTTTTTAATTGATTAAAATCAAAATCAATTTCTTGATAGTGATTTTATATCGGAGTAGTCAGGGCGACTACGATGACGTCACGTGGTAGCGACGAGTAGATTTCACGAAACACAACACTGGAGCGGGAGAGCGCACAAACACGTCCGTCCGCGGCGAGAGTCGAGCGTCGAGTGAAGTGTTGACTCGTTCAGATTTTTTTATTTTTTTTATGTATGGCCTCTCGCAGGTCAACCTATAAGGTTGTCGTCTGCTTAAGCGGACTTGCCTGTGGTGACCTAATAAATTAAGGCCTCCAGCCAGGACTTAAACTTAAATACTAACTAAAACTAAGCGACAACGCTAAGGGCACCCCCTGTGGGGTACGGACCTCGGCTTAGGGCGTCGCTGGAAGAGGGCAGCAAGAGACTAGCTGGATCAGGATTTAACTCGTTCAGATGTCAATGTATACGCTTTTATAATAAACTTCCAAGCCACGTTCAAGATCTAAGCCTTAATAAATTCAAATCATTTATTAAAACGTAAGTTGTGCCAGAAAGCTTTTTATACAGTCAAAGACTATATTGAGGACAAAAAGGCTTGGGAGTGACCTGCTCCAATTTTTGCATACTGACTATGGTTTTTTTGTTTGGTAGGTACCTAACTTTTGTTTTGTTTTATATACACTTTGACATTTCACGATTATTATAGACACAATTACATGAATATTTACTTTTTATAATTTTTTTTTTTTTTTTTTCGTGTGAGGACTTAGTGGGTAATATTTTTATATATTTTGTCTATCAGTTATTAGTATCAGTTATTTCTTAAATTTTTTATATCTCACAGTTTGAGTACTTAAAGCGGCCTACCCAAATGTCCTTTCTTTGGTATTGTTCGTCGAATCGTTGAGCTCCATAAGTTTTTGAGTTGAGCTGCACGATTAATGACAAATGCGTGCACTGACTGGACAGGCCCTCTCAAATCTGTATGGTTCTTTCCTCAAAACACCATTTCAGACACCTGCCTACATGGTCCTCATATGATCTGTAAAGTAAACTGTTACGCACAGCACTAGTCGACGTCAACGCCTCTAGCGGATGAACAGAGAGGGCGTTCGGGAGCGAATGGCTCCGCGGTTAAAGAGACTTACGTTTGGTGTTCAATTGAGTTGATTATACATAGTCATAATAATACAGTTCCATCTTATACAGTTGTTTTAATTGAATCCAAGATACACAACAGAAAATGGCGACGAGGAAGTGGAGTGTCGGTGAAAAAAAATAAAAATAAGAACTCATAAGAAACCGCGTGGTCAGATATAACCTTTTTAGTGCGTACTGAGTTTTCCAAGTGTTCCCATACTTATTCCTTGCTATCCAAGGGCTCCCTATCCTGTGATGATAGCCCGCTTCACAATTTCCTATTTCTTACCGAATACTAAAAATGGAGCAATTGTCACAAGTACTAGCACAAATGATGGAAACCATGCGTGGCATGCAAGTACAGCAAGCAAATCTACAACAAGCGTTACAAAACCAAGGTACAAATAAAATAAGTGGCATTACATTACATCCTTATGATGAAATAAATGAGTCATTTTCAAGTTATTTACAAAGATTACAAAACTACATTACATTAAAAGGTGTGAGGGATTCCCCAACAAAACTACAGATTTTTCTAAATTGCATTGGGCCTAAGTACTATCAAGTTTTGAAAAACATCACGGCACCTGAAACACCTGAATCTAAATCATTTGTAGAACTGGTAAAAGAGTTAAGCAATCATATTTCACCTGAGCCCGGGGAAGTAGCACAGCAACACAAGTTCTGCCTCAGATCGCAACAGGAATGCGAAAGCATTGCCAATTATGTGGCTGCACTGAAAGAAATTGGGGGAAAATGTAATTTTACCTGTAACAATTGTAAGAGTTCAACTTTGGAGACGCACCTTAGAGTACAGTTCATTAGAGGTCTGCGCAATACGGAAATTAAAGAAAGGTTATTACAAGAATCACCAAAAACCAAATTCGAGGATATTATGAAAATCGCTATGGCGATAGAAACTTCAAAATCTGAAACTAAAGAAATGGGACAAGAAATACAAATAAATAAAATATCGGTAAATAAATACAAGAAAAATACTAAAACTGCAAATACAAATAAGGAAATGAAAATAAATTGTTTTAGATGTGGAAAAGATAACCACAAAGCAAGTCAGTGTCGGCTAAAACACAAATTATATTGCAAGAAATGCAAAATAAGAGGACATTTACAGTCAGTATGCTTCAAAGATCAGAAACAGCTACAGCTGGAAGAAGAATATTCAGAATCTGAAAATGATGAAGAAATATATGAAATACATAAAATACCAATGGAGAATAGCACAGATAAATTTAATATTACACTACAATTAAATGGGAAGTCACTTACCTTAGAATTAGATACAGGAGCTGCAGTTACTACATGTTCTACAGAATATTTCAAAAATAACTTCAGTAACCTGAAACTAAGAAAGACATTAGTTAAATTGAGAACTTACACTGGTGAAAACATACAACCCATTGGAACTGCTGAACTAAATATTAAATACAAAAATAAACAAATACAAGGAAGAATTTTTGTAATTGATAGAAAAGTTGACCCAGTGGTTGGAAGGGAATGGATAAGAAATCTAAATCTACAATTTGATATAAATTCCATTAATAGAGAAGAAAATGATATTAAAGAAAAAGAATTCAAAGAAAAATTACAGAAATTACTTGAAGAATATAAAGAATTATTTTCAGAAGAGATTGGAAAAATAAATGATTATCAAGCTACATTCAAATTAAAAGAGGGAGCAGTACCCATATTCTTGAAACCACGTCCAGTGCCATTTGCACTCAGAACCCAGGTGGAAAATGAGATAGACAGATTGGAAGCTGCTGGAATATTAGAGAAAGTCACATATTCACAGTGGGGTACACCCATAGTCCCTGTAATAAAACCAAATGGAAAGGTACGTCTATGTGCTGACTATAGAGCAACATTGAATAAAAATCTGGAGAATGATAACTACCCAATACCAAGAATTGAAGAAATATTTCAAAAACTAAGTGGTGGAAAATACTTTTGCACACTAGACATAAATCAAGCATATTTACATTTGATGACAAATGAAGATACTGCAGAGATGCAAACCATAAGTACATGCAAGGGGACCTACAGGGTAAAAAGATTGATGTTTGGAGTGAAGATTGCACCAAATGTTTGGCAAAGATATATGGACCAAACCCTACAGGGAATGGAGGGTACAGCGTGTTTCTTTGATGACATTGCCGTACAAGGCAAAACATATATACAATTATTACAAAGAATTAGAATCATATTTCAGAAATTACAACAATGTGGATTACGCCTAAATAAGAAGAAATGTCAATTTTTTCAAAAATCGATAAATTACCTGGGACACACAATAAATGAAAAAGGATTACATCCTACAGATGATAAAGTAATGGACATAAAGAACAGCCCATGTCCAACAGATGTATCATCTCTTCGCACTTTTCTTGGGATGATTAATTATTATCAACAATTCCTACCCAACCTGGCATCAAAGCTTAATCCTCTCTACAAGCTATTACAGAAAGATACAAAATTCATATGGTCAAAAGAATGTCAGAACTCATTTCAAGAGTTGAAAGACGAAATCTGTGGTGAGAAAGTACTTATACCATTTCATGAAAACTTACCTGTTACTTTAGCTACAGATGCATCACCTATCGGATTTGGAGCTGTGTTGTCACACATTATGCCAGACAAAACGGAAAGACCAATAGCATTTGCATCAAGATCCCTATCAAGAGCTGAAAAAGGCTATAGCCAACTAGATAAGGAAGCAGCAGCACTAATATGGGGACTAAAGAAATTCTTTCAATACTGTTATGGAAGAAAAATTACACTAATTATTGACAACCAACCATTGGCAAGAATACTACATCCAGAAAAAGCTACACCAGCTACTACAGCTATAAGGCTGGTACACTATGCAAATTTTCTTGCAGGTTTTAACTATGAAATAAAGCTACGCAAGACTTCTGAACATTCAAATGCAGACTACTTTTCAAGATTACAAAATTCATCTAATACTAGTCAAGTAAAAATTACAGATGATGATGCATTCTACTTAAATCAAATAGCTGAAATGCCAATAACATTACAAGAAGTCAAAGAAGCCACTAGTAAAGACACAGAATTACAAAAATTATACATAGACATCCAATCAGGAAAAGAAAATTCAAATAGACTTCATGAATTTTCCTTACAGGATAACTGCATATTTTATGGCATAAGAATAGTAATACCTAAGAAACTACAATCTAAGATCTTAGAAGAACTTCACACAGCTCATACTGGAATTGTTAAAATGAAAGCACTAGCAAGAAGCTATGTGTGGTGGAAAAATATTGATGCAGACATTGAACAGATGGTAAAGAAATGCAAAGAGTGTTGTTTAATGCAGAAGAATCCTACAAAAGTACCAGTACACATCTGGGAATACCCAAAAGAACCATGGAGTCGCATTCACATTGACTATGCGGGACCATTCATGAACCAATACTTCCTGATTGTTGTGGATGCTTATACAAAGTGGTTAGAAGTCATACCCACTACATCTACAACAGCTACAGCTACTATTAACATATTGAAAAAAGTATATACAACATTTGGCTTGCCAATCACACAAGTCTCTGACAATGGAAAACAATTCAGATCAGAGGAAATGAAAAGATTTCTAAAAGAAAACGGAATCGAAGCTAAATTTACGGCACCTTTTCATCCAGCGACGAATGGCCAAGCAGAGAGATATGTGCAAACTTTTAAAAATAAAATAAAAGCTATGGGAAGTGAAGAAGGATCTCTACAAGACAAATTACAGAAATTCCTGATGGTGTACAGGAAAACACCCAATAGTACAACGGGGTTGAGTCCAGCGGAGATGATGTTCAAAAGACTGTACAGAACAAGGATTGATTTAGTAAAAAGACCAAAAGCAAAAGAGTACAAGAATGAAGAAATTAAAGAAAATAAAGAATTCAAAACGGGAGACAGAGTACAGGTAAGAATGTATGACGGAAATAAATGGAAATTCGGGAATATAAGAAGCAGAACAGGCAAACTACATTATGAGGTAGAGGTAGATGGCAGGATTCACCAAAGACATGTGGATCAAATCTTAAAGACATCATGTTTGAGAAAAAACCTGGACACGACCTACATGTACAATTCAAAGCAACCAGAAGTTATATCTACCCAAAGTGATCCCAACTTAGAGTCAGCTGTGCAGCCTAGCCCTGGAAAGATGAAAGAGATATCACATGCACAGGAGGCAAGAAAGTCGCAAATGCCTGAAACAATAGAAATTCCTACAGAAGTTCAACTGGAACCGCAACCAACAGAACCTGTGAGTACATTACCTTTAGAAGTTGCAACTGCACACACAGAGATGGCACCACGCAGCAGCAAGAGAGTCAGGAGACCGCCAAATCGCCTGAACCTGTAACAACGTATCTATAACGAGGGAGAGATTGTTACGCACAGCACTAGTCGACGTCAACGCCTCTAGCGGATGAACAGAGAGGGCGTTCGGGAGCGAATGGCTCCGCGGTTAAAGAGACTTACGTTTGGTGTTCAATTGAGTTGATTATACATAGTCATAATAATACAGTTCCATCTTATACAGTTGTTTTAATTGAATCCAAGATACACAACATAAACAATGACATGAATACTTACCTAGGTATTATTTTATTGTTATTATTGTGAATGTTAAGACTATGTGGGTATTTTTTTTTTCTTTTGTTTTCTTATTTTATTATCTCAGTGAGTTTTAATCGTAATCTTGGTCTGGCGGTTTGAGTAATTATGCGGCCTACCTAATGTCCTTTCTTTGGTATTGTTCGTCGAATCGTTGAGCTCCTTATGTTTTGAGTTGAGCTGTACGATTACTGACAAATGCGTGCACTGACTGGACAGGTCCACTCAATCTGTGTGGTTCTTTCCTCAAAAGACCATTTCAGACATCAATCCACATGGTCTTAACATGATCTGACCAAGATTATGTCTGGACTTTAAAAGAGACTGTGACCTCTGAGTTTGTTTCGGCCTTTCTTCTCAGAGTAGTCAGATAGGAAACGCCGACATCATCTAGTTTAAAAAAAATGTTTGTCGTGTAAAAGTGTTTGTACAAACCCACTTACAGAAATAAAAATACTTTATTATCATCTAAACACATTATGTATACTTGTGGAACTAAAATCTAATTTGACAATCGCGACTCCACATGTTTCTTTTTCATTTTCTTTTGGCTTCCCAACGTGGTACTTATTTGCCATACCCCGTGAATTAGAGTACTATAATTGAGGCCATGAGAACCATAGTGGCCTAACTCATTTTTTTACAATATTGAGTTTATGATTTTTTCCAATTCAAATTGATCATTTTGATAGAACCAGAGTGGCCTAAAAGTGATACAACGAATTTTCACTAGATGGCAGCATAATCATTGTTATGGTTTTAAGTCTGTGATCTAAATTTGAGGTGCCATACTGGCTTACGTAAGATAGGCCACTATGGTTTAAGCCCTCTTTAACTTCACTGTCATGATGACATTAGTTAGGCTACTTTTTGACAGTCTGTGGATGACAAACGTCATTATTTTCGCGCCCGATTCGATAAACTAGTTATTCCCACACCTCCCACAGATCAAAGAGGAAACCATGTGCCTTCAAATAAAACTCCAGAGAACAAAATACAAATTGTTAAAAACTTTATCAATAAATTTCCCAAATATGAGTCACATTATACCCTACACAAGAGCACAAACCGAATGTATTTAGCACCTGACTTGGGCTTGCCTAAACTGATTTCTTTATATAAAGAAGAAACACCACCTTCTGAACAAGTGTCAAATTTTATGTTTAGAAAAGTTTTTAATCAGCAATTCAACCTATCTTTTCATGCACCATTATCTGATTCCTGTAAAAAATGTGATAATTTTAAAATAAAAATAGAAGCTGAAGAATCATCTATCAAAAAGGATGAACTTAATTCTCAAAGGAAACTACATCTCTTAAAGGCTGAATCTGCAAGAAATAATTTTAAGATAGATAAGAATAGAGCTGCAGATGATTCTGATTTAACAGTTATAGTATTTGATCTCATGAAAACTTTACCTACTCCTGTTATTTCTACAGGAATTTGCTATTATAAAAGACAGCTTTGGACTTACTGCCTGGGAATTCATAATGCTAATAATGATGAAGTAACCATGTATGTGTGTGTTGAAACTATAGCTTCTAGGGGTCCTCAGGAGATTGGTTCCTGCTTGTTGCGTTTCATCAAAGAGAAAGTCAAGACTAAAAAGTAAATTATGTACTCAGACCAGTGCGGTGGTCAAAACAGAAATATTAAAATGGCTACTCTTTGCCAGTATATTTTTGCCCATCCAGATTACACAGTAGATAACATAGACCATAAGTTCTATGTCAGTGGGCACTCATACTTAGCATGTGACCAAGATTTTGGATTAGTGGAGAAAAAGAAAAAGTTTTTCAAAAATATTTACTTACCGGATGACTGGACTACTGTTATTAAGGCAGCTAGGGACAGGAACCCATTTGATGTCATAAAAATGACAAAAGATGACTTTATTTCAACAAAAAAGCTGGAGAATATCATTACCAACAGGAAGATAACTGCTGAAAAATCAAAGGTACAGTGGCTCAGCATGCAGTGGCTTTTGTTTAATAAAATGCATCCATTTAAATTATTTTTTAAATATTCTAATAATGAAGATGTTTTATTTGAAAATGTAGATTTAAAGAAAAGGGGCTCTACAGATTTGACTGGTATTAAGCTGGATCCTTTATTTTATTAGATCTTTTGCCTTTTATACCTCCAGTGCATCACAGCTTATATACTGGTATTAAAGATAATGTGTCAGTAAGAAATGTCATAGATGTTGAGGATGACATTGATAGTGACTAAGAATACCTATTGCTGTTGATGTTGCTTTTTTTATTAAGTGTTTTTTAATAAACAATTGGCCTAACAACCATTTTTTTTCTAACCTTTTTATAAAAACCTACTGCCAAAGTGGCCTATCTGTGTATAAAATGTAGAAAAATAGCAAAAAAGCTATTTTCTCACTATTAAAATCATAAATTGGAACATTAATAGGTCAAATAAAACATAAAAGTAATAAAAAGTATGTATTCTTAAGAGTGCTAGTTGATTAAAAAAATACTGTTTCTATTTTCTATGGTACTCAAAAAGCTTGTCTATTGAATTAGGCCACTATGGTTCTCATGGCCTCAATTATACGGGGCCGGAGGCGAGCAGAGTAGAGTAGGCAAACCCGACGTGTTTTTTAGGGTTTCATACCTCGAAAGGAAAAAAAACGGAACCCTAATAGGATCACTTTGTTGTACGCACAGAGTACTTTTATTATATAGGTTTTACGTCCGTACATCTGTCTGTCTGTCAAGACCCTGGAGCTGGAATTTACATCAAACGTCATATAGCACAGATAAAGAAAAAATTGCGAAAACCGTAATTTTTTAGTTACATTAATAATACCTAAAGGTTTGAACGGAACCCTCGGTGCGCGAATCCGACTCGCATTCGGCTGGTTTTTTATGGAATTTTAAACTTTTTGTATGAAAAAAAAAAAGACTTTAGCGAGAGAGAGAGTTTAAGGGGTGGGGGGGGGTGTTGTAAAGGGGTCGAAATTTTCATTATTTTGGAGTTTTTGGCAAAAGAGAAGAAAAAATATACAGTGCAGTGTGAATTTCACGACAACTAATTTTATTCCACACGTTCTTTCTTAATTTTCAGATTTTGTTTATTTTAGGTGAAAAACGTCAATTTAGAATAGCAAAATTGCCATTCTCAATTGATTAATAACTCAGTGCAATCTTAGTGCTGTCAAACATAGATTTTATTAAGTTGGGTCACTGATCAATTTCAGAATGTGAAATCGTCGTTTGACAGGACTTCACAGGACATTATATCAAATTTAATCGGCACCACTGTCGTGTAAAGTAGGAACGATGTCAGATTGGATAGGTTGCCAGATGACATATTCATGGATTTCGGTTTGTGTTTAAAAATGGGGAAGGTCGGGCAAAGCTAATTGTAGATGTCGTGACCATAGCTAGGTCCCTACGGCCTACAAAAATTTTGACATTTCGTTCATTCATTTCATTTTATGTTCATTCATGAGTTTGATTTTAATTCACTATTTCGTTATTTTCGGTGATTTCAGTATTTTAAATCAAGTACTTGACATGGAAAGTGTCAGAATTAATATTTCCTCGTAATCACTTTCTTCAAAATGTTCACGACAAAAATTCGAACTCAAAAAAATCTGTACGAATAGCTTTAAAGCACAATCTTCTAATTTTAGGGGCTTACGAGAAATTCGAACTCCAATTTCTGAGTATCTAGGAACACAACATCGAGTCAACTTTCGCTGAAATAAAATAAAACCACATCACGCCTTGTATTTTTAGCTTGTGTTGGGAACTAGCTACGACAGCGCCATTTTGACAGTTGCCTTCCCCATTGTACACATTCAAATACACAGAAATGGTAGATTTTGCATACGCTACAAATGACTAAACATAAAAAATTCTGCATACTTTGAGAGGATTTTTTTGTGATCTTAGGTTGTAGTCTTGATTCAAAATGGAATAAAGGCGGAAAATAATAGCAAACATTATTGTGATGGGAAAAGTTAGACGTTAGTGGTTAATTTTATATTTTCAGGTATATTTTTCATTTAAAAGCAGCAACTGTATTATAAAGTTCTTATTTCACAAAGAAAGTGTGCTACAAAACTTGTAACAACGAATTTAGGCTATTTTACAGAAAAATCTTAACTGGGCGACTTTAGGCTACTTGAGCCTCCTGCAAGACGGCGAGCCTCCTTGCCGGATTGGATTCCCACCATGGGATCTGGAGGCAAAAGCCCTCGCGCAAGTAAAAACGCCGGGGTGTAACTCTGCTGCCGCGTGAAATCACGGTACTGCGGACAGAATTCCGGCGGGATCTCATGACGACATGGAGGGTGCGATTGTCGCAACCCAGTGCTGGGAACGCCACAATAGCGGCGATAAGTCCCCTCTTTGAGGAGTGGTTGGAGACGAGGCGCCACGGCCTCCTCACCTTCCGCCTTACACAGGTCCTCACCGGACATGGTTGTATCGGGAGTTTCCTGTTTCGCATAAAGCGGGAGGAAACGCCCGGATTTCTCCATTGTGTGGATCGCCCGGAGGACACGGTGGAACATACGTTGGAGGTCTGCCCAGCTTGGGCGTAGCACCGCCGTGTCCTCGCGGAGGCGATCGGCTGCGGCGATCTCTCCATTACATGGCACGGAGCGAGAGGGAAAGGAAAGCCGTCACCTCCTTCTGCCAAACAGTAATGCTCGTGAAAGAGGTGCCGGAGCGCGTGATGGAGAGAGCCTTGCGCCCTCATGCCCCTTCTCGCCGCAGCAGACGCCCTGGGCGTCGGGAGTCGCCTGCAGATTAACGGCCACCGTAAGCGCGGGCTTGCGGACGGCGAGCAATGGGTAGCTCGCCGTCTGGTAAGGACCAGCACCTTAATTGCATAATACACAATCAATCGGAATCTGAATCGTTTTGAAACAGATTGCTAATACATTGCTTCTTAAGTTCGATAAAAATTCTGCTCAACAATATATAGAACGCAATGAATGTTCTTGAACCGTCAAAATCGAACAGATTAGTCGTAATCGTTTACAAAAATGTGTTACGCAATTAGGGTGCTGGCCCAGGTCGACGAGCTCCTCAAAGGGATGTCAGCACAAAGCTTCATGGCCGCGGGATGTTCGTAAGAGATACCGTGGCTCTGGCACGAGCAACCAACTGAAGCAACTCGGATGGGTTTTAGTCAGTAAAAGTCTGACACGCCTTCCTCCGCTCCACCTAGAGCCACAGATAACTAAATACTAGTCAGAGACCCAGAGCGGGAGAAGTTATTTGATGATTTCCCACTCTTATATTATATAGTGTATTATCTATGTTTCCCACCCAAAAAGAATAAAAAGGCTACTTGAGCCAATAATTGCCGAGCGTGTCACGACTGGCAACACTGTCTCTAACTCTAAGTTTTTGATATTGTCTATGAGTTTTGAGTAGCGAATGTGTGTGCGCTGCCATTTTCTATTGAAATAATTTTTCGTAAGAAAAGGCTATTCTGTGAAAAGGTGAGCATGTAACAGAGGTATTCAGTTGATATTCTTCTATTAGTCGCTTTAATTGTTACGCATGCTTAAGTGGTGCATTTTCTGCTCCGTCTTCGCGTTACGTAATTTGTTGTTTCTCGTGAAAAATTTATTTATCTTCGAAACATGAAAAATGTAATCGATAATCGATACGCGAGGGTGCCTCTCGAGCGAAGTATATGTAGAGCAGCTGTCTACACCAAAAAGTTATTCTGTTTGTAGGTGTGTGCGCACCTACAAACTGCCGCAGGTTATGCGAGGAGACTCTGATAAGTATGTCCTCGTATCGCGGCGGCGCGTGGGACGGCGGGCCGCCGGGCGCCGAGGCAGACTACCCGGGTGCGCCCAGCTACGCGCCCGCCGCCCCGCCGCGAGCCATGCCCACCACGGACCCCTGGACCGGCGTCAGCTACAGCCAGTACGGCGCGCCACCCTACGACTACCAGGCGTACGCTTCCGGCTACACCTACGCCTACGACTCTAGCTACTACCAGCGCCCCGACGGAACCTACTATGGAAAGTACCCCGAATCTGGGACTTATCCCCAACAGCTACCTGCTGGTTATGAGTACCCAACCCAAAAACGCGAAAGAACTCATTCGCCTGTCGACTCCCACAGACATGAGCGCCGAAGGTCATACCAGACCAATTCTAGAAGTGTGTCTCCCTATGATAAAAAGGGGGACAGTGCCTATTCGAAAAAAAGAGACAGCAGCTATGAGGAAGGTCGTCGTCGCAGATCAAGAAGCAAATCATCAAAACGCAAAAAGTATTCTTCCAGTGATAGTTCAAGCTCCCGATCACATTCATACTCATCACAAAAGAGAGGGAAAAGAAGGAAATCATTTTCATCAAATTCTTCTGCTTCCAATAGATCTTTTAGAAAAAAGTCTAGTAAGACTCGTGGTCGTGACCAGTCTGTGCCACCAAGAGACAGAAGTATTTCAAGCTCTCGTGATAAATTTAATGTACACAGAATGTCAAGTGTTGATAGGCTAAGCAAATCTTCACACGAAGGAGAAAAGAAAAGCAAGGATGCTAAATCTCATTCCAAAAAAGATAAGAAAGCAAGACAGATTACTACACCAACAAGGAAACAAAAAAAATCTAAGGCTTCACATAAAAAGGCTAAAAAGTCACCTCTGACCCTACCACCTAAAGTGCATAAAAAACATAAAGATAGATCTGACACACTTGTCAAAAAGGGGAGAGAAAGTTCGTTGACACCACCTAAAATGTATAGGATGAGGATGTCATCAAGTTCGAAATCTCGTTCTAGATCAGCGTCACCCTCGCTATCGCCGCGTAACTCAAAGCGCAAACGATCACTCTCGAGGAGCCCGCTCCTATCCCACTCGCGTTCGTCCAGTAGGTCAGGGCTGTCCACACCTCCGCGGCGATCACCTTCCAAGTCTAAACGGAAGATGAAGCGAAAGTCGCGATCAAAAAGTCGTACTAAACGGCGCTCAGCAAGCAAAGCTAGATCTACGTCGCAACGCCGATCTAAATCGAGAGGAAAGGGAAACCGTTCAGTAAGTCAAAGTGGCTCTAAGTCCCGCTCTAGATCGAACAGTTCCCGTTCACGCAGCCGCACTGGGTCGCCGACCGGTGAAAAGCGCCGCGGACAGTTCACAGTGGCAGATAGAAAACGATTCTGGAAAATGCACAGAAACAGGCAAGAAGAAAAGGATAAAGAAAAAGAATCTAAAACTCCACCCAAAGAACTGAAACCTCCACCAGGCGCTGTTGAATCAACAACAGTTGATGACATTAAATATGGCGACCCTCCCGAAGTTGAAGGCCCTAATTTTGCAGAATGTCTGATTCCTGATCAAGCCATGCAAGCATCAACTTCCAAATCCAGGCCTGGTCCACTTCCTATCAAGAATGATGGGAGTTTCTTAGAAATGTTCAAGAAGATGCAGGAGGTGACTAAAAAGGCTGAACCAGAAAAGAAACCAGAAATTAAAAAACCCACATTGCCTTTTATTGGGAAGAGACGTGGTGGCAGGGTTCTTAAGACTGGATTAGTGAAAAAGGCTAAAGCCATAGATGAACAAACCGCAAACAATGCACCTAAAGATGCATGGTCACTTTATATGCAGGAAGTGAAGAAATATAGAGAGACATCCTGTGAGGAGGAGCGGAAAACTAGACCTCTTGTGAAATAATATTTACTAACTAAATAAGAATAGGGTTAAGATTTTTTATTGTGACCTCTGCAATGTATTTACAAATATTACAAATTTTTTTTCTACTATAAACTGTGTTTATTGTATAACTATGTCTAGATGCCAGATTTTAATCTTATTTCTTTATGAAAAAGATTCCAAATAAAGAATTATGTCAATGACTAGGTTGTGTTTCGTTCCAGCATCATGCCTGTGATGATCAAATCTGCCGCCGACATCAAAACTGCACCTTTCGACCCGCGGTTCCCTAACCAGAACCAGACAAGGTAATAAGCGTTATTTCTATTGACGCGTACTATCTCAGGCAAACCCAGTGATGCCCAACTGACTGCTTCAGAGAGCGCGAGAGCGTAAGTAATTAAGTTCATAATCTTTTATCAGTCTCTAATCGAAAGAAGAATGCCATGAGAAATTGTCGGCGCGCCTCGCAGTATTTAGTCGCACCAAAGACTAACGTTATTGCAAGTACAAACAAAGCAGTACTAAATGAAGCTGTGAACATAGTTGTCATCATTTCACAAGGAACGCTTCTTACCGTGATTGTTCGATTGTAATTCATGATCAATTTTTTATGCAGTTTACACTAAATTCCTCATTAAGACATGGGGTTACAGTTAATCTGATACCAAAATAGATAAATGCTATCAGCACTTCGAGTTTTGTATAAGTATCTATCAATAAAGAAATGTAGATTAATTTATTTCATTTTTCTTGAAGAAATGCGGCTACAAATTAAAACGCAGTACGATTATCGGCCGTAACTAACACCCATTGAAAATCATCATCATCAATGCCTTTAATTAATAATACCACAACATCACGCCCTTTAGCCACGGAAGCGGGCAGAAACTACGCTTAAAAATACTGAAATACTTCAACATCAAATCTTTCCCACAGGTACTGTTACGCCAGCTATCTGGACTTCCATCGCTGCCAGAAGGTACGTGGCGAGAAGTACGAGCCATGCTACTACTTCCAGCGGTGCTTCAAGTCTCTCTGCCCCAATGAGTGGGTGGAGAAGTGGGACTCCCAACGTTCTGAGGGTACCTTTGCGGGAAGGATCTAAAGTATTCCAATGTCGCCACTGAGTTGTTAATTTATGCGAGTTTTAATTTTACTTAGGCCGAATTTGTGATTTAGGGAATAAATGTGTTAATTCCATGTTTTTGCTTCATTTAGTACTAAGTCATGCAAGGAACCTGTAGGTATCACCTTATTAAATGTTTCCTGAGCACAGAAAAAGTACTTGCAAGACCTACCTACTTGTTATCAAATACTTTAAGGTAAATAATCAAGCCAAACACAAAATGCTTTTGAAAACATTTTATTTCAAGAGGGCAAAAACATTTAATTCTTATATTGGTCCTGGGAATGCTCCTTTACCTCTAAGGTCGTCCCAGTGACTTATCCAAACATTCGGGCAGATGGTTTCGAAGTATCGTTTGAATATTTTGCAGTCATCCACGTCGCCTAACAGTCTTTGACACTTATAGTAGTCACAGTAATTGTCGTAGCATGCCCTGAAAATTTTCAACTGGTATATCTTGGTACTGTATCTACGTAGAATGGAGGATGCATCATGTACGGGCCTCTTTTACATAAAATATCATTGTGTTCAAGTGTGTTATTTAAATTTCACATAGGCATGATAGGCACAACCTTCTGATGAGCTGAATTATTGTTATAAAGATATAATCTGACATATCCTGATTCCTGCAGAGAATCGGAGATATAAATCGGTTTCCTGTAGCTTCCCATACTGTGAAAATAGTAGTTACAGTGGACTTACCTAGTCTGATTCTGATTTGGATACCGCGGGTCAATGCGCTGCGTCCTAAACTCTTGGTCACACATTTCAGTGGTTCAATAATAAATACGTACAAAATTGGTAAATATAAACAGTCAAAAAAATCATCAGTTGATTGACAAATCCGAAACAAAAGATTTGTCATTTTCTTTCCTAATCTATGTGGTTACCATCGAGCTATTTGAATGAAACCTTTGTTGAAGGACGAATCTTCATGCAGCATTTCGGTTTTACGCAACTTGGCCCCCGGCGGACCGGAGGGCCATGTTACTCTATGCAAAAGAGAACGACAGAATATAACTACTCTCTACCGCGAGGATAGAAATCATAGTACATAAACGCGCACCTATATGTTACTATTGCGATATGTTGGCACTTCGCCAGCAAGTAATACAATCAATAGGTATCGGTTGGATTTACCTACCTTAACTAGTAACCATCCAATTAGGAACTAGTAACCATCCAATTAGGAACTAGTAACCATCCAATTAGGAACTAGTAACCATCCAATACAATTAAATATTTCCATTACCTACCTGAATCTAATTTAGTATGTACTGCTTACTGACGTATCTTAGGTAAGGTTACAGGCATATTTAAACTAAGGTTGTGTATAATGAGAAGACTTTTATTAGCTGCTATTATTTTCTAAAAGTAGATACAAATTAACCAACATAGGTACCTATTAAATAATAAAATGTAGCTCGGATTAAAACCGAATTAACATGAAGGTGGAAATATAAACATTACAATTGTGTAGAAAGATATCAACTATAAGTCTATTATTAAAATTAATTACATAAAATATTTACAATTTATTCGACACCTACAGTGTATAAGGAAAACATGAGGATATGTTAACAATGCTTGTCTTTTGAAGCTATGTATTAAAAATACATTCTGGAACAATACATAGGTAATTCATCATGAATTTTAACTTTAACAAACCCTTTCATTCTACAGAAACTCATTAAGTACATGTATGCATGGGTGGCCTGTTTTCACTAACACTAAGGAATACCTAACTAAAAGTGCACTGTTTGATGTTCAAAGCTGCTTGAATTGAAAATCCAACAGTGTGCTTTTAACTAGGCCTTAATTTAGGTGTCGCTTAGTTTTAGCGACGGACTTATGAGTGGAACAGCAACAGCTTATTGTCAGGTATATTCTGCGATATTTTTCCTCTCAAATACTCAACCCATTTTCTTATAAGTTCGACCCAAAAAATCCCAAAAGATGTTTTACTATCAAACTTATATTACATTATCATCCTTTCCACAGATAAATCAATCTAGGATGTATTATTCCATAATGTATTGACAATACTATCAGTACATAAGTGAACCATAGTGGGTAGCTAATGGTGGTCCAGATCTGAATGTTTACTGGACATGCTGACTGTTGTTGAATACTGCTGCTGTCGGTGCAGAATGCCCAGGCATTGGAGCAGGCATTGCATGCTGGCAGCTGATGTGGCCTGGAGAATAAAAGTTATTCAGTATTTTTCATCTATAGGTTATCAAGGTTATCAATCTATAGGTTACAAAACGGTAAAAGGACGAACAGCTTACTTTTAATAGTAATAAGTCAGGATCTGTGTGTGGGAATGGTGAGTCAGCTGATTCTATACACCTTGCTAACGCTGCATCACTGGAAAATAAATATTAAGATTTTATTACTTATCTATAAAACAAAATGGAAAAAGACTAGTTAAACTGAGCATTCATTTTATCAGAAGTAAAAGACCTGTTGGAAACTGACTTTGTAGTTTGTTTAAAAAAATGTTTAACCACCATATCAAATGGGATGCCCTGTCAAATGGGAATCCTGTTTTGCTTGTTATTAAATAAGTTAAGTTAGTACTTTGATTGCTAATTAAAATATTGCAGTATTTTGTTGTTTATCTATATTCATATATTCAAAAAATCAATAAATATAGTTGAATAATAAGATTAAAACCTCAGCTCCGTAGACTGCAACTGGTTCCTTGCTGATGCCATGGCATCATGCACTGCTAGCTGTTCTCTTGGCTGCAAAGGGGGATTGGCACCCATGGCCTGGAAATTAAAACAAACAAACAAGCTCATCAATAAGGTGAATCATTACAGAGACTTAAGAAAAAAAACGAATAAAATTGACTTTTTCCACTACATAACTATTTTTTTTTCGATTTTCTTGTCTCATTATCATGTGGCCAGGTCAGGTGTGACCAGCATTGCACTTAAATACGCACAATAAGCATAGCTTTTTGTTCTTGAATTGATACTCCCTGGCATACAAAAAAAACTACAATGTTCAAAATCTTACATCAAATACCTTAGTGTGTATCTCAGCGATAGCCCTCAGCCCGTTGACCCACTCTTGCCTGGCCCTGGCATCAGTAGCCCTGAGCTTGAGCATGTCCCCGGAAGCACAGTTTATAGTAAACGTACGGGAGTCTTCATCACTGGGACATACTACAGCAGCTGCTAAATGTGCCTGAAATTCAATTAGTGCAGGTACTTTTAATTTTATTACTTACCCATATTTTTTAGAAGAAGGCCATTGTAGCTTCCCATTTAATTTTTGTTATCATTAGATTTTTGTTATCTAAGCTGATTAATGACGACACATATGATAGCGTACCTATAAAAGTTGTGTGTATTTAGAAAATCAGTTAACAAGTCCAAGATTGTTATCATTGAATGGGATGCTGTAGTTAGAGTACGTACTGAGTGTAAACTGACAATCAACTCAAACAACACTTTACCTCGCCTCTGGCTGGTTGTCCAGGCTGAATAGTATCTCCAGGTCCATCAAAAAGGTAATAAGATAGAACTCCCGTTTCGGGGTCGACTGCAAACCAGCGCTGCTGCCAGCCTTTCACAACATTTGTGTATTTATATAGCTGACCAGACAGTGGCCTGTGAGCACCTGATCCTGTTGTTTTAATCATTTTATTATTTACAAGATATTCAGAGAAATAAACACTTGAGCAAAACTTCGATTATTTTCTTCTCAGAATTTTGACATCTGCCTACGTTTAGTTGAGTCCTGAACTATTAGTTTAGTCCTGAAAATATTATACTCCCCAAATTTCGTAACATGAGTTAAATTTTCAGTAGATAACTATGTTTTTTTTGTTTTGGTTTTTAACCTTCAAACTTCTAAATAACTTTATAACTAAACGTTTTTTTTTCAAAGGCTGGCCCTCAGAGCATCAAAAACTGGACTGGAATGGGCGACGGGCGTGTTCAATTCATGTACATGATATCAAAGTGCTGAGAAAAGAAGTTTACGAAAAGGAATGAAGTATTTTATAGAAACTCTTTTTTGATGAATTCGAAGAATCAAAAAAAAAAATTCATTGAATTTATCTTAACTATTTTAGTTAGAGAATTGGTTGCCTTGTTCTGAAATAAACTGAATTTTCTAGTACATCTGTGATGGTCAACGAGTCAACTACTTGCAGTGCTCCCACCTTAGGGTATTTTACCCTAAATTTAGGGTTATTTTAAGCGTTTAGGGTAGAAAATTATTAAGGGTATTTTTCAGGGTTAAATATAAAAGGTTTTTACAAAGAATGTTTAAAACTCCTTGCAAGCAAATTGGTGATTGATTGAATACGTGTTTCCGAACGTAATTATTGTTGTGATGACGGTGTAATAATCGTTCTCTTCAGTCTTCCGCTAGCAATAGACAAAAGTTTTCGAATGAAATATACGATATCAAGAAAAAAATGAGTGCAGATGACATAGAAGCCCAGACTAGTATGGATGCATTCCAAGAATGTTTGGAAACGGTGTAATAGTTTAGCTATTAGTTCATTAAATTGATTTGTTTTTATTTTAAAAAATGTTAGGGTAAAAACAAAAAAAAAGTGCCTAATTTAGGGTAATTTCGACGAGACTTAGGGTAAAACAAAAAGCCGAGGTGGCAACACTGACGACTTGTTCCAACTGGCAAGTATGTAGTTTGTTTTGTTTTCGTCTCCGTCAAAGAGTAAAGTAGGTAGTTGGTCTCCGTAAGGAGCGAAGGCAAAGAGTAAAGTAGTATAGAAAGAAGCGAAGATTAGGAGTATTTCTCAACAAAAAGTCTTGTCAGTCCTACCACTTCAGAAATGCATTGTAGTAATTTTTGTTACTTTGATAACTGCTTACCTAACTATTTATGTACTTAATGTGAATGTAGCATTTAAATAGGATTGTTATTTTCTTTTACAGGGTTAATCCTAAAACCTAATAATTAATTTATACCATAAATTGTGATTTGTCTAATGTATGTTACACACCTACTCTATTAAATATTTGCATGCTATCTTATATGGCGGAATGTGTCTTTGCACTGAAATTTTATGTAGCATCTTTTGTACCTACCACATTTTATGCAAATAAACGATTTTGATTTGATTTGATTTTAATGTTCTGTGGTTTTGGTACTTTTGGGTTTTGGTTGGGTTTTTTGGGCGGAAAACTCAAAAAAGGCGGTTCGTTTAAAAAAACCCTCCGAAATTTTTAATTTTAAATAATTAGAATTTATTGAAATTAAATCTAATTAATCGCTCTTTTTTAATTGGGTCCAGGTGGACCCAATTAAAAAGCCTTTGGATCCTGAGCAGCAACAGCGGCAGCAACAGGAAAGTAATTTTGCACCTTTTTTCAAACTAAATTATACCTTTATGGCAATACCCTGAGCAGGCAGTAAATACATAATTTAAAGTATACGTAGAATCTCTGGAAAAAAATGAACGATTTGGAAATAAAAGTCCGATCTATCTCAATCATATATTTACAACAGAAATAAAGGGTGTGGTGACCCTACAAAGAGGCAATGCAACCAAGATTGTTGTATCATTTAAACTGGCCAATACTGCCAACAACTTCATGGCGAACTCTGCGTTTTTGGCCAAATATAATTTAAAGGCATTTATACCAGCGGCTCAAATCGAAAAAACAGGAGTGATAAGATTTGTTACGACTAACATCTAACAAAGGAACTGTACTCAAAACTTTCATCTCACTCCGAAATCATCGCTGTTCGTCGTTTTTCGAAGAAAGTGGGGACACAACGAGTTCTTCTACACACTGTTAGCTTGACTTTTCTCTCCAATAATCCACCGGAAAATGTACAATATTATGATCTTTTCTCATAAAGGGTTTTTGATTATATTCCGCCTCTGCAGCAATGCTACTGGTGTTTTAAGTTTAATCATTCAGCAAACGTATGTAACGGTAAGCAACGTTGTAGTTACTGCGCCGCAGACCACCTTTATACGGAATGCGATAAAAGTAATGAGCTTTGCTGCGCCAACTGCAGGGGACCACATTTGGCAGTTTCAAGATCTTGTCCTATCAAAATTCAAAAAATGTTAGAAAAACGAAATAAAATTACCTATTCTAGTGTCGTTGATACCAACAAATATGAACAAAGTTTTCCAACAATATCCGAAAATGTAAACAAAAAACTTTTACAAAATGTAAATAAAACTATACAAAACCTAAATCATAAAATTACTCCTAATAATAATAAGGTTCCTGTAGTTCCTAACTGTGCATTAGGAACTGCTCCTCAACTTAATATAAGAGACCAATTATTAAATAATTCAGATCTAAACTCAGCAATTATTCGTACTATTCTTGAAATTAGTAATGAGGGTGATGAGATTAGTTGTGTCAGTGTACTTGTCAGAAGGTTTCCAACCCTGATGCTGTCCAGTCAAGTTAACGGAGGACCCATCCCAGACTGAGAGTTTGTCTCAAGACTGTATTATTAACCAAGATATATCTGATATAGTGCAAGATCTATCTCAAGTGGTACAGCTTGATATCAGTAGCTGGCCATCTTTAAGTACCTAGTCATAATTGTTATCATTCAGTTATGTTTTAAGATAGTATAGGAAGAGGTTTAGGTAAATTAAAGATTACCTGAGTTATTCTACTCAAAACTATTGTACGCCATTTTTTTTTTGTTCGCGGGGTGGTAAATCCTCATGGATGTCCTCCGCCCTGGGTTGGGCGGAGGGGTCTGTCAGACTCTTACTGACTAAAAACCACCCCGGTGTTCCATCTCACACCTACGTCGGGGTCGGGGGAACATAATTCTTCCGCGACCCCGACTGGTGCCGGCCCGCCTCTGCGGGCCTCCTCGGGTTGGGGGGAGGAGTGAGGTGTTTGACTCCCCCCGCAACGTCTAAGAGGGGCGCGCGTGGAACACATCGCGCCGCCACCTCGGGTCCTGATGTGTGGGGGGCGGCGGACGTCCCCGAGTCCGCCGTCCCTGGACCCATTTAGGGGGGCTGGAAGAGGGCGTTGTCCGCCCTCCGCCTGCGCCCAGTGCGCCTGCTGCGGATCGGGAGAGTGGACGAGATCTCTCCCTCCCTTTCCGCAGCCTCCTTCTGCGAGATCACTGTTTCGCAGAAGGAAACCACCGCGTCCCAGGACTCGGCGCTGCCGACCATCGAACTCACTACGGTCGGCAGCGACAGGTCACTGCCTACTTCTGAGATGAGGGCACGGCGCGGCTCCTCCCAAGCGGCACACTCTGCCAGCGTGTGCCACGCCGTGTCCTCCCGGCAGTCGACGCAGTGGTGACACCGGGCGTCCGGCTCCCTGTTTATACGACACAGGTACTTCTCGAAGCAACCATGCCCCGAGAGCACCTGCGTCGCCCGAAACGACAGGGAGCCGTGCCTCCTCCCGAGCCAGAGGTCGAACACTGGCCGGACCGCCTCGATGGTGACGAGGCCGGCGGTAGGGCGTGAGAGCCTGTCCCGCCATTCCGCCACTAAGACTTCGCGAAGCTGCGACCGACGCTGCTCCACATGGCGCTGCATCGGCCGCTCGCCCCGCGCCCTCGCTTCCTCGCGCCACCGATAGAGTGACGCGAGGACCTTCGCCTCTAGGTCCCATGGCGGGGATCCGGCCAGTGTACAAGCCACCTCGTAGGAGATCGTGCGATACCCCCTTATGACTCTGACGGCCATTGCTCTCTGCGGCTTTCGCAGAACAGAGATGCTACCAGTTGTCAGGAGATAAAATTAAACAATGTTCCGATTCCATAACTTATATTTTAAGAGCTGGTTAATATATACAATTTGCTAGTTACAGGTAGGTAGGAAACAGCTACTAATATTTACGACGACCAATCGCAGACGAGCAGGTCACTTTTGATCGCGATATAAATAGCGCGCGTCGTGTCGGTCGGAGCTCCTCCGTAGGATAACAGGCTCCCCCTGGTACGTTCGCAACGAAATCCTCCACGTAGACCTCAGGATTCCCACTATCCGTCAGTTCATGAAACGCATTTCAAAGCGTTTCTTCGAGACCGCCGCGAATCACCGCAACCCTCTGGTTGTGAAAGCCGCTAGCTATATTCCCTCCTCCATCAGTCAAGTCCGCCGTCCCAAGCATGTCCTCACCGATCCCGATGACCACATAACTCTCATTCAGGAGAGCAGTAGGGCCACCAGTACAGTGCACAAACAGACCGACATTCCGACCTCGCCGCCGAGGTTCCTCGCGAAGATCCCGACGTAATTGTCCCCCCCGACCCTTGCTCGACGAAGTGCCAGCCCGCGCCGTAGCTGAGCCTGTAGCTTTAAATTCCCCGAATAATAATAATCAACAAAACTTGATCCAGCCTGTCCCATCTTGCTGTCCTCCCGTCAGCGACGCCCTAAGCCGAGGTCCGTACCCCACAGGGGGTGCCCTTAGCGAGCGTTCGCTTAGTAATGTAAGTAGTTTTACGCCCCTGGCTGGAGGCTTTGAGTCCGCTTAAGGCAGCCACAGGATAGTCCGGTTAAGTAGTCACGACCTCTCAAGGTCAACTACGAGATGCCATACACAAAAAAAAAAAAAAAAAAACGGTCGGAGCGTTAGTCGTATGCCCGCACGCACGGCGCGTGAACGTTGATGCTAGCTGCTACAAGGCCGTCAGGTAAGCCGCCCAGATCGGAGCCCCGTAAAGGGCCATCGATAGCACGATCCCCACGTAGAGCCGCCTACAAGCGGCGCTCGGGCAAAACTATTGTACGCCAGGGTCAATCTACAAACGAATAATGGTATCAGTAACAGGAAACGAATATAATCCTGAAACCAACTTTACTGTATTTGTAGGTAATAGTTCTAAGGTCAAAAAAGATGAAATCAATGACTGTGTAAGCTGTTACAGATAGATTGTAGTAAAATAATATTGTGTGCTTTCCCATATTTTGAAAGACTGACAAATAGACAAAACAATTTTAATACTAGCTAGCTAGTCATCACAGTGACAAGCTTGTGTTTTTTGACACCAACAGTTTGACTAGGGATACTGTGTATCTGCCTGTTAATTTTAGACACATAATAGCAAGGCTATTAGCTTTTTATATAAACTCAGACATAAGTAGTATGTCGAAGTCTTGTATTATGAACACCACAATAGTTAGTAATAATACTAAAAATCACGTGGCGAGCCTGAATAAATGTAGCTCAAATGTAGCTAAAAGTAATTCTACAAACTGTACGAAGGAGGTTCCATGTCCCTCACTCACTACGAGCTCACCGTCTGGTGGTGACATTGAAGTCTTGGGCTTAACTCCGGATAATCATTTAAACTAGTTTGTAAGACAACAGAAGGTACCAGGAAGAATATTTTTATAACTAACAACAACAAGGTATCTTCTTGCTCAAAAAGAAGTCATTATCGTAAAGAAGGTAAGCAGAATGCCTTGAAGTTATTTCATCAAAATATTCAAGGTATTTCTTCCAAATTATTAGAAATTGAAATGTTTTTAGAGAAAACAAAGTTTGACATTGTTTGTTTTACTGAACATTGGTTAAGGGATTACCAAATGCTAATTAATTATGAGAACTATAGTGTGGGCAGTTGTTTTACCCGTAAATCTATGCTGCGTGGAGGATCTCTAATCTTGATTAAAAATTGTTTAAAATCCAAGCAACGCAATGACATAGTTGGTTTATCAGTTGAACATTCCATCAAACTGTCCTGTGTTGAGCTAGATAAGCATGTTGTAGTGTGCGTGTACAGACCCCCTAATTATAAGACCTTTTCTTTATTTGAGTCAATAATGGAAGATGTCCTAGCGAAACTTGCATCCAGTAATAAAGCCGCAATTATTTGTGGTGATTTTAATATTAATATTTTGGAAAATAATTCAAATAGCAGTAGATTACTAAGCCTTTTTAAATCGTTCATTTTATTTAATGTTTTACCGAACCAACTAGAGTAACTCCAACTTCTGCTACTTGTATTGATAAAATCTTCTGCGATTTTGATTATTTAGAGAAAGCCATCGTAAATGATCTGCCGTCAGATCATAGTGGACAAACGGTAACTTTTAGGTTTAATTTTAAATCCAATTACCTACTATTTAAAATTAAGATTTTATTAAATAATCTTATGTTAATAATCTTAATCTTACGTTAGAGGAAAAGATGTATTTTTATGTGGATACAAAATCAAAATCAAAATCAAAATATTTTATTTCACATAGACCTACATGGGCACTTATGAAACGTCAGATTCTAGGTGCACGGTTCCAATTGGTCGTTTCCCATGGAGAAGAGCCGGCAAGAAACTCCATGGTTACTCTTTTAAAAATATGTCTTTTACAATGTTTTCCAATTAGTGATTAACAGGTATGGGAGGACAGTGTAGGCCTGTCAACAGTTATATGTTAAACAAATAGACAATTGTCTATAATTTATAATCCACAGGGCCTACGACGTTCTCACATTTACAAAATATAAAATAATCTAATTAAGTAAAATAAAAAAATAATAAAAAAAATTAGGTATATAATGTCAAATAATGAAAGAATTATGTCAGAGTTAGGTAAAAGTCCATATCTAATAATAAAAAATAAAAATTAAACACCATTATTTGGGAGCAGTTATTAGAAATTTACATAGTGATGCCGTTCATGAGGTACCAGGGAAGCCACATGTGCAGAAGGAATTATTGCCAAACTTTCTTGTCTTCGACGTAGTCTTTAATCTTATAGTACGCTTTTTTGATAAGGACACGTTTAATGTGGGCTTTGAACTTTCCATCGCTAAGTTCTGTAACCGACTTAGGCAACTTATTATAAAAGCGGATACTGTTTATCAGAAATGATTTGCTTGTTTTAGTTAATCTAAATTTGGGTATAACAATTTCATTTTTACTACGTGTATTTATATTATGGAAATCGCTTCTTATTTTAAAAAGTTCTAAGTTTTTGCGAACATACAAAATACTTTCTAAGATATAAAGGGAAGGCAGAGTGAGTATATCAATTTCTTTGAATTTGTTTCTAAGAGACTCGCGAGGACCCATTTCATAGATCGCGCGGATTGCCCTCTTTTGTAAAATGAAAATTGAATCTACGTCAGCTGCTGATCCCCACAGCAGAACGCCATAAGACATAATACTGTGGAAATAAGCAAAGTATACCAACCTAGCTGTGGCTATATCGGTCAACTGCCTTATTTTTCATACTGCATACGCAGCTGAACTTAATTTACCTGAAAGAGCTCTAATGTGAGCGCCCCATTGCAATTTAGAATCTAAAGTAATTCCTAGAAATACAGTTTCCGTAATAGCATCTACTTTCTTGCCATCAAGTTTTAAATTTAAACCCACTTGGGGTACATTTGGTAATGAGAACTTAAGACATTTAGTTTTGTTCGCATTGAGTAAAAGATTATTAGCTGCAAACCATTTCGAAAGAATAGCCAGACTATCATTCACATGTAAGACATCCGTATCTTTTCTATCTATTTTAAAAATAAGAGAAGTATCATCAGCGAATAAAATTATATCTGATAAGTTAGCCATCATGTAAGGAAGGTCATTAATATAAACTAGAAATAAGAAAGGGCCGAGAATTGAACCTTGAGGCACTCCCATCTTAACTAAGGACCCCGAGGACGTCGCCCCGTTAACGTTCACTTTCTGTTGCCTGTTTGATAGATAGGAAAGAACAAGATTAGCGGCTTGTCCACGAATTCCGTAGTGGTGTAATTTACAGATCAGTGTATTGTGGTCAACGCAGTCAAACGCTTTGGAGAGGTCACAGAAAATGCCAATTGCATCCTGGGACTTCTCCCAGGATTCCAAAATGTGACTGATGAGTAACACTCCCGCATCAGTCGTCGACCTACCTTTCGTGAAACCGAACTGGCGACTATGTAAAATACCATTTGAATTAAAATGTGACAACATCTGGCTACCTACCATCTGGCAACATCTACCTTCACATAAAGGCATAACTGGAAATGAAATTGCTGATTAAGCGGCTTGGGTCTAGTATCGTTTGGCAGGAGTTTTGGGGTAAAAAGGGTTGAAGATGGTAGGGGTGGCTTCCCTGATTATAACGCTACCACTCTTATTACAAGGTAATGCGTATTTTTCGAGAAAATAATATTAAATGTTTCTAACCTCAAATTAGATTACAGCGTAACGAAACGTTAAAATCGGCGATTGACAACCAAATCTGTACTAGTGTATTGTCTGTGGTGTAAAATGTCGTGCAAAATCGGTGAAACGGACCGTAAAAAAAAAAACGCTATTTGCGTCATGTGTCAGTGTCATTTGTTTACGTTCATTCCGTTTCTCCCAGAGTTGTGAGAAGTTAGTGTACCTCCACTTCATGGTTAAAATAGGTCGACATTGTTCCAAAACCGAATCGGGGCACCCCGACTCCACGTAGTCTTTTGGCTCCTACCCCTAGAGTGTTTATAAAAATCCGGAGGCGCGAAGGGAGGGCAACCCCCGCCCGCCGTAACAAAGCATAGTATACATACTTGCGTAACAAAGGATAGGCACATATATGGGTGCCTATCCTTTGTTACGCAAGGGCGAAGGGGTTGCACTTCCCGCAGCGCCGGAGACGTTGGAAAAGCGACATTTATGTGTTTTGAGGTTAGGTTACAATAATTACACTTGGGAGCAAATAAATCGAGCCACTTCCTTTTTCACGCATTATGGTTATTATTTTTGGTATTATGGAACGCATCGATTCGAAACATATATCGCCTAAAAGTGTATTTAATAACCTTTACAATGAGGGTAGTTAGTTGTCAAAATTTCATTTTAATTAAAGTTTAAAGGGTAGAATAAAATTATCGCATTTAATTTGCTTATGACATTTTTATTGTACTCTGTTAAGAAAAGATTAAATTTGAGATACCCATATTACTTGTTATTGTTGTCTTTATCTGTGTCTGTGTAATCAAAATAACCTGATAAAATGGATACTACACCGACGGAAGCTGCCCAAGTTGTAGCTTTACTTGAGGTTGGACACGGACAACGTGAAGTGGCACGCAGACTTCATTTGAGTCGTTCAAAGGTACAGCGGGTATACCGCAGGTATCTGGAGACTGGTGCTTTTGTTCGGCGACCTGGAACTGGCCGACCACGGGCAACAACAGAACGTGACGACCGCTTTATTGCAACCAATTCGTTGCGCGACCGTGGACTTAATGCTGTTCAGCTACAGCAAGCGTTACGTGACGTTCGAGGTGTCGCAATCAGTAGGTGGACAGTGAGACGAAGACTAAAGGAACGAAATTTAACATCACACAAACCAGCAACTGGCCCAAAATTGACTGTAGCTCATCGCCGATCTCGCTTGGAGTTTGCTCGAGAACACATTAATTGGACGTTAGAAGACTGGAGGTCAGTTTTGTTTTCTGACGAGTCAAGAATCTGTCTTTTTAGCAATGACGGGAGAAACCGAGTGTATAGACGTCCTGGTAAAAGATTTGCCCAATGTTGCATTCGAGAAACTGTGAGTATTGGTGGTGGTTCTTGTATGGTGTGGGGAGGAATTTCTCTAGACGGAAAAACGGAACTTGTCTTCGTCGACCCCGCCAACGATGGCAGTGGTAGACGTGGATTAACAGCTGACCGATACATAACTGACATTCTTGAAGACCACGTAATGCCGTATGCTGGTTTTGTCGGAGAAAATTTCTTGTTTATGCATGACAATGCGAGACCTCATACCGCGCAGATCGTTACGGAATACTTGTCTGCGATCGGGATTCAACAAATGGTATGGCCAGCACGAAGTCCCGATTTGAACCCGATCGAACACCTATGGGACGAGCTAAAACGGAGAGTCCGAGCCAGGGTTCCCGCTGTTTCATCCATTCCCGAGCTTAAAGTCGCTGTGCTTGAAGAGTGGGAGAACATACCACAATATGTCATCGTAACTCTGATCAGATCGATGACTAATAGGCTACAAGAATGCATCAGGGCACGGGGGGGTAATACCAGTTATTAAGAATATTTTTTTTGCAATAAGTTTGTTTTTTATTGTTTTTAAGGACTGTTTTAGCCCTACTTAATTTTCTATCAAAATTACCATTTTTCTTGCAGAGCCAATAATTTATCATTCAATAAGGTTACTATTCAATAATTTACCCTCATTGTTAAGGTTATTAACTTAACTTTTAGGCGATATATAGTTCGAATTGATACGTTCCATATTCCCAAAAATATTTACCATTTTACGTGAAAAAAGGTAGTGGCTCGATTTATTTGCTCCCAAGTGTAGTTTTTCTCAAGAACGGTGCGTTACCTTTTCATGGGAGTGGTACCAGAGGGGACGGAGCACCCCCCTCCATCCCCCCACCACTTCCCCACCCCCACCTCCTGCCAAACGATACTAAATTTTAACCTGAAAGTATTTAAACAGACCTATCCAGTAAACCCTGGTATTACCAATTGAAGACAGCAAGCCGAGATTTCATTACAACAATCAATAGACTCCGGTTTGGGAATAACACCACACCCGCACATTTGAGTAGATTCAAAATAATAGACGATCAGACATGCACTGGTTGCCACAAGTTTCCAGGAACCCTAGAAGACATTATTTTTAGCTGTGAAGTGTACTGTGTGTGTGAAGAATACAACTTCCAACGATTAATTCTTGCAACTTGCAAGCGAGCTTTTGATGAACTATAACTTTTATATATTAACAAATGTCGAATCCCGTCTAATTATAGTACTCTTTGATCGAATCCCGCCGCCTATACGTGTTGCTACAAAAAAAAGTTTGCCATATCCCGCTATATAATTATATCAATAACACTCTTGGAAAATATTTAAAAAAAAGAAGGTGATGAAGATACGCCAAAAGAAGATCTATCAACATTTCATAAAATATGAGCAAGATATATTATAAAGATTTGGCATAAAGGCCTCGTAGCCATGCAATAAACAGTTAAAAAAAAAGAAGTGTTTTGGTTGGGCTGCTGCTGTCACATCAAATCAGGGCTGCATTCCGAATTGCGCTGTAATAGATTTGAGTGGGCTTAGACCCGTTCCGAGTTAGCGTTAGCGCGATAACGATGTCCATTGAATCGTCATAGATGACGTCATGACACGCGCCATCTTGCGATAACGCCGACTACGCCCTAATCACGGTGAGCGCTGTCATAATTGATAGTTGTGCTTGTGCTGTTTTGTAATTTGTCATTTTCGATTTTGTAGTTTTGGCTACAGTAAAATAATCGCCAGCTAACCAAAGAAGAAGAAATTTGTGGTGTACACTAACAAATACTGTAATCCGACCATGAGTTTTCAAGTGAATATAGCAGACGAGCCAAACAGGCTACAAATTTCTGTCATGCTCAAATCAGAGCAATACGAGAGGTAGTGTCAATGCGTTGAACTTCTTTTTAACACGCTTTTATTGGCTTGACTAATCTCATAACTCTACGTTAATGTTCTGACTAGGATCTTCAGGATAAAAAAAAAAACTGTTGTCTCGAGACTTAATAACTAAAAAAACACGCTTTAATGGCAGACGAACTGAAAAGTAGAAAAGAGTGTTTGTGTTACTGCAATATTAAATCCATCAATCGATTATCATAATTAATTTAGATTTAGATTAATATAAATATTAAGATATTTTAACAAAAAATCAAATAAAGTTAAAAAGCTTGGGGCTTAATTATATTTTCATAATAATTCTGATATTACAAACAGTAACTAATAAAAATAATGTTCCTCACATTCGATATCAATCACCCCACGCTTTTTCACTTGATTTGATCTCATTCTAAATTAATTATGATAATCGATTGTTGGATTTTATATTACAGTAACACAAACACTCTTATACTTCAAATAATTTTCTACTTTTTAGTTCGTTTGCTATTTAAAAGCGTGTTTGTTTAGTTTTAAAACTATAATTCTTTCGCCAGGTTTGGGGTCATGCACTGACTTAATATATTATAAGCTGTCATAATCGTGACATTTATTTTGGAACGCAAATGATTAATGCGAGCGTTGTGAGCGATCAGCTATTATTTTCGAATTCGGAATGTACCCCTTGTCAATTTGTCAAACGCTTTTTCTCACAAAGTCACAATTCTCTTTCTCATTCTCACGTTAAGCATAAGACCATAGACTTAGAGTAGGTATGTTAACTTGTTAAGACCATTCAATGTATCCTCCCATTAAATGTACTCTGTGGTTAAGACGTCGTTATGTGTAATTTAAAATCCAATGTTTTTTCATGTTTCTCTTATAACAATAAAATGGTATTCAAATTAGTGAGAATTGATACGCAGGAGCCTTGTAAAATACAGCTGACGATCGGCAAACATGTTATTGGACGAGGGAAGTTTCTTCACGTAAGTTGTCTATAACAAAAACGTTGTTTTTCTTATTTTAATGATTACTAATCGGGATTTAGCCTTGAAAAGTAGTTTTCATAACTTTTTACATTTACCTTAATTATAGAAATAGGCAGGTAACAGATCTATTCCTTTTATGAGTTATCGGACATTGCTCATTATTAAAATCAACTCAGCCTAATAAATATTTTGTCCTGTTTGTCTGCTATAGAATGATGAAACAGATAAAAGGGTATCGCGAAACCATGCAGAGCTTGAGGTAACACCTGATACTGTTAGTCTTAAATCGGTAAGTAAATAATCAAGTTTTTATTTCATGCTTCGCCTATTATTTGCCTACCATATCAGTCAAAATTATTTTTGCCATTTTTAGTTACATCAAAACCCATGTTTCTTCATGAAGAAGAGCATAGAAACGCATTTATTACATCAGGACACCACGGTTTGCCTCTGTCATGGTGACAAATTTGGTCTCCTACCTGACCATTTCTGGTATGAAGTCCTACATTGCCCCGATCAGGATTATGCAGAAGAAAGAGCTACCATCTCTGAAACTACTGAGAATGGGGTACATAATGATGAAGAAGATAGAATGGATATGGCTCAGACTGAAGAAGTAAGGAAACAGGATAATGTCACTCCAGGTGTCAGTGCAGTTGCTGAAAGAGAGGATAAAACAATAAATTTTGATGATGGTGAGGAAGAAGTGGATCCAATCAGATCTGCATCACCATCATTGTTGAGTAAGAATGCTGATCTATGCTACTCATCTTCACTTGCTCTTTATTGTAGCTATTATTATTATTCATTCTAATCCAGATAAGTTATTTATTTCATTTTAAAGAAAGCTTACAAACTTTTTACATAAGGAATGGAATGTTTTTAATTACTTCCGCATGTTAAGTATCTTAAGGGGCCGACGATGTGCATTGTGCACATTATAGAAATTCGAGGCCAGATTCGGAATATTGCTATCTCTGTTTGACAAAAGAAGGGAGTGAGGGACGCGGTGCGCATCCGTGTGTGTGTGACCGTGTGAGTTAGATAGATAGCTACTATGAGCTGTACTGTACTAACTGTACCTTCCATTCATTTGTAATGACTCTGAAGATATTTATATCTATTAATTAGGTATGTTCGTGTTTTGCTTGTTTTTGTTGACGACTTTGGGGAATTGTTTGTAAATCTACAGACTAGTAATGCGTTTTATGGAAAAAAATATATAATGCTGGTATCTCAACATAATTATAAGAATATTTCGACATCTAGGCCTTGTAGAGAAAATCAAGAAAAGTACCTATATGCTGTTGGTGTTCTTGAATAAATTATATAAGGTATTACTTATGATACTTATACATCGTCATTGCGCGTGGTCGCGCGAGTAAGCGATGCGACAAAAACTGTACCCTAATTGCGTAATACGCAATCAATCGGAATCTGAATCGTTTTGAAACAGATTGCTAATACATTGCTTCAAAAGTTCTATAAAAATATCTGCTCTACAATTTTACTAACGCAATGAATGTTGTTGAACTGTCAAAATACAACAGATTAGTGGTAAGCGTGTTACGCAATTAGGCTCTTGGTGTCCTAATTGATCATCGCGCGAATTGACGACGCGACGAAATAAAATGGCTTCCAGCCGGCCGGGCCGGCATCGGCAAGGCGATAGGGGCGCGGGCGCGGTGTCACGCTGCGCCGACGCGATTCGCGCGAATTTCAATTAGGATACCTATTCGAATTCAGTATGTTTGATCGCGCGTTCGTACGAGCTAAGTTCGCACGAACATTTTGATCGCGCGACAGCGTCGTGCGATTGTCAGTTAGGACACCTATTCGAGTTCAATATGTTTGATCGCGCGTTCGTACTAGTAAAATTCGCGCAAACCTGCGATGATCGCGCATTCGCGTTCAATTAGGACGATGCCTTGGGGGAACCGGCCAACGTTGTACGTCGAGTAAATACAAATTATAGGGATATATATAATTTATACCCTTGGTCTCCTCTTTAAAAAAACTAAGGCTTCTTCTGTCTTATTTATGTACTTATTACTTTTACTAAACTAAAAATTGTTACTAAATGTATAAATAATGAATGTACAAGTCAAATAATAAAAGTGTCAAATAAAAAAATATTCCACAAAATATCTATTTACGTGATACGAGTATATCAATAACACCGTCCTGAGCTAAGAACAATAAAAAAAAAGGATTATGAATAAATATTTATTTTGTTATGTTCTTCATAAGTATTGCTAATACCATTGTTATTGTTGATTCATCTATTTAAAAAAAAACGAAACGTAATAAATTCGGACAAGTGTCCTTGAGATCATTTTTTCGCGCACTGGATCTTCAACGCACTGCTTAGCGCCGAGAGTTGAAAATCCAACAGTGTGCAGCACTCTGTTGTAATTCTCAATGCTCGGCTCAACACCGAGAGTTGAAAATGCAGTACGTGATAAAATCCCGCCTCGAGATATTTACGAGAACATGGTCTATAGAAACGCAACAAACAAAGCTCCATACGTAGGTAGATAGGTAGGTAAATACTAATTTATACTAAATATACTTAGGTACCTAGTAGTGTGAAACTCAAACGAAGAAACTTTACAGTAATATAGCTTATACATCAGAATAACACATAGACTATAATTTATAAAGATTGTGTGATTTGTCTATACTAATATTATAAAGATGAAAGATTTGATTGTTTGTTTGTATTGAATAGGCTACGAAACTACTGGACCAATTTGAAAAATTGTTTTACCAGTAGAAGCTGAAATTATCTCTGATGAAAACAGGCTACTTTTTTTTTCGAAATCCACCCGAACTAAGTCGCGGAGAAAGTGCTAGTACATAATGATAAGTATAAAGTAAGTCGGAAAAAATCCAGCCTTCTGAGAGCTATCTTGTCGTGCGCTGTCTAAGCCGTATGGTGTTCGTGTAGACGTAGTACACGATGATAATGTATCGTGGGATTGTTTGTCATAAACAATTCTAAATAAAAGTCCGCGACAGCATACCTCTACATTTTATGTGGAAGCTAGTATAGCCAAAATAGTGAGCCATAAATGAATTGCTTTTATCAAACTCAAACTCAAAGCATTTATTTCAAATAAACCAATTATAGGCACTTTTGAATTGTCAAGGTCGGTCGGTCAGAAAAATGAAGCTAGTTGCCCATTCCAAAGCGTAGTAGGTACCTATGGAGAAGAACGGGCAAGAAACTCTTTTAAGACACTCTTTTAAATCAAATTATGTTTACAATAGATTGGTTACATCATTCATGTTGAAATTATGCATGTGAGAACGATGCAGAACGTTATGATTTTACAATCCACATTTTAGAGTATTTAGTTAACTCTCATCAAAATTAATACCTTTATCGCTTTTGGTGTTTGATGTAGATAAACTTTGTCTTTTACACTTAATAATTTGGACGGATTGTTCAAAAGTTACCACTATCCGAACGGAGGATACCGCGCGCAGAGCGGGGCTTTGATGTTTCACGGCTAATCCGCTGAACTGTGTTTCCAGCCTGGGAAAGTAGCCTATGTACTTATAGGCTACTTTTCATCAACACTCCACATGGGCGAAGCCGCGGGCGGAAGCTAGTAAGAAATAACGTTAGAAAAGTCCGTATTGTAATGTTACGTATCAACATTTTTATCAAATTTTCTGCATTATTGTGTACTACAACAATTTCCTTGTTTTATTTTTGTAATATTTATTTTCTTAAATTGCATAGTATTTCTCACACATAAAATTAATGTTGACTTCGTAATTGAATTACACAAAGAAAATTTCAGTTGATGTATCAATGGTTAGGTTACTCGATACCAAATATAAGGCCAATCTAAATCCAAGTTCACAGCATATATAAGTCAACAGTGTCAAAAATATTACAATACAATTATGCAAATAAATACGCACGCCCAGGACAATAAAGTAATCGTCTAACACTGACAACAAACACGGAAAAGCCCGGCGCGCGGCGGGCAAATTGCGGTAAATCGGTTATGTGTGTGCTTGTGGGAGCGATACACATCTACTACCCTGAGCAGTACGACCACGCACACATTGACATTTGCTTGACGCGATAGCACTACTAGCTATTGAAAAATTTTGATGTGTTCCGTAATACCAAAAATAACGAATGAAAACTTAATCTTTTTTTTTTCGACTTTTGCAACAAGATAATAAAAGCATTTTTTCTAATACAACAACATTACAGATATTGTTGTTTATAGTACAGAAAAAACGATAAGAAAACATGTGATTTACGCTGTAAAAAAGTGCGAAATCCAATTAGCTTAAACTTCATTTCAGATAAGTATTTTGCAAAAAAAAAGATTCTGGAACCTAGATAAATACTGTCTTAATCCGAATATAAGCATAATGGAAATATGCTTAAATTGCAAATGGTTTCGGTATTACGTTTGTATGGACAATTCAGATGTCGCCCTGCTCTTAACAAGTAATTTCCTTTCAGTAGGGTTAGCCATACAGCAATTTGCAAGCTAAAGAATCAGCTTGTTCTTTTTAAAAGAGCTTTTTCTTCTAATAGCAATTTGCTTAAAATAAACTCATCTAAGACAATAGCTTTTTGGACAGCTTCACAATTTTTCATCATAATATGTTTTTATTATAGAGCTAAATATGTTATGCATAATTTAAATATAGCTGCTGAAGAGGATGCTGTAAAACAAGTGACTGCTGAGCCAGAAACAGTAGAACACTTCACCACTAAACAAGAACCTGTTGACCAGGATACTGAATCCTATGACCCACCAGCCCAAGTGCCAAGAGCTGATGATTCAAGGTCTCCAGCAAAAAGAGACCATACCTCCACTGAATCCAGTCCTATAGATGTGAAAAAAGTGAAATTGGAGCATGTTGATGCCGGGGATGCAGCAGCAGGACCAAGTAATGGTCAACAGGTAAGATAGTGCATGAAATTATGTAAGTTTGGTTTTCATCACTTCATTATCATTTGAAAATAAATCTTGGGAAAACTCGATCATCTACAACAAAACAATATTATGTTGTAGATTTAGTTTTATTTGTTAACTCAGCTTGTGCTTTATAATCTTAATTACCATTTTCCTCATGAATTGGCTTCCTCTATACCAATTCTCACAGAATATTGGTAACCAGCAGGTAACTGTTGAAAATTATATGTGCGAAATTTAATAAGTGTATACTCACTAACATGCCATGTTATAGCAAAATAAATATTTTATAATATTTTTATATTTATTTGTTTATAATATCTTACAACAAATACTCGTTTTATTTGATTTTTATATTGCAGAATACATTTTTCTGACTTTTTGTCTGTTCTAAATCAATTTGTTTTCTTTCTCTTTTGAAATGAACTACGTGTTCAATAAATAATAGGTAATGGGCTAATAGGTATTTGCAAGACTTGCGAGACTCAAGTATTTAAAGAAAATAATGTCTTTTGATTAACACTATTTAACAGGCTTCGTCGGACACCAACGGCAAAGACGAAATTGCTGCGCCTGCGTCGCCGGCGAAACCTGCACCACTTCCAAGAGAAAGGTGTATTTATGGAGTCAATTGTTATAGGTAAGTTACGTGACTTAGAAAAAACTTCTCTAAGATAGGAATTATAATATTGATAATTCACAATAAATCTCCGGTAATTGTTCGTCATCATAACTTCGTCCATAATTGCACAAATAAAACCTTCGGTTTCTCCAAAGAGGTAACCGAAACGTAGCCAGGTCACGGACGCTAGAAGATCTACATCGGGTCCATGTAGGGCCCGGAAAAAGCGTCCGTGAAGCTCCTTACTCTGCCATACTTCCATGCGATCATTAGTGTCAAGCACTACAGGTTTGCGCCAGTTCTCTTTGGCCAAGGAGAGCGGGGTGAGGCCCTTGTCCACCGCGACCACATCACGATGCATCCCCACGTCGGCTTCTAGGAAATATTCCCTGAGACTGCATATCTCGCGATTGTGTAGGGTCTTAGCGTTTAAAAAGCCTCGACCTCCACACTTTCGCGGGATATACATTCGGTTTGCAGTCAGCAGTGTGCGGACCCTCCTATCCAGAGCATCGAGTTCGGTCTGAGTCCATTTGAGTATGCCGAAAGAGTACATCAAAACTGGTATGACCCAACCGTTAAAGGCGCGCACCTTGTTTCCGCCTGACAGAAGACTATTTAACACTTTCTTCAGGCGGCCAAAGAAGCGCTCCTTCAACGATTGCTTCATGTCAGTACCATTGATGCCCGACGCTTCCGACATACCCAAATACTTATAGGTTTCGGATGCGGAGAGGGCTTTAAGGTTTATGGAATCCGAGAGTTGGGTTCCCACGGATTCCACAATCTCCCCTCGCTTTACATGCATGACCGCACATTTGTCCACACCAAAGTTCATCCTGGTGGCGCTACTGAAAGTTTCAGTTACTTTCAGTAGCTCCATTAGTTGCAAATTGTTGGGGGCAAAGAGTTTTAGATCATCCATGTACAGAAGGTGAGATATAACCTGACCACCTCTCCTCAGCCGATAGCCTAGACCTGAATCCTCCAGCAGTGTGCTTAGAGGATTCAAGGCTAAGCAGAACCAAAGCGGGCTCAAACTATCGCCCTGAAATATGCCTCGCTCGATCCTTATCGGCTCGCTATTCCTCAGGATATTCCGACATCCTGGATAGCGAAGGACCGTCCTCCATCGCCCCATACATGCCATCAAGAAGGTGCGCAGAGTTGCATCTACTTAATACAACTCCAGCACCCTCATGAGCCACGTATGTGGCACCGAGTCATAGGCCTTCTTGTAATCTATCCAACATGTCGACAGATCCTTTCGGGAACGTCGAACCTGTTGGCTAATGGCCATATCAATGAGGAGTAACTCCTTAGTACCGCGGGACCCGTTCCTACATCCATTTTGAGAGGCAGACATGATGGAGTTGGTGTCTATATGTTTGTTAATTTTAGCTCTCAAAATGGATGTAAGCACTTTATAGACCGTCGGTAAACACGTGATTGGCCTATAATTTTTGGGTTCCGCGGTGCTACCTGATTTATGGAGCAGGTGGGTAACTCCTGTTGTTAGGAACTGGGGTAGCGAACCAAACTCCAAAGCCGTCTGGTACTGGGCCGCCAAGCGAGCGTGCGATCTTGTAAACCATTTAATCCAAAAGTTCTGCAGCCCGTCCGGCCCTGGTGACTTCCAGTTAGGTAACGGACGGACTGCACGAGCTACATCTTGGGGGCAGATGGTAATAGCCCCCATTTCTGGTATTGGATTGCAGGCTCACTCGACTTCCCGAGTCCAGTCACCTTCGGTGTGACTGACAGGCACCGACCAGATACTTCGCCAGAAAGAACACATGGCATCATCATCTGGCAGGCACGTGCCAGCCACACTTTGGTTCGGTCGCTCCCAACCCCTATAAACCCACCTTTCATCGCTCTGGAACGTGCGATTCTGAGTGTATCGCTCTACTCGCCGCTTATACCTACGAATACGGTTAGCCCATGCATACACTTTCTGCTTCAGGAAGTCGATGCGCTCTGTGACGCGGGACAGATAGTTCTGAGAGCTAATATCAGTCCCTGAGAACGCCCGCCTCACAAAGCGCATCACTCTTGGACGAGTATTGCCGTCTCTGAAGCAGATTAGTTTGCCGATGAGCGCTCTGGCCCCACCAATACGGTGCTCAATTCTGCACTGCCAAGCTGGTACGGTTGGTTTCGGTCGCGTAGCTCTACAGTCATTGGTAAATTTGACGTGAGCTACACGACATGCCGCTACAGCCGCGCAGTACAGAATTGAATGAGTATCGGTGAGGTCTTCGCAGTCATCAAAATAGTTTGATAACTGCGAATCCAGGAGCGCCACCAGCGCCCTATTTTTGTTATGCATGGGCAAACGAGGTAAGCGTGGTCTAAGTTCGGGCGACATGAACCGATATTCCCGAATCGCACACTCCAAAGCACTCCTCAATTCCTCATTGCACTGGGTACTTACGTTTGTAGCCCTATCATCACTTCCTTCGTCAGCTTGATTTGTGTTGGACTGTGATAGTACCTCAACAGTCTGCGACGGGGGGGCGATGACATGGCTACTCTGCATTTCACTTCGCAGGTGATCAAGCACAGTGTCATCCAACATATGATTACGTTGGATGACCCGCACCTGATCCGACAGTCGTTGTGCCGAAACGTTGACAGCTGGCTCAAGCACCTAAAAAAGAGAGAGCATCCGAACACGGTACGCGGTCAGATTGTTGCCCCCCTCTGTAGCCCCATAGTATGAGCGCATGACGTTTTCATTGATGGATCGTGTCCATCTCATGCGCTGCACACTTCCGCCGGGAGCTGGGACCCTATCAGAGGCCGGTGGGCCTCGAGGTCCTAAGCCGTCCGGCGGTGGCGTCGTGGGCGGGGAGAAATACTCGTCGCTCGAGCTCGACGCAACTACCGCGGCCGGTGTCGTCACAGCGATGAGTCCGGAGGTGGTGGGCGTGCTCGACGTGCGGCTGATCTCGTCAACATTTCTTCATTTTTGGTTTCTTATTCAGTGATGTTTTACCGGAGGTGACATCTGTAATGTCACCTCCACATGTCATGTTATTATTGTTATTATTAGTTTATTTATTTATTCACTCTAAACATACAAATATCCTTACAGGCTAGACCCAATACGATATTCTTCATCTCTGATGCCTTTATATCTCGATGGTGTTCGCATTGACTACACCGAAACCGCTAAAGATCTGGGTTTAGTCATTGACTCCAATCTTTCTTGGCGTGCTCAGGTCAATGAGGTCAGCTGCTGTAAGATTGTGGAACTCACTACCGCCTAGCATTCGTGATTTAAAAACTATTTCTCTATTCAAATGTCGATTATAAGAACATTACCTCTCCTCTTAACTGTGAGTATTTATGTTATGTTTTTATATATAATATATATGTTTATTTATATATTTATTGCATGCATTATGTATTTGCGTTATTATAGTTTTAGACTTCACATTGTTCATATTTTTCTCTTCTTGTTTTCACACACTATTGTCTACATTTCTTTTTCAATTCTCCTTTCGCAGGTCTGCTGGAAGAAATTTCTTAAGAAATAAGCAGTACCTTTGTACTCAAATTGTAATTATGTCGTGTCCCTTTTCATTTTACTGTGTGTACATAAATAATGAAATAAATAAATAAACCTGTTATAAAATAAATGGTAGAACCGGACACAAAGACAAAATGAAATTAACCAAAATACAATTAATGCTATTTAAAAGAAAAACTAACTGAATGGCAATTATTATTATATTGCCAAATAATACTCAAGATATGGCCGTTGCCGTTGATAAAAGGGTATTGTTCGGATTATTATTATGAACGAATGAATGAAATGCTCGGTGCATGCCCAGCGTGATTTGACCAGACCCGATTAATTGAATGAGCCCCAAGATTCGCACGATGCCCTGAAGCCTCATGCTTCATGGTGCTACAAGGACCATTGCATATCAAGGAATAGACCGGGAGGGGCTTTAATGGTAGGGAGGACGTGCCCTTAGTGTAGGCAGGAGTGTGAGTAAACCGAGTATGCACCCTAAGTTAGCATTGGACTAGTGGAGCGACGGTGATATTAATGGGAGGGCCTGAATCAACTCGGCTGCAACGCCAATACAAGATGTATTATCGTTGCAGCCGAGTTGATTCAGTTCGAGCTTCATCGGTGATTTTTTTCTCGGCTTTTTTCTATGTCCTGTTCTGCTGTGATAAATGTTGCTATTTTCACTTTTCAATGTCTTCGTTTGAAGTCTCGCTACTAACCGTTTCCGGTTTTTGTATATCACATTAGCAGCGTTCATGATCTTCCACCGTGTCCATGTTGTTATTTGTAATATCCTAAAAATAGAAAGGGCACTCACAAAAAACTCTCGGTTGCAGCACTTTTGAACTTAACAATGGTTTTGGGACACTGAGACTGACCTTTTTTTTATCGCCTGACCTTTTTGTCGACTACCTGGCACGGATCTCGTAAGCTTGTTGCTACAGAATACAAACTTTTGGAAACACTACATTCATTTTATAGATCACTTATTCACACTCACAAAGAAGAAAACACTGTTTTGGTTCGGTCACTAAATGTTTTGGACTTCCATAAACCCTCGCCTGCCATAGATCGCACTAAAGGGTGCGACAAAGATAATATAAAAAAGAGATTCGGGTGCCCGGCGTGTAGTGTAATTGGTTAGTTGCTAGTCAAGGCAATAAGTGTTATGGGAAACACTTTTTCTACGAAATCTAAATTGATAACATTCCATGTGTAAATAAAAACCTATGTAAATAAAGCTGAAAGTAAAAACTCAGTCCCCCAGGCTTACTTAGCCTTTTTTGGAACTTAACAATTATAGCAGAATGAATTGATCTTACCAGATTCAGGGCTTAGAATCCTTTGGCCGACAGGCAGTTCCTCGCACGTCGCACTGGCTCGTGCTGTTGAGATCAGGTGCACAGTACAAAGAATTTTATTTCGCGACACAAGCATCGTGAGACTTCGTAGTGAAAGGTTGTTCAGATTATAATTAGAATGAAAAGTACAGTCTTCAAGAATATATAGAGGATAAGTTGTTAGTTATATAATAAAATAAAAAAAGCCTTGATTCTACCAATGCATCAATAACACTTTTATAAATAATCGTTATTATTACTATAGTACAATATAATAACATAAAGTACAATTTAAATATTTATTAACTAACGTTTATAGATTCATTATTTTATTATCTAATTCATAATTATTAACAGGTTAGTGATGTGATATAAGCTTTGTTCTAGAAATATTCGTACGCCATATTATGTCAGGATATGCTGGAACCAATATTGAAACATGAATTTGTGGCATATTTTAATAAATAAGTATATTTGATTGGATTTGACTTATCCAGTCAGCTAGGAAATGCCGGCCGCATCTAGTCTTACAGCTTTGACCTAACTGACTTGTACAAGTGTCTTAGAAGATCTACATACTTACAAAAAGAAACATTTAATTTAATTCCAGACGTAATCCTCAACACGCGGCGCAGTTCAGTCACCCTAGCGACTCCGACTGGGGCGCCGGCGAGCGCGGCGTGTGTCCGTACGGCGGCGCGTGTCGGCGGGCGCACCCGCGACACTGGGACACGCACGCGCACCCGCCCGGCACGCTGCCGCCCCTGGCGCGTCTGCCGCGTCTGCCGCCCGCCCAGCTAGGGCCTAGACCAGGTGCGAATGGAAAGCCGTCACCTTCTGCGAGGCGCGTGAGGGAGAGAACCTTGCGCCCTCTTGCGCGGGCTTACTGACGGCGAGCAATGGGTAACTCGCCGTCCGGTAAGGACCAGGCCCGGGTCGACGGCGCTGGATTCCACGCGCGCCTCAAAGAGTTGTCAATACTATGTGTCAGTGTCCGTTAGGGCCGATGCCTGCCAGGGTCGCGGGTTGTTCGAAAAAAAAAACCGTGGCCCTGGCACAGGCAACTGAAGGAAGACCGGTGGGTTTTAGTCAAACATGGTAAAAGTCTAAAACGCTCTCCCGCTCCACCCAGATCGAAAGAAGTCCATGATTTATTCACGATGATGATTTCCCACCCAAAAAAAAAGACCAGGTGAATATAATGTAGAAACGACCTATTCAGTAAAAATCTCAGCGTGAAAACTTAGCTTGAATTGCGCTGTCAATAGTGACAAACTAGTATTCCCTATTTTTATAGTTAATAGCGACCCGCCCATTCTACGCAAGGATACAATCTACTGAATTGGCGACATGTCAAAACATCGAGACTTCATTTGTTCTTTGTTTCCCATCGGAATATACCATACAAACTGTCATGCTCCTTTCCCCTAAAGGAGTTGAATAGGGCATAAAATTTTGAATTTAATCTGAAAAATCCTTCCGTAGTCCTCACTTTTGTTAACATGGAACTCTTATGCAAAATTTTCTGCTTCTAGATCAAGTCAGTGAATGAATGATTTTTTGATTATTATTGAGTAGATATACCAGATGACGTCTTGAAAGAAAATAGGGTATTTCATGTGAACCTAGTAGAGGCTTATGGCATAGTTTTTTTTATGACATTTTAAGTACTACACTCGCGAGCAAAACTGTGGAGTCACCTACTTGTGATTTACTACGAGCGATCTTAAGAAATAAATTACTAACGGAGGTTAATGAAAACGGTACCATTTTAAAGATTATACTGTAACCTTTAAATTAATACCATAATCATATCAATCAGACGCGTATTTTAGGAGCTGTCCTGGTTTAAGTGAAGGAGTAAGAAAAAAAGACATGTTTCATAACTCGGTACCCCGTATAAAAGCGCTTCTGAAAGAGTTCTGAGGAAACATACGTTTCCCGGGAAACAGGCCTTCAGCGAACAGCAAAGCTTGACAATGCTTGATGTCATTTACAATTAACAAAAACAAAACTGGGCCGAGATGGGAGCCTTGATGGACTCCAGAGTGTACATGACATTCGTAATAGACTTATCCATTGACAGCAACGAAATGAGAGCGATTTATTAGATCGCGAACCACCTCAGCAGCGATCCGTGGACACCACTAAGCTCAAGTTATGCCATCCACTTGTACCCGTCCGTGTATAAATCAAAATCAAAATATTTTATTTCACATAAACCTAAATGGGCACTTATGAAACGTCAGATTCTAGGTGCACGGTTCCAATTGGTCGTTTCCTATGGAGAAGAGCCGGCAAGAAACTACATGGTAACTCTTGTAGATTGCGTCGACTTTGTATCTGTCATCGAGCGCTTCAGATATGTCGGATAAATATCCGACAAGATCAGTCTCGGTACATCGCAAAACTCGGAATCCGTGTTGGCAGTCGGAAAGCTTAGCATAGCATAAGCATAGCATAATCAGCCTATTATGTTCCCACTGCTGGGACACAGGCCACCTCTCTGTGAGAGGGAGTGGGCTGTAATCCACCACGCGAGCCCAGTGCGGTTTGGTAGATGTCACATGTCTTCGAATTTTTGGTTCTAAGATGCAAAAACCACAAACTACTAGGAACTCAAAGTGGTCACACATACCGATACGAAACGCGAATTTGTTTTATACTATGCATAGATCATATCCTTGGGACTTAGGATGTTGCTGGCTGGTCATCCACAACATAACAAGCCAAAGCAGAGGACTGAATAGAGAGAAAATTGCATTATTTTGTGCTGCCAAGTTATTGTTATTACTTGTATCACAGTGCCGTGTAGTAGCTGTACCTACATCCCAAGGTTCAGTCTATGATTCTTTGCTGATGCTAATATGGGTCTAGGTCCATCTAAACCATCTGCCTAGCATACTATGTTGGGCGCGTCTTCTAGTCTGTGCAGCTGAACACCAGTATTTTACATGGAGCGACAACACAGTTACTGGGTTAGCAAAATATTTTATTTCACATAAACCTACATGGGCACAAGAAACGTCAGAATCTAGGTGCACGGTTCCAATTGGTTGATTCCTATGGAGAAGAACCGGCAACAAACTCCATTGTTACTATTTTAAAAATATTTGACTTACAATGTTTTCTAATTATAGTGTTAATAGGTATGGGAGGACAGTGTATGTCTGTCAACAAGTTCCATATGTTTAACAAAGGTCTATAAATTTACAGTCTAGAAGGCCTACAACGTTCTCACATTTACAAAATATAAAAGAATCTAATAAAGAAAAATAAAACAAAATAAACCAAATGACATGATTGCCATTTCAACTGTAACACAAATCTGAATTAACATGCTGTCCACAAAATCCACTAATGAAGAGTTGGAATTAAAATTGTAGGTAATGTTACGTCAAAGAGTTAGGTATGTGAAATATTAATATCTAATAATAAAAAAAATAAACACTGTTATTTGGGAGCAGTTACTAGAATTTTACATAGTGTTGCCGTTTATGAAGTACCAGGGAAGCCACAAGTGCAGAAGGAATTATTGCCAAACCTCCTTGTCTTTGACGTAGTCTTTAATCTTCTAATAAGACTAAGATGACACGTTTGATGTGGGTTTTGAACTTTCCATCGCTAAGTTCTGTAACCGACTTTGGCAACTTGTAATAAAAGCGGATTCAGTTTATCAGAAATAATAGAATACCCCTTGGTAAGACTGGTGGTCAGACTTTCGGGCTTCTGACGAACCGTTCCGAAAGTCAAAGATCAACGAATAACAGCCGGGACCTACGGCTTGACGTGCTTCCCGAGGCACGGAGGGGTCTTGGTATGTAAAGATGGTCACCCATTCACGGACTAACCGCGGCCAGCGTAGCTGAACCTGATCTACGCGTCTGTTATTACTTAATCACAAGCCCTTCAGGTACATCGAAATATAATTACAAATGTTTTTTTTTATGTCCAACAGGTATGCAAGTAGTCCAACGCCACGGCAACGTCTACTACATAAACGCACATTCCGTAAACTTTTACGACGACCATTTCCAAGTAGAAGACTCAGATGGCGATAGTGTTGACTACGATTACGAATTTTAAATCGATTACTAAATTGATCGATATTGAATCATGTTTGTGAAAAGAGGAGTTATTGGTAAGTGTTCTGTTTTTAAAGTGAGATTAATTTAACCAGGTCAAAGACGGAAAAGGAGGCAAAGGAATGAATCTGTTAGTGATGATGATGATGTCGAAGATTCTCCTGTCTGTAGTCTCATAGTTATGGGAAAGAGAACCCGGAAAACTGTTACTAGGCAGGATTGGAGTGGCGCGGAATCGGGCGAAGAGATGGATCCCTACGGGACAGATGAATCGGACGAATGGCAACCACCCAGTGACGTCACGACGAGCCAAGATTTCTCGCAAGATTTATGAGTGCTAGGGAATACCTCAATATACGTTATTTTTTCAAAGAACTTCTTGCGTTTTTTTTTTATTCAACTTAACATAACATCACGCCTTGTTTCCCCGAAGGGTTGGGCAGAGGTGTACCTATGGTACACCCACATTTCGCCAGTTCTGTTTTTTAAGTCCTATGTAATAGGGGGCGAGCCTATTGCCATCAACCGGGCACAAATCCAGACATCGGGCTGCTACTGAGAAATTCCAGTTAAAAAACCTAATAACACGTTGCCCGACCTGGGAATCGAACCCAGGAATCAGGACCTCATGCTCAGCAGTAGCGATTCGCGACCACTAGATCTACGAGGCAGTTAATAATAGTTAAAGGTAGGTAATTTAATTCAACTTCAAACTAATAGATTATTTCATTTTCGGAATGATGAATGGGATGATACTAAGCTTGGGCCAGTTTTTTGGCTGATGATTTATTTATTTGATAAAAAGAATACCAACATATACATTGGTTTACAATAGTATTTAGGAAAGGTAATACTGCAAATGTGTACCTATCACAAATTATAGAGGACATAAGATTTAAAAAGAAAATACATTGAACAGACAGACACTGTTTATAACCTTCTTTTGTGTTTACAAGGCAAAAGAAGAAATCAATGACACAAAAATACAAAAGAACTTAATTGTTTATTGAAGCTTAACTAAATAAAACTGAGAAATCAGATCAGGCGATAGATCAGGTTTTGCACGGGATTTGGATAATAATTATCAATTAATTAGAAGCCTGTGATGTGCTATTGCAGGGCAAAGGCCTCCCTAGTATCTTTGTATAATAATACTTATTAAACAACTTCCCGAAGCTATTCTTTAATTTAATTGTCAAATAACGGCTATGAAGAATGAATCTACGAGGGCGGGTCAATAAGTCCGTGACTTTTTGAATTTCTGACCTCTTTACTGAAAAAGCAACACTACTCCTGTCAACAGGCATCTGTCAGTTGACTCCTGTCAAAATTTGAACTTGCTGCGTCAGTTAGTTTGTGTTTGACAGCTATATTTATCAGACTACCCATTAATTTGAGGAAAAAATGGAAAAAAGTGAATTTCGTATGCTTATTGCATTATTTTTTGCGAAAAAAAACCATTACCGAGACCAAGGCTAAGCTTGATAAATACTATGGGAACTCTGCACCATCGATTTCAGTGGTAAAAAAGTGGTATACTGAATTTCGTTGTGGCCGTACAAGCACTGAAGATGCCGAACGTCCTGGACGCCCAGTTGAGGTCTCTTCACCCGAAACAATCGAAAAAATTCACGATATAGTGTTGGCCGACCGAAGATTGAAAGTGCAAGAGATTGTGGAAGCCGTAGGGATTTCGCATGGCTTAGTGGTTTCAATTTTGAATGATCACTTGGGCATGAGAAAGCTTTCCGCAAGATGGGTGCCGCGTTTGCTCACAGTCGACCACAAACGCAATCGTGTAACAACTTTACAGGAAGGTTTGGCGTTGTTTAATCGCACTATGGAGGAGTTTTTGCGCCGTTTTGTAACCGTGGACGAAATATGGATCCATCACAACACACCAGAGACCAAACGACAGTCAAAACAGTGGGTTTCTAAGGGTGAATCGGCGCCAAAGAAGGCCAAGGTGGGTTTGTCAGCCAATAAAGTTATGGCGACTGTTTTTTGGGATGCACGCGGTATAATCCACATTGACTACCTTCAAAAGGGAAGAACAATCAATGGGAAATATTATGCCAACTTATTGGACCGATTCAATGACGATTTGAAAAAAAAACCGACCTCATTTGGCCAAGAAAAAAGTTCTTTTCCACCAAGACAATGCAAGGGGCACACATGTGCAGTTGCCAGGGCAAAAATCCATGAATTGGGCTATGAATTGCTCCCTCATCCGGCCTATTCTCCAGATTTGGCTCCGAGTGACTATTTCTTGTTCCCAAACCTGAAGAAATGGCTTGGTGGAAAAAGATTTGACTCCAATGATGAAGTCATCTCGCAAACAAAGGCCTATTTTGAGGACGTCGACAAATCATATTTTTTGGAAGGGATAAAAAAATTGGAGAAGCGTTGGACAAAGTGTACCTATAGAGCTCAAGGGCAACGTAGTCTGTTGAAAAATAAAACATTTATTTATCAAAAAATCTGTGTTTTATTCCAAAAGTCACGGACTTATTGACCCGCCCTCGTAGTATCCTGATACCGTTGCAACCACAGAGTACACTATGTTGCAACTTTTCTCCAAATTATGACTTCAAAATAAATTTTTTACTAAGAAGAAGGTAAGTACGTAGCATGCCTATTGCTCAGCTAAAAATAATATAAATATAACTATTACCGGTATTTTGTTACGCGATTATTTTTACCCGACTACGGCATACGTGAAGGAACTCGTGGCCGGTTGCCGTGATGCCAATGATTTAAAAGGCTATTTATGTATGTCCCCTCATAACTCTTAAAGTACTCTTCGTATTTTGACAAACGAGGTACCGTTAGAAGCGTCGTGTACTTAAGTTGTTTTACGGGGTAAATATGGCTATAATGACGTCACATAAAATAGCCACTTAAAGCGGATTTATAACGTCACCGAAACCAAATGACAGAACGTGTTTGATATCCCGAGGCAGGTCTAAATGAGTACTTTTGAAAATATATGGATTATCTTTAATTAAAGATACATAAACCCTAAATACACCACAATATACCAATTCAGCCTATCTGTTCTCGCCATTTAGCCATAAGTACGGTCCTCAATAATATCCTTCATCGTCTGTCAGGTTGTGTGGCGCGTCGGGCTCTGCGGGCGGCGCAGCCAACAGTAGCTTCGCGGGCCTCTCCCCGCCGCGCACGCGCAGTGCGTACACCGCCATCTCAACCTTATTCACGTTGGCGCGAGTGGTTGGGAGCTTTCGGCTTAGGAGACGACTTCCTGTTATGCCTGGAATAAGAGTTGAAGCTGTTTTAGTACTTTGGTTAGGTTGCTGGCATTCAGATGGGGCCATTATTGATTTAAACTGTATGTTCTGCCAGTCAATCACTTGTGTACTAGCTAAATTGGGTGTAGGCGAAAGAAGGCTCATAGTGCGATCCAATTTGGAAAAAGTTTGTCCTACAACTCCTAGTGGACAGGGATTAAATGATTGAAATGTTGGTGTCGGGCACAGACTGATATGCAGTTGAAAACCTTGAGTCATCATCATCCTCTTCCTGTAAGTTGCACATATTTAATTATTTCATCTCAGTCTGTCTGTGTTTGGTAATAGTGTTGAATAATGAACAAAATTCATGTTAAGTCTTACCCAAATATCCGGTATACATGTGCCTGACAACATCACAGGCCTGGAAGCACTCCTCACTGTCCCCACTCGATATACTGTTGATGGCTTTCCTCATCAGTTCTCCTGTCAGATCAGCTAAACCCAGCATGTAATCAGATTCTGGCAACATAGTTATCAGAGACCGTTGGTTATCATCATCTGCAATGTCATACTCTAATTCTTTCTGAACTTCTGGGTAAGTAATGATCCTTTTGTCCATCATAAGAGATAGAAGGGACCTGGCTTCAATGTACTCCTGGAATCCAGCTGTGACTGCCCTGGAGTGCAGGTGTGCTGGGCTGTGTTCCATCTCTAAGCCAATGCTTCTGATTGGCCCATTGATTAGCTTCTGAATTCGTTCCTTGGCTTCAGAGAGAGTATTCTCTGATGAATCCTTTCTGAAAATGTGTTATTATGTTAATTCAAGAGTCATACAACAAAGCTACTGTGCCATTTCAATGTATTTTGTAATTAGGTACTTCATCTAATGATATGCTACAATGAGTGACTTTAGCTCTCTATCATGATAGGAAAACTATAACACTAACTCTTATAACAAAAATATCTGTGTCTGAGGAGGCAAAAGTAACCCCATAAATAACTCATTTTGTAACTTACAGGCTAAGAAAGGAATCAACAGACTACACTAGGGTACATAACTCTATTAGGCTGTTTGTACACGGCACCGTTTCTTAAAAGTATGGCGTGTAAACTGCCCCATAAAAAACATGTATCTCAACAAGCTTCCATAGAGATCCATACAACACTGATGACCGTGCCTACACACAGCGAATAAACCGTAGTATTTCAGGGCAAGAAAAACGTGTGTGTTCAAAGGGTCTTAGGGTACAGTGATAGGAAGTTCATTCATACTTCTACACATACAATCTATACTCACGTTATAGGCGAATGTAACAAGAATATGATTCTCTTGCTCTCAATTGTGATGTCGCGCGACAATTTGACGAGTCGCTCATGCCTGTCCTGGCGCTCATTCAGCTTGTTGGCAGCCTGTTTGAAAATAGCAAGCACAGGGCTGTCTGCTGGAAAGGACATTGCAGTCTCTCGGGCAACTGAAGCCAGCGTGTGGTCAGAGTTGTTTGGACCTTTGCGATTGCCGCGGTAGTGTTTTCCTGTTTTTTATTTAAAGTTTAATTATTTATTACGTATCAAACTCAAGAGATTGAAAACATTTAGTAAAATTGTTGGTTATTGCTTATCATAATCCTAACCAATCCTACTAATATTATAAACGCAAAAGTTTGTGAGTATGGATGGATGTTTATTACTCTTTCACGCCAAAACGGCTGAACGAATTTGGTTGAAATTTGGCACACAGATAGACCATGACCTGGCTAAGGACACGGGCTATTTTTCATCATGGATCGAAGGCAATGTCGCGGGCAAGAGCTAGTTCACACATAATTCGCAATAACCAACTATTTGACTAGATATTGCAGAAAACGTACAGCTTCTTGAATAAAACCAATACGATTCCATAATTATTTTTATTAAACTTACCTGGACCAGGCATAGTTGTTATTGTTGTTACAAAATCTCAACTGTTTCTATAAAAATAAGCTGCTTTGTATTATTATTATCGTTGATAAAACTGTCTATAAACTTGCTGATAAATTAAAAATTCCGCTACCTAGCGAGTTTATTTATTTTTGGTACTGTCAAATTGTCAATTTCAATTTCCACAATTGACTTGACTTTTTTTTTTTTTGCTTTTGGCTTCGCACGGTTTGTGCATTCAGCCAATGTCACGTTTAGTTTATTACAAAGGAAACAAAGCTAGGGAAACAAAAATATAAAATAATATTTATATTAAAAATTATAACGGGATAATATAGGATCAGTATTTATAACCTAATGAATATTGAACTAAATAACGAAAAATTACAACATAATAATATTTAATGTAATGAATGAGACTATACATTTATAAACAGGAAAGCTATTTGTACAAAGTAAAGAAAGAATTGAGGTAGGAAAAGGAGTACGGAGGGACAAGAGGTTACTGAGAAAGGATGAACGGTCATATAAGGAACATGAGAAAAAAAATGTGCTCTAAGTCGCCTACGTCTGTGCCACACAGGCAAATGGGGTCGTCGATGATATGAAGTTTGGCAAGATGGGCTGGAGAGCAGACATGACCAAGTCTCATCCGTATTAGAATGGAGGTCTCCATCTTGCCAAACTTTGCCCTGCGAAACCACGGTTTTTCCGGAACGTGTTGTTGATTAATGAAAAATAACGACCTTGCGATTTGCTTCCGATATCCCAAGCTTCCTTCCAGGTTTCCCGAAGAAAAGTTTTTGGTAAAGACTTGAGGTCAAAGTAAAAATTTGTATAAGGAACTAAGTCCCCGCATTGCACCGCATCAACGGCGTGTGTATCAGCCACTTCGTTGCCATGGATTCCAGCATGGGCCGGAATCCACGCAAACTGCAGTGATGGTTCCCTCAGAGATAGTTCTGAACGCAAATTCTCTTATTACATAAATGATTGGCAACTGCGATTTGAGTACGAAAGGAGATTTATTGATGGCTAGCACTTTGAGAATCAGTAAAAATGATAGTTTTTTAAGCTCTAAAACTCGAATATTTTCTATAGCTTTTAAAATGCCGAAACATTCCCCCGTAAAAACAGAAGTCTCAGGTGGCAGTTTTATTTTTAGTACGATGTTGTATTGAGAATGGTAAGTACCAATCCCAACACAACCCCTCGGAGAACGCTTGGCAGCATCCTTAAATATATGGTGGTACTCTAGGTGTTCAGCCAGAAAACGGTTAAAACTTAAATGGCAATTGGGATCTGATTTACTTACACAGTTATATTTTATGATGGGGCTGAATTGTAAACTCTCATAGCTGCTGCTAAATAGCGGAAGTTTATTGGACCGATGAATAGGAGAAGAAAGTGATGGGATTTTTCTATAGCTTACAACTAAACAAGGAGCACGTTTATGGGACCAGTAATCTGAAGATTCAATCTGCAACACTAAAGAGTCCAGTTTAGGAATAAGAGGATGATTTGAGATCTGAAGAATCCGGAACAAATATTTGTCAGATAAAAATTGCAATTTTAAAAATATGCTGGATTTGAGCCAAGTCTCTGCTAAGGCAAAGGCAAAAGGCTCATATTTGTTTAAAATATAAATAACACAACTCTTTTTGTTCACCAGACTGCGGCAGTTCCATTGGATTATTTTGGATGTTTTGTCCATTATGAATGGATTGAGATACATTGAAAGAAGTGGCAACGTTGGACGGTGAAATGTTGAACTGAGAGAGAAGATTGTGTAATGCAGAAAGAAAATCGTTTATGGAAAAACTTGTGTCTTTTTTTTCATTAATATGATTATTAGAAAAAGCACAGCCATGATGGCTGGGGAATGTCAAAAACTTTTACAACCTTATCCAAAATACTCTGGACAGGCAACGTGTAATGGCATTGTGAGCCTCTTTATTATAACCTTGTACAGATTTAGGAGGGGAGTGTGGTAAGACAGTATTTTTATAGCTACTCGTAGTAGGCATTCTATTCGGTAAAGAGATTGATGGACAATCCGCAAAATTTTTGGAGGGAGAAGATCAAAGTGTATCAGCTTATGATTTAGTTACTGTGGGATATAATTTTGTAGCTTCAGCATAAGATACTGAACTTTGTGCCATGTATGTTTTTGCCTTAATAATTCTGGGCAAGACTTATTAAGAGCATAGTGAAAACCAGAGCAAAGGCAGCAAGACGCACTTTCTGGTTCTCTTTCACAGCTGTCTCCAGTGTGGCCTTGACCACATTTAAAACAGCGAGGTTTGGACCTGCACTGAATTTTAGTGTGACCAAAACGACAGCAATTGAAGCACTGAACGGTAGGGAAAATTTAAAAATCTACAGGTAATTGTAGTACATAAAAATTATTTTCGGTAAAACCTGTCCATCAATTATATGTAACAACTATGGATTGGGAAGATTTCCAAGTGGTTGTACCATCAACATTCGTTTTAAAATTGAGGCGTCTCACTTTTAAAATTGGACCGCAACCAATAGGTACCTACAGTTATACATATTATCAATAACTTCCTCCGGAGACCATTCCGCAGGAACACCATCCACTAATAAAAGAATTTGCGTCCAGGAAATTCGAAAAAGATAAGATTCGTTTATGATATTTTTGAAAGCGTTGCGCTTTAAAAACTTGCCAAATGTGATTGGGTGCAATGTGGTTCCATCATCAAGGGTAGGTTTTTTTTTTTTTTTTAATATGAATAACGAATGGCGAGTTGTCAGTTTTTTCTTGAACTAAGACGGAGCAGGAACATCAGGCATTTAGTTAGTGGGAATAACGTTGGAAACAAGTGTTTCAGAGCTCCAATGTAGTACCTAGTTAATGAAGAGTCCGTGCAACCACAACCCGAAGACTCGGAACCGTGGTTTTAACGGGTACGGCGACGCTTATTGCAGTGTTTGCAAACATGCACACGGCTTCTTTTTAAATGACGAGCTGAAGATGACCCATCAGTATCCATGCCCAACGATGATGAGATACGGTAACAAAATTGCCTGCCGGGGGCACATAGGCCCCCGGGTCAGGCGGTTCATTCATATGCTAAATGCAATTTAAACAACCTTACCACTACTGAAGAAAATATACAAAACTAATTTAAAACACTAAAACTCCGCCTTGAAAAAACTTGGGAACCATTGTACAAAATGGACCGGCGATTTTTTACTGTACCAATTTTTTTTTTGGTTGTATATACCCTTTCTAGTGTGTTTTTGAAATCTCCAGATTTCGCAATCCCATAGGTGCTGAAAAAAAATCGCCAAATATTTCTTTCGGGATTGGTGGGATACTCCCAGTATTAAGGGTAGGGAAGTTCGCGTAGCAGGTCTAAATTATTTTCCAAGCAAAACTGAGTTCAATGACATTTTCAAAGTCAAGGTCATCACCCTAAAATTCAAGGTCGAACACCCCGAAAGTCAAAGTCAAACCAAAATATGCTCAAATCTTGTAATATTGCCTTATAACAAGCCACGAGGTCTGGGATATTTTCAAAGTCAATGTCAAACGTCTCGAAGGTCAAGGTCAATATGAAATTTTGGAAGTAAGGCGTAGTCGTCGGCTCGTACTTCTAGGGTGGTTTAAAAAAACCTAAAGCAAGATAGGTGGCCGGACAGATAAAATATAGCGGTATTATGCTGGGTTGTCACACGCGACCTCAAGGAGTACGCGTACAGATGCCAACATTTTTTCATCGTACTCGCGGAGTACGCTGTACAGCCGAGGGGATAACCACGAAAGGGATGCCCTTCTAACCTAACCTGTCCGTGTCGGGGTGCCCCAAGTCCCGAGCTCGCTTCGCTCGCTCTTGTATACTAAGTTCTAATTGAATATTAATTAGTAAGTTGAGATGTGTCGGGACTTGGGGCAGCCCGGTTGGGACAGGCTAATAGGATAACATAAAAAAGAAATTAGGAATAGGAAAGCTGTGGACTATGAGTACCTCTCGGTAGAGAGTAGTTATCAAAGAATATAACTACTCTCTACCGAGAGATTCTTTGGTGAGTACATACGATGAATGACAACTGTAAAACGTTGGTATCACATTTGATTACGTTTCGTTCCCATCGTTATTTTAAGTGTTTAAATTAAACTATATTATTAAACTACATTAATTATGATAGCAGCTATTTAAAAATTAATTAAAGTAAAAAACCATTAAAAATTTGCGACATTTGGGGATTTCAAAAATCAATGGTGTTCTAGATTACAATTTTTCCAAAGCATTTTTCATCATGGCAAGTCTAGGTAATCACAGAATATACAAAATATTCGTTTGAAATCGAATCGCAAGAGTGGAGTCTGTGGATCCACCGAGTGACTCATAACATCACTCTTCATTCGTTCATTAAATGACGTCAATTCGACGTTTTGTGACACTTTTTGTGGTTTTATTTTTTAAATAAATAGGTAAATAAATGCAGAAAATCATCATAAATTACGCCTCGTTATGATTGTAATATTCTTGATGTGAAATGTGTACGCTTTCAGGAATTTGTGTCGACTGCCCAGAGTCCGCGAATTTCTACTTATCAACACTGATATCGTTGGGTGTGACTGACTTTCATTTTGCATAAAAACTTGAGGTAAATATTCACTAAAAGTACGTTTACTGGGAGTTTCCAATATTTGTGTTATTCAAAATGCTATTATCTTTAGTGTTCCAGATTGTTTAAAATGTCGCAAACCCTTACGTTTGGTGACTCAGTGGCACCGGTGACTTGTCATGCATGGAATAAGGACAGAACCCGTAAGTATTGTACTGTTAACTTCATATAGTTCATTTCCTCAAATAAGCTTCCATATAGTTTAAGTTTGTGAGTGACTATTATATTATACTGGTGGGTCAGGGTTCTTTTTGAACCACTTTTATTATTATGAGAGACCCCATGCTAAGTTTTAAGAATATGAGTAATGCAGCTTCATCAATCATTCAGCATACCCGCTATTAATTATAGTTATACCTATAATTTAAGGTAAATCAACAAGGCTTTAACATTTTTGGTAAATCAATGTAATAAAACAAAATCCTTGTCCATAAAATAAAGGTCTATATATAAAAATTAATATAACAATCTCATTCTTGTATTACAGAAATTGCATTTTCACCAAATAACAATGAAGTCCACATTTACCAGAAAGAGGGTAATGATTGGAAGCAAACCAACAACCTGGTGGAACATGACCTGAAGGTGATGGGCATTGACTGGGCCCCAAACACCAACCGCATAGTAACCTGCTCCGTAGACCGCAATGCTTACGTCTGGACTCAGGGAGATGATGGCAAGTGGTCGACAACTCTTGTACTTCTCCGCATCAACCGAGCTGCCACTTGTGTTAAATGGTCACCCATGGAGAACAAGTTTGCTGTTGGCTCTGGAGCTAGATTGATCTCCATCTGCTATTTTGAGAAGGAAAATAACTGGTGGGTGTCCAAGCATATCAAGAAGCCCATTCGGTCAACTGTGACCAGCATTGACTGGCACCCTAACAATATCCTGTTGGTTGCTGGGTCAGCTGATTTTAAAGTGAGAGTGTACTCAGCTTATATCAAGGACATTGAAGATCAACCAGGCCCAAATGTCTGGGGTACAAAGCTGCCTTTGGGACAAATGTTGGCTGAATTCCCTAACTCACCAAATGGTGGTGGATGGGTGCATAGTGTTTCTTTCTCAGCAGACGGGAATAAAGTTGCGTGGGTGGGACATGATAGCTCTATAAATGTAGCTGATGCTACTCAAGGGAGAGGTATCATAAAAATGAAGACTGAGTACCTGCCTTTCTTGGGGTGCTGTTGGGTGACCAGCAACTCCCTGGTTGTGGCAGGACATAGCTGCATTCCTTTAATGTACTGCCATGAAGGTAATCAGATTAAGTTTGTTGCCAAATTGGATAATACTCAGAGGAAGGAGTCTGGAGGATTATCAGCCATGAAGAAGTTCCAGTCTCTGGACCGCCAGGCGCGCATCGAAACTAACGACACTTTCCTTGATTCCATTCACCAGAATGCAATCACATCCATCCGCCTGTACGAAGGCACCACGGGTAACACCCGCAAGTTCAGCACCACTGGACTGGATGGACAACTAGTCATCTGGGACTTGGACTCCTTGGAGAGGTCTATTGAGGGACTGAAGATTCTTTAAATCAGAATTTGTTTAAATTTATGATTTTTTATTTTTAAGGAATAATAATATAATAATCAGTTTGCGTGCGAGTTCTGAAGTCACTCCAAATAAAAACGATTAACATGGAAAGACGTGAGAAAGTAAAACTTCACAATCACAGTCTGATCAGTCTAGCTAGAAGAATTACGAAGCAGTAGTAGCAGTGAGTGAATTCAGCTCCCCAGACAGTAAAAACTTTCAAATATACAGAATAAACTATTATAATTTATAGATACAACTTCTATGATTTTATAAATACAATTAAAAAATTTAACTTGATAATCAAATCAATAATTTATAACATAAATTTGAAATAAGACTACTATACCCTATAAAATATGATAGATCACTTTTAATACTACTGAAGTACTGATTGCTGTCAATATTACATTAAATTTTAAGGAATCAACCGAAGTATTATTTTTAACATTAACATCAAAGTCATACTTTATCCTAGAGAACTATAAGGCCATATTGTTTGTTAGTGTTGTGTTGTTATTGGGCGTTGGTGACGATGTTGAAAACTGGCCCGATGCGAATGAAGACTCGTCGCAGCACAGAGCGGAGCTCGGGTTTGAGGTCAAAGCAGGTGATCTCACACAGCAGCGGGTAGTAGCTTGATACGTGAGCCGCAAACTGAAACACATTGCATCACTCATTCCTGTTTTTGCATATTGATAACAGACATGGTATGGTATGGTACGATGATCTCATTTGGCGTAAGTTGAGTAAATAATACGTAATTGGGTTATTGTAATAGTCATTGAAATCCGACTTATACAACATTACATTGCTCATTCATACGGATAACCACATTCTAGGTTTAGCGGAATTTGAGTCCTATACTCTCTAGTCTAGACTCATAAATTTAGATTTCATTGTTATCGATTAGGACGCAGGTACAGGCGTACCGATTGATTATTGTATAATAATTACCTGTCTGTTTAGATTGTACAAAAGCTACAGAAAGAAATCCTCAAGGTGATCTTTCGGTTAGACAACAGTAGGTCAATTATCTATCACAATGAATTCACTACATAAACGTGGCAAAGCGAACTCGTCAGGTTACCGACAAGAGATTCGTATGAAATATGCACTCAACATATTTTTCAAAGTCGGCTTTAGGTGCATATACTTTATTTGCGCATCTTGTGTCTACCTACCATAAGTTACCTATTCGCATCAAATAAAGTAATAAAAGCGTGACGGTTTTATTCATCAAATAAAGTTTTTTTATTTAGCATAGTGTATCGCTACATTATGCTGAATAAAAAACTGCTTTCAATCAACAGTTCTTACATATAATAGCGAAACTCGTTTTCTATCAACAAAAATATACCTACATACTTTCTACAAAACACATTATTGATTGCTGAACTAGTCTGTCCAACGACACGTGAATGTGTTCGTATTTCAAAACGACTCGACTCTTAAATCGCGACACTATCTTATCATAACCGATAGCATCTACAATCGAATTCCATTATATTGTTTTGATAACGATAAGTACACAAACACGAGGTTATTTAACAAAATGTACTTACTCGTTCGTCTGGCATCTTCAGTATTCTTGTGAGGATCAAAAGCAGGATAGACGTCCACGCGTCCCGGTGCGCTTCGCTCGTTACTCCAGCAAAGTATTCCAAAGCTTCACAACAAATGCTGATGAGACTCTTCTGGACTGCAGGCCAGTGGTCCCGTCGCGTCTCGTCGCTATACATCTTGAACAGTATCCGCAGCACGCACGCCAACGACTGCGTCTCTTGTTTTAACATATTCGGCTTCACAGAGCCCTTGAAATTAGCTTTCCACAACACATTCCTCTGCGCATTGTTAGTGTTGAATGTTTTAGCGAAGCGGTGACTGCACATCAGGCATTCGACGAGTCGCAGCAGATGTGGCGAGCTAAGCAGTCGATACATTCCTTGTTCTTCACGCTGACATTCCTGCTCCGTTCCGGGCGTGCCGCCGGTCAGCTCCGCGGCTGCGAGGGCGAGCGTCTCGGCGTCTTCCTTCCGCGACGTCGCGGGGTAGAAGACTATATTGTCGATCGTTTGTATCAGCTCCAACTGTACCACGCACTTGATCAGGAGACTGTTGAACACCCGGTTGGAGGACTTGATCTCGTCTCCTCCCTGGGGTTTCTTCAGGATCCCGTGTCGGACTTGAGGCGTGTCATTGTCCTCGTTCTCATCTGGTTTCCAAGTAAGAAGGGTGGTGGGCAGCGTGCTGTTGAAGATGTCCAACATGATCTGGCACGTGTTGCTCCACGTGTCCTCACTGAACTTGGTGCCGTTGGATATGACGAGGTTCTCGAGGCAGTTGGTGCCGGAGCGCGCTAGCTGTTCGTTGTCCTGCTGGACACACCAGTGAAGCTGCGCGTACAGCTGCTCCAACAGTAGAGATCCGAGAATGTCAAAGTACTGCGTGAAAACGTCGACAATGGCGTACAACGCGTGATTGCATGTCGTAGTCATCCACTCGTTCTTCTCTAGCTGATGCTCAGGTAGCTTCATGTTGTCGAAGATTCTGAACAGAATATTAAATAGGTCTCTCCACCAATGTGGACGGAATGATTCACCGTGAGTTTTTATAATCTCGAAGAGGACTGTGAGTCCTCGGGTGCGTACGTCTAGTTTGCAGCGGCTGACGACGCAGGATAGAGAGAAGAGTAGAGGGAACCAGCCCCTCAGCCACACTCGGTCTACTTCGGGCGCGCCCGGCTCTCCCTCCAGCCCCGCGTGCTCCACGAACAGCTGCGGCGACGCGCCTACAGCCGTCGCACAAGCCCTCACCAGTCTTATAGCTTCCATAGAAGTGTCCGGGAACTTAGCGTTACATGCAAACTCAGATAAGCATTTAACTGCATCTTGGAACGAGTCTATCATCGCAGGAAACTGTCTCTCATACAATTCATTTATAATTTTACCAGTAGTCTGGAATGCTAAGTCGACGATCGCTTCATCTTGATCGCTTGCAGCTAAGTGGAATACAGAGAATATATTTTTCCAACCTGACTTGATGTTGGGCGCTTGAGAATTTACCATCTGGGCGATACAACGAACCACCATGTCTCTGATTGTTGGGGAGCTGTTTTTCTTCATAATGTGCTCGAATGGTCTCAAGAAATCTTTCTGGAATTTGAAATTAGAGAACTCGCCTTTTTCGATGAACTTCATAGACAGTTGTCTCAATGAATCCACTGCAAAGAAAGCTATATCTTCGTTACCGCTGCAACCTACTTTGTTGAAGTGATCACCGAGCACTTGCCATATTCGAGACCACTGCAGCCTGATTCGACCCATGTTGTAGTAAGATATTTCGACGATCTTCTGCAGAGAGAACATTCGAGGGTTTGTGGGATGGCTCAATTCATCTAGGGAAACTTGACATAACGCTTTGACGAAGTCTACGATGGCGTCACCGTCTAGTTTCGTGGATCCTGTGAATATTCTATCTACTGCTACAACAACGCTTTGCGAGCTGGTCTCACCGATGTGTTCTTTAACGCTCGGATCCAGCGACATAAGACTAAATTTCAAGGAGTCCGGCTGAGGCTTGATGCCCGACCCTGATAGGAACTGTGGCCGCACTCCTGTTCCTATGAGCTGCGCTAGTTCTAACTGAGAAATGCATTTAACGACATCCAACCAACTCGTTCCTAAGTAGTTGCCGTCCGTGTGCGCCACGGTGATCAACGTCTTTATGGTGTCGATGTTCTTCGCCTTCATCTCTGTGATAGGCGAGTTAGCAGTGAGCAAGGTGAAGCGCGCGAGAGCTTGCACGTACGCGTCTCTTTCGAGAGACATGTGGAAAATGCAGGCGATGCGTATTGCGCACCTAATGCCGTCTAAGCACAGCGATGCGATTTCAGGGTCGTCACAATCCTGCAGTCCCACTGAAAAGGCTGCTAGGAAAGGTGTCCACGCCATCTTGAACATAGGACGAACATGTTCCACGTGCTTAGCCGTCGTGAACGGAGTTTGCACATGAGACACAGACTCCATCAAGTTCTTCGCAGCTGTAGATATCACATCCATCTCCATGTTCCAGATCAGTTTTCTCTTCTTCTCGTTAACGATCATATGTTTCCCGGGTTTCGAAGAACTCTTCATTTTAATCTCGTGACCGGCGATTTCGTCGTAGATCTGTGACAAATATTCACGTGGCAGGTCATTGTTGTCACTGATGCCACTATTCAACTTAATGTATTGTTCTTTTGTCATTTTATTCTTGACTTGCGGCGAATGTAAATCTGTTGTCAGCATTATTATGGAAAACGCTAAAACGTAAACGGTGTCCGCGCTCATGAATAGCGTGTTGTTAGGGTTGCACTCACAGTAGCGAGATGCGAACTTTTCCATTAGTCTGTCGATCTTCTGGGCCTCGCCAGGGAGTCTGAACCCTTCTAAGAAATAACGTAATGCAGCCACAATATCCATGCTCGCAAAATTCATCGAGTCTACAAAAGAGTACATAACTTCTTTGGAATGATCCTCGTTCTCGCCTAAATATTCGCCAACGAACGTTTTGTCGAGTCTTTCGTCAGTTAGCAACCATTCAGCGATTTCTTTTGTCGATGTTCCCAAGAGACCTTGTTCTTGTAAGAAAGATACTCCTCGTTTTGGTTTCCTGTTGAATAGGTCAATGCCAGTTTCCCAAACCTCCTTCTGCTGTTTCAATACTTCGAATTGTTCTGGAGAATCTAATGTCTCTCTATTGCCAATATTGCTGGATCCTGTGGAAACTAAACTTAGACTAGATCCTCCATGAGATTTGATGCTGTGATGATCATGGTCTTCCTTCGCGACTCTCTCACCCAAAGTTGTTTGCAGGTTTGGATTGATATAAAGCTCTTTGCTCCATTCTACCATACATTTTAATATCGAGACTAGACATTCGAGTCCACGAATACGCATTGACTTTTCTTGGTTAGGCGTAGCGCCCAGTTCCAAAGCTTGCCTTCCTTGGGCAATCTTTGAAACATCATTAACCAACCGCTGGAACAGATTGGCCGCTGATAAATCACAGTCGTAGTTCACGTATATGTCTACGACGCTCTGCGCATCTCCACAGATCCTGGTCAATGCTTGGATGACCATCCATTTGTGCTCGAAAGACGAGCTCGAAGTCTCCAGAATGTTCATAAATATTTCTTTGAAGAACACTTCAATTTGCTTCTTTAGGTGCACCTTGAAGTTTTGCAGAAGAGCTAAGAAAATAGCTAGGGATAGTTCGAATACTTCTGGTACAGAACTGACGCCATTCTTCGATAGCGCCACACAAAGATACTGCTTGATAGCTGTGATGAACATCTCATTGTTCCTGAATACTGGACCAGCATTTTGTAAGATGGATAAGAGAAGATGAAGAGAAAGAATCTTCGACCTTAGCTCATGTGATTTAGGGTCTGGAGTGCCTTCAGGTAAAGGCTTCATTGAAAGCTTACAGAGAGCTCTGAATACTAGGAAAGCATCTTTCTGTAACACATGAGTGAACTTTGCTGTGACTGAGTGATCATTTTCTGATATAACATCAACACTTTCTTGTGATGGTATTCTTTGTATCGTAGCTTCGGTCGGCACTTGACCATTACTCTCGTGGGAAACACTCCCACTGTCATGAGAATCTGATGGATTTTCATTGTTATCAGGACAATTTGTCACATCTTCTTCAGATGTTTTCTTAGTTGCAATACTTATGGCATTATCTATAACTGAATCTACTATTTGTTTAGCAATCATTTTTGCTTCTAATACTTCGTCCACCTCTTCACCTTGCTGTTGTTCGACTTCTTTAACTTCTTCTGTTGTATTGTTAGGAGTGTCTTCTGACACAACATTACCATTCGGCATTTTGTTTGGAATTTCTGTTACTGTATTACTGTTGCCATTCACTTCTGATTCAATGGCTTGATTCTCCATTTTCGTGAAAATAACATTCAGCATCTGTGTCAGGGTTGCTCTCGCTGTGGTCTGGTTGATAAGGTTTTTGCTTGCGAGGTATATGTTATAACACGTTCTGACAGCAAGGAGTACTGTGCCCTCATGAACCTCGACATGTTGACTTGTGATTACTGTTAGTAGAGCTTTAATTATTTGTAGCTGCACGCCTTCATCAGTCTGTGGTCCTGTGAAACAGCTGCAGATTGTTTCAACAATTCGGTCTATCAGAAGTTTTCGTGGTGTAGTTGAGTCAGGAATGTTTCCGGTGAGATGGCCGTATGCAATAAGTTTTTGTAGGCAGTCTAGAGCTGTCACAACTATCCTGGATGCCTTGCTCTGGCATGCCAATTCGAATGGTAGAAAGTACTTTTCTGCTGTAATAATGTTCGAAGCGTCATTCTTCGGAAGAGGCAGAGTCCCCGATGTAGGACTCTCTGATGACTCAGGTTGACCTCCATTTATCAGTTCTGTTTTGATTTCCTCTGCAAAGATTTTTTTTTTTTAATAGTGCTAATGGAATTTCACTTATAGTTTCTATAGGAAATGTAATATACATATGAATTAACTATATCGTTGAGGATAGTGATTATAAATAATGTACTCAGATAAAAATTAATAGGTTTTTCAATAAGCTGTTATCAGCAGTAAATGTTACCAATTTTCGTTTTGATCAGTTTAGATGTTAGAATAACTCAAGGGCGGAAGGAGAGGCCTTGTTTATATTTTCTTGGAGTATTAACAATTGAAATTGTCTTGATTGTGTAGTTTTAAGGGAAACTTAAAACAATAAAAACAGAAACATTAATGCATAATGAGCCTTTAATGTTCCCACTGCTTGGACACAGGCCTCCTCTCTGTGATAGGTAGTGGGCCATAATCCACCACGTGGGCCCAGTGCGGGTTGGCGGATGTCACGTCTTAGATTTTTTGATTGTAAGACATGCCAGTTTCCTCACTATGTTTTACTTCACCGTTTTGAAAGCAGTGGTAATTAAATAAATCACATAAAATGCCTGTTTGGGGTTCGAACCCACGACCTACAACTCGTAGGTAGCGGCCGTTACCACTGGGATACCACTGCTCTAAAACAGAAACAATTAAGAAGAATTAAATATTTTTTTGTGAAAAATTTACGTAGCAAGTAGTAGACTTGAGGTAACTGACATCAGTATGAAATAGTTTATATTCAGCATATTTCAAATGAACTTGACCTTGGTTTTCATATACCATGATGCAATTTGACTTTATAATGACAGAACTTAAATATTGTAGTTATTACAAATGTGTCTTAAAATTTTAAAGGCATTCATAAAATGCGTCCAAGTTGCATCATGACATTTTATTAAAATTTAATCACAAAAAGATCATCTTACATCAAGCATCTTGAAAATGGAATAAATAATGCAACACGAAAACGACTAAATCATCTGTGCACAACTAGTAGTTAATCTTTCTGAATCAATAACAATTTTCACTGCATTTTACTTAAAATGGCGATCAAACTTCTGTATTTTCTTGCATTTGGAAACCAATTGAGTCTGCCTACTTAGATAAGGACAGGGTACTTTACATATTATTTTAAAACTTTTCAAATGCACTTACTGAGAAAATTCTTTATAAATTAATTAGATGATACTTCAAATTCAATACAGCTAAGAACAACCAGAAAATATTAACAAAATATTTTCTGGTTGTTCTTAGCTGTATTGAGTTTGAACTTGTCATGGTCAGACAGCTAAATAATGAATAGGAATTCATTTATAGCTGTAGACACAATTATAGGGAATAAGATATGACCACTTGTTTCTTACAAGAAAACACTTGATAAGGAATTCTGGATTACCACTTAAGACTGTCTTAAAATATTGCTGTTGGCTTAATCAGTGAAGGAAATATAATTACTTATTAAACTATTCCTATTCAATCAGAGATTACAGTTATAAGTAAGTTTTATTTAAATGTAAATATTAATGTAGGTATAGTCTCCTGCTACATTGACTACCAAAATTACAAATTATCATCAAAGCACTGCATATATGGAGGCTATTTACATAATAAAGTACTTGTAGTCAATCCTGCCATGAGTATACAGGAAGTATGATTGCATACTAAGGTATTCATTGTATGTTATAATGTTGTTCAAGCAATGGGCATTGCATAGAGCTGTCTATTATTATTGTAATAATCTCATTTTGTGAATCATAAAAGGAATTTCTTATCAATGATTCATTTAGTATTGTTTTTATGGTTTGAAGGAATTCCTGGAGTTTTTATGAACCTGATAGGGCCAATAGCAAGTTGACTTAGGCCAGTGGAGAGGCTTATAACCAGCAGTGGACTGCTACTGTTGCGATGATGATGTGGACTTATAAAGTTATGAAGAATATTTTTTATTATCAGGCTTTGTAAACGGAGTCTCAGCTGTAGAGTAAGCATTAGAAATACAAAAGTTTTCATACTGCTTTATGTTTAGTATAGTTTTTATTTGTACCCTGAAACTCAGGTTGTTTTAGGCATAATAGCATCCTAGGTGTGATGTAATTTATGTATGTAAACTTTTGCATGTTACTGTGACATATCAAGTTATGAATGTTATGATCACCCAACAACAATAAGAGGTATTTACCAGTGAACATTGTTACTACATACAATCACACTAGGTCACATGAAGTTATACACATTATTGGTTCCACACACACCACTGACATTTGAGCCACTGCCTGCTCTGCTCGCCACTATGTCGAAAACACTTCACAAGACTCTATGATAACTTAAAGTAGGTTTCGACTTTTAAAACCAAGGTCAATACATTCACTATCTAATAAATTATCAATAACAATAAAACTATCGCATTGTAGATTTTAACTTAATTAGTGACAGGTGATTAATACATGTACTGCACCAAATTTAGATAACATTACGTTATTGAATACTGTAAAATGTCAGTAGGTCTTACCTAAAGCGACTTCGCAGGACTTCTTCAGTTGGCTGTGGTAGGACCTTTTAATGTCCTTATCAGCCAAAATCTTTTCTAGCGCTCTGACTATAAACATTTCTTTAGTTTTCAAGTTGGTTTGCATCGTTATTTCATAAGCTGATCACTCCATTCGTTCCTATCGGAACCGACTTAGTTGCGCGGTGGTTTTATATTCATTTATATTCCTTTTTGAGGCACTGTTATATTGTTATCGTATTACTGTTTATTCGTATCGAGATAGCACAAATGGAACATCACAAAACTTTATGGAACTATAGATTTTTGTGAAATCATTTCTGCGAGACGGAGACTTCTTTCTACGATTCACACCTCATCACAAACATGTCAATTGTAAAGGTGCGTTCGTAAATGTCACCAGATTACACAATCCTGTCGGAAGTTATTTTTGAAATTAATAGTAACTTTCTAGTGATCTTTTTGAACGAATATATAGAAATAAATAACAAAATGCTTACAAATTATTTTTGATTTGGGTTGACACATAAAACCAGGGAATTTTGATGTTTTTATTTTGATGCGTTCACATTATTACTTTTTGTGGATTTGTTGTTTCTCATTTCTTCACCTAATTAAAGAATTGAGAAACTGTATTATAAACCCGTTCGAGCGATTGTCATTGAGCAAACCCAAACAGAAAAAAAAATACATATAAAACAATAGTCATTTAAAATCAGAAAAATCTGCGTTTCGTTTTTTCTGTGTTACAACAAGTCAAGAAAATTCAGAATATAACCATTTTTAATCTGTTGTGTCGCTGACGGACGAACTTGCTTCTTGCTTGCGGTTAACCCGCTATTTACGTTGAAAATTCTTCGTAAAAGAAGAGCTCTTTTTTATTTTGTGTGATATTTTTAATTAGCCAACAAAATTGCTTCCACAATGACAGTGACGCGGGTCGCGGAGTCCCGCACCGAGTTCAAATTGAAGAGCTTACCTGATGATGCTATATCGAGCGTTAAATTCGCACCGAAATCTAATCAGTTCTTGCTGGTGTCTTCTTGGGACTGCTCTGTGAGGCTGTACGATGTCACGTCAAACACGGAGCGCCATAAGTACAAACATGAGCTGCCCGTCTTGGACGTTTGCTTCCGGGTAAGAATTCGTTTGTTTTTGCATGCTTGTTCGCTTGAATACGGGCTGCGTACTGCACGCGGATACTTCTCTTTATCGGAATAGCTACAGTTATTCCTCTGTGTTCATACTTTACAAGTGAAAAAATATTATTTCACATAAGAATAATGTTTGAAAAAAAAAGGTTATTTGTAATGTTTGAGCAGGCTAGCACAAGCATATAATATCAATGAAACGCATCAGTAATTTAGTTGGAGATGGGCAGATTACCAGTTATGTACAGTAAAACATGAGGTCTTGGCATCAGTCCAACTTTTTCCAAATTTTGGTAACTCATGGTCAGAGAGTATTAAATTTTGTAAGTCATAGAAAGATCAGCAAAAAAGTTCAAATAAATAAGTTAAATATTTATGTAGTAAATAGTTATATTCATAATAATTTCCTCATTTAAATTCTTTAAATCCCCTTTTATTTTTTACTAATATTTCTCTTATTGCAACATTCATGTATTTAATTAGGTTCACTACGAACAAAGTATGATGAAAAGGACTATTAGTACACAAAGTAACAGTAGAATACTGTCTCCTAAGGCATAGGTTTCCCCTAGTTTAGGAGGCAGAGTTTTCACTATTCCAGACACCTTTTTACAACCAATTGTTTTTGTAACCCACATCTACTACTTATTGTAACAGAGGATTTAGTATCAATAAAGTAATTTTATTATTAGTTTTCTTTTACTGCATGGTAATAATATTGTTGGTTCAAAAGCCTTTAGAGAAACTTGTTTTTTCACAGTTCAAGGAACAAACTACATTGCCACTTAATTTTCTTTCCAGGATGCTGTTCACACCTATAGCGGTGGGTTAGACCAGATACTGAAGATGTATGACCTGAATGCAAGTATGGAGACAACTCTTGGTGAACATAAAGGAGCTATCCGATGTGTGGAATTTGCTTCTGAAGTGAATGCAGTGCTCACTGGCAGCTGGGATGGTACCGTCAAGATGTGGGACAGCCGTGTGCCCAATTGTGTTGGAACTTACAATCAAGGAAATGAGAGGGTAAGATATAATCAGCTGTGTGTTGATGCAATTTAAATTGGGCCAATTAGGATACAAACTTTGTGGTACTCAAGTAGAACTAGAAGGAGACAAGCCAGTTCAAGAATGCCAGGAAATACTGGGCACAATGATGCTCTAAAATTAAAACCAGAAAACTATGAAAATGATATTAGCCTTTTGGAATAAAATTAAGTATTAAATCATCTATTTAATCTTCTAGGTATACACAATGAGTATAGTTGGCGAGAAATTTGTAGTAGGGACATCAGGCCGCAAGATCTTTGTATGGGATGTCAGAAATATGGGACACGTGAACCAGAGACGTGAATCCTCACTCAAGTACCAGACACGGTGCATCCGAGTGTTCCCTAACAAGCAGGGGTACGTCCTCAGCTCCATTGAAGGCCGGGTGGCTGTGGAATACCTTGATAGTAATCCAGAGGTTCAGAAAAAGAAGTATGCTTTTAAGTGTCACCGGATTAAGGATGGTGGTAAGTAATAAAGTCTCGATGTTATTTTTTTTGTAAGAGGTTGTCTAGTACAATGATGATTTAGAAAGAGATCAGCCTCAAGCTATTCAAAATATTTTGGTGGTCCCATAAAGAATGTTGGAACCATTTGGCGAATTTTCACTCTTTTACATTATTATGTTCGAAATACAGAGATCTTTGATAACTAACAAATAAAACTAGCTTTTATAACTACAGATTTACCAAACTTAGTAAAGATGGTTGGACCTCAAATGCCTGCTCAAAAATGTGGGAATCTTGTATTATGCTGTTATTAGCGTTAAAAATATAAGTTGTGCTACACGATTTATTTCCTTGTAGGTCTATTAGCAATTCCATTATTACGTTTATAGCATAGTACAAGTGTTCCTTCATTCATTAAATTAAGTCTTAGTTTTTTCAAGAAAAACATGTTTCCATCAATAATCTTCTGATAAATCAAATATAGGTAATTGGGATGATGACTACTATTAAAAATGTTCGTATAAATAATGTAATTTCAAAGAAGGCATAGTAAAAATGAGATAATCTAAAAAATCTGTTAAATCGATGTAAATATGAAGAAGATACACGCTTTAAAACTTTTTGGAGGCGATTATTCCTGTCCTTGTCGCGCGGTACGGACAATGTACGGCGCGAGTACGAAGTTACGTAGTCGTGACGTCACTTCTACGATAGTGCTGTCCTAGTCTAACACTTATTTTAAAACGTTTATAACTTGGCAGTTTTTTAAGCATTTACACTTTTTGTAATAATATTTGCACTATTTGGAAATAAACATTTTTTTGAGATAAAACAATAAAAATTGTCATCCCCATTGTGTCAAATCTACCTGCAATATTTTTAAGGTAGATTTGATATAATTATTCGACACAATAAAATTGGATTTGTTGGTAGTGGTGCCGATTCTCTTGTACACCGAACTAAACTAACTAAACTATCACTAAAATTCCTTACTTTTTACTATGAAAATCTTGAAGCTATTCTGCGAAAAATAATCTCTAAATTTAAAAATAAATTTGACACAACTATAATCGAATTTAACAATCGCGAGTCCACGTGTTTTTTTTTTTCTTTTGGTTTCGCAACGTCTTTGTTAGAGCCGGAGGCAGCCTGGGGCAGCCTCGACGTGTTTTTTATGGAAGTTTTGACTTTTTGTATCGAAAATATAAAATGAAAATATCTAAATGTAGAGATTTGGTGGTTTCAGGCTTACAAAGGGGGTCGAAATTTCCATTATTTTTGTGATAGGACACACCGTTTTCGAGATATGAGCAAAAAAAGAAAAATAAAGTTAAAGCACCGTTTTTGCACGTCTGAAGTGTTGGTGTGAATTTTAGTCCACGCCACCTAATTTTATTCCACACCTTTTTAATCGCGATTAAAAATAGTCAGATTCGTGTTCAGATTTAGTTAGACAATCAAATTTTTAGTTGAAAAACGTAAAATTCAGAATAGCAAAATTGCCATTTTCACTAAATTAATCACTCAGTGCAATCTTAGTGCTGTCAAACTAAAATATAGTTAAGTTGTGTCAATATAGTCAATTTCAAAATGGAAAATCGTCATTTGACAGAATTAAACCAAATTTTAGTGATTTTTAGTCTAGTTTAGAGGCATTTGTGACAAGAGAATTGGCACCAGTGCCAACAAACCAACCAACCAACATTGTTAAATGTTATTTATAAAGTTGCAATTTTTTTTTAATTTAATTATTTTTTGATGAAATAAAAAAATAAGTTGTTTAGCAAAACGGGACAGAAAGTAATAACTGTAAATTTTGAACAAATTGATTCTGTTGAAAAGTCACAAGTGCATTAACATAATTTAGGAAAAACGAAAATTTTAACTGCTAATTTCTGAACAGTCAAATCAGTCACATGTAATGTAACTAATTTAAACGGAGGTTATATATTTGCAGATCCGACTTTCATAAAAGGGGCCAGCAATTATACCATCATTATCTGCCTAGCCTTCATACAACCATCTGGGGTCACTTAAAATATTTTTATGTACTTAGTAATTAAAATATCACATTGTCTACCTCTTTCTAAAATCCTAATCATTTCCTATGACATTCCAGGCAAGACTGATAACCAGACTTTCAATACAATTACTAATTAAACTTCCAGGTCTCGAAAAAATCTACCCGGTGAATGCAATAAGCTTCCACTCGGTTTACAACACCTTCGCAACAGGCGGCTCTGACGGTTATGTTAACATCTGGGACGGTTTCAACAAGAAGAGGCTGTGTCAGTTCCATAGATACAATACAGCGGTCTCCTCTCTAAGCTTCTCCCATGATGGGTCAGCTTTAGCCATCGCCTGCTCCCAACTTGATGAAACACAAATAGAAGACCCGAAACCAGAAGATACTATCTACATAAGATATGTGACAGACCAAGAAACGAAACCTAAATGAGAAGTGGATTATGCCCCGGCGAGTCTGATAATAAGTGGCTGTTTTCAAAGTGTGTGTAGCGTAAAGTACGAGTGAAATTAGACTCCTGAACTTTGACTGACGATTTCAACGATTGATTCCTTTCCATGTTGAGGAGCTAGATGTTTCAAGTTGGCTAAGTGTGTCCGAATTTTTCCTCTGTCCATTGGATTCCAATTGCCCCAATAATTTTTCTTCATTATCATAAGAATTTTTGATAGCTTATTTAAATTCAGAATGTTTTGCATAATAAGCTTAGTATTTGTTATTTTGCGCTTGTTCAAATAAAGTTTCCTACTCGCAAATCGGTACACTTATAGTGTTGCTGTTTCTACGACGATTACATTGCCTTACAATTAAATTTAACACTAATATAATGCAAATGCAAATGTATGTACGCAAAAAATATAACTACGACGAAAGGTACCAAAGAAAAATGCGCGCATAGAACGCTTTATCTAAGCCTTTACCTAACCTATGCCTATAAGTCCTATGTGTACACAGATTACCTGAATATTGTCTAGGAATGTTGATGATTTTGCAAATAGCAATTTTGTTCAATGAAGAATGAATTAATTTTAAGCCATGTACAGACGGCCGGGTGACAAGATCTTTGTGAATGAACCTTACAGTTCAATTAGGATAAATTTTAGTTGTAAGTGATTAATAAAAAGTAATTAAGTTTCATAAAAGTTTGTTTCATGAGCTTACAGGGTCTTTTACCGATATCGTTATTTTTTATTATGAACACACAAGCATAAAAAACAATGTGAGTCATCTCACATGCAGTTAAGGGCTATGCAAGGATGTCAGAATAGACTGCTCCTGAAATGCACTCTACGTTGCACAGGACATATGAAGAATGCTGCAAACCTTGGGAGTTATTCTGTTTATCCACTCCAAAAAAAACGAAATGCGGAAATGCGGAAACTCATGTCCGAGAATGCACCAGGTCTATGGCCTGGGCATTCTCAGACATGAGTTGAACATGTTGACGTTTTGACGAAGTTGACATTAGTTGAGGGCGCGTGGAACAATATGCGCCACCACATCGGGTCTTAGATGATAGGGGGCGGCGGACGTCCCCTAGAACGCCTAGACCCATTTAGGGGGGGGGGGGGGGGCGAAAGAGGGCATTATAACCTCTGCCGAAGCCCAGCGCTTCTGCTGCGGGCAGGAAGAGCACTCTAAATCTCCCTGTCCCTTTCCGCTGCCTCCTTCTGCAACCTGACGTTTTTACCGAACAAAGAATGAATCACAGCTGGCAGCGACAGGTCGCTTCCTACTTCCGAAACAAGGGCACGGCGCGGCTTCTCACAAGCTGCACACTCTGCAAGCATTTGCCACGTCATGTCCTCCCGACAAACTCGACCGCCCTGAACCAATATTTAAATGTGCGTATAACAGGCTAAATAACCACCTGGAAAAATATCAAGTAATAAAAAAGCCCTTACGTCTTTTGGTCTTCTCCTATCTATCAATAATGCATGCGCCTCATCACAAAATAATAGCAGCATTTTCCAGATCCACTACTTGCAATGACTCACGGATGTTTTATATCTCGGAACAAAAGTGAACTTTTATCAGCAAACTAAGTGCTGCGGAATGTGCACGCCATATAAGTGCATATTAAAAGCATCCTGCATTGCTTTGAATTAACACATTCGCGAATACACAAGACGTGTGCGTCCGTAGTGTTTCGCAATTAAAATTTAAGAGCATTTATGCTGATTTCCTTTGCGAAGACTGTGACTTCTATGGGGGAAAAATAAAGGTGATTTTACCGTATTTTGTTGATGAAGATAAGTTGGTAAGTATGAAAGCTCTGCCAGTCCAAATTGGCGCTCAAACAAAGCTAATGTTTGCGACCACCTAAAGGTTTCTTAGAAGATGTTATTATAAACGTTTGGTGCGTCAAACCAAACGAGTGTTAGCTGTTTACAGAACACGTTTACTGCTGTTGTAATTATAAATACTAGTATACCTTCGAATACTTACTTGTTAATTGAGGAAGTTGTAGCTAATACGGTACTTCGATAGTATGTTTGTTTAAACACGGATTTCTTAACGTTTCTCCTCATTGTTAAGTTTAATAAGCGATGGTGTGATGTGGAATTAACTCTTAGGTACTTTATTAACTTACTAATTAAACAGTTGTGAAGATATTGCGTTAGGTGAGGCAAGAGAGTATGAGGATGTCTAAATATAAATGTTTGCCTTGGCATTTATTTTCCTATCTGCGGGGACGGTTCTCCTACGCCCGTCCTTTTGATGCGCCTTCCAGGGTCGAACCTTAGAAATCTCAAATCCCGACCCCACTCAACCGACTTCTACTCCTATTCTTTCTCTGTGCACTCGGTTCGGTTGTATAATATTGGGATGATGACTAATATTAAAATAGTTCATAAAAATAATGTCATTTCAAAAAAGGCTTAGTATTAATGAGATCTGTTAAATCGGTGTAAATTTGAAAAAGATTCATGCTTTAAAAGTTTTTGAGGGGATAATTGCCGTCCTTGTCGCGCGGTACCGACAATGTACGGCGCTAGAATGAATTTACATAGTCGTGACGTCACTTCTACGATAGTGCTGTCTTTGTCTAATATTATCTTAAAACGTTTATAACTTGGCAATTTTTTAAGCCTTTACACTTTTTGTAATATAATTTGCGGTATTTGGAAACAGTCTTTTGAGACAAAATAAATAAATTGTCATCATTCCAATTGTCTTCCGGCGGACATTAGGAACTGTCAAACTTTTGCTGTGTTTAAGAGGAGAAAGAAAGAACACTATCTTTCCATTGTGTCATAGTTGCATTTGTATAATTTTCTATTTTTATCACCTTATATCTGTATGTATATATATTTAGTGATATTTATTTTAGAATTTTAGAAGTATGTATGTATGTAAGCATATTTTCACATTGTTTTTATGTTTCAATTAGTGAATTGTTTCGTTTTATTTATTTTGTTTTCTCTTTTACTCTTAACACGTTGTCTACATCTATTGTATAGGTACTCTCTTATCGCTGGTATGCTGTAAGACATTTCTTTAGAAATAAGCATCACCCTTGTACGTAGGTTTCTACTATTCTATTTTCTTTATTTTTCTTGTCTGTTTAAATGTGTGTACATAAATCTTTAAATAAATAAATTATAGCTATTTGACTATCAGTTAATGTGTTTAGAAAATTCCAGGTTTAGATAAAGATCAAAGACACTATTGTGACATAACAGGCTTCTCTAATAGAAACATAGGCAGTGTCATCGGTGCGAGGAATTAGTTGGCTGGCTTGATCCTCACAGGCAATCATATCACCAACCTTATTGAGGTATGCAGCATAAACCCTTCATTTATGGAGTGGCTGAGCGAAGAATAAATACCATATTCTGAAATATTTGCTTGACTACGTAACAATTTGTACTCCCTTTTTCAATCACAAGAACTCCCAAGTTCGCGACACCATTAACATACAACTAAGTAGGTAGGTATCTATAGGTATGTACCTGCTTACTTGATAATCTATTTTTAGCAGCATGTGGTCTAAAGTGTCAATCGAAGTAAATTGCCCAACGATCAGTCGCGAAAACATTACGGTATCGTGATTTCTTCCATTTTGTTTATCAGACGGGTGAGGTGGTCACCAGCAGCTCCATTAAAGGTAAAGAGAATGTACGTAAATAAACACGTCTTGAATTAAACCAAAATGTTGGAGCTGTGACCTGATACCTACTGATGTTGATGCTTATTTTTTTTTTGTATTGTCCTGTTTTTTTTTGTAGATGATTCAGCATGTCGATTATGTAAAAATCTCACCGTGAAGACTTGCGCGGAGTGAGCTATCAGTGTCATCCCGTCTTGTTCAATCCCTAGCATCAGTGGCACTGACAGCTCACTTCACCTAAGCTTTCACGGTGATACGGTTACAGAATAGCACTACAGGATCACTCAAAATGGGCCCGCAAATGCTTGATAAGTTTGAGAATTTTATCAGCGATCCAGGACGCTAAAAGTAATCGTCATGCAAAAGACAAAAAAAACCGAGAGAACTTCCAATCAGATGATCAAAGTATGGCGCATTACCGCATAATATAAATGACAGAGATAGGCTACTGACTACCTTCACGACACAAATAAAAAATCGACAACCATTTTCCTGCGTTTCATTCAGCACTTACCTTAACGCTTTTTACCCACGGACTCGCGTGGGCGGCTAACCTATGACTCGATGACTTCGGATCTACTCCTCTACACCCAAGATAAATACATAATACATGAGTAACGATAGAAAAAGTCGGTAAGAGCTTGAGAATTTGGCTGGTCAAGGTTTCCATACCTACTACTACCACTTTCTTTCTTTCACTCCACACAGGTAGGGCAAAGGTGTACGAAATGATTCACTTAAGCGAGAATGCTTGTAGTGAAAAAATACATTGGATAAAACATTATCTAATTAGATACATACAATGGTGTACATCAGTAACGTACCTAATCATCTCGCCCCAACATCAACTTTTTTATTCAATGTTCGATAACATAATCTCAAAGAGTAGGTACTATAATTTTATCATAATCTACATGTTTTCAACTGTTACCATGCCATTAAAAAAACAAACTAAAGCAACAAAGGTTTGACACATTTGAGATAAACTTAGAGTCCACCTTACATCAATGTCACGTAAATTTTGTATTTTTTCACAAAAAGGTTGTTGTCACTCACAACGCCATTACGATTGACTGTGGCGTGGGAATATCGGGAAATACGTTTTAACAATTAAAACAACCAGATATCGCTAACAGTTTCGTTGCAATAACAAAAGTATCATCCCACCTCAACGGATCATCTCGTGCACCTTTCCCCTACATTTGATAGCCTGGGTTGTTGAAATTAGGTTAGATAAACAAAAAATTACTATTTACCAATAAAAGCTGAATAAAGTACCTTACTAAACACACACACACCAACACCATAGTGGAATACTAGGAATGATTGTTTGGGCGGCTACTAAAACTGGTGTGTGTAAACAGCTCAGAACCGACTTCTATCCGTTCCGGTCCATAACAGCTTTATTGTGGAAATGATGACGATGAACAGAATGAGTTATTATAAATTCAAACTTCAAATTTCTCTATGCGCATGAGCATTTTGGTATCGAATAGGTTATACTTAGTTCCCGGTTCCCCACAGGATGTTAACTTAACATCTTAATTGGTAGTAAGTCTAGAAAACACGATGTTCTAGTATTAGAGACTGGATATTAGCAACAAGTTAGTAGGTAAATTATTAGTGAACCTTTTATTGCTATAACCTAACCGCAGCTGTAACCTGTGACCTGCTACGATTAATGTCATACCTAATATCGGTGGGTAACTCCGGAGGTACTGATCCAAAGGAGCCGGTACCGAACGCGGATACGTAAACCTTATTTATTCCTCACAATCCTTACCGGCACCGCGGTACCAAATGATTCCGGAGCGCGCGTTCACTGTTCACTCTCGTTCACTCGCTCAAGTCACTCGGAAATACTCGGAATACGTCGTATCGCTCTAACTAACCAACTGTTCAATTCAAAATGTGCCAAATGATCCAGTGAACCAAATGAATAAAATGTTCTGCGAAACCGGGGAACCAAAATGAGCGAGTGAGTGCCGGTGCCAAAGGAATAAATAAGGTGAACCGGTACCGGACCCGGAGTCGGAATAAGTGAATCAATTCACTTGCCGGAATAAAGATTACCCACCGCTAATACCTAACTGGCTGGTACCAACAAAAGCACCTACTTGCATTCTACTTAAAATATTGACTAAAAATACCCAAGAATTTATGCTCAGTTTCGTTTACAATAAAATTGCAAAATCAGTGACATCAAAAATTTTAGAACCAAAAAAGTTAAAGAAATGATTAAACAATGGCTGTTAGCTCAATCATTTATAAATTAAGTCCGAGACACTCTATCAGAGAGTAATTTAAGGAAATTAATGTAGGTATTGACTGTGCCTTCTCCGTATATTTATGAAAATCTTGTATATGCCCACAAAAACATAAAATTGTTTAAAAATACAGTGATATCCATAATATAAATACTAGGAACAAACACAAATTTGTTGTACCTACAACAAGGCTCAAGAAAATAGGTGGCTCGTTCAGATGTCAAAGCATTCGCTTTTATAATAAACTTCCAAGCCACGTTCAAGATCTAAGCCTTAATAAATCCAAATAATTTATTAAACGTAAGTGTGTCAGAAAGCTTTTTATACCGTCAAAGACTATATTGAGGACAAAACGGCTTGGGACTGACCTGCTCCAATTTTTGCATACTGAATATGATTTTTTGCTTGGTACCTAACTAACCTAACTTTTGTTTTATTTTATATACACTTTGACATTTCATGATTATTATATACACAATGACATGAATATTTACTTTGTATAATATTATTATTATTTTAATTTCGTGTGAGGACTTAGTGGGTAATATTTTATATATTTTGTCTATCTCACATATATTTATTTTTTATTTTTATATCTGGCAGTTTGAGCACTTAAAGCGGCCTACCCAAATGTCCTTTCTTTGGTATTGTTCGTCGAATCGTTGAGCTCCTTATGTTTTGAGTTGAGCTGCACGATTAATGACAAATGACTACTGACTGGACAGGCCCACTCAAATCTGTATGGTTCTTTCCTCAAAAGACCGTTTCAGACACCTACCTACATGGTCCTCATATGATCTGTAAAATAAACAATGACATGAATATTTACTTACCAAGGTATTATTTTATTGTTATTATTGTGAATAATAACAATAAATTTTATTGTTATTATTGTGAATGTTAAGACTATGTGGGTCATTGTTTTTTACTTTTGTTTTATTCTTATTTTATTATCTCAGTTGGTTTTAATCGTAATCTTGCTCTGACGGTTTGAGTAATTATGCGGCCTACCCCAATGTCCTTTCTTTGGTATTGTTCGTCGAATCGTTGAGATCCTTAGGTTTTGAGTTGAGCTGCTCGATTACTGACAAATGCGTGCACTGACTGGACAGGTCCACTCAATCTGTGCGGTTCTTTCCTCAAAATACCATTTCAGACATCAATCCACATGGTCTTCACAAGATCTGACCAAGATTATGTCTGGACTTTAAAAGAGACTGTGACCTCTGTGTTTGTTTCGGGCTTTCTTCTCAGAGTAGTCAGATAGGAAACACCGACCTCATCAGTTTAACAAAATAAAATGTTTGACGTGTAATAGTTATTTGTTATACAAGAGTGCAAAGTTGCTTTTTAACCGCGTGCTCAATTTTGATGACCGAGCAAGCGAAGGATTCTAAAATTGAATCACGAGTGCAACGAGTGATTCAAAAATTAGGATCCTGAGCGTTAGCGACGGCTCTTTCAGTGTAATAGCTCCTACGATGCCTTCCCATATTTTAGACTTATTTTGGATGGAATCCTCTATGTATCCCTCTACAACCGCATTGGACTTCCAGCCTTCATGGCGATTAAGGGACAGGAGATCAGCTCCTGAATCGGCCAAAAGTGTGGCTGAAGTTCGTCGGAAACAATGACCCGTGTAAAACATGGGTTCAGGGGCCCTATTATGAACTCTTATTTCCAGGCAGTTTACGGCGTAAACAGAACTGCCTTGCAATTTCGTATTATGAACTCGTCAAACAAGCCAGTCAGCGATCACGTGACACCCTGGCCGACTTCTGGCCGAATATTGCCTGGCAATACCGTATTACGAACGTTCGTTTGACATTTCGTTCCGTATTAGAACTGTCAAAAAGTAACCTCACAATCCATTCAGTTTACGCTGCTTCAGAGGAGCTTTTATTGAATTGTTTAGGGTTTATTTGGAAATTATTGGAGTGTTTTCTATATAACATAAGAAAATATAATCATGTGTGACGAAAATGAACTGTTTGAGTTCCTGGAAAGTGATTCTTCTCGGCAAACTTGTGAATCAACTAATAAAAGGAGACGACTTCATGACCAATCTAATGCGTTCGACATGGATGATGTGCAGTTCACGACTTGGGACTGAATCTTTGTGAGCAGCTGAGGCCTCACATGTCATGAAATATGTGATCGCACGCAAGGCTAAGAATAGTAAAATACACTATCCACTAAATAAATAAAAGGATAATAAACGTATTATTGAAATCCTAACAACGGCCTTTCCTTTTGGTGTTCACCTTTAACCCATAACGGGCTTACAAAATCCACGGATTTATCCGTGAAGACTAAGGTAGTTGTTTTTACTAAGTATGAACTTTACGTAAAGTTTTAACTAAACATTATTCTCATTTTAGGTTTTGGTTGCATTATCATAGTGTGCTACTGGCTCTGCTACTGCTCCTACCAACGCCCCACTGGTGATATAGGCTCTTATTCAATGTCCCAGTCCCAGCCAACATTTTCTATAGTAGATGCAAATCATTGAGATTTCTTCAGACTTCTTGGAAGTAGTATAAAAACTCCAACAAGCTTTCCAGCTGAACATAAGTTAGGTAACTCGCCGACGAGGCGAGGGCGAGAACGCTCACCCACTATTAAAATAAAACTTACATTGTATTAATATTATATCATGTTAAAAACATGAATATTAATTGAAATACTCAATAACACTTTCGCCATCTTTTTGTTTATACTTGTACTCCGTAAATCTTAGAATGGATCCTTCCATTAAACAAACAATACGATAGTGTTCTTTCATAATGTTATTGTTATTATCTAATGTTTGTCAAACAATACTTTCATTAGTTTCATTGAAGTTGTCGAATTCCCCGCTGACCTTCAAGTGGAATACGTTCGGAAACCTCGCGTTACAATTTGCAAACTTTTAATATTATATAAATTATTATAATCTAGAATAGCACAATATAAATTGCGTTCATATTTTCACCTATTATACTAGACTAACTAGTTTAATATATGGTATTTATCATAAAATACGTGAGATAAACAAAACCGTAACTTCCATATAAATATATAATTGGGTTTCTGAACGTTACGTCAGAGAATTACAAGCCAGCCATAGACAAACTACCCAGCGTGAAGTCGCTCAGAACTAGGAATGTCTTAATACGAAATTTAACCAGCCCGTGAAATGAATTGCCTGGAACTTGCCTGGTTTTTTAAAAGTTCGTAATAGGCCCGCTGGAAGTGCAAGAAATGTTGCTATGTCTCGTGGGATACTGCTAATTTTATTGGCACCCATAGGCTGTCGTTTACACTTTCCGTTGCGGTATTGTAGAAAAAATCGATTGATTGGAGTGTTAGGCATAGACTAATATATATAAAATGCTGGCGTAAGGCTTGATATTTCTCAACAATTGTTACATATTCCTTGCGAATGACGAAGTTGCGGTCTTTTTTGTCTTTGTGTTAGGTAAATTAATTAATTGTAAGTTATCTTAATGTTTCTCAATATTGTTAATATTAAGTTGTGTTAATTCATTAGTTCGACATGCTCCGTTTATACCAATAATAAGAACAACCTGTAACGTAAAAATAAAATAAATAAAATTGATATTCGTATACGTATTAGATTATGTTACTTACTTTTGCCGCCAAATATACGGAATCAGGTGCTTCGTTTAGTTAGAAACTTTTCAATTTCAGATGCAGTGAAAACCTTCGATTTTTTGGGTTGATGATCAGATGACGCTCTTTTCAAAAATGCCACTAATTTATGATAGGTGTTGATATGTAAGTCTTTTTTCATTTTTATTGTTGCTTTAAGCATTGAATATGTACTCCATAGAGTGCTTGACTTCTTGGTCTCGGATAATTCAATAAAATATGCCAACAAAACGTTTTCCGAGAAAGATTTGGCTCCTTTAGCTAGTCGCCACGTGTTAAACATATCGTACTGTTTTAAATACTTCTCACGTGATTGTTGAGATTGATTTCTCGTTTGCGCATTGTTAACAGTTTCAATCCATTCTGTAGGCGTCAAATAAACTTCCTCGTCGCTTGAATCACTCATTTTTGGTTTTACACTGGTTTTCAAGTTTATTTTTAATTTGGTTTGTTTTAACAATAAATATGATCAACGTGAAAAGAAAAACGCGCGAAGCAAATTTTTTTTAAATTTCCGAATCAAATTCCGAACAATAGAGCTTACTTCTACCATAGAGGTAGAAGTAAAAAGGTTTAATAATGTTTCGAATTCACAAACTTCGTGCACACGATGTTCTAAATTCAATTTACTTTATCCACTAGAGGATAAAAACGGCTTTTACGCTCAGATATCGAAGAGAAAAAATAGTCTTTCCGAGATGGGGGGTTGAAAAAATGTTTCACCACACTACCTATTATTTGCAATTTTTACCCATCGATTTCCGAGGGTAAAAGCCTTTTTTGTTATCTGGAGTGTAAAAGTGTTTTAAAATTCGAAGGCTTCCGATTCAACATTTACTCGAAGTTTTAAATAAAAGCAAAGAGTTACGAACAAAAACAATTTTAATACAAAAGTTAGGAACGTTCAAAACCTGTCAACCGAAAATACCTGGTTGTTCAGAACCGAAAATATCCGCTTTTCATTTATTTTAATAAACAGATTCTATACGTATTTTACTGGTTTTCTTTCTTTTTTGCAAGTTCCTCGTAGTGTGGTGAAAATTGTTGTGTTTCACTTATGGGTAAAAGTTTTTAGCGTTTCGCGATTTGAAACCTTCGCTAGCTCAGGTTTCAATCCAAGCACTCACGGCAAAAAAAACTTTAACCCATATGTTAAACAAATAACTATTGTGTCATTATCATTTAATCCTAATCAGAAACCGAAGCCTTCGTTAGAGTAATATCATAACATATTTTTAGATAACAAACAGTTTACCTCACTCACTTCCTCCTTCATATCACTCTCACACTACCTCCAATCCCTCACATACATTACATTCGTACTTTATCATTCTCTTGGACGCATCTTTACTAAATTTCAATTAATACATTCCTACGACACACACTACGAAGTATTGCAAACAACTTTTTTTTTTAAAGTAAAATTTTCAAAACAATTTGCAATAAATACAATTACAACACAGTATCAACGCTGAAATTTCAAATTGTTTAAAACTCTCAAGGACTCCACGAGACAGGTTCCACCTAGTGTGGTGTTCATAAGTTAATATAAAAATTGTTTCCCTTGTAACATTAATTTAGGAGTAATTTATTTTGTGCTTCAGACTCTTCGACAAATCTCTAGGTACGACTACGGACAACTGTCGTTGAAGAGGTTGTCAAGCGCATCTTTATGTCGCCCAGAGATCGACACAGTACCTACAGCATTGGGAATATTTTTAAATTTGTACCGAATCAAATAATAGCGTGATTTAGTTAGTATTTGCTGCAAGGTTGCAAGAGCAAGATCATTATGTACAACGCATAATCCAGCACATTACATGTATTTTTTATCACATTAACAAACTAAATACGCACTTATATACACGGCTACTGCAACTCCCATTCCGACTACCTATCTCAACGTTATCATTAGTATATGCGCGATAGATAGTGTGCCATTGAACGCGTTTACATACGATTACTGCATTCCTGCCACGTCGCAGAAACAACGGTAAGTTACGCGTTAATTGAAAAACATTACGCTTATAAATGCGTCACTGTCTTGCCTTTATCTTCATAAGAGGTTACAGCTATATCACGATAACTTGAATGTGGGCGAAATAATTAAGTGGGGATGGGAGTGTGAGAATGTCCCGTGAATCTGTGATGTTATCGAAAAGTAGTTGCAGTGCCTTGAAACTTCTTTTCTCAAAATAGACCCGAGTCTTTACTATTCTTGAAGCTTTTCGCATTCCCAAAAAAGACATTCGTCAGTCTGTACCTTGGTTATCATAACCAAACTAAGGGGCTAATGGAAAGGTGCAACAGAAATATTCCATATCTCTTGCTAACGTTGTAGAAACCGAATTCAAAGCTGTTTCTCTGCAAAAGAAACATTGAATACTCTTTTTTTTCTTCTGATATTTATTCCTTTTAAATTACTGTTCAGCCGGTCTAGTCACCCAACCTGGGTCCCTCCGCCCCCGGCTTACAAAACATATGTGTAGTCATACGTTTAGTCCTTAAATCTTCATTAGAGGACCCTGTCATGATAAAGAGAAGTGTGGGCGACATAATTAAGTAAGGAGCTGATTTTGACCCGTGTATGTATCAGGCAGCAATGTGAGGTGTTAAATAGTCGCGATTTGCCACTTTAAACAGTATAGACCTGCGGAGTAATTGCGTAACAAACTATCAGTAGTAATCGCTTTCATTTTGATAGATCAAAAACATTCATTGCGTTGCTTACGTTGTTGAGCTTACAATTTTTTCGAACATATACAATGTACAATCTTAAATCTTAAATAGAGAAAGGTGTCTGTGAAAGGGGGTCCTGAGTTACATATTACCCGCTCTCTTAGATGACGAGTTAATTTATAAGGCGTATTACATAAATAATAAAAGTTTAAAATTGCAATTCAGTATTTAAGTAAAAGTAGAACCTACAAGTTTAAAAGAAAAATCGAAAAAAAATATTGTTTAATTATTTAAGATAATCATAAAACTAGACAAACTTGCAATTTTGATTATTCTATTATTAATATGAAGTTCAAAAAAATAACAGATGGAACTCAAACTCCGCTCCAAAATGAAAAACAAAAAACACAATTAAAAATTCGGAACCAAAAAAATTCATCCATGCCCGATACTTTTTTGACAGATTGTAAACCAAATGGTCAGATAAATAGACCAGTGATGCTTAAATGATTATTCTTCTCTCGACAGCATGAATGAGCTCAATAAGTTTTATCCTGTCTGTAAGGTTGGTAGGGCGGCTTACTGCCAGGTTACGTCGGATAAATATTAAGTATCACATAAGAAAGCTGCACGGGTCGATTTATCAGGGTAAGCTACACTTGCCGCGGTTGGTCCTTGGATAAGTGAAGACCTTTACCGAGAACCCTCCGTGTTCCGAAAGCACGTTAAACAGTCCCTGCTGTCATTGGTGGATCTTTGACGGTCGTTGCGGGCTTTCAGAAGCCCGAAACTCTGACAACCAGTCTTACCAAGCGGTCAAATAAGCAGTCGCTCCATGTATTACTAGTAGACTGGAAGCCGATCGCAACATACATAGTTGAAAAGACTCGGCACGTGATGACGTATGAAAGCTAGGGGCATGCGTCCTACGTGTTGAGGCAATTTTACAGTTATCCAGATAAAAAATAGCGTTTCATACAGTGACAGTAATTTAATTCCCAACAAAATAATGACAAGGCACCTTGGTAGATTGTTTTTATTTGATGTATGTAGGAAGTACCTAATTAGTTATTAGTTGCTTTTTCACACCTCGCTTGCTAACGTCAAATTATATGCCATGCAAACCTAACCATAAGCAATCATTTATGCCATAGACTCTAGCTGGGCATTAATATTGTACTGAATTTTATTATGACCCGCTGGTCATTAATGTGATTTCAACTCAGAAAGTCGTATGGAAACTTGTACAAAAAAGCGACTCAAGAATTCAATGTGTTATCCCCTTGGTGCAGAATCCACTAATATATACATAGTTGGTTTAACTTTGATTCCGAAATCATGAAGTAATCAATTCTGGCTATAAATTTAAGTTGTAATATATTCGTATACTTTCCTACCGTATGTACTCGTTGGCACTCGAGGCCTCTGTCTGAATATTATTGTAACATCACAAATTATCTCACAATGCAGAGACAAGCTAGAGGAGAGACAAAAACAACAATGGCTCATAACTTGAGTGATAGGGTCACAAGCATTTACGTTATAAGATTTCTATCATAAGGGTTACCTTACTTGGAAATTATTATATTTCGTGAATGGAGGTGGAAAATAAATGTTTTCAAAATAATTAAAAGTCATATTTTTACTGCTTAAGTAATTTTTAGATCAAGACAGTTTTTCTTTTAAAATATCATGGATTTAATGTTGAGCGAAAGTTACAGAATTGGTTTTCATGCAGTGAGGTGGTGGCAATAAGATGGATTTTCTTATGATATTTAGGTCCATGATTTACCTGCATGTGATAAGATTAGAAGATGACCCCAATTAAGGGAAAGGCTAGAAGGATAGTGATGATAAAGGTAAATCAAAGATTTATCTACGAGTATGTATGTGTGTAGCCTAATTGAACCTAAACAAAATAATACACAAATTCTATGCAAATATGAGCTGTCAAAAAAGGAGTGTACAAATCTATAGTTGCCTACGCAAAATACATCACGCAAACAAATAAATTGTTCTCAATAATATCCTATAAAAGCCCAAAAGCACAGTCGCAGTGCAATGCTCAGTCGAGTCCAGTCATCGCGCCTGGGAATCGCACTTATTACTCTACACCCGATCTTCAACCGACACTTGTGGATCTCGAAACACAGGCCTATGTCGAATCAGCCACTCGTCCAACTTTCCATCTCGAGTGCCCTCCACAGCGAATATCTAATGAATACTTACAAAATAAATATGATAACAATTGTTTTATAAAAATGTACACTTTCACGCGTGGGTGTAGGAAAATAAAGACTCGATCAATGTGCGTGTTCGGTGATTTGTTGGCGAATCGAAAGTGGGTGCCTTTTTAATTTTAAGTAGCGGTTTGCTTGAGGCGTGGGCGGGATATCTAATCTGACGAAGCTGGCTTAGGTTGTTAAATTATTCGGTCAAGGAGATGATATGTTTTATTCTCATCTTTTAGATCTCAAACGCACCTAATAATACTGTGAAATCGAAACTGGACACGATATTTTGTTGGTCAAGTTGATACGGTAAAAAGACAATAATATTAATAACCTTATTTACCCCCGTCTCCGCACACGATTTTGGATGTCCTTGCCAAAATATTTGATTAATTTGACTTCTAACAGTTATTGCTATACAAAAGTGTATGCCCCAGCTCTGACTGAAGACGTTGGTAATCAATCACAAGTTTTGCTTTGTGTTTTAACAGGAACCAGACATCCAGAAGCACTGAAATATAACATCCTCCAAACAGGCATCGACATACCGAAGCTTCAACACTAAATATAGGCTAACAATAACAATAAACTACCGAGCAGCCACGTCACAACCGCTGAGTAATATGTCCCGTTGTGTGCCCACAATAAAGCACTTTCTCACGTCCAATGACAAATAGCGAGTGAATTAATACCAACTCGCTTTTGTACGAATAAATCAAATGTTGAGCAGCGCGCGGCAGGTTGTTTTGACCGGCACGTTTTACCATGTTACTTGTGCACTCGTATCGATCTTTATCGCAATGCCATAAGGCCTGATTAAGAAAAATCCGTCGATATTTTACAATGAAATCTGAAGTGTAACCATCTACATGACTTTTGCGTAGCTTTTAACTCTTACTGTAGCCAAATTAAAGTTGGTTTTAGCTTGTTTTAAGGCAGTAGATGGTTTAATAGTGTTAAATATACGCGTTCGTAGGAGGATGTTATTGCTCAGTGTCTTCGACAACGTGTAGGGATGGGAGCTTATTGGTGAGGTGATTTACTTAAGCAGTTATTGCGAAGATGATATATTTAAGCTTTAATGGTATGTGTTGTATTTTTCTGGGCTCTTGATTCTGTGTAATGTCAATGTTTCTGTGACATATTATGTCGAGAAGAAATTAGTTTCCTGGTCATATTTATGGTTCTTGTCTAGCTATTAGGACCATGACTTCGGATGATTCGGGTTCCGAAGCATTTGGACTTGGATTGGGATCCTGAGTCCTGATCCTTGGGAAATTACCTATTTAAATTCATATCCCAATGTGTAGATGACGATTAAGTAAATCGAATTCAGCACGATGATGAGTGCAAATCTAGGGATTCAAAATAGAATGCTCGTATTAGTTATCTTTTGTCTTTTCGGCAAGAGTTTTACAGGCTAGCACCTATGCCAGTCAGCAAGGTGCGTATTTAGTAACAGATTGTTCCACCGCCATCATGACCTTATTCGTAAGGCTCAATTGTTCTCCCAAAAAACCTGAAGCTGAAGCGTTTTCAAGATCCTATTGTTGAGTAGTCAGTACATCCCTACTATCCACACAGGGTGTCCCCTAGACAAATGTGTTGGAAGTTTAACAAGTGGTGTGCACAATTACGAGCACTGTAGTCAGGGGTTAATAGTCTCAATAATTTGACATATTGGGTGGTCGCCCTGCCGCGGCCGGCCCGCGCCTCGCAGTCGATGCGAATTAATAAGGGATTTGATACTTTAGAGTTAGATAACTTTTATAGCTAACAGCTTCGTTAATCAAAGGATTTTCGAGTCTTTTAGACCTTTATCACACACTTTTATTATGTGCTTCTTAGTGATATTAATGTTGCTGCATCTGTTACATATGAATATGCTTTATGTCAAAGTAATTGACCACACGTAACGGATCTTTAAATCCTTTTACTTAATTACAATTACTACTTACACCAAACTAAAAACTACTTTACACCAAATTAAAAAAACCGCGGCCGCGACTTACGAGTTGTAGGTTGTAGGTTCGAACCCAGACAGGCGCTTTACTTTGTGTAAATTATTTCATCACCATTGCTCACAAAACGGTGAAGGAAAACATCGTGAGGAAACCGGCATGTCTTAGAACCGAAAATTCGAAGACATGTGACATCTACCAACCCGCACTGGGCCCGCGTGGTGGATTACGGCCCACTCCCTCTCACAGAGAGGAGGCCAGTGTCCCAGCAGTGGGAACATAATAGGCTGATTATGTATGTATGTATGTAACTCAACAAATACTTACCATCAGCAAGCACCTTATTCACCAGATATGTACCTATCCAGCCGACTTCTTTCTTTATCATTACCACTTTGTGGCACCCGTTTTCATTCGGTAGAAGACATAAAGGAGAATTCGCGGGCAGAACCGAACTCAATACCGGAAAATTGTTTTTTTTTTTGTTTGCTTATTGGGTTATTCGTTGGCGTAAGTCTATCGTTTCTGAAGGAGCATACTTTGAAGGCGATAAAATAAATTGGGATGAATAACAAACATTTTGTGTAATATTGATCTTTTACCGGTACTTTTTTGACACAGTAGTACTAATAAAAGCGATAACAGTCTTTAAAATTACTCGAGTCCCACTTGACATTACTGCCAAGTTTAAGAGCTTTATTGACTGATACCAGGAAATACCGCTAGACCACGGAAGCACATATTAAGGTCAATCTCATATCATGAACTTTATTATATTTGTGTAGCTCGATGTGCAAATAGATAAACCTTTATTAAATGCGACGTGTAGGTGACATAAAGGTGAGACTAGACTGACGATAATGTCGATATTGATCGCCTCAAAACCGAAACCGATATGGCTGACCATCGATCGATAGGTACGATCTTTTTATTCATTATCCCCTGCCCTGCCTCGCCCAGCAAGCAGTCAATTTCTGTCTTAAAGTCAAAGTCAAAGCATTTATTTCAAATAGGCATTAAAAGGCACTTTTGAACGTCAATATTCTCATTTCATCATCCTCGAAATAAATTACTCCAAAACTAAACTAATTACTTTCCATCCCCATCAAAAACCACCTCTAAATATAGAATTTACTTTTAATAACACACGACTTGAAATTGTTAAAGAATTTACCTTACTTGGACTAGATTTAGACACACATATAAACTGGAAAACACACATACAAAAATTAAGATCAAAAATTTCAAAATTTTCGTATGCTCTCCGTGAAATTAAAAAAAACCACCGATCTTCAAACAGCGCTCACCACCTACTATGCGTATGCTTATGCATGGCTGAGCTACGGCGTGACCCTTTGGGGAAATAGCACAGATGCACCTACACTCTTCATCCTTCAAAAGAAATTAATTAGAATCCTGATAAACATCGATCAAACTGAAAGCTGCAAACCTCACTTCCAAAAGTATAACATTTTAACCCTCCCGAGTATATACATATTAGAGACCTGCAAATTTGTTCGAAAGCATCAAGAATTCTACACAAAACGCGAAGACATACAGTCACGTTACACACTCCGACATAAGTCAAGGTTAAACATACCTACTTCAAGGCTAAAAATACATTCTACGGGTCCCTATGTAATGTCCATTAAAATATACAACAAACTGCCTGAATTAATTAAAAAAGAAGACAGTATTAATACATTTATTAAAAAACTAAAACATTTATTACTAAGAAAATGCTACTATAGTATTAACGAATATTTAAACGACAACAGATAAGTGCAAATGGGGTGTTTAATGGGTGTTGATTTAATTTTGATTTTATTATTTATTTTTGATTTCATTTGTTTTTATTAATTTTGTTTGTTATTCATTTGACTTGATTTGATTTTTATTTTATTTACCTTGATTTTATTTTGTTTTATCGATTTATTTTTGACATAATTTTATTTGTTCTCTTTTTATTTTAAGTAATATCTGTTAATTAGAAAAAAGAGACATAATGATCTTTGTTAGCGAGATTTGGTAAATTCTACAAAGTTTCCTCTCTCCTACTATTTTTGCTGTGCCCGACAGGGTCCACAATGATCGATATAATTTTAAGTTACCATCTAAGTAAACATGTGGAATGCAAATAAATGATTGAGTATTGAGTATTGAGTATTACTTAGAATTCATTCTAGGCGCCCCTTACAATAGGTAGTTTCGTATGGAGAAGAAGGGGCAAGAAACTCTACCGTTACTGTTTTAAAATGTTTAACAATATTTTGTATAACTTAATAATATTTTTGGATGTGAAGATGATTCACCAAGAATAAAAATTGTATCCCACAATAGGTACAAAATAGTTTAAAATAAAGCTAAGACAGATAAATCAAATCACGTGATAGGTACATGGTGCTCACATATTTACAAACATAGCAAAAGTATATGATTTTCCTAAAATATTAACTAGAAATAAGTCAGTGTGTGAGTTAAGTAAAGTAACAAATTATACAATTCAATAAACAACCAGTATGATTTTGTCTAGCCTCTAGATTGTCTTATGGAGCAGCACCAGCATGTTTCCAAGCATTCTTATATCTTGCGGATAGTATGCTTGCTTACAAAGTGTACTTTTAACATGAGAACTTTCTTTCATTTAATTGCAAAATATCACAAGGAATTTTGTTGTAACATTTAACACAGTACCCCATAAAAGATGTATGTACTTTAGATAGTCTGAAAAATAGTTGATCTATTTTATCTTTATTTCTAGTATTAAAATTATGTCTATCACTTATTTTATTAAAAATATGCAGATATTTTCTTAAATACATAATATTTTCATAAATAAACTGGCAAGGTACCGCCATAATATTAATATTCTTAAATACTCGTAGTTCCATATGAGATTCGCGGCGATGTAGATTGTAAATGGCTCCGACAGCTCTCTTTTACAAAATAAAACTGGATTCAATGCAGCAGCCCGACCCCACAGTAAAATGCCCTATGACATAATGTTGTGGAAGTAGGTAGCTAAAATAAACCAAACGCGCGGTTTCCACATCTGTTAACTGTCTTATCTTTCTTACAGCATACGCGGCCGAGCTTAGTCGCCCCGCAAGAGATGTTATATGGGGGGGGGACCTCATATAACATCTCTTGCTCAATTGTAACTTCTCGTCTAGCGTGATTCCTAGGAAAACTGTCGGATTAATATATTCTAGCTTTTCTACATTCAATATTATGTCACATTAGCAACTTCTAACATTTGGTAATTAAAATCGAATGCATTTGGTTTTTTGTTCTCATTTATTACCAAATTATTTACCGTAAATCAATCTTGGACTTGAAGAATAGAGTAATTCGCGTCGTCAAGATTTTGTGACCGTCGCGTCGGTTTATTTTAAAGAACAATGAAGTGTCATCGGCAAATAACACCATCTTCGGTTCATTTTGAAATAAGTCTGTTTGGCTTTCTCTAGGAACCCCATTTCATTTAAGGTCGGCCCTATCGTTATACAGACCTGTCTGTGTTCTTTCTCCTACACTGTTCTTTCCGGGTTTAGTTCGTGGCGTTTTTCCAAGAACTTACAATCAATTTTTACAGTCGATTTCGACCACCATCTAGGTGCACCTCTATCCACGACGATAGGTGACATTTCACTGTAATAGCCGCCATAAACCGTCAAGTTGTGACATGCGAGCTCTAATTAGTTTTACAGCACCGGTGACATCACTCGATATTGATGCCATATCATAAAAATTCAATTTGTGTGTTTGAACGGTTCATACAACGGAGACTTTTTTTGTTTCTTAGTGTTTGGGATAAAGTGCTTTGAATTGTTTTTCTGGTAAGAGATACTGCTAGGCGATATATGTGAGTGATTTTGTCTTCTAGTTCGATTCGAGTCGACACACACAAGAATTCAATAGAGAAAAATAAACAAGGATGTGTTTTGGAACAGAACGGATGCACCGATGGAGTAAATACATACGTCAATAAATTGGTTAGCACTAACACGATAGATTCTGATTTAGATAATGCAGGTGCAATATGTGGAATTAACATAGGATTTCCTTTATACTAAACAACAACAAAAAAACACAGAAAAATGAGCTAATTTAGATAAAATACCTACCCGGGTGAATAAAGACCCAAAAATTTATGCGTTTTTGTGATTTATTATGAAGTTCAGTAGTTGATTTACAGATGGATAGACATACATACACATACGTTTTCGTGAAAGGACTGATATGTATGGGATATATATATGTGATGGATGTTCGAGCGGCTGAGAAACCACGTGTCGCTGCTCGCTCTGGACGTCCGTTGGTCCTCCGTTATGGGCGTGCACGTGCAGGTGTTTAACAAAAAAAAGTCGCAAAATAACGCACTTCATTTATTCCCAATTTATCGCAACAAAACTGAACCTTAACATATAATGAGTACAATAATTATTACTGATTAAACAAATCACACTATTTGTTAAACTTGCATTTGGAGCCAATGGTTACGGTATGGTACGAGTGCAGCGCATGACGATTGCATAAAAAGTGGTGGCGTTACCCGCTCTCAATGAAAAAATGCAACTTAAGACATAATATCTAAACCTCCGAGTAAAAATTATCGATTACAACTTTTAAAAAGTGTTACATTAAATCGACTTAATCATCGCGCGCTGTCTTATGTATATTTGAGGGGGGGGGGGTAAGGGGTGGAGTTCCCACCGCAAGGGGGAAGTTAAAGCAATGCATTTATATTAATTTTGAAAAATTATAAAAAAAACTACTATTATTCCGTTTATTCATTTTCTTACATATTTAATTAATTTTTAACTATTTTTACAAAAAAATTGTGGCCCATCGTCATCAGGAACAGTGTCCTAGCTGCCGGTGGTTAGGGCTCTAGAGAGGGGAACCTCCTCACTATGCGTGCCGTGTCGAGGAGTACTGCTTTCTGAATCAAGTCCTTGACCCAGCCGCGCAGTGAGAGCCTCCTGAGGTGTTGGTCGAGGCTCTTCGCTATTAGTCCATTAACTGTATCCATTATAGGCACAATGATTGCAGAGTCGACGTTCCACATGTCGACCACTTGGAAAATTATTAACAATGAAACGGGTAAGTCGGTTAAACAAGAAAATCAACTTGAAATTATGGTGGATAACAAATTAGTTAATAAGGCAGCTGACGTAGCTGAGGCTTTTAATGAGTTTTTTGCCAATATACCTATAACTACGACTTGCTCCTTAAATTCGTCCCCGTCTAAAGCTGAGAATCTTTTGAATAGTAGTGTGCCAAAATGTACTCGCATATTTAGCTTCGAACATGTAACGCCTAATGATGTAATTAACGTCTTTAACACACTTAAATCTAAAAACACTGGTGATTACTGGGGCATCTCAATTAAACTTTTAAGTAATATAATAGACATCGTAGCCCCCTATCTAGCTGTTACTTTTAATAAATGTGTTGATATAGGAACTTTTCCTGACCTCATGAAGAGTAGTAAAGTCATACCATTATTTAAATCTGGTAATAAAAATAACATTGGCAATTTCAGGCCTATTTCTATCTTACCAGCATTTAGCAAAATATTTGAAAAGTTAATACTTTAATTTAAATAGCCTCCTTCATAATGAACAATATGGCTTTACAAAAGGACGTTCAACTGCAGATGCGGGTGTTGCTCTGCTGAAACACATATTTAATGCATGGGAGAAATCGCAAAATGCTATTGGAGTTTTCTGTGATCTCTCTAAAGCCTTTGATTGCGTGCACCATGACACGCTTTTGCGTAAACTACGTCATTACGGTGTCCAAAACGAAGCTCTAAACGTAATAAATTCTTATTTACACAATAGGTTCCAATGTGTAGATGTCGATGGTGTGAAATCATCCGGGCTTCCAGTTCAGTTAGGTGTTCCTCAAGGCTCAATACTAGGTCCATTCTTGTTCTTAGTGTATATCAATGACTTACCATTCTATTTAAATGATATCTGTGACGTTGTACTGTTTGCAGATGATACCTCTCTTATTTTTAAAGTAGACAGGAATAGACAAGAGTTTGACGACGTAAATAGTGCACTGTCAATGGTTACGGATTGGTTTACGTCAAATAACCTAGTTCTCAATGCTAAGAAAACTAAATGTGTAAAGTTCGTCTTACCGAATGTTAGAAATCTAGGACCCAACATCGTCTTAGATAAAGAGCTGCTTGAAACAGTAGACTCGGCAGTTTTTCTGGGCATAACAGTAGATTCCAAACTTCAGTGGAGCCCACATATATCAAGCCTAGCGGGGAGGCTCAGTTCAGCCGCGTACGACCAATACACTGACGTTGATACAGCACGGTTAGTCTATTTTACTTATTTCCACAGCGTTATGTCCTACGATATTCTGCTGTGGGGCAAAGCTGCTGATATTCAAAATATATTCGTCCTTCAAAAACGAGCTGTCCGAGCAATTTATCAACTAGGAGCCAGAGTTTCTCTTAGAGATTTTTTTAAACATATTGGTATTCTTACGGTAGCATCACAATTGATCTTCGCCAACATCTTATACATTAGGCAAAATATACACTTATACACTAAAAACAGTGATTTTCACAATGTTAATACTAGAAATAAGAACAAACTACGTGCTCCCTTTCACCGGCTTCATAAGGTTCATAACTCATTTGTTGGGCTAGGCATAACCTTTTATAACAAGCTACCCTCTTCTTTGCTAGATTTGCCTTTTAATGCGTTTAAAGCTCAAGTAAAATCCAACCTTTGTTCAAAGGCATATTATTCAATTAACGACTACTTACACGATAAGAATAGCTGGTCGCTGTAATTAACTCAAGACAATGTTTATGTTCTTTCTCCAGAATCAGCTTACCTACTGACAGGGTATACGAGTTCGTATATTTATTTTAATTTTATTTGACTGTATAAGTCAATTAGTTTTAGTTACCTTCATTTATTATTGACATGATCCGCTCATTACAATGTTTTTCAATGAGTTGTATTGCAATAAGTGGTTAGCTAGCGACCTCGACAATTGATCTTAAATTATTCTTGCCTGAGCAACCGGCAGCGAGTTCGTCATGCCCCCGTAGATGTCACTGCTTGCGGTAGCGTCGGGGATCGGGTTGCCTCCTTCCCTCAAATATGGCGAGGGGGGCAATGGCTGATCTTTGCGTTATGCTCGTGAACGGGTGCTGCTTGTGGTGACTGGTCGTCTTGCTGTCTATGGTTTTGATATTGTTATAGTAATTGTTCTGTTAACTTATTGTACTTCTATGGTCCTAGTTTATCATTTGTGTTTACTTAAAAAATAAGCCAATAATGCATATGTAAGATGTCACGCCCCTTATGCCTGGAGGCTTTTATTTGTGTATACGTTGTTTAGTATGTTTTTTTTTGTGTTTCGGTTTTTATTCTTTGATTACCTTATAATTATATAATTCAATGGTTTTCTAACTAAACAGACAGCTGTGCTGCTGGGGAGTTTGTTGCGCCACTTCTTCTTCCCAGCTAAAGCACTAGGAAGTGGTGAAGGGCAGGCGTTTTGGGGGACTGTCTTATGTAATTTTGACGTTCGAAAAGTGCTGACTCTCAGCCTAGTTTGAATAAATGACTTTTGATTTTGATTTTGATTTTTGATTTCGACAACCTCGTGTGCTAAGTCAAGATACTTGTTGTTTTTATCTATCTCAGCTTCCACGAGATTCTCTTCATTAGGGACAGCGATATCAAAAATTATTGCACGGCGCTATCACCACTATATCAGGCTTATTGGCTACAACATATGTTTTTTTTAAATCATATACTTGTCTTATGGAGGGAGGGAGTGGGGGGAGGGAGGAGATCCTCGCCCTGAGGCATAGTCGACGGAGCCCAGCTTGGCGGGGTTCCTTTTTCTGTCTGCAGAGTTACAAGGAACCTAACACGAAGGAGATGGCGGAGGCTCGCTCGTTTTGCTTGCTCACTTTAAACCAAGTCATCCCCTTCGAACTTAACCTGTCCGAGTCGGGGTGCCACTAATAAAGAGTTCAAATTAGAATTGTGGTAACATAATTTAAAATAATGAGAGGATTATGTCAAAGAAGTGTGTAAAAATTTAATTTTATGAGGGACCAGGGAAACCACATGTGTTCTAAGACATGCCGGTTTCCTCATGATGTTTTCCTTCACTGTTTTGAAAGCAGTGGAGATGAAATAATCTCGCAGCTAGATGAAGCTAGGTGCACCGTTCTAATTGGTTGTTTCCCATGAAAAAGAGCGGGCAAGAAACTAAACTGTCTGACTGATTAGTGATTATGCTATGTGGCATGTGGGTTTGACGCATAATTTTATTTTCATTTTTACTCTGTAGAAAAATTCCCAAAATAGCGACATTGATACAAATGATCGCAATTTGACAAAACATGTAAAATAAAAGCAAATAAAAATGTGAAGAAATGTACTAAATCTAGCTTTTTAAGAGGGCTAGTTCTAGATCTAAAATGATTTGAAACAAATTGGTCCAATAAATCTATTTTACGATTTAATATCTTTAGAATTAATTTATCGTTTAGACATAGCGGTAATTGATTATGCTGTAATTAATGTAATTTATAACATCGTGATTCCATATAAATTAGGTAAATGTACAATTGAGAAATTAATTCCGAGTCTTTTACAAGACATACTAATTCTGCAAACGTAATGTATTAGTTATAACATGAAACATTCCGGTATTACGATTTGTTTTCAAATTGAAAATCGTTTTTTAGACGTGCGTTAATTAATAGCCAAACAAAAAAACTCAGTTTTATTAATTCAAAGGTCGATTTGTTAATAAAGGTACAAAACATCAGTTGTTAATTAAAATAACTTGTTGTCATGTTATTTTATACTATTAACAAAAGTATGTTTTTGTTTGCTGTACGACTAAGCTTTTCCTGGAAAATATGGAAATGAAATGGCAACGGTGTTTTTTCGTGTATGGCCAAACACGGCAGCTCATGACGTGGTGGATAAATAAGCCTGTTGATAAGTCTTTGAGTCAGCAATAAACTTAAGCGTTGTTGAACACCTGCACCGTACGCTGGTCACTTCATTTCTCGCTTCGGTTGGTCTTCGCTTGTGCTTCGCTTGTCGCATCGTCTGTCGCTTCGCCTGTGCTTCGCTAGTCGTTTCTCTTGTCACTTTGCTAGTCGCTTCGCTGTCGCTCTTGCCTTACGCCCACTTTTTCGCAGGTCGCAACCTGTCTTTTATTATCTCGACCGATACGAAGCTGCTCTATAAACCGAGTCCTATCTATCATTTTCCTGCAGCGCCGGCATTTTGATAACACCACAGATTTACGAGCGGCTTACGAACCTATCTTAAATTCTTAATAGACACAAAACAAAATAATAAATATCCCAGCACATTGTTGCGGATACTTTGTTGTTAAATACTGAATTTTGCCTTGATTGTGAATCTTTATTGCCCCTCATTCAAATGAGGGGCAATAAAGATTCACAAATGTAAATGAAGGATCCTGATGATGTATGAAGAAGGTTCGACATCCATGACATTTTTCGCATTTTCTGAAAGCATGCGGGTAGGAAGTTAGTCAGGCAGAATACGGGTATATACGAACTCAAGGAAGAAGAGGACATTTTAATTTAAAGAACACCTGTATTCACCAAACCATGGATCAGGCATGACAAAAAAGTTCAGGGCTGTCTTTGATGAATGATGCTTGAGAATACAATAGTTAGGTAGTATATATACCCAGCGTTCATTCATCCTCCTGTAACTTTTTTCTACTTGGTCGCTTACTTCATTACTGAAGGTGGTGTCCCTGAAAGGCCTTCGTAGCTTTATATACGATGTTTTTCCACTTCGTTCGGTTCTCAGCTTCTCTCAGGGCGGTCGTGACAGAGAGTCCCGTGAGGGCGGTTACTTGGTCTGACCAACGATTAGGTGACCGGCCGCGAGGTCTTTTCCCATCTGCCTTGCCCATTACCACCAACTTTTCAAGGTTATCTGGTTCCCGACGGGCAATGTGACCAAAGTAACCGAGAATCCTTTGGTAACAGATCGTGGATAGTCTATCTCTTATTGAAATTCTCTCTCACTCAATTTCGCCAACACCACATCTCAAAAGCCTAAATCTTTTTCCGAGAAAACCAGTGTCCGGACTAGTCTCATCTCCGTCACATTTGAGACTTTTCTGTCCTACCAGATACGTGTAAGCTTACTCATCGCAGCTTTGGCCATTTGAGTCCTTCTCTTAATCTCTCTTTCGCTTCCTCCCTGGTCAGTAAGTAGCGATCCGAGGTATATAAACTCGCTGACAAATTTTAGATCTGCGATTTCTCCCGTTCTGGGTAGTTGACCGGTTCTGTCGATGAGCATGACTTTTGTCTTCGACTTATTTATGGTGAGTCCAACCAGTCCACTCTCGCATTCTACTCTGCGAACCAGATCAGCTAGCTTCTTCTCTGAAGAAGAAGCCTGCATATCTCAGGTTGCTGATCTTTACTCCCCCGGCAGAGACGCCTCCCTCCCAATCTTCTAAGGCTTTCCTCATTATGTTTTCACCATATTTGTTAAAGAGAATAGGAGAAAAAATACATCCCTGTCTTACCCCCTTCTCTGGCTTAAAAGGGCCTGAGATGACGTCATTAACCCTTACCATGGGTACTCCGTCCTGGTAACGATTAGCGATCAACGAGACGAGGTGTTAAGGTACGCCCATCTCTTGCAATATGGTCCACAGGCAATCCCATCTGACGCAATCAACCGCCTTAGAGTAATCGATGAAGCACATAAATACCGGCCGGCGTGTTGAACTCTCGACTTTTCTCAATTATTTGTCTCATATTCACAATCAGTTCTTTTGTGCCTCGACCTTTCACAAAACCCGCCTGCTCACTGGGTATCTGCCACTGAAGGTACGCCTGTAACTTTACAGGTCACTAAAATGTCACCCTAGGTTTTGCTCCGATTTACGCGAAAGATTAGCCCTCGTTTATTAACTGTACAGATAAGTTAAACAACATAAGGTGCTATTATAGACGACTTCACCTTATAACTCAAGTTTGCAACCGATAAAATACCCCACACACATAGTCGCGAATATCATCCTCCACCAAGATAAAACCTTCTTAGTTCAGTTTATATATACTCTTAATATTTTTTCCTATATATCCCATTATCTTCACAGGTTCACGTAACAAGACCAACTTTTCAACTTCAAGTTAAGAACGTTGTAAATTGTACGCATTTATAGAGGCTGTGCGCGCCCTGGGTGGCAAGCTTAAACAACGAAAAGTTTACCGTCCCTGAAAATACTGACAACACTTGAAACCTTGTAAACAGGGGTGGGTTTTCTTTAATATGCCGTTGATGTAACTGTATATTTATCATGGTGTATGGAAGTAAGTTTCAGAAAGGATTATGGCTATTGTAAATCTATCTGTGTGCTAATGACTATGGTCGCAGATTAGGTCGATACTCGCGAGTATTTTTACCATTTTATTGCTTAACGCCTTGTTAATGTTGAGAAATTTCGATTCTAAAGTAAAAGTGTGTTGTCGCCTTTATTGCGTGTACGCTTGGGTGTAAAATTTTAATTTGACGGCGGATCTTAATGTGTCAATGTTTTCTTTGATCGACCGCAGTGATTAATTGTGAGCTGTTTGCCGAGTACATCTTTTTAGAATTTATTGTTTCATAATTCTTAGAAAGCAATCTGTATAAGCAGGTTTAATGTATTCTACCTAGGCTTGGGGTTTAGTATAAAAATAATAGAAACCATTGTAGGTATCTGTAGGTGAAGCTAGCTGGTAGTATTTTTAAATAATTTATTCTTTATTAACTTTTTAGTTCCCGTGTTCACATTGTGAAAGCAGTAATGCAATATATGCAATTATTTCGATATGTTCCCGTTCACAAACAAGATATTTCAAAATGATAAGGCTAATTAATTAAAAGTTCTTTTAAGTACAAAGTCTTTTACATTTTTACAAATTAAGTACAGTTTAATTTTGTTTTTTGAACTAAAAACACCGATATACAAAGATCACAAGACGAGATCCTGGTTTATTAATTCTTTAACAAGATATCTTATTAACGAATTAATAAGACAAATGCAGTATAATGTGAACTGACAGCGGTAATTACTACCAATCGTACTTGTGCATTAATCAGAGAGGAAAAAAAAAAGTTTTCAGAATGGGAAGGGATCGTAAGTAGTGCTCGCTGCCTATGAATTGATAAATTAAATTGTCGATGGGTACAATTCGTTTATTTGTTATAGGTTATTGTTTGGGGCTTAATAACTGGCGAAATGTGGGTGTCCTATAGGTTCACCTACGCCTAACCCTTTGGAGAAATGCAGGTGTGATGTTTTGTGTACTATGTCTATGATTATGGATTATAGAGCTTAAACATCGTTCTATGCACAATAAGGATGATGACCAATATTACACATTTTGGAACACTAATGTAATTTCAAAGAAGTAATAGTAAAATTTGATAATGGAAAAAACTGTAAAATCGATTGAAATTTGAAGAACCTACGCTCTTAAAAAGTTTTCGGAGGGTATTATTCTCGTCTTTGTCCGCGCGACAACGGACAATGTATGGCGCTAGTACTCCAGTAGTACGATGTAAGTACACCGCTAGTATGAAGTTACATAGTCGTGAAGTCACTTCTTTTAAAGTGTTATTTTAAAACATTTATAATTTGTTTTTTTTAAAATATTATTTGAACTATTATCAAAAAAAATATTTTTGTTAAAAATAATGTCATCATCCCTATTTTAACGCAGTCTTACTTACAGCTTACGTTATGACTAACTGTAATGCTACATGTAATAACAAGGGTTTTACAGAATTGGTAAATGCATATAGTTTTATTGATTGATTGATTGTTGATTGTCCAAATTTATAGACACTTTAAATTGCTGAGCAGCAAAAGTAGTGTTTGATTTTCTTAATTTTCCCACGAGCATTACGAAACCACTACATTTTGAAACAACTTAAAACTTTAATTCCATTACTAACCTTTTCACTCAACTTTTAAGAGAGCAACTTGACAGGTTCACAACTTAAGAGCCCACAAGTACCACTCCCATACTCCCGTAGATCGCGACACTATCTGTTAACAGGTCCATCATAAAACCACGAAAGCTCTTTAACACAACTTTCCTATATGACAATTTATTGCCATATTTGACCCCAAACACAATGACTCCTACGCAGAGACAGCTATAAACTTTACATTGAAAATCAATTTTTACATCACCCAGACAATGTGTGGCGGACAATAAATATCTGTGTTGCGGTTAAAATTTGGGCTGTTGTTAGTTCTGGTATTTTCTAGTTAGGATCAATTTATTGTATTTTTTGTAGTTTAACTAGTATTTAATCTGGAAATCTTAAGTTTTACTTCGAAAGCACGTGCTTGGAAGGTAAATGTTTTATTTATTTAATTAAATCTTTATTGTTTTAGTCCGGGTTTTTATAAACATGGAAAAGTCAACCCCATCGTGCCTTAAGTATTACAGTAGGGCGAATTTTCTTTTTTCAGTAGGATTAAAGAAGGTAAATGATGAAAAATAGAATTGATAATGAATTGGTCTAACCAGGAACTAGCCAAACTTTTGAAGTAAAAGTCCTAGAAGACTGTTCTTTTACCAATTTTAATTATTTTATGAATATTTCCAATTTCAGAGTTTAAATAAACATTTTTTTTTATATTTTGACTTGTGTTGGTGATGTTTTAGATTTACAAACTGCCGCCTGTAAAAATTTACGGCTTTTCAGACTTGTACAGTAACATGTACATATGACAGTTTAGTGGAACTATGGGTACCGTTATGGACATAATTGAATAAACATAAGAGCATAATGTTAGCAGTAAATGAGTTTTATTTCGCTACCGGGTAAGTGATGCTGTGATGAAGGTAGGATTTATAGTGTGATTTTGTTCAGTGTGCTATGTTTGGATTATGGAAATTGCACGGAGAGGGATGTGTAAGTTAGGACGTTAAAAACAGATGTTTTGTAAAAGAATCCCAGGAGTTCCTGGCTGTATAGAAAGAAAGTAAGTACTTGTGACTTATTATTTACGACTTTTTTCTTTAATTTTAATTTACTGACTAACGACTGATTAATTAATTTGCTGACTAACAACTTTGGCTCTTTTCCCAACCTTTTTTGAATTGGTTTACAGTGGATTCATAGTTATAGACAAGCATAGTTTTTATATGTATTGTGTGCAAGTGTTTTCTTTTTCGAAAATGGTGTTGTCAGTGAAATAAATCGTGCCAGCCCTACCTTGCTCTGGGAAAACTCGAACCGAATAAAATAAATAAAAATATATATATTTATAACTCGTCTGATCCTATTCGTAACGGTTGGGAGCGAACTGAACATAAATTACTTTCAAATTGTTGCGTATGCGCATCGAATAACTCGGATAGGATGTCGCTACTGATTTCAAACCATCTTTATTCATTTCATTCTTCATTTCGTTCATGGGAAACTTAACTTTATGGAAATGGAAATAAGGGTTTTTTGAGGTGTGAGATAAGGTTGTCCGATACGATAACAATATTGGGATGTAATATGTAAGATAATATACCGATTATACATATAAACTCAATTCAATCAATTTTAAACGTTATTAATGATAAACGCTAGATTATTTCACTTTGAAAAATCTTCTTGTAATCCTATCTTAGAAAGTGTATGTGGCATAAAATTACATATTAATACCGTGCGGTGTACTCTTTGCTTAACATGATTATTTAATGTACTAACATAACGTACAGCATAAAACTACAAAGGAAATAACCTTATTATTCCCGCTTATTTGAAACTAAAGTTTAACAAGATAGCCGCCAACCCAAACTGTCCACCAATCTTCAACAAATGGGGAAGGGTCATGGTTTCCACCGTCGATCATACTTATTGGTCGAGGAAGGGAACTGGGCTAGTGTCGGAACGGCCAGTCCGTCGTCGGGGTAGGCCATTTAACGTTTAAACCCTGGTTGCAGAGGGTGAGTCTAGTGGGCGTGGTGGGAAGATGAGAGAAAGACAGCCTCTAAAAATTCTTAAGGTCAAGCGTGCCGAGAGGATGAATATCGGTCATTCGAGGACCGGAAAATAATCGCGAAGAGGAGGGGATGTGCGGTCAGAGTCTCATGCTGCATCTGGCATGGAGAGCTCATTTAAGAGCCCAGAGCGCGTAGTAGTGGGGGCTGCTGGGAAGAACAAATGGCTCTTCCTGAAGCGGCCCAAACCAGAGGATGGCCAGAGGATGGTCCTTCTTGGATGGAGGAATGATCTCGGCCCGAAAAACCTGTTGGCGGGGTGGGGTCCGAGGAAAGGTCGGAGGGCTGGAGGGCTCACCACCCAGGAGGACTGGGAACCTAGCAGAGCCTGTCCAGCCAAGCTAGCCTACTGCCCAGTGCGCCGACAGGCTCGTCACAGAGGGACGCCACCCTGAAGTGGCCAGCCGCAGGGCGGCCCTATCAGAGTCATCAGGTGGTGAGCCGGATGCCGCTGGAGCTGGTTGTCTTTCAGAGTCGGTTTTCCGCTCTGGAAGCCATTGTCCTGCACCAGGACCACCGAAAGGCAGCCTCGTATGCTGCCACCGCGGCCAAGCCAGGGTCCTCGGGGCAGACCCAACGCGGGGCCGTGGCGGAACCCACGTACTCGCCCCTGGCGAAATCGGCGACACCCCAGACCAGGAAGGGTGGAGTGGCTGCGCAGATGGCGAGGGCCCCAGCCCTGAATGCGAGACGGTCGCCGCAGCCTTCTAAACCAACTTCTAAATCTCCTCCGACTGACGCCGAATGGCAAATAGTCGGGGAGAAGGGGAAGGTGGTTAAGGCAGCAAGGGCGGCCAGAAGAAAACAGAGGCGGCAGCAGCGCAAGGAGGAAAGCATTGCGGCTAGGCTCCGTGCCCCGAAATCCGCAGCTGTAGTGATTACACTACAGCCGGAAGCGGAAAAGAAGGGCATGACCTACCGCGAGGTTCTCGGCAAGGCGAGGACAGCTGTGAACCTCGAGAAGCTCGGTGTCACCGATGGCATTCGGGTAAGGGTCACTGCGACTGAGGCTCGGATGCTGGAAGTCCCCAGTGCGAATCAGTGGCGGACATTTCATTTGCTTGCCCGCTCTGACGGCGCACGTCATTAACTGGCGCGTCATAAGGGGGTGAAGACCTATTCCGACCATTGGTACATCCGGTTCGACGTCTCCGTCCAGACCTCGCACCGGTCCGTCCGGCTCCGAGTGGTCTGCGGTGGGACCTGAAGTTCCTTCTAGAAGCCTCAATCGTGCAGGCCTGGGTGTCACCACCGGACAGGGCTGCTGACATCAACGACGAGGCGGATTGGGTCCGGGAGCCCATGAATCATATGAACCCATCGAAATATATGACGTGGCAATGCCCCGGGTCCAGCCCGGACATGCCTGGCGCCAGGTGTGCTGGTGGTCGCCGGAGCTGACGGCTTTGCGCGAGGCGTGGGTGGCTGCACGACACCTGTCACCAGGCACCGCAGGCTTCGTATCCGCCCTCCGGATACGGAAGCCATTTGGCGGAGCTGTAAAAGGGGTACAGGGGTACACTCGTCGGGCGGCTGGTGCGGATGGGCCGGATTTGGTGGAGAGCCAGTTTGGTTTCCGCAGGGGGCACTCTACGGTGGACGCCATCATCCGCGTGCGAGCCCTCACCACGGGGGATGCTGTGGCTCGGGGTGGAGTCTTCTTGGCGCCTATACCTTGCCCTGGAGTTGCATCAGGAGGGCATTTCGATATCACAGGAAGCCTACCTCTGTCGCGTGGTCGAGGCCTATTTGATGGACAGGGCCGTCATCTATCCCGGTCACCAGGGAGAGGGAGAGTGGGTTTGTCCCATAGGGATCGGTCCTAGGGCCGCTTCTGTGGGATATCGGGTCCTCCCTAGTGGCGTCAGCGTGGTTTTCTACGCTGACGACACGCTGGAAGAGTAAAAAAGCTTTAAAGAGTTTTGGCTGTAGCGATAAGTTGAACGCAAAGAAAACATCAGCCAATGAAATCACTTGACATGATATTTCCCAATAGCCATGCAACAACTTGGGGTAGAAACATATCCGATCCAAGAAATTCTCGCACAAGAAAGGTCTAACGTTACAGTAACTAGTATGAACTAACTACGAGTAGTATGAACTAACTACCGCACTTAGTGTGCATATAACATGCAATTTCAGTTACCTATGGTGATTATTTAATAGGCTTACAACCTTAATAGCTTGTGTTACATCGCTATAGCCCGATAGTGATCTAGAACGCCATTGAATGTTAATATGAGCAGGGCGAATATCATACCAATTACCTAACGCACTGGTAGTACAGGAACATGTAAACTCGTCCGGAGATAAAATATGAGAGTATCAGAGTGGGTACTATGTGGTGAAAATTGGTTAGTATTACGTAGGTTAATATATCTATTTATTTAGGCTGTAATGTCCCACAACTGGGCAAAGACCTCCCTTTCCCTTTTCCACCCAAGACTGTCCTCTGCCTTTGAGGGCCAGTCCCTTTGCTAGAGTAAAGTTCTTCGTTCCATCATCGTCTTGGTCTGCCGCGATGTCGCCTAGCATTTAATGGGACCCAATAAGTGAAAGTAGGAAAAAATATATGTTTATTTAAAGTATATTTGAAGTTCATTGCGAGCGTTGATGTCTTTCCTACGCTTCTGCTTTGCTAAGGATTTGTATTAACTTTTTAAAACTTTGATTATACAAATGTAATTTTTTAAATAGCTGAATTTAATCCTATTTCTTAGGAATGAGTGCGGGGGTATGTTATAACTAGGTCCCTTTATGTCAGCAGTAATCCCAAACCGTTTTGTCGTTGCAAGTTTACAATCTGAACGCGTTGATGTCTTTTGTACGTAGACGTGTTGTTCATACATTTCAGTTTGTCAGTCCCGTGTTTATAAACACGTTTGTATTCTAATCTCAGTCTCAATCTGTCAAAATACAATCAATTTACATACATTTTTGACAAGTTTTTGTTATTGATTGTCGCTGAGATGAGATTTCGACTAGAATTTGAAGGATTTTTAAGTACGACAATTGGCCTTCTGCTGTATAATCAGAAAACAAATTAACGTACTTTAAGGAATGTTTTGGTTTCCATTGGTTCATTGCATGTCGACAAACAACAGCAAAAAAAGATTATATTCCAAAATTGTAAAACAAAGACATACATTTGGCATCATTTTCAAAATCGAATATCCATAACTTAACATCACGCCTTGTTTCCCCGAAGGGTTAGGCAGAGTTGTACCTATAGTACACCCACATTTCGCCAGTTCTGTTTTTTAAGTCCCATGTAATAGGGGGCGAGCCTATTGCCGTCTACCGGGCACAAATCCAGACTCCGAGCTGCTACTGAGAAATACAATATTTATTTCATTATTTTGTTTATTTTTTAAAGTGCCTTCAAAACGCGAGCGAGTCGATGTCTTATCGAAACGCGTTCTCTTCAGCGTCGATATCAGCCGTGTCAAGGCGAAACAATTATTATAACGACTGTTGTAGATCATTTATTTTACTTTTGAACTGTAATTTATAATAATATACAAGTATAGCTAATAAACGCATGATCTCATCCGTGTTTTGACTTTTAGTAGTACACACTACTTATGTTTTAGTTCCTTTGAAGTACACATCCAATGACATTTGCTGTAAATGTGCTCACGAGGCACTTTTTGTTTTTTTTTAATGAATGAGTCGTGTCAGTCGCTTCGTAGAAAATGCCATACCATAAACTATATTTTCTAGTTTATTATTATTAACTAACCCGAACTTGGCAAAAGGTGGTTCCGAACAAACATTGCTAATTAATCCACGTATTAATAATACAAAATGTGCGCATAATATTATAGAAAGAAGAAAGAAAGAAAGAAAATAACGTTTATTTACGGTAAACATGACGCAGTGATCGAACACAAACACCAAAGAGAACAAATCGGGGGAAAATATGCGTCACATCCACGCAAAACGGCCATCGCTCAGCTTAATGCTACGACCCTTTGCGGGACAGAGCCCCAGCGCTGGTTTTCAGCGACAGCCGGCGTTGAATGACGTCGACCAGTGTAGCAAACGCTAAGATGAAAATAAAAAATAAAAATACATACACACAATAACTGGATAAGTGTTCAACAAAATAAAATAAACAATATTTATAAAAATAGTAACATTCCGGGCATTGAAAGCTCACGCGCCGTTAGCCTTTGATAATCTGTCGCGCAGCTGTCATTTAAAATAGGTTTGACGTTTTGACATACTGTGATTGTTATTGTTCTACCAGGTAGTAATTATATAAATTATATAATTATTTAAATATCCAACGATATTTAAACAGAAATGTCCGGTTCCGGTGTTTACTTACGTCAGACGCCTCGCAAAACGCTCCTCGTTTTTATATAAAAGTGTACGGATTTATTAAGATCTACTTACAAAAGAGCCGTTCTGAAGGTTTTTTTTTTTGTAAATGTGTTTTTCGGTTGTAATTCAATACAACCGAAAAACAACAAAAACAGGTCAATAAAGTGTACATGAAACATAAATCATCTCGCTGAATTTCAGTTGAGGTTTTAGGTATGTCAAATCAGCAAACCAGAGACACTATAGAAGTTACTTCATTACCAACCTAACAATAAAAGGTTGCATTCGGAAACACAAAACTTAGCAGATCTGCGTTTTGTTACTGCAAGATGTCTACACAATTGTCACTGCTTTTGTTAAAGATGACAGAACAACTTAATGTTCAAACAAACACAATAACAGAATATTACCGCAGCTATATTGCAAAAGGTGGACGAAAAAATTAAACCTATTATAGAAGAAAATGTGAAACTGAAAAACGAAGTTGAGAAATTAGATAGAAAAATTGATAACAATTGAGAATTGAGCTGAATGGAAGGAGGAACAACGTTATAATCCATGGGGTCCCAGAACTGAAGGACGAAAATCAAGAGGATTTGATAACCTTGGTAACATCTACACTAACACATATAGAGGTTCAACTTAACCACGAAGAGACCGATAGAGTCCAGACTGGGCAAAAAAGGGAATGAAGACGGAAATACAAGACCAATTCTTCTTGCCACCACGACCCTAGGCAAAAAGATTCAGATTCTGAAAAACAAAAAGAAAATGAAACCCAATACGTATATTACGCATGATCTTCCCAAGGACATATAACTAAAGAACAAAGAAAAAAGGAACAAGGAAAGAAATGAAAACGAGAAAAGGAAAAGATCTGAAACTCCGAGTCCCAATAACGAAAATGGTAGCACGAAAAACGACCCAAAAATGAAAAAGCTGGATGCCTTTCAGTACTTACGAGGGAGATCAATCTCGTTCTCGGACAAGACCACACAGAAATTAGGAATCACGCACCACGAACCGGACAACCACAGCAACACGAGAAACTGTTAACAAAAAAAATTCTCCCACTACGGCTGGTCCCTGCGGGAGAACTAGACCACCACCCTCTAACTAAAAGATGTGAAGTATTTAACATTACAACACTAAATACAAGAACTCTCAGGACTCCTGAAATCTTGATGGAATTAACCAAGGCTCTAGAAGATATAAAATTCGACATAATAGGCATAAGTGAAATGAGAAGACTAGGCGAAAAAATTTAAGAATATACAGAGTACATATCCTGTATCAAAAAGGTGAAAGAGCCGGTCAGAGAGCAGTAGGCTTTTTGATTAAAACATACCTAAGACAACATATAAAGGGATTCATTGGTATTTCAGATAGATTAGCAATACTTAACATTAAACTACCGGTCTATAAAAAACTATGGTCAATTATAAAAGTATATGCTCCAACTGAGCAAGCTGAATTGTCAGTACTAGAGTCGTTTTATGAACAGATGTCACTAGCAATAAAAAGCAACTCAGATAAATTTATTATTCTAATGGGGGATTTTAATGCACAAGTAGGGACTAGAAAAAATAACGAAGAATATGTTCTTGGTAAGTTTGGTTATGGTAAGAGAAGTTGCAACGGCCACAAACTTGTTGAATTTCTTATGGAACATAATTTAACTTTACTGATTTAAATTTTCAAGAAAACAATAAAACCAAATGGACCTGGATTTCTCCCGATGGGTCATACAAAAATGAAATCGAATAATAAGCAATCAACCAAGAGCATTCACGGACACCGTCGTTATATGTGAGCTGAATTTTAACACAAACCACCGCATGATACGCAGCTCCTTAAGAAAGTGCCCCATTAAAACTTCTAGAAACTACATAAGTATCAATCGATTTGACCAACCAAGAGATCTACAAAGCACAAATAACACAAGTGTATAGAAGAAACAAAAAAGAATATTGCAACAAATAATTCAACTGTGACACATGATAAACTAGAGAAACAAATACAAAGCCACTTGATCACAACCAGGAATGAAAAAAGTAACAAATACCAATTTAGCAACCAAACTTTGCAACTAATAAACGAAAGAAGGGAACTGATAAAGAACCAAATAAAAAAAAGAAAACATAAAATTGATAACAGAGACAAGTAAAAAGCTAAAAGAAAAAATCAGAAGGGACCGTAAATTGAAAAGACTAAAAACCCCTAGAATACCATATACAAAGAACCGGCGGTGTCAAAAAAGCACTAAAAGAACTACGGGACGCTGGAAAAGAATGGATACCAAAACTTAAAAGGAGATCAAGGATCATTACGCACAGGAAGAGCATTAAAGACTTAGCAACAGACTTCTACCGTCAACTGTACGCAAAACAAACACCAAACGTGGGATCAAAAAAACATTCCAAGCCAAAGTTCGAAGCCACTCATGAACCCGTACCTTCAATTTTACCGGGAGAGGTAGAAAAAGCTATCAGGAGTGAAAAGGCGGGAAAATCTCCAGGTCCAGACAAAATCACGAATGAGCTGCTGCAGGGATCAATAGAAGAACTGACACCCATTCTAACTCAAATATTTGTAACGAATATTAATTAAATTAATTGAATATTTGTAACTCAAATATTTGTTCTTATAACGAGATTCTGAGGAGTGGTGATGTTCCTGAAAGATGGGCAAAATCTCACATCATCTTAATACACAAAAAAGGCGACAAAGAGGATATTGAAAATTACAGACCAATAAGCCTGATGTCAAATGTGTATCAGATTTTGCAAAGGTCATACTGGATAGAATAAGCCCAATGTTGGACGAGCAGCCGGTTGAACAGGCCGGTTTCAGGAAAGGGTATTCGACCATTGATCATATCCACATATCCATACAGTCAAACAGGTCATCGAAAAATATAAAGAGTACAATAAAAAAATATAAATATTGCCTTCATTGACTACGCAAAGGCTTTCGATAGCTTAAACCACGAATACATATGGGAAACTCTAAAGCAACAAGGAATACCAGTAGCATACATCAACATCATTCAAACCATTTATACCAACAGTAGGGCTAGAATTCAATTGGAATCTTTGGGAAACGAATTCCACATAGAAAGACGTGTGAGGCAGGGTGACATAAAAACATAAATGGGTTGAAAATGAATCAACGCAGATTTGCTGACGACTTAGTGTTATTTGAAGAAATCCCGGAAAACTTGCAAAGCATGATAAAAAGTCTGAGCTAAGAAAGCGATAAAATTGGTCTAAAAATGAATTACAGCAAGATACTAATGACTAACTCGGTAAAAGTAGAGATAAGAATAAACGAGGACGCTTTGGCTTATGTAGAGGACTACTTATACCTTGGTCAAGTTATCTCTACCAAAGACCAAATTAGTCAAGAAATAAATATGAGGATTGCAATTGGTTGGATAAAATACTGGTCCCTCGAGATAATGAAGTCTAAAGACCTAGGCATAGCATTGAAAAGAAAAACTTTCAGGTCATGCATTCTCCCATGTTTGACATATGGGTGTGAGACATGGGCACTCACCAAATGAAATGGCACACTGAAATTCGAGACTTTTTGTGATTTTTGTTGTAACCAGTATTGTAAACTCTGCTCTGTTATTTCAGAATAAAAGGCTTATTTAATATTTAAACCAAAACAAAACAGCAAATTTAACACGCCAACACACTCAAAATTCACCATTAAAACTAAAAACCTCATTACGATATATCATTTAATATATAATACACAATTAGTATACGCATCATTTAATATATAATCAGCTATATCATTAAGACAACGCGTTAGACACACGACTAAATCGTCCATATACATACGACTTACCGTAAAACCGTACTTTTCAACCGTAAATCGATGGGAGGTCCCCTAATTGTTGATCATATGCAAATATGACTATTAAAACAACTATATTTTATCAAAAACCATGCTTAATATATCACATATTAATGTGACCTGAATTTTTTCGTTGTTTTTGTTATATTTTATTAGTTCTTGATTAAGAGGCTGTATAATCTATTGTTTATATTTCACGGGTTCGTAAATGACGTGTGGTTTATATTAATATGTTTTCTATCAGACTTGTTAAGGTTTCGACATGTGATGTATTGGCTGGCACTGCGGGAGGCAATGTTTCATAATTTATAGAAGTTTCGATGAAAGCTACAGTTTTGTGCGCCTTGTTTTTTGCTTGAACGATGTATTGTTTCCGTGTGTATTGATTACAGCTGAAAAAGGTTAATTATATGGTGCATTAAGAACAAAACTTCAGATTGAAATTGAACGAAGAAGTGAATGTTTTTAAGTTTCAAATATATCCACAACATGGTATTTTTCGCCAATGGCGACACTTTAAAGGCTAAAGATTATTTTATTTTATGTTTATCGCGGGATCGATATCTTTTCCAAATAATATGAAAGCAAAGTTTCCAGCTGTCAAAATTCTACTATAGTATTTAATATGATTTCCTGTATTAAATTATAAATGATTTTATTTCTGTAAGTAGGATTGTACAAACACTTTTTCACGTTAATCACATTTTGAAAAACTAGATGAGATCGGCGTTTCTTATCTGACTACTCTGAGAAGAAAGGCCGAAACAAACTCAGAGATCATAGTCTCATTTAAAGTCCAGACATAATCTTGGTCTGATCATGCGAAGACCATGTAGATTGGTGTCTGAAATGGTCTTTTGATGAAATAACCATACAGATTGAGTGAACCTGCCCAGTCAGTGCACGAATTTGTTCGTAATCATGCAGCTCAACACATTTTCACATTAGAGCATGTGCAACACCTCTGAACATGTTTTACCCCTACGCAAAACCACAAATAACCCATTTATTGCTTGATCAGTCCGCTTTTGTCCATCATACAGCAAAAACATTTTATTTTATGATTTTATAACATTTTGGACAAACAAAGCGTGTCTGGATCACGAATTTTTAAGGCGGCTATATAAATTATAATTTGAGACTAGCGCACGGCCGCGGCACCGCCCGCTTTAGTGCTCAATTAAAGACTACGCCCACGTTACATTTGCATAACATGAAGTTTCATTTTGGGTTTTTTATTTCCTTTGCCGAAAGTGTACAGAATGTGCCAAGTTCATCTATATAGCAATAATAACGCCGAAGTGAAGCAAATCAGAATTAAATAACATGTCTCAATTATATATAATAACTTAAGTTCAAACGTTCTTATTATATGTAATATGGACCATGATGAGCAGCCTTTAACCCCATAGAGAAAAATATAAAAATAAAATCTTATCTCTAATCAAAGCTTAAGGTTAACGACAATTAAAGCTCAATCTTTTGATGATTATCTGTTCTACAAGCCATGCCCATCCATGGACTATTAATGCAGAGTCATTTCATTCAATGTCACCCAAATGTCGTTTAATTTATGTTTCTGTCGATATAAAAGTCCAAAATATATGACGATGTCAAAGTTCGAGTGGATACCCGTCACAAATCTATATTGCCTTCAAATTGCATCGGAATGTCACCCAACGCCACGCTATAGACAAAATGTATAAAATTGTTGTATTTTAATACGACGCATAAAGCGCGGCCCGACTTTATACCAAGTATCTGTAATGGCCGAGAGGGAAATCCGAAAATGTCACTTTAAATAATCGTGTTCATTAGTAAGCATTTAAAACACGCATTAGGAACGCTGGGTGCCGGCGCCCGACACGATCACAATCTCAGTACACACAAATGTAACGCCGTCCTGCTCAATCCGCTACTGTGAGCACGCGTGCGTAAGGGACGACGCTTCCTAAGCCACGGTTTCGAATAAGGAATAGAGAGGTGAGACGGCGATTGCATCGACGCAGGCACAGGGGATACGTACTAATTAAGCGGCCGACTCTTACCGATTAACGGCCCCAAAAGATCCTCTCTTATGATGTTGCAATTAAGACATACACTCGAAATAAGCGGGCGTCGAGAATCGGTACGATTTAATCGATACCCGTTTAAATTAAACGTCGATTAGTATTTAAATTCGGACACACAATGTTTGACGACCCGCCGAGAGGTAATTGGTGATAATTTTTTAAATTGATATTGTCGTTTGTGTGTCCATTGTGGCGATTTATATTATTGGTAGTCGTCGTCGGCTCGTAGGCGTCCCGTATCGCGGACACATATCCTACGGCATTATGTAATTTTTTTAATTGGTCACAGTTGACATTTAGCATCGATCAATTACTTATTTTAAAATATGAGAGTTTCTTTTACAAAAAATAATTGTGGTGTCTCACTGCAGGCCTTTATGACTAAATATAATAATCGTGACGGTTCGTGCAGTCTCGTATCGGACGAACACAGTTAATTGATGCTTCGAAGATACATTGAAGGTTGTTGTGGATTTTGTATAATAATGTGAATGTTCAAGTGAGCTTCATACGCGTGTAAAAATTACGTAATATTGACTGAATATAACGGAGACTGACAGTTCTATTCGAAGCGGAAAAGTTCATGTTTGTCGGGACGTAGTGAAAAACAACAATTGGCCTGCTATGCATTGAAAGTTGCTTGTTTCCCGATGGTCGAGTGACTTGTCACATACAAGATGTTTATGAGAGTTGTAATCCGTCGAAAAGCAATAAATATTTCTTGAGTCCGGGTACGAGTACTATTTGAAGTTTTAGCTGTTTTAACAACTTTTTACCCATTGCTAATGTTATTTTAACAAGAGGATTGGCACTGAAACAATATGTAGGCCGTTTGTATTAAAGACGACGACGCTTAACATTCAAAGCACTTAACAAGAATGAATCCATGTAACTTTTTTTTTAAACCTGATTCTTAATTATTGATTACAATCCAGGCTGGATATAAATCGCCACAATAGGACTAATAAGCAATTTTAATCTAACATAATTTTATACGTGATAATTATTTTAAAACGTACAATGGTGCTGATAGTACTTTACACAAGTCCGTCGCACTTTCTAAGAGTCTGATAATTGATGAAACACTTTGTTCATGTGTATTATGTGTGTCATTGTCACTATTATTTCTACACTTAACACTACACTAACTTTAAAGGTTTTGTTCGTTTTAGTCTTCGCACTATATTTGTTATATTTTTAATGTAATTTAGTATACCAGGGCGAATTTACAATACTCCTAAGTACTTTATTGCGGAATGTTTGTATAATTTTGATGTTGGTCGGCTTAGTACAGCCCCACAGTTGGGTGCCATAGGTCCATATTGTCATAAGAATATGCTTATATAATAACATTTTGTTATGTATCGATAGGCAGGCACCCCGTCCAATCAACCAATACATGTTTTTCAAACGCATGTCTAGTTCCTGTCTTTTCTTTTTAACGTGCGCTTTCCAGCGCAGTTTTGCGTCAAGCGTTATGCCAAGGTATTTGGCTGTATTTGCGTATGGCACTTGTTGGCCATTTATGAAGATTGGTTGGTAATCACAATTCCTGTAGGTGGAATCATTGTGATGTGACTTCGATTCATTCAATCTGATTCTCCATTTTTGGGCCCAGTCATGAACTTCATTTACAGCGATTTGTACCTTATTGTTTGCTTCCGTATGGTTATGACATCGAAGGATAACAAAACTAAGTAACACAAGTGGATTAAGAAATCAAAAAACTATAACACTTGGCAGCTACAACTACGAATGGTTATAGTTATAAAGCAAGTAGAAAAAATGTACCCCACCACAATATTATTAATCCACAAAAAACATGAATAATCCTAATCTTAATAAAAACCGTATCTTAGTTAATTTGTGTGAGGAACTGACGACGGATGTGTCTATCCGTCGGATATCACGCGTTAGGAGGCGATCGTTAAGTGCACTAATTGAAGATGTGGTAGGCAGGTATTATATGAAGACATCAGTACCTTCGTAGGTAATCTGTTGCGCCAGTTTTGGATGCCGTTATCATACATCTGTTGAGATTTATAGATTGTTAGAGTTTTTACAGTAATTCTAACAAGAACCCCTATTTCTGCCGCCAAGCATCGTTGCTGCGTTGCCCGATAAGAAAACGGGAGTTTTTGTGGAAGAAGGATTGGGTGCAGTTTAACTACAAGTTTTAGGGGCAGTTTTCTTTACGCAGCTTCTAAATGCAGGAACAATATCCCTCCTCCCATAAAGTGTAGTAAAAGTTGTTCGACTTTCAAATTGAAACTTAAAGAATTTGTACCACACCATCAGATTTTTTTTGAAAATGTTCGAGCCGACAGATCTGCCATATAAAACAATTTATTTGTATTTTTTTTTTTTATCATTTTTTTGTTGAAAATTTACAATTTTTATCGTTTTTCTTTTTATTTATCTTTTATATTATTTTCAACTTTATCAGTTTCAAATTAGTCAACTATTATTGTAAATGATAATGAAAACCGCATCAAAATCCGTTTCGTAGTTTAGAAAACAACGCAGTCGCACTATATTGCCTTATACGTCGTGGGGTACTTTTTTATTTATAATTTTAATGTGTGTTGGAAATACGCAGAAACCGGGTATTTCTTTTAGTGTTTAATTAATCACAACACAATAAAAACACGCACACATTTGTATGTCAGAACGTTTTATTTGATTTTATGTGAATTTTTTATATTTTTCATTTATTTTAATTGATTAAAGCGGACATACACTTCTCTGGGTTTAGTATTCTCGTGGGTTGCAGCTGAAGATCAGCGTCAGATGGTGACCTTGTGTCGTCATCTGCCACTATGCTGAGCTGAGACCCTTTTGGTATTACTATCTTTGTATTCTGGTTTGCAAGTTTCCCGGAAAATTGAAAAAGGCTTTTGTATTGTTATTACTTTTTTGTTTGGACAGGACAACGTTCGTAGATTCAGCTAGCTCAAAATAAAACTCAGCAGTGCTATTTTGACAGAGCAACAATAAGTGAAATCACCAACAACCAGAGCGAGATAACATCACTCATGTATCAGCTAAACCCGTAATGGAAAACGAGCGTAAACAAAATGATATTCATAGCCTCCAATTGAACAATATTGACCAACCTGATCTTAAACACGGTATTGCTAAACGCAGTTCATACACAAGCCAGTAAGTAGTTTTAGTGTGAAACCAACACTTTTTGAACCAAATGTATCGGAATTAGCGTCATTCTGTTAAACTGTTAATGTGATCGGGAATCCCAATTTACGTAGATTTGAGCTGTTCTCCTTTAATTAATAAATTGATGAGACAACAATTATCCATATTATGTAAGTTGGTTAGGTACAATAATAATACATAAAAGCTTTGTTAATATTCGTTTTCATCCTGGCTACGATTTTTATCAACACTTATGTAAGAACCAAATATCACGATCATGAAAATGGTCGCATTTAATTGTATGATGAAACCTCCAACTTTAAACTTAAAGTTGCTATTTAATCATTTTACGGCTGTAAACAACATTCAAGAGCTCAAATCATGTCGGTTTTCTATCAAAAGTAAACCATGGCAATAAAACAAATGTGTATCTTCGAAACAAACAACAAATCCCTCTACTCCAATTTACAGAATGTTAAAAACCCGTGCGTTTGGTAATGGATACGCTGTTCAAACTATTTGTATAGAAAGTGTGTGGCCAAAAGGTTGCATTTAAGTAATCTCAGGCGATCACGATCGCGTGACGAATAAATTCCATCGATATATCGATTATATATCGATTTTTATCACGGTTTACGGGAACACGGACCGATACCGATGTGTGCGTATAGATAAATGCTTTCAATTATATCGATAAATCGTCTATTATAATTAACTAGCGTTTACACGCGGCATCGCCGCCTAAATGTGAATATTTTAATTTCGAATGAATATGCTGGATTTATTAAAAACTATTTCGATTCTAATGAGGATTTTAAATTATGTACTCAGCAGCTGTTAAGCTCAGAGAATCGTTTAAAAGTAATTGAAACACCTACTGGCTTCACATATATTATATGAAGTGTTATTGACTGATGTAACAGCCGTTTCTAATGCATTTCGATTTAGAATTAAAAACTTGTAGCGAAATATCAACGGTAATTCAAAACGCAGTGTAATGCTAATTCGCAATTTAAAATGTATTTACAAACAAAAAGACGTATCTCATAAAGTAATGTAGATAATAATGGACAGAGCAAATATGGATTTAGTTCTCGCTCGTCTGTCAAATGTTTTCACGGCGTTTCATATATTTTTATAGCTGCAATTTGAGCATTTCCACAGTGACGAATCGATTCACTGTAACACTTCTATAGATCCTAATAGAACCGAATAAATATTTAATTATCGGCCTTTATAATGAATGGTAACGCAACGGATTGGATTGCTTTGTTAATGATTTTAATTTGTTCGATCGGTGATTTGCTATCAGATAAATCGAATGATATCGGATTGCGATCAAAGGTCATTGACAAATTGTTCACACTCGTTTCTAACAAGAAAACTCTTCGATGCTGTTTAAATAAGCACCGATTGTGTTACATGGCAGTGAACTATAACATTTTTATAGTTATAAAGTGTAATGAAAATCGATTGTGAAAGTTATCGATTGAAACCATCGATAAAACTGACTGACCGTGTGAATTTCGTCGACTGAGACGTACGACTTTAAGATTTTAAAATGTGTTCCAAAGGCGTTACTTCTTAACGTCCATCGCACGAGCTAATGTAAAGCTAAACTTGCGTTAATCATAGCTATTACACAGTTTATTATTAGCGCTGTGTTAGCGGCGCATGGGCACTAGGCACGTCACTTCACATATCGATATTCCTGACGGAGTGCTGTAACGCAACATTTAATCGCGAATCATAAACATTGCAAATTGCGTTTTTGGTATGGCGCACTATAAACCTAACAACAGTTCAAATTACTCATCAAGGTTTTATTATTTGAATATATTAATATCGTAGTCGAATTTATCGATAATATATCGATATGGCAGCCATCAATCACGCGTCGGTTTGCATGAAAGGCAATGAAGACATTACCCCCAATAATAACACCTCAAAACCTTAGAAGCGCCGCGTTTATTAGATCAATAACTTTATAATGCAAAGCGATTTATTATTATATAATTATACAGCCATAATCGAGCAACGATTAATTGGAGTAGAGGTATAATCGATCACACGGCGTGACGAATCGGGTTGTTTGGTATCGATTTTTTCGACTCGACTAATGCGTATAGGGCAGTATGTTTTAATGGGTACGATTTAGTTTATCGTGTGATCACGATGTTAATGAGTATTCGTTTGGAGTTTATTTAATCAGTGCTCTTTGAATAAATGAGATGTTCCATTGGACTTATGTGCGCGCGCGCAGTTGTTTATTACATGTTAATATTTTCACTCTGTATAACATTTCCGCTGTCGCCATGGTGTTCGTAATTAACTTTGGTCCACACGACATATCTCACGTCTGCCTTTCTCGTTCAGATGTTTTATCTATAGATAGAGAGTGCTCATCGATATAAATAGTTCTTTTTTTGCATTTAATTCAGAGTTGAACTATTTTAGTGTTGTGAGTGAGCGCGTGTGAGTCACAAATGTTTATCGATTGAGAGATAAAATTTCGTTAAATCAGGTTATGTAAGAAATTGTGGGAAACGAGAATTTATCAAGTTGTCACTTGTAAATGGGATTTTGATACTTTTGATGCTAGGATATCGTCTATCAATATTGATCTGATTTATGATTTAAAAAAAAAACCTAGCCAGTCTATTTATCTTAGTTCCAAATTCTTGTTTGAATGAATTTGGAACTAAGATAAATAGACTGGCTAGGCTGAAAGTTGGGAAACGTTAAGGCGTACGTAACGTAGGCGCTTCTTGAAAACTAGAATGCCCACGATCACATATAGATGTGCTGGCTTTCGATATTATCTAAAACACCTATCAGGGATCAGCATGCATTAAGTGAACAACAATTCGCACAAGTACTTATAGGTAGATAGATCACGAACATAAAATTACTCACACGAGCTCACATCTGGAGCACGACGGCATCACAGACACTGAGCACTGGAAGTGACGACGACCTGAAGACTGATGGTTGACCTTTTTCATATTAGGTATGGGTGTCATGAAAACTGACGTAAGATATATATCACACACTGACTCTGTACTTGTTATATTTTTTTTTAATTTTTATATGTGGTCACCTGTGTCTGTCATATAATATCTGTCTTTGCTTCATTTTTAATTATTTTTACCTATTTTGGCATAGTAGTTTTATTCTTGGTGTTGAACGTCTTCACATTTAAAAATATAATTACTGTATACAAAATATTTTAAATCATTTTAAATTCGTAACGGTGGAGTTTCTTGCCCATTCTTCTACATACGAAGCTGCCTTTTGGAAGGGGCGACTACAATCAATTCTATTTGAATTTAAATATTGACGTTCTTTACGAAGTGTCTTTTATGTGCCTATTTGAAATAAATGTTTTGACTTTTTCAGAATCAGAGAGGATAAGTAACAGTTTTCCTAGACTAAACTGAAACTTAGACCTCGGAATTTCAGTCGTTATTATGCCGACCGTATGATGCACATTAGCATTAGGATTATTGTACTTATATAAGAACACATCCAGTAACAACACATCTTCGCTCGAGGTGAAGGGTTATCAATTAGGGTGCGCCCTATTTTTAACCCGCCGCTGCAACCTCTCATCGGCGCAACCGGCGTGCAATCACGGATTAGCCCTAAACGAGAGTAAATAGAAGCAATCTTGTGGTGAAATGTACCGCATTTATGTTTACCGCGCTTCCAGCTAGATGGAGCCAGTGATTTCGTTGAAGCGATTCACGGAAAAAATTGGTATCTCATATCCAGGTGTAATCGTGAATGAAAGATTGAGGAAAAGATTTGTATTCGTGTTTGAGTCCAGTTCGGGTAAGTCCATGGAATGACGTAATTTTGCATGCAGAAGTTCTTGTGTATCAAGTAACTGCAAATGATGTTTGTTGTTCAGAATCTGAATCAGAATTTGATTTGCTATGAATGTAGGTAAGTTAATTAATACATAACATCTTATACCTGATGTTATGTATTAATTAAAATATTATTTAAACAAAATTAATGTCGAAAACAACTTACGTCGTGCAAATTATTACACTAATTAAAATATTATACAAACAAAATAATGTCAACAAATTAAAACAGAAATTATAGTGAAGTATTATATAGTCAGGTACAAAAGTCTTAAATGGTCAAAATTGCAATTAATTATTACAGTCATTATCTGGAAAAACTCGTATAGAAAGTCTTTCACTGAGTAATAACATTTGCAATAATTTAATAAACCTTTGATTTAAAAATGTTTAAAGAAGAAGCCTTTAAACAATGAGGTATTTAAATAAATGACAGGTCCCATCGTCATAATACTTTTCCGTAACAGTGCTGTTTTGTAATTAAAATTATTAACAATTTTTTGACATCTCAATCTACTCGCAATCTCATCTCAGCGACAATCACGCTGAGATGAGATTGCGAGTAGATTTTAATAAAATAAATGAATAGTGTTTAAAACATAACAATAAAAACATAGAGGTATGTATAGGTACCGTAGTCTTCAAAAATCATAAATAATTTCGTCATTTTTGTTCCCGCCTAGGTGAGCAGAGTTCGCCTCAGGGTCGCGGGTAATTCGAAAGAGACAACCGTGGCCCTGGCACAGGCAACTGAAGGAACACGGGTGGGTTTTAGTCAGTAAAAGTCTGACACACCGTCCGCCGCTGAAGTCATTTGATAAGATCCCACCCAAAAAAAAAAAGGTGAACAGAGTTCCGGTGCACAAATATGGGGCTCGTTAGGTTGCAAGAGACAACCCTCAAAATGCTGTTACTAGAGTGCCTCAAACTTAGCCAAAAATACGCGGCCCTCGACCTCATGATGGCGTAAAAGTCCGGGACCCTCGCTTCGGCAAACCTTGCTCGAGGCACTGCAGTATGTAGGCAGTTTCATAAGGGTGCGGTAATGTTTTTTGAACGTTATTAATTACGGGAGTTGGCCTGTACATATCCTCCTACACGAAGGTAAAGGAAGTTGCTGCAGTGCATGAAGACTGAAAACGATAATACAGGGTGGCGGTTTAGTCACCTGCATCCATCTAGACGGCGATTAAACTTTCGCTATGAAACTCGTACCTGAATTGTAAAAAATAAAAAAATATACATGCATAGAAATAGTCTGTCTACTATTTTAAATGAATTAGATTGTTGTTTCCACGAATCTGATAAGAGTTTAAGAATTTAAGCAAGAATAGAATCACCCCCTTGAAGTTGCAAGTGACTCAGTTTTTACTGCCTTAAATTAGTAATCCAACGCACGCACATTATTTATTGATAATATTCCATTTATGACATAAGATGATTATCAGCTACAAAAGGCAAACCACAGACTCTTCATCTTATTTAGAAAGTAAGCACCTTATTCAGACGGCATGACAATATTTTTCTCCTATCAAAAAAATATCTCACCGCATCTATCCCCATTTCTCAAATCTATTAAGCTGTATCTGATAAATAAACTAAACACACAAAAATGTCGTTCCAAAAGCGGGACATAAACAAAATTTTATTCAATCGACAAGAGACATTTTGAATCAATTAATAAATAATAAAAGTTGTTCGTAAAGCGGACATTACCGGAGTAGAAACAATAAAATGCAGAGCGGCCCATCCCCATAAATCGGCGTAACAAGTGTCCCACTGAGCCCCAGTGGGCCGCGGGGCCGGCCGGGTCGCGGGGCACTGCGGCATAAATTATACGACAGCAGTGTACGGGTTCGGTGCAAGGTGTAACTAGTGTTGGGATATGGCGTCGATTTTTCGGGAGCTTTCGTATAAAATTGGGATTAGTGATGTGGGTCTTGTGAAAAAAGTCGCATGTATGAAGTGTGAAAGGTTTAATGCTGTTCATTGGTGGAAGGATAACTGTGGGTTTTCTTGTACCTACGCAAATGGAAACATATCTAAGGAAATTTAAATTGTCCACTTATTTTGCTGCAACCTAGAATCAGAATGTCAGACTTGTTACCTGGTTTTTATGTTGACAATTAATTGAGGAATAAGTACCTGTTATCGTATAGTTTAAACCTTTCCATAATTTGTATACTCAAAAGATACCAATTTATTTCCAGATACCTACCTAATTTTAATAAAATAAAAAATGTAAAGCAAAAATTCAAACAATTCAAAATAAAATCACCTCCAGCGCACGTCTATACTCCATAGGTTAAAATAATTACATTAGTTTGGTGGCAATAACAATAATTTTGTCCCGTTAAGGACGTCACCGCGGGGCACTCTGCGTTCACAGATCACCAGATATTAACTTTGAGTTACGCGACAGCTTGTCCCTATGTAGTTGCGACAAATTATTGACTAGGCTGTATGGCCCTAGCTGCATTGGCTGCTTTCGAAAAAAAATGTGATAGGAGACTGTATGAAGTTATAGCGCTACAAGGTTCTTTTGGCGCGCGGCCAAAATCGGAACTAACGCCGACATCTTGTTTTTTTTGTTTGTTTTTTCAATGCATTTTACGAAACGATACAAGTGTTTATCAACAGTGCCCTCTTGTCTACTTCGTTCGAGCGCAAAGAGATTCTTGTAGCAGTGAAGCATGAACACTGCCTGTGGTGGTAAAAGAAATGAAATGTAGACAGTGGTGCCGATTCACTTGTACACCGAACTAAACTAGCTAAAATTCTACTTAAATTCCTTTATTTTGGCTATAAGAATCTTAAAGTTATTCTGCAAAAAAATCTCTAAAGGATGATGGGAAGAAATGTCCCCACCATCCAACAGATTTGAAATAAGTGTCATGTGAAGCGTCTAGTAGGAAAGATAATTTTTACTATGGCGGCGGATAAGAGGAATCAAGCAAGCACTCCAGCACCCCTGTTATAGGTAACAGCAGAACACCGTGCGGTTTTAGTCAGTGAGAGTCTGACAGACCCCTCCACCTACCCTAGGGTGGAGGACGTTCATGAGAATTCCACAACGTTAAAAAAAAGGTTTTATAATTTTTTTTTTTTTTTACAAAGTCTTTTAATTTATTTGCTGTGCAATAAAATGATTAGAAAATGGCTCTTAATAATGTTTTCTTTTACGGTAAAGGTTTTAAAGATACCGCTCGTTTTTTGTTTTTTTTTTCGATTCAGTCGCGTCATGTCCGTTCACGTATCTATTGATTAGAGTTTTAAGACTTATAAGTTAATAGACCGGCAGCCTAATTGCGTAACACATTTTCTTAAACGATTACGACTAATCTGTTTGATTTCGACAGTTCAACAACATTCATTGCGTTATTTACAATAAAAAGCAGAATTTTGTATTTAACTTATGAAGCAATGGATTAGCAATCTGTTTCAAAACGATTCAGTTTCCGATTGATTATGTATTACGCAATTAGGGTACGGGATTTGGCTGGCAGACATGTTTATTGGTACTGCCTTCCCGGCAATCGCATTGTGGTAAGTTGTGCGCACATAATATCCATTGTATGGTTTATGGGGTTAGGGCGTCATAATGACTTTAATGCACCAGCATAAATGCTTGATAATATTTTCATAGACGACTAAATGTAATTGTTAGTACAGTCAAGAGCACGTCAAGATTGTGACTCCTTGGACTAGCTCTGTTTTGAATGCCACGCAGTATAAATCAGAGCTTAACTTAAGGCTAGTAGAAGTGTATCGTTTCACATGCTTTAGGCTGTACTAATGAGTTAATAGGTATATTAATTAACATAAGCACTGTTATTATACTCAATGATTTTCAGTTTGAGAATCAAGTGTTTTTTTATAGAATCGTCATTTGATAACTTGAAATATGCTTTTTTGTTTGTGGAAAAAATGATTTTTGTTTCAAAATAAATAAATTTTTGCCAAAAAGTTTTTTTTTGTATAAAATCCCAATAGTTTTTGCAACTAACACAGGTACTTAAGGCTTTTTTGGGTCCCAATGAACAAATTGACACGTATCTCATGACTGTTGTAGGGTGGGGACGGGGTTCATACAAAATCCCCCATGGTCCTTTAAAATGATTTTGACACAACTAAAATCGTTCCAGCGACTCCACGTTGTTTCTTTTGGCGCCGCAACTTGGTACTCGTTTGCTACCCCGCGTTGCTTGTCTACCCCGTGAATTATTTTAGAGCCGGAGGTGCACAGAAGGGCAGCCTCGACGTGTTTTATACGGAGTTTTTCACTTTTTGTATGGAAAATATGGAAGTTATTACCGTTTTAGTTTATATGGGCTTTTGTTAAGAGGGTCGAAATTTTCATTATTTTTGCCATAGACACACACACACACACCATTTGCAAGATATAAGCAAAAGAAAGCAAAAAAATGCAGTACATTAGCAGATTTAGTTAGACAGTAAAAAAAATGGTGAAAAACGTCAAATTCAGAATGGCAAAATTGCCTTTTTCACTAAATTAGTAACTCAGTGCCATATTAGTGCTGTCAAACTAAAATATAGTTATGTTGTGTCGCTTTAGTCAATTTTAGAAAATGAAATCGTCGTTTGACAGGATTAAACCTAGACAGGGGTTAGTTCCCTATAGCAAGAGGCGTATAACTTTCAATTAGGTATATCGTTTTGTAAGATAAATTATATTTGCTCACAACCTACCCATTAGTGCTTGAAATGCATATTTAAAGATATCTCAACAGGCAAAAAGATGGTCTCAACTTAGATTCTAAACATTAATCACGAAAGGTGTGCCCTAGGGCGAAGATGTGAAGATGCTTATTTCACTACTTGTGTCAATGTATGATATTTAATGGAATTATTTAAAAGATTTGTCTATCTTCAGTTGGCACATCACAATAATTTTCGGTGAAACCTATGGTGAATCCAAAAAAAACTCATTCCCGCCAGTTTGAGAGTTCCTCATTTTGAAACGTGTTCATTCCACTCATTACTTAAACAAACATAAAATTATAAACTATTTAGAAATAAAATTGTGTCATAACTGTGTAACACCCAACATAAAACACGAGAGAACATCGTTTCCTTCATAACGACCCCTAAATTACCTTAAAATATGTTGCTTAATTAACGGTGTCATACTCCAATAAAACTAAAATGAAATCATGTGGAATTTATCAAACACAACGTGAAACATTTGTTACCAACAATTTTATCTCAACTCGAGCGCCCCGTGAAGATAATATATGGGCATAATGACAGGAATCCTTTGCCTAAAAAAAGGAACTGACGCCATATTGAATTTGTGGCATTCGAGATGTTCGAAACGCGCGCATTACTTGATAATTAAATTAATAAACGCGTTCGCCTGATGTCAAAACCGTTAAATTGATCTATTTATTTGTATACTCTAAATTGTTAATGTATTTGGTTTTCCCACGAATCGTTTAATGAAGTAACTGTTTATTTAGGAAATCTACGCTAGTTAAATATGCATAAGATGCATCGACATAATTAATTTCTGTTACAAACTGTCACTAGTTTTCGCTCCATTGATTTTGAATCGTTCCCATGTTGATTCGGTAATGAAAGACAAACATTAAAATAAATCAGTTGAAAAGTCTAAGGAAAATTATGATTAGGGAGTTTATTAAAAGAAGTACTTATCGAGTTAGAATTTTATGTTCCGGCAAATAAAATTTTTCCATTCCATAAAATAATAGCTTTGATGGTACTTTCGACTGCTGCAATTGCACTTGGCTTTGCTCCAGAGAAACATAATAGACACGTTGAAATAATTTTTATTGTTTACTTCGGTACCTAACGTCGGAATCGATTACAATAATAGCAACAATTTGCGATCGTTTAGAAGCTTTTTTACGCGGGAAACTGCAACTGATTTGCCGCCATATTATTTTCTTATTACCAAGTTATTTGTGCTCGCCAAAAACAGTTAAACACACAATTTTGTACCTTAAAACGAAATCTATCCGAAAATATAGTTTCAAAATATGTAGAAAATGGCCAATGTTCTAAAATTGCTCCGCAAACTTATCAATGCGGGCATCAAAGTCGAAGGTTAGAAAAATACGTTCTAAATGCAAGCTGCAAGGATTCAAAGATGGCGGTTGAATTAAGACATTGGTTGCTTGATTAAGTTCGCGGAGTGCTTCGACGATGGACACGTAATAGCGGATAATTGTCATCGGCATGCTTCGCCCTCGTTTCGATAACAATTTATGAGTATATTTTGGTCACGACCTTTAAGTAATTGTTGAAGGATCGTCCCCAAGACTTGGGGCACGACGACCGGCTTGGTTTGTTGGCTTGTTGTTCGTTACCTGACTCATTTAAAGAGACATATTTTCGTTGTTAAACGCTGTCAAATTAAAACAATGCTTTTTAAACTTTTGTTTACTTGGCGAGCTTCTCGTTTCACCATAACAGGTAATATTTTATCGACGATATCCCCTGAGACTTATTTATACCCCTCCAGTAGGTATCACTTTTAACAACACAAGCCCTTAGATCCCTTTTTAATTGATTAATTACCTTCACAGGTCTTTACTATCTTTAGGTTAGTGTAATTACTTAAATACAAGATAAAACGCATTTGCCCTAAGTATCACCCTTTTATCTATTCACCATAAATCACGAAGTATATAAAGGGATCTCAATTTGTCAACTATACAAACCCTGCCCTCGACACGAGACGACCTGTCGCTGAGACATCGCATATTACAGCGGCCGGGTCGCAAGCGTCATTTTAATAAATAACGCTCGACAATTTGGCCAAACTATAAAAGATAACAGGCCGCAAGACGTTTTTCCGATAAGCGATGTGACCGACAAATGTGTAGAGTAGTGTGGGAATGCAGAGGCGAAGGGTATTAAAGAGTGTCACATGATGACGTTAGCCATAAAATCCGCCGACGCCGAGACCCGTCGCGACGCCAAATTTCACGCCCGCCCCGACCCTTGCTCGAGCCAGCCCGCGCAGCTAAGCCTCAAATAGCCTGTAGCCTGTCCCTTGCTGCCCTCTTCCAGCGACGCCCAAAGCCGAGGTCCGTACCCCACAGGTGGTGCCCTAAGCGTGTAGTCGCTTAGTTTATAAGTTTTTTAAGCCCTGGCTGGAGGCCTTAATTTATTAGGGCAACCATAGGCAAGTCCGGTTAAGCAGACGACAAACTCTTAGGTTGACCTGCGCGAAGTCATATTAAAAAAACAAAAAAAAAACCATTTTGAATTTAGAAGTTACGGCAGAACAAAAACGTAGCGGAAAATTTGACCAAGTAAACTCCTGTTTCCTTAAATAACCTTAAGCCGTAGTAAAAAGAAAAACTTTTATGTCCATTTCCCAAAATAATGTTGCATTCGCCGGAAAGCACTACAACAGCATAGCGCCGTGGCGCTATGCTGTTGTAGTGCTTTCCGGCGAACTGACAAAATTTGCTGTAGAGGCGTGCCTCTACAGCAAATTTTGTCAGTTCAAACTAGTAAGAAACGTAAGCAATTTCATGATAAGAAAGGAAATCCTACTTTGGCTCGAAAGCTATAGCTACGATGATGTTGAAGATCTTATCAGTAATCTCACCTAGTGGACAGACACAGAGTACACACACATTCACACACCTACACCTACACACCCATCACACATCTCATCCTACACATACTACCCCTAATCTACTATAAAACAGAATTATTAAAATAAACTCATTTAATAAAAATAAAAATAAAACACTACAATGTATTTCGTCTAAGCCTTCTTATGCTGATCCATGTAACTGGAGAAATCCTCGACCCCTGTCATACAGGATGTCCTAGTTCAGGGGTCGAGTCTTCACTGATGTAACGTGTACAGAAGATTTGGAAATAAATTACTATTACTATTATGTGGTAATATTAATTGTATACATAAATCTGTGGCTTTAATTTTCTGTTTCAGTTGAAATCTTAAAAAAAATTAAGAATAGGCTAATTACTCTAGAAATAAATAAATTCATTTTTATTTGAACAGGATATCACTTCTTCCTACTATTATTGTTAAAAAGCAACGATCAATAGTAATTTCCTTGCTTTGGAGCGTGGAGAATAAAAAATCACTACAATTTAGGTATAACGTTCAACATGTTTATAGTTTGAATCTTCTTTCTTCACGGTTATTTGATTGAACGGAAAAAGCAGAACTATCATAGTGGGTTATAACAGCTATTATTAATATGTTTCGGTACTGGTATACCTGGTTTGCCGTGAAAGCTCAACAATCTTAATATTACGAGCTTTTATGTTTTTAATTATTTGGTTTTGTTTTTAAAAAGCGTTCATGCAGCTCGCTTCGAGGTAGGTAGAATCATTTTCCGATGTAGTGATGCTTGAAGGCCCATACCCAAAAGTGGACGCTTTTCGGTTGAAATAATGATGATAATATATCGATATACAACAACTTTTAACGAATTGACATTAGCTTTTCGGAAGGTATGTCGATCATTTTTGACGTTTTCGCTGATAGAATGCCCCTTTGCATATGTAATGTGTACTTTTCGCATCCAGCGAAGGTTAACAATTAAATCATTGGAAGAAACTAATTAGCAAAAAAACTATATCATTTGCCACACTCTCTGAACCTCAGACTACTCTGTACGCTCATTACCCGCTGATGGCACCGACGTAATAATGTGAGCTATCCGTCAATGCGCGCGCAAAGGACACGGCTTTCTCAGCGCGGGGTGGGGCAGCCTGCGGCGCGGGCGCAGCGTTTTGTTCGCCTGTCAACTGCAGGTGAGGGGTCAAGTGCTGGACTCGGTTTTGAAGGGTTATGACATGGTTGTGTAGTGATACAGTTTGGTGAGAGGAAACAAGAGTAAAATGAGTTGTTTGTTTTGAGCAGGCACGTAGCGATGTTCAAGTTGAACAAATTCAATTGCCAATAAGTTTTACTCCAATGAGTTACCAAGTCATAATAGTCAGAGTTAAAGAAAATTGAACACATAAACATAAATATCTGCCAAATTCTGCTACTCAGATTTCATTTCAACAAATCCGGCTCAAACAAAATAACTGGGTAGTAGTATGTGCAATGACATAGGTCATTGCACATAATTATGCTCTGTGCCCAGATATAATCTCTTTTGCGGTGGTCACATTATATAAAGAGTATTATTTTAACGTGACCATCCATTATTTCATAACTTGCATAATTTGTCAAGCTCAATCTTTTAAAAGACGATTAATTCATCTCCTCAACCATTTACTTCACGAACGCATACGTACGTAATACGTACTTGACTAGTTTACTACTTCTCCAGATCGCCGGTTACATTTCGTCCGTTTTTGGCGCAAAGTTGACCTAACCTCCTATTGTCCGAGAGAAATTGACCCCTTAATATGGCGTAGACGCCACTAAAAATAATGATTCATTCCAACGCGACATTAGTGGCTTAATAGACGCCGATTTTGCCATACTTTTTGAAATGGTTTGGAAAATATTAAGGTAATGATCTGCATAGGTCGCCACCTCAGAACGAAGAGGTCAACCATTAATGGGATCACAGACTGACAGTTTTGTGTGAAGTACCCAAATTGAGAAATTAACAGAAAAGTGGGTACGTGAGTGTCACAATGTTGCAGATGGACCTTTTCAAGCGCTTCTGTAATTGGTGAGATTTATCTTGCTTTGTAAGCTGATGGAAGAAGTCGTAAATTGTAAAGTTCTATTTTGAAATCAATCATACTTATAAACAAAATTATATCCACGTGCAATCTATACCTTATTTTATTTTTATTTTATTTATCACACTTCCAGTAACACAGTAACAAACTACATGTAGTTTTGGTTTTTTTTTTTCTATACAAGTACAGTTTCCAATTAATGTAGTGTTATCTATGGTGGAGGCTGCTATGGTGTGTACCCCTGGAGTGGAATGTTGGATTTGGGTGCCATTAACATTAGAATATTATGCAGATAAAATACGTATTCTGCGCCCATAACAGTCACTCACATACAAGAGACTTTTGACATTTCTTGAATCGAATATTATTATCTTGTCAGTGTTAGGCAAATTAGTGCAAATTGCCGTTAAATTACTCAATGGTATTTCAATAATATCTTTCGTTTGGAAAATTTATTCCAAGAGACATTTTTTAAAGAAACATTTTTAGTTTGTTTTTATATCGAAGGTTAAAATTGAACAATGCCTACTTCCCATACGTTTAAAAACCTGATGATGAATGTTATTGTATAGTTATAGGGTATATTAGAAAGACTACCTATATGTTTAGAAAATAATATAATGTAGTCATTTTTACGATTTAAACGCGAGGAAGTCCAAAAAATATTAATGTTACTTTTTAGGTTAGGATTTGCCGTTACCGAGTATAAAGAAATAAAAGTGATAGAACTAATTAAATAACGCTCGAAGTTTAGTCTAAAATACGAATACTTACCTAATAATACAAATATATGGTTCTAAGCGACTTTAACTTTGTGAATTCCTTGAAACCAGCTGCCCCTGTCACTGCAAACGTAAAAAAAAACCGTTTCAATCGTTCGAACTCAATTACATATTGCATGATCATCTAATTATAATGTTGTTTTTAATTAGTCTAGATTTTACAAAGATTAATACAAAAATGCTTAATGATTATATAAAACGTAAAATAATGTATGAAACTCAGAAACAGAGTTGAATAAAGTCAAGTAGCAGTATGTAAAATGGAACGTTGTAACAAAGGGAAGTTGAGATGCGTTCTAAACATGCTTATATGATTACCCTTGACGAAAAATATTTTTTGTCTGTTAACATTGTGATTAAATCCATGTACAATTCAATTAGCTGTATTTTAACATTTATTTCATTTCTATACATAGTCGGTGAAAAATATGCATTTTTCCTCAATTTGAAGCCTAATTGCGGGTGTCTCCTTATGATAGTTTTAATCGAACAATGGGTTTTATGTTCAGCTTTGTATGTCAGATCGGAATTAAGTTATTGTGGATCAGTGTTTGTAGTTGTAGTTGTGATCAGTGTTTGAGAGTTTTGTATGTGTGAAAAGCAACAACCGACTTGGTGAAACGTGACCAAAGGCTTTGTTTTTACGCAATTATTGTTTAGCTTAGTATTTCTCAAAAACATTATTTAAGATAAAAATATTTATAAAGTTAAGTTGAGTTTTGATGTTTTTGTCGGAACCATTCTACAATAAATTATGTCAATAATAATTAAATCTCTCTAGTGTTCCTTAGCAGTGGCTATAATTTGTATGTATTTTCTTTCATGTACCTATTTATTCTGTTTGCTTTTTGCGTATTTGTGGAGAACATTGTTGGTTGCACATTTGTATAACTCCTTATGTTCTATTTATTTGTTAAATATAATGTATAATGGTTTGTTCTTCCGAATAAATAAAATATAAAATAATATACAGCCTTTGTATAGTATTTTTTAAGTGTGCATTAAGTTTTAATAAATAAATATAAATACATTTTCTTACTTTCAACTAGCGTATTGTAATGTAAACCATCGTAGATTAGTCATAAGCACCTGTTCTTGCCTCACAAGCCACAGCATTCAATAGGGTGGTACATCCTAAGATCACAAAGCACATCTGGAACGAATCCATCAATCAATTATAGCTATGTATTCCATAATCGTACAGCGTATCGATTACAAACATACGAAGATCATCGATATGTTCCATCGATGTGCAAAAAATATCAATAATTTAATAACTTTACTTATGCTAGTATTTAAGTATTTAGATACGCGTTTGCAACTGCTCAAGCAATTATCTAGGAGCTGACAGTAGCTTTTTAGCATCATTTCTACATGCAAAACCTTCAAAAAGTGGGTGTTAACTTGATTGAAAATAAAATTACCCGCTTGTTTATACAACTTGCCATCAGACCATCTGCCAATTTCGTCAATATTCGGTGATGATTACGATATCGCTATATTCATATAAAGAACTCCAAATTAAGAGACCATAGTTTTAAAGATAGTATACATTTTAAAATTGAGGACAGCAGAAATCTTTCGTTTGGCTCTGATTGAGACATATAGTAAGTATCTATCTAACAACAAATTAACTGCGCGTATGTGTCTAAGCCTGATTTACAAGGTGCGATTTAATTGCCAATGGCATGCAATAAATTGAAGAAACAATAAAAGTTGCATCTGTATTAACTGTGTTTAGACAATGCAAGTAAATGGTTGCATCAATTTTATTGTATGCCACGGGCATGAAAACTGCATCGTGTAAATTGGGCTTTAGTCTTCTTGGTTCTTGGTTAGTCTTCTTTGGTTTATTCTAGTCGTGTTTAATACCACATAATTGATAGTAGATGAACCATTACTTTGCGATTTGTTATGTTTTGAATAAAACAAATGCATGTCATGTAGGAAAGGGGCTTGATGGGAAACCCTTTTTCAGGTTATCTTGTTTTTTTTTTGGATTGTTGAACACTAAAATGAAAAAAAAAAAACTTCGTAAGGCCGTCCTTTCAATTACGATCCCATTCACTCATCTTCATTCCTCGGTTAAATTTAATAATTTTCATTTCAAAGAAAATAGTCGCACATGTGTTACAACATTTAATTCGCCAGTTTTTCAACGTGCGATACGGTTGGCGATAAATCGTAAGACTCTGATGTCCGATGTAGCCATGGTGATAGATTAACATTCGACATATCCAATTTGTCGGTCGTTTATGCGTAATCATTTGATCGATGGCATCTTTCGACGTTCTCGTCATACAGGTACATACCTATCAAGATTTTGTTAGTATATGTAAGTACGTTGTGATATTTTCAATCAAACGTCGCTTTATTCTTGTGCTCGGATTTCGAATAGTTTTAAATCTAGTGATTCAACTACAACATGTCATTATTTGTTTTTCTTCGATGTTCCGACGATTTTCAGGAGACGAGTTGTTCCAAGATTCTCCTACTCGTTGACATTGTAAAAGTTGGTTTAGTATTATTTGTGTCACTGTATACGGGCTTTTCTAATAATGTCAGTTTCATCCATCAATTTTATCCATATCGAACAAAATCACTTTCATTAGAACACAGCTCCAATATTCATGAATAATAAACTCATAAGAAACAAAAACGTTTGCCGGTCATCTGTCATGGGCAGTTTCTCTTAAACTTTCGATGGTGCCATAAATTAAACCAACTTAAACATATCGTCATCGACCAATTAGTAAGACGGGCGGTTGCGCGCGCGCCGAGAAAAATGGCCGCCATATCTCATACAAAACGAGATCAGATATTACGACACACAAAGATAAAAAAGTTTTTTTTTTCATAGTCTGTACTGTGAACTATGACCTTGATGTACGTTTATTATTATTTGACAAAGTAAGGTATTCTTAAGTTCCATAAATTGTACATTATTAGAGGTTTTGCCTCTCGGCGATATATGTCTCGCGTCCGCTGATTTTAATTAAGTGTTCGACTCTTCAATAATTTCGGATGATGTATCGCGTATTATGAAAACAAATGGTGTTTAATAAACTTTAGAATAATTATTCAAATTAGAAAGGAATTATGTTGTTTATGTTTTATGAATCTTGGCTCGTCGGGGCTGGCCGTCCATCACTCTCGAAGTCTCGAGGGCAGGAATTGAAGATTCATGGGTAAATGTTTGGTTGGTTTCAGGGTTTCAAGTCTTAAGATGCAACAGACACCGAAATTATATCCATCCTAAAATAGGTATTCTCAACGACAAAAGTCTATTAATACTGAAAATTGTACATGTCTAAATTGTCACAAAACAATTCTATAAAGTGTATTTCAGCCGTGTAATGTGCTGAATAAGTAATAATCACACGCGCTTCCATGACGAAGTTTACGGTACAGTTTTATCAATACTTGTTAGTTTTCTTTCTCTCTACTTCTTCAGTGACGTCAGATCGTCAGCAGCAAACTTAAAATGTAATGTAAATGTGCGACAAGCTTAGAATGTAGTATTTATTTTTATTTTTCATTAAGCTATAATATATTGATATAAAAAAATAAATACGTGTTGATCGAGTTTTGTCGCTGACCTACGTAGTTTTGTTTTCAGTTTCAGAGAATTTAGGAAATCAGTTGCAGTTTAACGAAAGTTAATAGTCTGCAATTGGTGGTATATCTGTTGAGATTTGTATAATCTCACAGTGTGTAAACAAAATAGGTTTTATACTTTTGTCAATTTCTTACCCAAAACCGAACATAAAACATTTACACTAACGCCATTTCGGTGTTTAGATTAATGTTCCAGTACCGAATATTCCTGATAAATCAATCGATGGCGCTCATGAATAAAATACACATTTAATCGATGGTGTGATAAACAGTTCGGATGTCACTGAGTTATGTTTGTGTAGCTTCAAGTTAAGCTGATCTATCTGGCGCTCACATGGAAATAATCTGGTTAAGTTTGCTGTGCTCTTGATGGGAAGGTTTTTGGTGGTTGACAAAGATAATTGAATTCAGGTTAATTTCATGTAAAAAAGGGGAGTCACGGAGTAAAATTCGGAAGATTTAAATTTATTCAATAAAGATGTCAAGTGACTCTTGTTTGCAAATCGTAGAGTAGCTAAGTTAACGTCTTTTGATTGAATAAAATACTTGAGATTCAAGTACCAACAGAAGAAAAGTTGTAAACGAAAATTTCGAATTGATTGTGGGTATTTTTCTAAATTTCGTCACGTTTCATCAATGAGAATCAAAATAGACTCTAACTCAAAACAAACATGCAAAGCTTTTGAGCTGAAGTCGTTCCTATTAGCGGTGCAGTGCCGCCGGCTTGTCTCCGGCCACAGCACGGACGTATCCCAAGCGGTGCTTCGCAAAAGAACGGGCTCCTTGTGGTCTCGGGTAAAGGGTAGCACTAACACGCTTCTGAGCGTGGTGTCGGGCAGAGTGGAAAGCCATATCCTGAGGCATTGGTCGCTCATGCATGTCCAAAATAATAATTACTTTAAATTTTACTAACATAACATAAGATGGACTTGCATCAATTGTGCCTAGTCTGAAATAAATAATTTTATTTCAATCTCTGATTGTTAGGTTGCCCCGACCCGAGACGCTCAATTACCACCTCCTTACAAAGAGTTTTCATCATTCACTCGTAAATAGAATGGATTATCTCATTCGAACCAACTAACTGAGGCGTAATGCGAAATTCCCATTGGTATTTAATCGATTTCAATGTAAATAAAACTTTCCTTGGCACGAAATTTGGATGCATGTAGATCTTGCACGCGATATACCGTCAGTTCATTCAATTCTCTCGGTATATTAATAATTTTACGAGTAATTAAAGATTAGTGTTTAGGTTACTGACAAGGCGGTAGCTTTGAATGTAAAATTATCGTGTTTAGCGTCATACTTTCTTTGCGGTTGAGGATAATTTAATTAAGCAGCACGAGAGCCTGTTTGCTTAGCGACTGATATTATCCGTGGTCGCGACTAACGGTGGTGGTGGTGCATCGTCATAACAGCAACAGCTTTAGGTCTTAGGCCCAGCCTGCTGGCAAGACCCTCCACAGAATTTATGACGAATGGATGCTGAACATTAAGTATCATCTTCATCGACTTCCTACATCCTGTGCTTGGTATATCCATGCATACAAAAGGGCAGATTATAATGACTTACAATAAGTAAGTCTAACGCACACCTATGCAAAGAGATCGTCGCTCGAATTATACATGTGTGAGAAACCACAAACTAAAAAAGTAGTACTTACTTACATGGTGTAGGTATTACCACAATACGATTACCGTTGATCAACCATAAACATATAATTAAGAAATCAATAGTAACGACCTTTAAAAGTTGCGAGATATTCATAATCAGCAACCATATAAAATGGTGTCCGACCATAAATGTATGCGAATAATAGACACAAAATACAGATATGAATACACACACAACATACACACACATACACACAATAAACTACAGCATTTCACTTACATCAATAGGATAGTTAATTTTAACATTTAACGTAATACTCGTCTAGCTTTTGATAACTTTATTACCTTTGCGGTATAACGGTTTTAATAGCAGGTTCGGTAAGTGTAAGCTTTTAAAGTAAACAAGTTAATTAATTAAATTACATTTTCACACGGTTTTTACGACTTGACAATACGTCGAGATTTCAATATTTGATGTAGGTTTAATATTAATGTATTATACACAATCCTTCCGGAATAAATTCTTTAAATGATCGTGACAACCGCATCATAGTCCGATGCGTAGTTTAGAAGAACGACACTGCCACACAGACAGATACGAAATACCGACTGTAATTTATAAATTTGTAATGATTCTCTAATGACATTTTGTTCTTGCAGATATACGAACTAATAATAGTCCGTCAGCAACTTTGTAGAAGGGCTGTCGAGGGTTGCACAGTTAGAAAACAATCGTTTGATTGTTTTAAAATTTGTTGTCGAGTTAATATTCCAGTGTCTTCGTCTGTACTTAGCCTTATACCCAGGGGCAGATCAAAGTTTAATTTTGGGCACAAGACAGTTATGTTGTCATGGTATGTAGATAAGTTTGAGAATTAAAAAGGGCGAGCGAAGCGAGCTCAAAAAAAAATTGCATCCCGCCTCGTAAGGTTAGGGGACGTTTTGTTTCGACTGTTCATAGTGAAATAGTAGTTACTTTGTAGAAAATTTTGAAAATTAAGAGAATGTTGGCAAGAGCGAGCGAAGCGGACTCGAAAATTTTAACTCTTGCCTTGAAGGTACAGATTAGGTTTTTTCGAGTGCTTTCGACTATTCATACTGAAATAGGAGTTTCGTGGTCGACTCATTGTGCTGAAGATTTGGAGGTATAAGAGAATGTAAGCGCGAGCTAGGAAATTTTAGCACCCCTCAGCATACGTATATGGCCTCCAACTTCAAACTGCTTCTAACTGAATATATTTTGACCTTATTTACGAAACACGGGCACGGGGCGGACCGCCCTGCCTGCAAGAGCGAGTGAAGCCAGCTTAATAACACTCACCTCGCAATGGTTTAGTTAGTTTTTCTTTTTACCATTCTTAATAGGTACCTACTTATTAGCTAAATATTTGTATGAGTTTAGGGAAGCTGAAGAAACTTTAAAGGCGCCAGGCCCTTCGAACCGCGCTGTCTTTTAAAGACTACGAACGGCACTGCCCGTAGCCGTAGATTAATAAATAGTTCGGGAAAAAACTGATCATCTCATACGAATTGAATAGTTAAGAAGCTACTAAGACGTCGATTAATAAGTCTGATAAAGTACCGATATGGGGGCGCTTGGTAGCGATGACAACTTTTGTAACTTTCTTCTCGTTAACTTTTGCTTTTCAAATCAAATCATTTATTCCTTTGCAGACATGAGTATAGTACATAGGTGTTTTTTATATTATAGTTCTGTGCTGTTTCAATTGTGTTGGTACTGAAAGTAACAAGAGAAATTTCCTAAATAGTTCCATATACGATGAACTTGATCAGTCTTATATATTAAAAAACGAGATCTAATTTTATTCCGAGCCAAGTCTTAACACAAGATTACTTATACTGGGTTTTAACATCAGTTCAAAATGAAAATGGCTCGATGGTTAAAAATATATCTAAAAACAAACCTTGTTTTGTTTTAAAAGCCAAAAGAGTTTGTAAACTCACTTTGTTCATGAAATACATAAACCTTAACATATTATTCCCATCTCCATATTCAAGTCATTCACAAAATAAACAGTGGGCACCAAGCACCAACAAATTACGATAAAATAGTCGGTGAAGTGTCGATGGTGTGCGCCCGGCCTAACCGTCGTTATAGTGCACCGTGATCGGCGCACGCGCCGCGGGACGCTGCCGTGATAAAAACAAACGGACCGCCTAGTTTACCACTTTTAAATACTTTACATTAATATAAGCTACTATATGTTTAGAAGAGTATTTTGTGAGGTGACTATTGAGTGTGAAAACACTCAAAAGTCGCCTCACAAAAAAACTACATACGGTAGGATACCTCAGATTTAGAAAGTAGGTAGGTATGTTAGTCCTTTCTTCCTTTGCTCCACCTTTTTCCGCACAAGAACAATAATTATGGTTTGAACATTCCACTATATGGCCCCTGGATGTTAGCTATTTGCACGCCTATGAGCTTTGATGACTTTTATTCCAAGAAACCATTAGTACAACATTTAATAGCAAATAGCATCCTTCTACATTAATGTGTTACCACCCTCAGCAAGCCGTATGGTCAGCTATGAATGACAATTAAAGCTGCAGATTCCTCATTCGTTCAAAACCATCAAATCAATGGCTTTCGAGCTGATCACAGAAACAAAAATTCCAGTAGTAGTGGACATTATTAAGCGTTCTCACGTAGAAAGTTGTAGTTATGGATCTAATAATATAATATGTGGCGCTTGACCCCTGTCTTGTTGGTCTGTCTGTGCGTCACAACTGTTGTTGTTGCCTGTTTGACAGTTTAGAGGCGGTCCGAATAGTTTTGTTGTTCAATATTTGGAGCAAATGATGAGCAGCATGACGTTTGTGAGAATTGATGTGGTTCGTATACCTGAGGAGATTACGGAGGCTGTATGTTTAAATACTCGTAAGTAGAGATGTGACAGTTGGCAAAGGCTTGATAAGTGTTTTTAGAAATTCTATTGAAAAGGGAGAATCCTCTGAGCAGACTGTGGTGGGCGACTACTAAGGGACAAATTAAATTAGCCAGAGAAACTCCGCAGACATGATTATAGATATCTAATAATGATAAAACTAAAATAAAATAGTCTTGATGTCTTTATTAGGGATCAACGACCGCTGGCAGTGTTGTTAGATGAACTGTGTTGAAATAATATGTATTGGGATATAGATACCAAATCACAAAAAAAACAAAAAACTCTGCTTCCGTGATGAAGGATTTGCGAGTCGTCAAGTGCAATGTCTAGCTCTTATGTGGCGTTATAGATGGCGCCACATGTTCATGTTTGCAATATGAAACTACGTTCGGCGTCACTAATTCTTATGAGATGATTTCACCAATATAGTGTTGACCACATATGGCTATGAACTGAAACTGGCAGATTTTGTAATACTTTGTATATATTTTTTTTAATTTTAAGAATTGCTTTTCGTAATCATTATGAAATACAATGTACATAGTCTATGAAAAAGACGTTTTTCATGTACATACAGCGTGTTCCGTAAGTCGAAGTCAAGCCGGGTTGATAGGTCAGGTTGTAATAATTAACAGAAAAAAAGGAGCAACTGGTGTTAAAAGACCGTCACAGGCAGTAAATATTCTCGTGTTTTTGTAGATGCCCGCAATTTTTTAAATACTTAGCTAATACTTTTTTAAATATTTTTCTTTTAACACCTGATAGGGTGAAGTAATAATAGTTAACAGAAAATTATTTTTCCAGCTCAAGCTGGAATCGGGTAAAATAATTATCTGTTAATTACAAAATATCCAAGTGTAGTTAGCAGAACATTGTTAGGTTACATAGTGAAGATGTTTACTGCTCATCCCTTAAGTGTGTATTTTAAAATAAAAATAAAAACACATGACTTTTCCAATTACGGGAAATTCTTTGTCTTTGACTATTGAGCGTACAATTTAGTGTTAATTTAATTTAACTCAATTAATTAAGCAAATTCATAGTTTCAAACATTAAAAATATTTGCTCAACTTGAAGCGGAAGAAAGCGTGACCATCCAAATAACTTCAGCAGACACTCCTTCTTCTTGGACCACATTCATTTCCGAAAGCGCTTCACCAAAGGACCGATTAAAATAACGATTGCCGATTATTCGATAAAAATCAATACTATTTCGATATATCGTTACCATATAAGGTATGACTTCATCTTCTAAATAGAGCCAGGTGCTCACGATTGAGGATCATGAATAAGTCATTAAGGCTCCCCCCTGAACTTGTGACCTATGTCTCTGTTGAATACAATCGTAGAAATAACGTATCGGTACGCTATGAGTCGCTATTATGCGAAATACTCGTTATTTCTTATAAATTTTGAAAGTATGACATTGGTTATTATTTTTTCGAGTTTTGTAACACTAATTTATCATTTGAACGTAATGTTTGACAGAGTGTTAGTTATAAGTCGTAATAAGTAGGTGCGTGTGGATGTGTTATTAAAAATATTTTTTGAGATTTATATTTTTTTGCTCAATATTTTCGCATAAAATCGACTTATGCCTTTCTAATTAACCAAGGTTAACCATAAGCTCAGCAAAAAATTCAATAAAACAAACAATTTTAAATAGTACCTACGAAAGTACGAAATTACTCAGTTCAATATTACCTAAAGAAAACCTACATGAATTGTCAGCAGACCGATTCATAGTTTTTAACTAGTATTTTCATTATCAATATGGTTCACATACACTACTCCTAGTGAGATTTACAGAATGCTTCTCCATAGATCAGACGCCGCCTAATAACATCTCATTAAGATCGTTTAGCAGAACAAACAGGCGATGCTTAGTCGATCGCTCGGCTAAACGCTGGATAAATGCTCTATAAATACAGCTGTTGGCATAATAGCACGAGCGATTGAGCTGTAGAAGGGTTCACGCTTTAAGTGAGGCATTCCAAATAAAGAGAGAATATTGAAAAGATTATAAATTTTCAACGTGTTGTTCGTTTTATTGAGCTGTCTGGGTTGGAAAAACTGTCGTAATGTTGGTCGCAAAACACACAGTACACTTTTAATGTACTCAGCACTTGTAGCATGTACATGACAGATTGCGAAGATGCTCCAGTGAGTCGGGGTGGCTGACTGCTGGTGTCGACCAGGAGAGGGATTAAGCACTCTGCTTGTGGACCGGCCGAATGTGCAGTGTGCTGTGCCAAGGTTGCTGATGAGGCTGAAGGTGATGACCAGGTATGCGCTTGCGCTGCATGCTGATGGTCAGGACAACCGTTCAAGCCGTGGTTGCTGGCTGGCTGTGTGACTTGCGGGAGTGATGATGATGACGTCAGGCTGAAGTAGTTGCACGAAGGCTGCGCTGACGTTAATAGTCGGGGTCACCAGTGTAGAGATAATGTTCATCACGTCGGGGTCACCAGTGAAGAGACATGAGGAACAGGGTGTAAAGTTCACTCATACTCGTGGAAAAGGGAGGATCCTCCGACCAGATGGATGTCGTATCTGGTGGGCAACTGCCCGATGATTGTTGTCGGGAAGTTGTATATATGCTATCTGTGCGGTAAACTCTGCTTGCGCGATGCAGGATTGATGCGTTTGTTCGCATGTGGCGGTGTAGATGCCGCCACAATTATGATACGCGTACAGACAGTTTCTTCGTACTATGTTAACTCAGCATATCGCAATCAACGGTAATAGACCTCCAATGACTCGCAAAAACTTGTCTTCCTTTCATCAACTTTTTAAATTTAGTTTGTCGCGTCTTTCTAACTTGATAAAATGTAGATTATTCACAAACATCAAGTAATTCTATATCTTCTCAATAGTCATGTTTGTTAATAAATCTCGTAGTGAACATAATAACCCCTCGTGAACTACATGTTCGGAGCACGTCGCCGCGTCGGGCTAATTCGTGATGCTTCGGGTGACACAATACTGGATTCAGTTACAAGATGTTACTCTATACTATTGATGGATTCGAACTATCAATGTAGTTTACGATGCTATTTTGTTCAGGTGAATCTATTATTTCGATTCGAAATACGGGTTCATTTTGACAGATTTGTGCTTACAAAATTTCGTTACACGCGATCATCCCATTGCTCAGTGGAATGAACCTGTGTAACGTTTGTTAATAACGTTAACGTCACGGTTTACGTTTGATCATTGAACAAAAAAATTAAGAACGCGCAGTAATAGCTTTGGCTGGTATAAGCTACTACGAAGTTGCTGCTCTAAAGTCTACTGCTGGTCTAAACTCTACGTTACGTGGCAATCTTTGGCATGGACGTCATTCATTTGGCCCTTTGCGACTTTCAGCCTTGTTTCCCGATGCTTATTTAATCAGTTATTCGGTTTCAAGTTCATTAATTAATATTAAAATATGTTTTTGCACGCTTGTTTATCTTAAACGGCCAAACACAATTATCTAATTTCAGTGAAATACTAATTCTGTATGTGATTGCTATTGATGATGGACTCGATAATTCTGTCTGTCCCTGTCAAACAAATAGCTGACAACATGTAATAGGGACGCATAATTAGGCTTTATTTGGACGTTTAAATCAGATATTGATAGGTTTTTCTATCTCCAGTACGACAAAAATTGGTGATAGATACGTCAATCGGTTCTGCCGTTAGTCTTTACCTATCTATATCATACGATGGAGACTTATAAGGCGATCTTATCCAAGCAGAAACCATACGATAATGTTTATAAAATATGGCTATATGTAATTAATACCTTATATTCTTATAGTAGCACCACCATTACCATATATCACAAAGATACCACTGGCTTTCAAAAGCGTAACCTATAAAAATATCATTCAAATTAAAACTGGTAGTAATATGATCCGGGTAATGCCAAGAATTTACTCTTATTCGACAAATTAATAGAAAAAGCGTTTTATGTATTTGCATAAAATATTGGTGTAGTCTCTCGTATTTTATGTTTTTTGTGTTATGTTGTTGTTTTAATTAACATTAAAAATAAGTGGGTGTGCTTGTGTGTCATTGGTTTTAGTATTTTAGGACTAGGAATGCCCTGTCTATCCTCTTGAATCACTTAGTCCCAATACTCAATATATGTATTGCTTTCACAGTGTGAACTTATGTGGTAGGTTTTACAAAGACATGATCATTGTTTTTCCTAATCGTCAAGCCATAACCATACTGTACAACTCCTTTATCCGGAGTTTATACGCTGCCTGTACATCGAAAACGTACAGAAGTCATTTGTGCGCTACCTCTACTTAAAACTTTATGGTTATTACCCGTACATGTACCCAACTCCATTTGTGCTGGGTATGGTGGGATACCAAAGTTTGGAAGTAAGAAGAAATCTTAGTCTGGTAAAATATTTTATCCGCCTAATTCGTGGTACCCACTTTGATTCCTCGTTACTTCAGCACATTTCCTTTAACATCCCACCACCCATTAGACACACACTTCGCCCTCGCCAATGTCCTCTATTCTCTATACCTCAAACAAGAACCATGACCCTTAAAACTAGTCCATTGTACCTGGCTCTCACCCATTTTAGCAACATTTTGCTGTATGACGAGTGCTTAGATGTCTTGCGAGTCCTGAACTGAGATTCCTGAACTCGATACCTGGAGTCCAGTGCCACTCCCAGTGCAATCTCCGTGGAGTAAATAATTGAATTGTATATTGTTATTAATAAATTTGTTTAAATTTTTATTCAATTTATACTAGCTCATTTTATCTAATCTATCTTGTCTAATGTTATCTAATTTTAACTTATTAATATGCCTACTTTTATCTTTATTTTTTCTTTCCAATTTAGTTAAATGTAATCTTTTTCTATGTCATTTATCCTAGTTTTGTGTTTGTATGTGTAATTACTAGTATTGACCGATAACTTGTATGTGTGGTGCTAACTGTTAATATAAGTTGGTTATTAATAAATAAATAAACAAATAAATTGTGGTCCCTGGCAGGCACAGAAAAGTAAGATAGAGTTAGAGGGCTTTAATTTGACTGTGTGTCTTAGTCATATTCTGTTAGGGCCATCTGACATAGGTATGACGTATTTCTTTTAAAGAGGTTTAGCAGGATTCTGATAAATTATGAGTTTTCGGTTATGGCAAGGCAATGCTAAAAAGGTCTGTTATATAATAAAACGTTCAGTAAGGTAACATTCTCCATAGGAAAATTCCAAAGAGTGGGACAAACTTACAATTCTTTGGAAAGGGATACCAGCTTCATCTTTCTGAGTGACCGACACCTTGACAATTCAAAAGTGCCTGCAATTGGTTTATTTGAAATAAATGCTGTTAGTTTTCTGTTTTGAGTCTTTGAGTATCATAAAATGTTGACAAAGCCTCATATGTATGGTCTTTAAAGTACCTACTTCGTGCTTTCAGGATATTCGATGGTGTTTGTGTGTGTTGCCACTTGTCTTCCAGTAGCAGTTTTAAATGGCTGTATCATAATTTCTGACAGTTTTACGACTTTTATCGTTTTTTTCGAAATGCGGACAAATTAAAGTAGTCATGTTGTATTATCATTTAATTAATAATTATAGGATGATTGCCATTTAGAGTTTAATTACCGATTACTAGCATGTTTAATGTGCTGGAGGAATTACTTATATTTTATACTCCACTAATGGGGACTTTTGACCAATTTATAAATTGATAATATCAATTTATTCCATACGCGGTGGAATTTGGAACTACGTTTGAAATGTACGTAATTTGACAGACGTTTGACGTTTTCCTAGATGAGGCTGGCAAAAGAAAAGGGAAGCCTGTGCCCAGCGGTGGGTAAAGATGGGCTGTGGATGATGATGATGATGATTGACGTTTTTCTTAACAAGTCATCATGAAGTGTCAAGTTAAGTTGGACTTTTAAAAGTGTTTTTAATTGCGAAATTGATCTTAATCATTTTAATTTTGTAATCAGTGTGCGATGTCAATCATTTTATGGTAAGTTGGCGTATTTATTGTTCGAACTGTTGTTTTTAATTTGTGCGAATTTTTATTGCCTTATTGATTTAACTATTATTTATAAAATTATGGGGAACTTCAAACGCTACCTGTTTGAAGCTTTATTTTTGTACTAGAAGTATTTCGTAACAAAAGATAGCAAGCGAATTTAGTAGAAGAGTTATGGTTAATACAAAGTATGAATATTCAAACCATTTGCTAAAATACTTTTAACTGACAATTAAAAATCCTAGCAACAATCTTCATACAAATACGAACATTACACACACCGCCACAGTTTAAATAGCGATTACCCACGATTCACTGTATTAATATTTCACAATGCTGTATTGAATATCGGCCAAAAATCCAATCGGTAGACCTTAGGTGACCCCGGTGACCCCGGGTCGTGACCCCCGCCGTATTAATTACGTCGCGTGCCATTTCCAATGTTTCTGCGCTTGCGCAATGACGTCACATCCGTATAGAGAGGTGATCATGGGCTGTTTGAGTTTGAATTACGAATATAAATGTAATTGGTTGAAGGTTTATTTAAAGCTGTCTCTTTGGGATGGTGATCATTAGTGTTCTGTGAAGGTCTTCGTTTTATTCTCGCATAGAGTAGTGTTAATAAAGATCAACGTATGAAATTGTTGGTAAGTTTGGGGCTAAAACGAAGCAATCACGAAAGTTTAGAATATTTATGTCTCTTTCGCATTGTACAAGAATCGGTGGCTAAACACAACTGACCTTCAATCAGCAGCCGATGGTGCATGAGTATATACGGGGGCAGCGCGTTCGCGCTTGCGCGTCTTATTTCAACGCCCGGGTATCGAAAACGCATGGAGTCGTCAACATTTCGGTATTCAAGCGTAATCAAGTTTTTTTAATTTTCTGATAAAAAAAAATTTCAGAGTATTGCGTCACTCAGGCCTATTTTTATTAGACCAAAGTGGCAGATTTAAAGTTCCTTAAAACTATTTAAAGAACCATAAATCTTTCATTTAGCATAATCAGCCAATTACGTTCCCACTGCTGGGACACACGCCTCCTCACTGTGAGAGGGAATCTGTCATTTATCTAATATTATTTATAGGAAGGGATGTATTTGATAAACGTGCTCCTGCACAACCAATAATTCGTCATATTTATTAAATACTGACTTTTTTTTAAATATTATTATTTTAACAAAAAAATTGAAAATAAAACAAATGAGTTTTATTTTAATACGCACTGACTAAATATTTAAAATCAAGTCACCGTACTGCTGGATGGACCAGACAAATTGCATATAAACTGCTTACAGCTAGAAGGACTCGTGGCAGTCTTCCGCTTCAGCTTCCAGCAAGACAAAATCATCGGGCAATCTAATATTCAAACGGTAGGTTTGATAATCAGCTAGGATTTGAAACTGAAAAACCTCCTTGAACCAGAGTGCACCAATAAAATCACAAACAAATTGCACAAATCTTCCATAACTCCTACTCCTCATATAATTTCATATAATAATCAATTTGCCTGGCTGCCACAATCACGCGACTATATCATAAACACTGCGACGGTTATTAGTTACAACGGTTATGTTGAATACTGTTCATTAAACGTTTTCTTTGATAAAAGCCGGTATCATAGAGACTGCTTTTGTTATGAGATTTTGTTGGGATGCGTGTGGTTTTGGTAATAGTGTGTCTGATGGACATGCAAGAATAGTGTTTGTTATGCTGGGGCCGCACCAGCAGCGGCAGCGAACCGTTATCGTAGCGAAAGATCAAACTGCGTCCCAATTATTGCACGGATGGCGATTCATCGAAGAATTACGAAGCCACTAATGTGAGCACAGCATTAGCACGATAACTTTTAGCGGGCAAAACATTCATATATTTTGGCCGCTAAAAAGTTAATCATATCATAATGTTCCCAATGCTGGCCTCCTCTCTGTGAGAGGAAATAGGCCTGTCCACCACGCGGGCCTTTTGCAGGTTGGTGGTTGCCACATATTGTTTTCGAATTTTTCGGTTCTAGGAGATACCGGTTTCCTCACGATGTTTTCCTTCACCGGTTTGAGAGCAGTGGTGATGAAACAATTTACAAAAAGTAAAGTGCCTGCTTGGGTTCGAACCCAGCACCCAGCACTGCTCTGGGCAAAACATACGAAGCTTTAGTTATTCGTTGGTCTATCTACAATCCTAACCGTTAACGAAGCAAAAACAAAAAAAAAACACATACATAATTTTTATGTAGTTTTGTTTTATTTCGTCACGAAAGACGCAGGAGTGGCCCCAGCATTACTCCTGTTTTGTTATGGACGTAATGGTGCAGGCCAAAAGTGAGTGGTGATATCTTGATGACGTGGTGGTGAATGCAATCATTTAAGTGCTGTCACACGCTTGTTGATTATGACTATTTGACTTTTTCATATTCATTTATTTATTGTTTGTCACAGGTGAAAAGACAGTTCTTACAATTAGCATTTTTTGTATCGCTGTATCATACCTATGGGGTGTAGTATATTTTCACGAGTATGTATGTCATTACTATTGGCTATGTAAAAAATAAATTATTAATTCGTAATACAATTACAATCTTAGTTAGTGATTGTTATCCAAAGCATTGGTTGCTATCAACCTCATTTTACATTCTTAACTATACATAATTATTACGGGCATATAATTTACGTTTAATATGTCAAAAAAAGAAGTTGCATGCCTATATCATGCATGACTATAACATGTCATGTTATAGTCAACCTCCTTTACATTAGTTAGCATAGATAATTGTTACAGTCATGCAATTTACATTAAATAATTCAAAAACCATTTTGGTCAATAATTTGGTCATTAAGAAATTCGTTAATAGCTTTTACAAATGAGAATTCTTACACAGAGCCTTTAGTAACAAGGGTTTGTTTTCGTTGTTCTAGTGAGGTTGTCCATACCTTACCTACATTTTTTTTTATGATATTGTATTTAAACATTAAATGAAATTTGAATAGTGCTGTTAAACATAGAAATCGTAATTAACGCAAAATGCGGTAATAAATAATAGTTATTAAAACGGAAAAACAGAAATCTAATAAGAATGCCAAAGGAAGTGACTGACAGTTGTTTGACACTGATTGAAATAAAGCGTACCTGATTCGCGCGTATTTAGAATCCGCGTAGAAATATTGGAAACTATCCGAACTAAATTATCCGAACACACTTTTCCGAAATAAAAATGGAGTTTTATTCGTGTGACCTGAATTTCTGTCTGACCTTTGGATCTGCCACACGTACAGAAGGCCGCACCTTAGTGGTAAATCATTGAAATTGAGCTTGCCTGGCGTAGCATAGAGTTTCAATAAAATAAGAGGCCATCTTATACTTACTGATTTTGTTATTAAGGCCGCATGGCCTACCGTAATTAACTGCAAGAATAGGTACAGGTACTACAACTATGTAAAAAAAAAAATGTTCCAAGTTGATGATGAGCTACAAGATTACTGAAAAATGCTTGCACTGACTGGACATGTCCACTCAATCTGTGTAGTTCTTTCCTCAAAAGACCATTTCAGACACCGATCCTTATGGTCTTCACATGATCTGACCAAGATTTTGTCTGGACTTTAAAATAGACTGTGACCTCTGAGTTTGTTTCGCCCTTTCTTCTCAGGTTAGTCAGATAGGAAACGCCGACCTCATCTAAAAGTGTTTACAAACCTACTTAAATAAATAAAATCATTTAGAATATCATTTATGCCTAAGTGTTAATAAATTAAACTCCATCATATAAACTCCAAAAATGAAAAATACTAGATTTTCATTAGTATAACGTCTCTAAATAGGAGTTATGGCATATTGCGTCTGCAGTTAGTACTGTAGCGTCGCGGGTCGCGTGTGATGTGAGCGGCGCGCCTTGACCCGCGCCTCGAGCAGGCACATCTCCGCGCGAGGATGTAGGGGGCTGGATGTACCACTAGAAGTGTATTTCCTGTTCTTCTCCGTTGGAACATACTACGCATTGGAATGGGCCACTAGCTTTATCTTTCTGACTGACGGACTCCTTGACAATTCAAAAGTGCCTGTATTTGGTTTAATTAAAATAAATGCTTTGAGTTTGATGGTAAAAGGAGATGAAATACCTTCCTTAAAAGAGTGGTGTTTCAAATTTTTGCAGTTAAATGCAACATAGTAATGGTGGCAGTTAAAGACGATTTTTTTTTCTGATAACATGAGTCAGCGTGTGCTGAACGAGAACTGATAGAGGCTGAAAGAAGCCAGTTAGCAATCACTGGCTCTCTCTCGCGAAAGCTGTGGTGATGTTTCCTCCAATTCTAGATAAAGTACAAACAAAAGAGATACTAACAAAAAAAACCTACCTTTCATTTAGGATGTCGGTGTCTTTGGTTTTTATTTTTCCTACCTTACACAAATGTCCTTAAAATACCCTTACTTACTATGTAAATAGCAATGACAGGAAAGTATAACATCATCAACATAAACAAAGGAGCAGTTCCGGGATCTTCCATGCCACATCCAGCTCCCTACAGCAGTGTCACAAGCGATACCTAACGCAAGTTGAGACCACTTGTGTAACAGTAGTAAAGTGTGCGCACAATAACCATGTTATAGGTCATTTTGTGTAGATGAATATGTAATTAGGAGCCGACCTAGCCTAGCCCACGACTGCTAAACGTTCTACTGTGTTTTTAATGAGCATATTCTACGTATATTTCAAATCGTTCGGCTATACTTTACGTTGTTTTAAGCGACTGAATTAGCTAATATTATTTTGCGGTGACAACTTCTGTAATTTAAGAACTGTCTTGTGTTGGAATTAGCTCACGACAAATCATTATTGAAAGAGTTTGAGATTAGACAGTGTATTTTTTCATGTAGCATTATTTCATATAACAAATGAATGATCCTAAAAGGGATTGAACTTGCGACCGTAACCGCAAATGTCAATCGCTCATGTCTATCTTTTGCTGAATTTGAGAAATTTTCCTAAATTTTTCGAAACATTTAAAACTATGGATGATGCGTCTTAATATACAGATCATACTTTAGTAATGCTCATATAACCATTTATGAAAAACCTTAGAGGAGCTGTCATATGAGTGGTTTATAATGTGCGCCTTGAGTGTGCATATGGTATTCTTCTACCTAAACTATATCTAAGCCAAGAACATGCTCTAAAAACACTTTATGATTCAGCCAAGTTTATGATTTAGATCGTTAGCTCATATCGAATGGCTGACAATAAAATCTGTTTGTCCGTGTGGATCAATTTTATGATTGATGTTTGTATAACTTTAAGTTTATTTACGATGTCAATAGGCTTGTAATACAGGAATGCAGTAAAATGAGGCCATCTTTCATGATGCTGTATCAATTATTTTGGTGTAACATTACCATATTGTGGAGAAGTTTAACTATTTTCATAGCAGCCTCCAATGCTATGAAATATACATATACTCATAATAAGTTGAAATGGGAAAGTACCCTCAGTGCACTCATATAAAGCCGTATGTTAACATCAGATTGGAACGAACGAACTTTCACTGTCATAATCAGCCTATTATGTTCCCACTGCTGGGACACAGGCCTCTCTGTGAAAGGACCATAATCCCCCACTCGGGCAAGTGCGGGTTGGTGGTTGTCACACATTTTCTGAATCTTCTGAAGTTTTTGTACTCGGACATACCTCGGACATATGTCGGTTTCCTAACGATGCAGTATTTAGAGCAGTGGTGTTGAAATTAAGCACACAAAGTAAAGTGCCGCCTCGAAACCACGACTTACAACTCGTAAGTCGGGGTCGATACCACTGGGCCACCACTACTCCTTTTATTTCCCTGTATATTATGTTTTAAAATAAAGCCATCTAATTTGGTTTCAAGTGTCAAAGGTTTTTGCTTCTGTTTTTTTAATACAGACCTAGACGCAATGAAACAAAAATATTTGACACTTGAAACTAACTTTTTCAGGCATAACGCTTTTTCGTTTCGTGAAGATTTTCGTTTCAAAAAGACTAGTAGACAACAAAATCCGATCATAAACATATCCTGATGTCTGACATCAACAAAACAAACCAGTGTACATATTAAAGCGTTAATCAAAATGTATGAATGAAATATGCGCCTTACATAAAAAATAACACATTCAGTTAATCGAAAATCGTATTAATGGCAATGAATGCGCAGTCGCAAGGGATCTCGTATAACAGGCAGCCATTAAGTTTCCCGCGACTGAACACTTTTTACAGCAATATATACCAACTTTTTGCAGCAATATCACCGTATAAGTGAGCTATGTTTTAAAAATAATGAGTGTGCGCGGTGCGCGTGCGCCGCGGGGCGTTGAATTATGGAGACAACCGTCATAGATCACCCTGTAGGTACTTTCGTCTTTGTTACGCGAGGATACACGAGTTTTTCTTTAATAATCAACAATTTATAGAGTATTAACGTTATTTGACAGTTTTTAAAGCGGCTTCTTAGAAACGTAAATCTTTTGAAAAGCTTTGTTTTATGTTTATTTGGTGATATGTACCGTTTTAGGATATTTTGCAGCCTTCCTTGTTCGGTCATGGCTACTTTTACTTTTTTGTATGTTACTACATGACCCCGGTACACGCGTTTCCAAATGTTTAAGAATAATTTCAGATTTAATTCAAGTTCGACATTGTGCTCAATTTGTAATAGGATAAGATTGTTGGTGCCTTAGATATTTTTCTGCTTCCTTTACTGTAACGACAATCGGATATTGATAAAAAACGCATGAATGCAGATAAGGTGAATGAAAGCTTGTCCATTGATAACATTACATAACAAGAATCTAGTTTCCTCAACAACTTCTAAGGAACACTCTCCATAAACAAGCTCACATTCTGAATGAAGGCTTTCGCCAATGTACTAACCAGTCCCTTTAATTAGCCGTACCGATGATCAGAAAAAACTTGGACGTACAAATACACTGGACATTCATCCTATTGAATCTCAGAGCACAATCTGCAATCTATGGAATCAGTTGTAGACGTGCAAAAAGTCGCCGGGTTTGTCATGAATATGTATTAGTTGTAACTGCTAATGACCTTTGCACGCGACCTACCACAATGATGCTACGTATGGTATTAAACAAAACTAAAAAAATCAACAAATTCCTTTTACGATTATGTAATTTTTTGGCTAAAGCTATGGTGTACCTACCTAATTGCTGTTTGCTCAAAGCTTTATCAAACAGTTGTGTTTAGTGTTTATCAAACATGTGGAGATATACTCGTATGCAGGGTGTCCCGTGTCGACGTCAAGCTGGAATCGGGTGATAGTCAGAATACATAACAGCAAATTAAAAATAAAAAAAATTGTTATGTATTTAAAAATTACGGTCCTTAAAAAAACGTCCTGTTGCTACAATTTTTTCTTTCAACTTATGACCGGAACCTATCACCTGACTCCGGCTTGACTTCGACTTACGGGGACACCCAGTATTTTTTTTTTGTGTGTTTTGTCAAGTCCTAATAACCATGCCAAGCAGGTGTGAGACGCTGTTATAACAGATGCTTTGAATTTTTGACCAAAATGATACAGTTCCGGTTTAATCTGACGTACCTACTGAAGAAACAAAGCATTCCGCTTTGGATAAGTTAGTTTTTACTGAGAAACAAATTGCTTTTCCGACGGGTTGGGCAGAGTTGCCAGTCTTTCAGTCCCATGTGTGTGTGCGTGTGTTGAATTACGTCAGTTAAATATTTGAGATATGTTGTACCTATTCGAATAATATTTTTCTGTAACCTAATGCGCCAAGTAGTTATTAGGTGTGAATTATGAATTAAAATGATAAAGATTTATTTCGCGACTGTTTGCGTGGGTTTTTTTTGCACCACTAAAGACGTAGTTATGATATTTAAATATTTTATATATAGTAGCATATAATGTCATGTAATTTTCATTTTCAATTTTTTTGTTAAACTCAACTTTACGTTTTTTCCATGACTTCTTTTTTTTTAGGCTGTCTGGGTTATTTTAATATTTTGAATTCGCACTTGGTAATTGACAATTCGCAAATTGCACTGTTCTTCTTTTCTGTTTTTGGTCTGTTGTTACCTCGTTGGTCTATTGGTCGCAAGCGTGGCTAAGCATGAGGTCCTGGGTTCGGTTCCTAGGATGGGCTAAGTGTAATTGGGTTTTTGCATTGGGAAATTCTTAGCAGCTGCCTGGAGTCTGGATTTATGCCCGGTTGATAGCAATAGGCTCGCCCCCTATTACATGGGACTTACACATAACTCTACCTCACCCTTCGAGGATACCAGCGTGACGTTATGTATGTTACCAATTTGTTTCTACCTCTAGCATTGATAATATTGTTAAGAGTAGTTGGAGGAGTTACTGATAGGTTGCTTTAACTTATTATGTTGGAAAGTAGAGCAATTTCCCACGACAGTTTCCAATATTTTTTTTAAATTAGAAATCACAGACGCATAAGTGCTTAATAAACATCATGTGGCACACTAAACCGTTATTACTTTTATAACTTATCTAATTAGAGACAATTTTGTACAATAATAATGTCATCAAGATTCTTATTTGATATGTCGCATCACGCGTCTCTATTTTATGTTTATATGAACAACAATATGACAGCACAAAGTGACGTGGGAGTGGTGTCTGTTGGGCCATGCTCTGCCATAACGTGGTGGTTAATGGGTGTCGCGATCCCTTGTACTTGGATGTAGGTGAAGTGGTTAGTTATGTGAGAACGTAAATATGTACACGAGGTAGGTGACGCAAAAAGGTCTTTGATGTTAATTTATTCTAATACATGTTATTAATTATTTTGAGTTTGTTTCGGTTTTCTTCTTAGAGTAGTCGGAACGGAAATACCGAACTCATCTAGTTTTAAAGCATAGTTTGTTTTTGAAGTGTAAAAGTGGAAACTGAAGCAATTTATAGAAATTAATCATCAATAAACTAGCTGCGCCACGCGGTTTCAACAGCATAAGTCTCGATCCCGTACGAGTACCGGGATAAAAAGTCTTGTGATTAAGAGAAAAAAAAGCATTATTATCCATTGAACTTTGTTTTTGTGTAAGTTTATCGCAGGCGTTACAAACAAAAGTGACACCATTTTCAGGTTGTGGTTGTGGGGTTGTCCCCCCGCCTGCAATAAACTTACACAAAACAAAGTTCAATAGATAATAATGTTATGGTTTTTCTCTTATCAGTTAGGTAGGTGTTTTTGCAGTCGGGTTTGTGAATATCCTCGTGCAGCGGACATAGCTGTACAAGGATCTTTTGGCGCGTCGCCAAAATCGGAACTAACGACGCCATCTTGGTTTTTCGAAACATAAAAAAAACAGTTGCACAAATGTTTATTAACAGCGACACCCAGTCAACGTCATCGCGTCATTCGAGCGCTAGCAGGTTCTTATAGCAGTGTATGTCCTCAGAGCATAATCCTAACTTATAAATACATATATCCATACTCCATACTAATATTTTATAATGGAAAGTAACTCTGTCTGTATGTTACCTTTTCACGCCTAAACCACTGAACGGATTTCGATAAAGTTTGGCAAGGATATAGGTATATGGCATCCTGGAGAAGGCCATAGGCTACTTTGTGTAGCACGGTAGCACGTTCCCGTGGTATACTTTCTGGCAAAGACGCAAACCGAAAGGGCAGAAACTAGTAATCCTAACTAAGTTATACCTAAGTTTGTTTGTTCTTTCACGCTAAAACGGCTTCACGGATGTGAATGAAAATTGGCACATCAGTAGACCATGACCTGGGTAAGGGCAAGCGCTACTATTGATTCTGGATCGCAAGACAAGTCACTGGCAACAGCTAGTTACTTATATGTATAGGAGCTCTGACATTTCCGGTGGACACCATTAAATACATAGCATTTATTTCAATGATTCATTCGCATTTTTGAACTGTCAAAGGAATCGGTCAGTCAGACGGATGAAGCTAGTAGGATCGCACCAGAGGGCCTAGAAAAAGGAATATTCGTAACATTCGATTAGCGATCACGCTAGTAGAAAAGCCAAAAAATGTATGGGAATGACATAAGCTATCGAAATGTCACGTGATCATAGGTCATAGCGTAGTATCATAGTGAAGCGATAGCGATTGTAGAAATAGAATTGCTCCGAAGTGAATGCCATTTGTCTAGGCCCTCTGTGCCCCTAATGTGATAATGTATTGTATATTGAGATTCAATCTCACTTGTCGCTGTTAAGTGATGTGGTTTATTAAATTAACTTCTAACATAAAATTAACTAACAAGCTATTAAAATGACTGACACAACTAAACTAATAACCTAACGAAAATTATTAAAAACCTAAAATACAGGGACTGAAACTGTAACCGTATTCTGTGTTTTTACATTGGCTTTTAAAACTGTTTTAAAAGAATAACCATTATAAATGTAACAGATTCAATGCAAAATGTTACAGTATCAAAGTGTAACAAAAATATGCAGTTTTATATATAATTGCACGGTACCTCAACATCGCGCGGTGGACAGACAGACGGTTCGTTGCCAAAATAGCCTCAACCCAGTCTGCTAGGCGGTCGGGGCCTATTTTGCCAATACTTGTAAGTGCTAATTTTTTGTAAGTGTATTGGGTTAACACATTTATAAGTGTGTAGAGAAATGTGAAAATCGCCGGTTACGACTCCCTTTTGACCTACCTTCTGTACGTGGTCGTCGATCCACGTTAGTCGATAACTCGTCCAGCTTCCGCGTGAGACTTACATATTCACGAGTAATTCTGTTATCAATTTACTTCCACAAAGTAACACTTATAATTCTGTAGCCTATTGGTGTTTTTAAGTCCCTGCTAAAATATGGTGTCGAAAAATTAATACTCATCGCTGTCGTCTGGTATTGTACCCAAGAGACTGGGTATAATACCATAATGCTCATGGTTTGTTCAATGAAATCTCCAAACGCATGGTTGACACTTCCCGTGGTTGGCTTTAACCTGTGCCGGAGGCTAAGCAATGCCTTGTAAAGTGGCAATGCCGCCTGTTTCTTGTCACTTGAAATAGTTTTAAGTTCCATTTTATGTTCAGCCCTTAATTTTTGTCTAAATAATTTCCATGTTGATATAGGTCGGACTTTGCTTAAATTTTATGTAAAATTCAAGAATTTAGAACACTCTGTAACACAATGTTCCTCACAAATATTCCTACAACATTATACAAACGATATCTGTATACGTCGTTCAACAGATATGGCATTTTGCTTTGAACAAAAATGACTGTTTCCATGCAATTTGAGTCATTATTTCTGTAGTATTTATGTAAAATTCCTGACATTTTGTCTATTTTTAAGTTGTTGCAAATCTTTAGATTTATTAATGAATTAATTGTCAGTGGCCGCACCTCTGTCGTCTATTTGCATGTCAATCTATCAATTATTATTATGGATTGGGTACAATTAAACTAGACAAGGTCTTTCTGACTGAGAGGAACCCGTTCTTTTATTAATTAAGTTGATATTTACAGTTTGGTACAATTTCAATTAGTCTCTACTAGTTGGTAATTAATCATTTGCATTGTTATGTAAACCATAGTTTGTAGAGTCAGGATTGTTTCTTAGTACAGATTGAAGTTAAATTCAGGAGTATTATATAAACATCACGCCAGTTTTTCGGAAGGATGAGGCAGAGATTTGCCTAAAGTACACCCACATTTCGCCAGTTATGTTTTTAAGTCTCATTTAATAGGGGGCTAGTTGACATCAACGGGGCTCAAGTTAAGACTCTGGATTGCCACTGAAAATTTCCTGATGGAAAAACCCAGTAGACCTTTGCCCGACCTGGGAATAGAACCCAGGACCTTACATTCAGCAGTGGCGCTTGCGACCACTGGACCAATGAGGCAGTCAGTATTAAAGATACTCCTACAGATTTTCAGACCCATTTTTACACGGATGCGATAAACCAGTAACTGTAATATGCAGGCTGTGGACGAAGTATAGCCCCAGCGGGCATACAGTACCATACTATATAAATATAATACGCATTCAGGGTGCTTTTGGGGTTGCCGGGGCGATGAAGCGCGTCAGAGACGTTCGCGGAAGCGCGTCATCGGGTTCGTCGCGATCATGCGGAAGCGATGCATTTCCATCACGGCTCGCTTGCGCTCCTCCTCCAACAGCATCCTGAATGTGTTATCAGACCGGTGGGACTCTCCCCTCTTACGAGGGTGGGTAAGAGTTCAGACACACTTATCCAAATAAACTAGTGTTCAATGGTACATTCGTTTAAGTTTACTAATATTAGGCTAAGTAATACAACTACTAGCATAATACGGATATTTATCTAAAATAGAAATATATTGAATTTTAATAAAGATATTAAGAACCATTATAAGTATCCGTTAGTTGATTACTACGACTCGTACAGGCTGATTAGCGGTGATTTAAATTTTTTGTTTTTCTATATTGTGAGTTGGATAGAGTGCAGCATAGAGTAGGAATTTTTAATTAACTCTTTATACCTAGGTGTCAAATGTTTCAGTTTTGTAGATGTCAAAAATTGCAAAGGGGAATAGTTAAGAAAAACCAAAGTCGAGTGCATGAATAGTTTATTTTGTACGTCTCCGTGGAATGTATTCATTACAAACATTTGTTTACGAAATAAAAAAAACACTCTACCTATATTTATATTTACAAAAAAAAACACGTTTGTCAAACAAAGTATTACATTTGAGTATGAATGTGTAGATAATTTCACTACCTTGAGTAAATGGAAATGTATATAAGAGAGTTTACATCAACAATATTGAGCAAAAATAGGAATGTTTGTGTCACAATCGAGTATATCCTTTAGCTCTTATCATCTCTTCCTAACATAGAAATGGAAAAGAAACAAAGAATTTCATTAAAAATTACACTTCAAAATATAAGAGATAATAAGAGTTTTTTTTACAAAATCAATATAAAAGTCCAGCCGACAGTCGTGATTAAGTAATAGAACTTAGCTACAGATAGAAATACGAAGACTTAGACATATAAAAGGCTTCACAATGCACCCGAAGTTAACACTTTACAACCACAAACAACACTTCCAAATTCTACTAGAAATAAATTATATTCAAACTTTGATACACAAATATATAAGATTCTTTTCTTAGTTATGGAATGTTGCAACACCCGGCTGTTTCCAATTTCCAAAAAAAACAGTAATCATTATCTATAGTAACCTAACTTACACTATACAAAGAATAATTTATTTATTTACATTCGTTTTGTACATAACCTTATACCGGGTTCGTTAAGTACCAATAACATTGTATTTACTAAACACTACTTATTATACGTATTTGGATAGACTCTTTCAAGCGATAACAAATCAAACAACATTCGAGTGTTTGAGCTTAAACAAAAATCACATTCCTCTATACTGGCCTTTGATTCATTCACTGATGTGTAATACAGTCTATAGTAACGGCACTTGGTGACGCGGCGTGTGACGTCAGACTTTGGTGGTGAGGTCCAGAGGGTGCAGCTTGATCCTCTTTATTTGTGAATATGACACATCCTCCTCTTCGCTGGCGGACCCCGCGCCACTGCCGGATTCCCCGTCCTCATTGTCTGGCACTATAACTTCACTGTCGTCTGATCTTCGTCGCGCAGAACTCGACCTACCATCAGATTTAACTGATAGGTCCATTGGGTTTTCCTGCAGCGGGGATTCAGAGGTTCTCCTCTCAGCCGGAGGCGTCGGAACAAATTCTGCTTCAGAAATCACATCCTCCTGAGGAGTAGGCTGGATAGACCGCTGTTGTTTTAAAATCTCATCCAGGAAGAAACGTTTCGACGACTCTGTTCGCTCATTGTGGTCGTCGATTCTTACGTCATTGTTGTTCTCAGCAGCTTGCCTTAACGCTGCGTGGTCTAATAGATGTCTTGAGTATATTGGGTGGAAGCCTGGCGGGAACAACAGCGGGTGGTTGTGGGCAAACGGGCTGAACGGCGGCGGGGGTAAGAACGGCGAGTGGGGGAAGTGGGGCAAGGAGGCGATGTTGGCGAGGTGGAGGGGGACGTAGCTATCTCTGGGCGGCGTCAGTGGTCTGTCCGGCGGTCGCGACTGTGTGAGTCTGGATTTTTCGTCTAATTTAGGCGACGACCCGCTTTTATGTGAGTCTGGTGATGCGGAGCAAGGAGGCTTGTAGTCGTCTAAGCCTAGGAGAGCGAGTTCTTCTTTTGATCTTGGTCTCGCGAGTCCAGGGAAGAGGTGAGGTGGGAAGGGAGGCGCCAGCGGGTGGTGGGGGGAGGAGGGCACTCTTGGAGGCGACTGGGACTGAGCAGCTTGCTGTTGTTCTTGCAGGAGGCAGTGGATCTTGAACCAGTTGGAACGGCGGCCGTACCGCGAACCGGACTTGGACATGCCCACCATAAGACACTTGCGCAGCCGGCACGCCTTGCACGCCGTACGGTTCTTCTTGTTGATGACGCATTCTCCGTTGTTCTTGCACTCCGTGATGGAGTTCAGGTTGTTGTAGGAGCGGCCGAAAAAGGACTGGAAAGAGACAGAAAAATAACATTACTTCAAGTGGAACTTGGAATAAAATCAATACCCTGACTTCCTAGTTATTCTACAAGAAAATACAAGTAAGATTTCAGAATAAATTATTTCCAGGATCAGATGTATTAAACTTTCCCGTATTTATCTACTGTGATCATAAATCTGCATATAACTAAGACAAGGCAATATACGTTAGAACTTTTTGTTTCAATATCTACGACATACGACCAACTGGCATCCCCTCATATACCTACTAATATTTAGCACAATACGATGAAGCAACACATTTCACACTCCCAACATCATAATGAACAACGATCAATTAACTATTGTTTGTCAGGTCATTAATTAACGCACCGTAAATAACTGTCAGCTTTAAAACCAATTGCTTTATTTCATTAAATTTAAATCAGCAAAACGGGTAGCAACCGGTTGAACGCATATGCATAAAGTTCAATCGAATATGTTTAATTGAAATGATGGTTTAGAGTTATGGGTGCATGTGGTGAACAAAATTGAAAATGAGAGGTCGTGGGTTGCTCCTACCTAGCTTACGTTGCTAATTAAAATGACAATGTCATTAATAAATGTCACGTTATACGAAGCTCCTTATTGGTGGAATGTGTGGCTGTAGTGTATGTTTTCATGAGTTAATGAGTTGGAGAACTATGGTGTTGTTTATGTTATTTTGAGCAATAGTTTGAGTTTTGTTTTCCGTTTTGAACAGAAAGTTTTGAGACATACTTTTTTTTACCACAAACACTTGATTCTGCTGTACTGTTAGAACAGGAGTACTCTATGGATTTTAAAGTCTGTATTTTGTAAAAGTGTTTCTTTATTTAATTTTTATTTATAGTGACTGACGGAAAGAAAAATAAGGAAAGACTACTAGAATGAAACTTTTTGTTATTTTACTTTGGGGCTTTGAAGATTCATTTGTCTATCGATTAGCTGTATCATGTGAAAATCTATTTTTCCAAAGGGTGATAGGGGTCAGATGACAGCCAATACGAAATACGTTGTGTCATGATTATAAAAAGCGGTCAAGTGTTACCCGTTCTTTGACTTAAAATGACATACAACTTTATTTCCTTCCAATAAATGAATTTACAAGACTCACTATCAGGACAACTTGGTAAAGTTTGACCTAAACCCGCAGTTACACGGCCGGTTAGCGCCCGCCGGACCGCGTAACTCCGATAGTGAAAACATCGCTTTACAAATGTCGTGTTCACGGTTTAAGACGTCACTTCCGGTCTCCGGTGGATATGGGCCGGTTCGGTTCCGGTCTGCTGCACGCGTTTAACTATGGTTTTGTTTTCATTTGACCTTGATTTTTCGGCAAATTTCTTACGTAAGTGTTGTGGCCGATTGTTTAAGATTTTTTTTCGAGATAAGTATTAGACTGTTGAGATTTTAAGTGCTCGATATTGTTTGATTGCAATCGTTATTTTACTTGATACTGTTTTGTTTAACGAGTTTTAGTTTACTATGTTGCAATCTATTAATTTTTTGTAGTTTTTCTTAGATAGGTCCCGTAGGTATGTTCGTTGTTTTTTTGGGGTCTTATAGCGGAAAAAGCTAGGAAAAGCGCGTTTAAATTTACAAAACAATCTTACAGCAAAATTTTACAATAGTTAAAATATATTATTTTAAAGCATCAACCACAAATAAGTACACAGTAACATGAAAAACGAGCGATACCTAAACATACACGCGTTAACATTACCAAAATGGTTGCAAAACGCCACACTGTTGCATGAATGATAATCAACTGCCACCTGCTACTGACGCCATGTTGTTGATATGTGGGGACAGTCCCGAAATGGCTGGAGGAAAATGCCCGGTTAGGTATATGATTTATATGATTTATGTAACACATTTCATATATTCAGTTGTGATAAATTGATTTGTTAATTGTGCATTGTCAATTTATATAATTATTTATTTTTGCTTAAACACAATTTGAATGTCCATAAACAAGATTTTAATGTTTGTAAACGCCACTAAAGAGTTTTGAAATTAATGGAAACCAATTCAAATTCAAAGTTGACTTCGGTAAACGCATCAGTAAAATAATTTATTTTCAGTCTGTAAGTTTCATCTTTAAATCCTCACGTAATTTCTGAGTTGGCCTTGTAATTGCGAAACTAGACATTCTTATTCTGAAAAATTGACAGTTGAATATGTTAAGAAGGGTTAAGAATATTATTATTTCTTATGAAATATTAGGTACGGTCTTCAACATTTGACCAAGAAATTACACAGCTTATTAAGATGGTTATAATCTTCAATTTAAAATAAAAGAATAAATTGACCTAAAACTTGGAATCAAAATATCAAGAAATTGAGTTTTAAAATGCCAAAAAAAATGCCGGTTAATTATGAGAAATCCCAGTTTGGTGACCCTACAATTGACCAATTGCAGGATCACGTCATAGATGAAGAATTTAAACTGAAACAATGCCATCTTTGAACATGCTGCGTGCGTGATGCGAATTATACTGCGCTCGCGCGGCGTTATTCTACATAAAATTCTCACAAAGAAAATAATCTCTTATATATGTGCTCATAAGTGTGATTTTTGCTTGACATTCGAAGCTTTATTTTGGTGATGACATCGCTAATTTAAAAGAAAAGATTGTTGTATTATATTGTTATACAATGCTAGCGTTTAATCGTATTTTCTGATTTTGGTATGACGGTAGACCTAAAAAAAATAAGCCTAAAACAAAATGCAGTCCTACCTTTGTTTGTATACGAGACCAATATTCCTACATTTGTAGCTAAGTCCAGCAAAGGACAGTCGTACACAGTTGTAATCAATAAGCCCCCACGCCAACATATTTAGAACGTTTAAAGTAATTAACTTAAAGTGTCGTGCAATGGTTCAATATGATATTTAAATTAATTGAGTAGATAAAAGTGTGGGGAATCGCAGCCGTCGCATGCGTTATATTAATTGCACCATATGTTTTATTCTAAGGTACAGGTCGAGATAGAATTGTTTCGAAGATTTTTAGATGCCAACACCAATGGAAACATTGTTGTTGGTTTATTTATTGGCAGCACTTGAAATAGCTTTATTGTGAGCTAAACAAAGCGTGGCATTAAAGTAATTATTGAGTTAGTAAATAAAAATAATTGTTGTTAATAGCCACTTCAATAGGATGTATCTATAAAGTGGTATTCAAAAAAGGTGAAAATTAATTTTAATGTTCTTGAACTCGAATCATATTAATTATCTATAAAAAGTTACAGTGGACGAGAGCTAGATGTAGTTTTTACCTATAAACCTCAAACGATTTGTTGTTTGATAAATTCGTATTTTCACGATGATATGAATTTCTGTAAATACATCTTTAAGACACTTACAAGTCAAGTAGGACTTTTCACTTCAATACTTGACAATAATAGTATGGGCTTTAATACTAAAAACTTTGCACAATATAGTACCGCGCACTGTTCACCGTGTGCATGTGACAGTACCCGTAGTTAATAATCAGCATGTGCATAAATTGGCTGCGTTGCGCAAGAGTCGCGGGCGGCGCCGGGCGACGGGCGAAGTTACGAGCGACCTGGCCGCAGCCAACTATGACCTGCGCGCACGCTGCTTACCTACAGGTGGGGAAGATGATAAGGGTAGGTGCTGATGAGTGTTTGTTGCATTTTTGTTGGGTACTGACTTGCTAATGCAACCTGTTTGATGTTTGGACCTTTGTAAAACAATAAAAATGTTTTTGGAAATTGGCGGATGGAAAAACTGTGTAAGTTTTAGTAAATCTGAGATTGTCAAAAGAGAGCAAAAATCAATAAGCTATCATATCAATACAGATCAATAACCATTTTAGGGACCCACTTTAGGTTCTTATTATTGTTTTAAATTTATTTAATCTATCAATAAACCATTTCAAATAAGCATGTAGCTACAAAAAAAAGATATCAAAGAAAACAAAAAAAAACAGTGCAGAAAGTTCTCTTAAGAAAAATAAAACAATATATTTTAGTTTCTAGTCCGCAATTGTACACTAAGCGCTAGCTCGCGGTCATAAAAGCAAAGGATGCGCGGGCGCATCGCTGGCGAGAGGTGAACGTAAGAGAACAATAAATTATCCGTTGCAAGGCAACGCGGGCGACTGACGAAACGTGAACACTATAGTTTTTGTTAGACCATTCATTTTGTTAAGGATTTTACTAGGAACCGTTTGAATTGTGGTCACCTAAGTCCGATGAATTTAACTAAAAATTTAATGATTTTGTATAGATTTATTATATAAAAGGAGGTATTACTATGTTTATTGGCGCTATAAAGTTTGTTCTCATATTACTTACACGTGGTAATGTAATTATGTAAGCAATTTACACAAATTATTGTTGATGTCGACTGGTCTCACTAGATGGCGTTAGTTGTTCAAATATTGAAACAAGTTGCTGATCAGCACTCTTTCAGTAAAGTATACTTCGTTGTACATTTTTCGGTACCTAAAGGGGTTTTATTTATTTATATGTATTAAACTGTAATAGTCAATTCAGTTTTGGGACATCGTGCAACGTAGGTTTAGATAATTTTCTAGATATTAATTTAGTCAATGTGTTTAAGTTGCGAATATCAACTTGTATTAGAGCAACCCGCACTAAAAATTTTATGGTTTAGCTTATTATTTATGGACCATTCAGTGATAACATTTAATGGACCAATAATAATGCAGAAGGACGTTTATTTCACGCCCTTTAACCCTTTGTATAACGATCAGCCAAGCTATTTTCAGAACACCGACATAACACGACAAAATTGTATAGGTATTACAAGTATTTTTCGAAGTTTACTTATAATTTTTTACAAGATCTGTCATAGGTGACAGGTGTCTTGTCGTATGCATCATATGCTCGTATACATCATCTCATTATATTATCCGAAATTATACACTATACGGGGAAAAACTACAAAATCTCCCTAGTTAGAAACCGAGGTTGAATCCGGGACTGAAATCCCTACCGCTGTGGGTGTTTTAATAACCCATCAATAAGTCTAACAAGCTTAAATTTTCTCAAAAGACATGGTGCCGCGAAAATTTATAGTATTATACCCATAACCTATGAAATATGGTCTTATGTACTTACACTAGAACTGGTCTTTTGGACCTCAAGGCAACAAAATGTGGCGCCATAACTTTGTAGTGGCACTTTATGGTGTATTAATAGGTGATGGACCACACAGGTTTATGGGGATTACTTTGTACGTCATTGTAAGTAACATAACGTAGGATTTGATATGAAATCTATGGGGCTGTGGTGTAGACCGTCGAAAGGAAGAATGGTGGTGTTTATGGAGAGCTTAATTTTGGCATTTCTCTTTGGGTTTTGACGTGACAGTAGAGCTTCCCAACCAGTTATAGTTATAATAAAAGGCGGAGATTGAAAGGCGATTAGACCACTTATACAACAAACACCGTTGAGGGAGTGTTCGAACTATTGGTCCAACATGGCTTAATTACTAAGAATGATTCAGTGGTTCGACATCAATCTTTTGATAATTCAGTCGACGGTTAGATACAAATTGGTCATCCTAACCAATCCACCCGTTGTTAGGTTATCAAGGAAAACTTTAAAATAAACTACCGTCTCATCACAATGCAAATTATAATTTAACACATGATTCATTTTGTTATATCGATTTTCGATGTGATTTTTTATCGATAAGTGTGACAAATCGAATGAAGACCCCGTGTGGACTTTCCAAATGAACCGTTGGCAGTATCACGCACGCGAAACAAGCGTGAGAACGAACAGATAACATTAACAACATCAAATCTTGACCTTTCTCCTACTGTGGTGACCCGTACCAAAACCATTTTGCGCTCCTTCAACTTCAAGATCATCAATAACCAACCTTATCCCACCTTGGAAAGCCTTCAAATTGATTGCCTCACGTTTTTTTCGTTGGTAAAGTAATGTTGCCTCAAAACGCGAGCGCGTGTCATCCCGCGTTTGCGTTCGGAAGCACTGACCTGCACCGCACCGCGATGTTTTGATTGGCTCTGACATTCAAATACAATCGATTATTCGTTTAATTTGAATCGATACCGCTCGTGATTTGCTTGTCGTAGAAATCGATGTTCACATTCGAAATTCTAACATTTTATTTTTTATTGAAATGCCTAGACAATGATAAGAATTCGTCGAATTCATCGTATTGGGAAAACAGTCATTTGAGATCTACAAATGTTGCCAGGATGCAATAAATAGGATGTGTGCGTTAAGCTGACCGATATGAATTCACCTGTTAACATTTAATTACTGACATATCAATTTACGTTAGGAGTTACATAATAGCTGACGTTATTAACAACTATAGATCCTTGAACCCGGCACAATCGTATAAATTATGCAACAATACTAATCGTACAACATGTCCGACGGACGCCGCTGCAGATTTCGTGACGGGAATAAAAATTATTGCCATGCTCCAATAAGTTGATCGGTGTGCCAACTGCGTTGCGTCCGTTGACAATTTCGACACGAAACCTCTCTAAAACAATGACAATCATTAACCGGCCTGCCAATCAATTGTCGACTAGAAATTAATGATTTAAAATTCAAATTCGCGTGACTTATCGTTGCCAGTCCAGTCGATACAAATAAAATAAGACCGTACACGCAAAACTGAGTAAGTGCAAATTTGAATCGATTGCGGGCACTGCGGAATCGAGACGAATCGATTCACCCCGTGAATTGTATTGCAAAGTGAATAGGCGGTGGGTCGCTACTATGACGGCCGTTGCGGCAAATGAGCCGTTTCATATTGATCTCGTTTTTAATTGATACCTTGTCAGTGCAAGGTTGTATGCTAAACAAATATTGATAATGTCATTAATATAATTTTATTAAAAGAAGATGTTGAAATTATAGCTCTGGATTATCGAGTCGAATAGTTAATGCACCGTTAAATTGAGGAATCTTCAATAAGTTGTATTTCCAGAATCTGTACAATCTTATGTCAAGAACGTTCTTATCCCATCAGGAAGACCATATTTGAAAATGTGCATATACCCAAGAAGGTACTTATTACTTACAATATTGACCTGCGATTACCGTACATAAAATGTACACATACCTAATCAAGCAATACTTTTTCACAGATCCCGCCACAAAAGCGAATCCAATTAAAGCCTAACCAGCACTTACTTGAACATCTAATTGAAAACTAATTAACTCAATATAGGTCATCATAGACTTAAATATAATTAAACATATATAAGCATTAAAGCCAATTAAAATGGTCCTAATAATTAGCCGACGAGGCCATTAAGGTTTATTCTTTTCGCTTAAGGTTTCTCGTTGACAAATTACGCGCGCGGTGCCTTTCATGGCGAGTTCGTGGCGAGAGGGCAATTGTCTCCGTACAATACGATTACACACACAGATAATTCTAGAAAAACCTTTAAAAGCAAATTAGAGAATGATTTATTACTGAACCGGTTACGAAATGTAACTGAGCGGTGTTACTTAGGGTGTGTGTAGATGGTTCGGTTTTTGGTAGTGCTGTGTGTTCTTCATTTTGGCAAGTTCTAAAGATAACTGTTGAATGCTAATTGTTTTTTCGAACACAATGACAAAATGTCTAGATACTAACCGCTATGTAGCACCCAAAAATCTCAGCCAGCAATTTAAGAGCACAATACCGTTATAACTTTTTGCCATTTAAACACAGGTAGACCTTAACTTTCAAGAGTCGTGTATACTCTTCTTTTAATCTGAATAAACAGGCTGATGACACCTTATCCAGTAATTACAACACAATATTCCACTGGCCACAACCTCGCTATACATGCGTCCTAACCGTCAAAAATCTTTTCCGCCAATGTTTCCCGATCGCGTGCCGTACCGCAATTTAAATGTGCTCCAAATTTGAAAATAATTCGTTTCGCCCCGATGACGCGCGACCGTGCGAATTAGAACGTTTATTGGATGAGCATTTTACAGTGACAGCCTTGTTTTGATGTTTGACAATTATATTATTATTATCTGTTGCGTTTCCCGCTCTCTCACTTTATTTTCACTGGCTTTTCGGTGGGTGAACTTCCAGAACGTTTTTTTTTCAACATAATGCTGACTTGCAGGCAAATATAGCAGTATAAAAAAACTAAAGTTGCTTGCATTGCTTTTTAAATCCTTGTATCTCGTAAACCAACTCCCTTAAAATAAATCTTAAACCAAAAAAGCGACTATTCCTATCCAGCAATCGATGCTTCACCACTAAAGGACAGAAGGTGAACTAAAAAGATATGAACAGTATAGTTACGGGTAGCGGTGGGTTCAGACGGCCAGCTAATGACAGCCGTGATTGATGTTGATCGCCTGTCCTCGACAAAAACGTGTGAACCCGGCTTAGTGGCTGTGCTCCAATTATTGCGTAACTCTTGGATGCTCTGTACGTTATCATTACGGTTGCTGCTTTATGAGGTAAGCTGAGGTGAAGGATTGTTTAACACGACTGACCTTAGAGAGATTAATTTCATCGACAGATTCCGTTAAATAGATAAAGTAGAATTTGACCGCATCTATGCCAGATGCGGTCAAATTCAATGGCAGCACAAGGTTGGAACTTGTTTAGAAAGAGTTTGTAGGGAATCTTTATGCTGTTATAGACTTTCTGTTAGTTATTATTTTCAATATTTCCACTTTAGATTCGGTACCAATATACGTCGGATATAAAGCACCACACCACTTAAGAGAAAAAATAACTATCTACTGTTCAATGTTTGTTTGAATCACGATTGCGTACATCATACATCTCAATCACCAAAAACAAACATCTACCATCTACCACAAACAATTCATCGTTACTAACCCAGAAAACCACGGTCCATTACCCAGTAACCAGCAGATAACCATCCATAGTAACCCAAAGGTTTATGGTGTACAAAGCAACGTTGCCAAACCGCCACTTAAGTTCACGAGCCGGAAAATAGTCGACAAAATATCGAAACTGACTTGGAATCCATTTTGAAAATGCTGCGCAACTCTATGTAAGATCTGGGTTAAAAATTTGCCCGTGAAATTATTAAAACTAGTGCTGAAAATTGGTTTGATTAGTATTCATTTGTTTGGTTTATTAAGTTTGAGAAGAATAGATGTTGCTAAGGTTTTTGAGTTTCTGGTGTTCTAGTTTGAAAGGTTTTTTGACAGGTGTCTTATGAGCCATTTCGTTTTGGTATTGTAGATGTCTATAATTTTGCGGTGTTTCCTATTTCCATCAGTTGTGCTGGCTGATTGTTTGTCCACCTACCAAAATAGAGTTGAATTGCTAGACTATAAGAATTAGCAGATTTGTTAGATGCTACAGGTAGCTACAGGTATCTTTAACTAAAACCCAAGGCAACTAAGATAATTTAATATTCAAGTGTTAATTATGAGCCTTCAATTAATTGCTGAACAGAAGCGGCAGACTTTTTAATATATAAAAAAAAAATACTTCAAGTAACAGTGAATAAGTAAAAACGTACAAAAAATAAATCTATCAAGCAACAAGCACAACAATCAACCGTTCAGTCCGTGGGTTCGAGTCGCGTGCGACGTATTTACATACAAACGGGTGCGCGGGCGCACGCCACAGTTAATTACACGACACGAGACAAATTGACGACCGCCCGCTAACGATCATCGCTAACCACTGAGCTCAAAGGATAAAATAGCTCTTTTTATGTTTTAATTAAATAGTTGTACTGGTTCTTTAGTTTAACGCCTATAATATTTGGTTGAGGTATGTATAATAGAAAATAATTAGGTGTATAGCATCTAGTGGGTTTTTAAACTACGCTTGACTGGTTTTATTAATATTAATTTGACGTTGTCTAGACAGATTTGTCTTGTCGATCTGAACCCATCCGTGCCCCAAATCTATCTTCAACAAAATCGATTTGTCAATTTCAGAAAAACCGATTTGTTTATAATCGCCTTTTCCTTGTATATATAACCTACTTTATTAACCCAAAACCGATTACACAACCTTGGTAGCCTTTGTGACTCGAGACATCCTGAGCTGGTTTCCACCCTTGCACAAGCCATTGTCGGTCAGTTCCACTTGCATTCATACAAATTGTTGTTGCGCAAGAAGGAAATTGTCGTTTGTATGGACTAGTGGGTTTAGTACGGTGTGCCCTTGTTAGAATAAATGTAGCGGAAGATTGATTGCTAATCGAGAGTTGTTTAACAGAATTGCACGAGATTTTCTTTAGGTACGGAGTTTGTGTATGAAATAAGGAGACTTTAATAACATGATTTATAAGTAGAAATAATACCAAGCTACTACGACCAACTGCCGGACAAAGGCCTCTTCTCACTCAGAGAAGGCATGAGCATTGATCACAACGCTTGCAAGTAGTATTGGAGATTAAAAACTTTTCAGTTCTTTTAAAGCAGTTTTTTCTTTAACGTATGTTAATTCCTACTTTGTACAACTGAAATGAATATTATTTTTCTTAAGATTTATACGTGTACGTTTGCGGAAGGTGTTAAATAGTGTGAGACACGCGAGTTCAGCCGAAAACTAAACTCATTTATTACGCATCAACAAAAAAAGTATAGCGGATGATTACGCGTGCTGATCGAATTATCGGTGTGCATCTCCCGGACATTGTCGATATCTACACATTGGCATGTTTATCTGTAGCGTACGAAGTCCTTATGTACAAAACAATACAGTTCAAAGTTGCTCAGTTATGGTGCAGGAACAGTGGTAGGGTTGAGGATGGATCTAGTTAGAATCGGAATTAAACCAATTATCGATATTAATAATCGATCACGGAATGTATTTTTTTACCTATACATTGGGGGTTTAGGACGATGTAGCGGTTTCAACGCGTTTTTAAGGATCTTTCTTTTATAGAAATTTATGGTATTATTTGATTTTATTAAAACATTTTAAATTTATTACATTTGCTACATCCGAAAATCCTCAAAACTAATCAACACGATTTTCACCAGGCAATTTTACATCTGACAACGAATTTAGAACTAAAACATCAATGATAAATGATTTCATTTCTGTAAGTAGGTTTGTACAAACACTTTTATAGGTCAAACATTTTTTTTTTAAACTAGGCGAGGTCGGCGTTTCCTATCTGACTATCAGATGTTTCATATCGTTTAGATTGGTCTTACTAATTATATTCGTATAAGGTGTCAATCGATTTATCGTCATTTTAATGAAGTCACGCAAAGTTTATAAATCGCCATTTATAGCTGACGAGAAGTTTTAATTATGGGTTCATGTTTATTGAAGAAAGGTTGAAGACCTCTGGTATTGTATTAATTGGTTTCTGGTCAGGTCTCGCCTTAAATGAAGTCGGGCTTTGGTTTCAAGGTCATGGGTGTGGATTCTGGATGTAGCTTGTATCAAAATATTATGTATGGATTATTCTTATGGTCAAACTAATGTGATTTTTCTTTAATAGCCAACATGTCTTGAGCAAGCGTGGTGCTCAATGCTCGTGCCTTTCTGTATGAGCAGAGGCCTTTGCCCTGCAGTGGGACATAATAGGCAGGTATTATTAGGTATGTCTCATCGGTGTTAAGTTTAGTCTTTAGCTACATTAATAGAAGTATATAAAAAAAACATGATCTGAGGTTTTGTTGTTCTAGCCATAACCGTTTTATAAACGCCCGTTTGCAATAACCAATGATCCTTGATACGATTGTTTAAATTTGCATTTCCGATTTTCTGTTTTCATTTCCTAATAATTAGAACGAATCGCATAACTTTAGTTTAGAAAATAAGTGCTTGTTGAATGATTAATTACACAGATTTTTAATTACTAACATGTTTGTACTGCATTTATGCCGTTATTTTACCTTTAAGAGGAGAATTACGTTTTTTAATGTAGAATGTGAAGTACTAGCTCACAAACTATTGTACGTAGGTACTTCGAGACTAGGCCATTTTCTAAAAATATAATGTGCGTTTTTCCACCTGCCGGTACGGCAGCGGCACGGCGCCGGCACCAGCATCGGACCGGCAGCCGGGGAAACAAAAACGTGTGAAATATATGGTAAGTTTTTCCACATAAAGGCGCCGCAATGGCACGTTGTTGTTGTTGACTCCCACCGGTGCCGTCGCCGGCTTTGGGACAGCAAGCTTCCCCCGCTCGGTACGCCAGTAAAACCGCATGTGTATTGTGTACGTATTGTAGCCGTGAGCGTGTGCGTGTGCACGGGGCGGGGAAGGAGGGAGGAAGGGACGCGATGAGACGCGAACTTGCCTTGAGGCCCGCTGTAAGTGCGTACGTGCATTCGTTAAGGCATTTACCTATAGTCCATTTTCAACTTTTCGAATAGGCTATAGTATGTTCCTTCTAAGTGTCTCACTTTTAAGATTGGATCAATTCAAAATTTGACTTCTCTGCGTTCATTATATTTTCGTCTTAAATGTAAGAGATATACAAATAAATATTACGAAGACTTGACGAAACCATTTTTACGTTTTGTAAAACGGATGTCCGTGTCAGTCCTGCCCAAAAGAGCCGAGAGTAGACCGGTACCGGCACCGGCCCAGTGGAAAAACGGAGTCCCGGCACGGCGGCGTCGGCGCCGTGTCGGTGCCGTGCCGGCGAGTGGATAAACGCTAAGGATCGTAGGCGTAGCAGGTGGTGTTCTGTGGTTTCTGCTTACCCCCCTGGGAAGAAGGCGTGAATTTATGAATGTATGTAAATGACACGTTGTCACATTATACATTATGATCGCGTTCATTTTCATTGGTGAAATCTACCCTAAGATGTATCCAATATGCTGGCAACTCTGCCGACATTGTTTTGCCACTTTTTCTCCCCAGCTTAACAATAGGAAACGGCAGGGTCTTTAGGGCTGCCATTTTTAATCATCGAAGGCACGTTTTGTATGTTTTAAAGTTAACTAAGAAACTTGTTAGATATTTACCTTGCATCCTTCACAGGTGAAAGCGCCGAAATGGAACCCGGCCGCCGGTTCCCCGCAGACTTTGCACTTTTGGTTCATCTGAAACAGACAAAAGAATACTGCTAGATTTTGTAGATAGAAGAATATATTAATTTTCATTACAATTGCTCCTGATGGGGGTAGATATTGACAATTATATATATTTGGTATTAATTTGTTTCAAGGAGGAGATTTGATGGTGATTTTGAGGGTAAGAGTTTTTGAAAAATTGGGAAAAAAGGAGGATTACTAAAAAGGTGTTATGTTGTCACGGGGGAATTGGATCTAGAATGGCTTAATAGCGAGAAAAAGAAGCAAAAAAGAAAATAGACCTTTTCGAATAAAAAAATTATCCAAAGTAAGAAAACGCATATACAAAATACACTCGCGGCGCGCACAGAACTAACCAATATTGTTGCTCTTATCGCTCGACATAAACGAATATGCAACTGAAAATCCGCCACAGAAACCCAATTCACTGTTAATATGCCGTGACCGAGATCGGCCATTTTCCAATCAGTCATTTAGTTGTTAATTTCGAAGAGCATGGGGCATGTTATTGGTTGCATATGCGATAAAATCGCTTTGTATGTATCGATTAAACGATATTAATTGTTGCGATTTATTTCATGTGCGTTACGTGTCACGCTCTATGCGTTCTATATTTGAAAACTTACTGGAACGCATTTAGACAACTTTTTAATATTACACGCTTTGACACTTAAATTGTGTTTTATCTGTGTGATTGGGGATTGTCTTTTTTACGATTGTGATAAGTGTCACCTTTAGTGTATTTTTCTTGCCTTATGAGGTAAGCAGACCACAAACTGAATGCCTACAGTAAATCCGTCGGCATCATTCAAAGTCGTCAGCAATAAAAAAAACGTAAAAAACTTTTTCATTTGCATAAAATTCAGAATGAATGACGCTACCTTTAATATGCATAAATGAACAATTTTAATTAAATTGAACTTATTTTTTTACAAAACGACGGCTGTTTCGTATAAAAATAACAAGTCGTAAGTAGTGCCTTTCTTGTCATCACGAGAGTTATTGTAATGGCGATATCACATTTTAATGGTTCTTTCAACGGTTTTTACACTTTTTAAGCTCGTAATATAATGTAATGTGCATTGTAAATCCAGAAAAACGTCTGTTATTAACGAAATTATGTGATTAACACTGAAAATATGTAAGAGCTGAAGTAAAAGGAGAAGTTACGAGCTGACGGCTAAAATGCAACGATGGCCACACTGTCAGGTCGTTAAAGGATCGTGGGTTGGTCGGGCACACTTGGGCAAGCCAAACTAATGTGTCATTTAAGATCCATTTATTTATTCACGCACAATAAAGTCGTTTGTAAGACAAGGTGGTGTCATCATCGTCATTTGAATACTTAGTGTAGCGATTTTCTGGTTTGTGAATTCTGTAACTCAGTGTGTTTCATAATGAGTTCTTTGGGATCAATTGAATTCATATCTGGATTAATTGCTCATTGCCTTGACGTCAGTTATTGAAATTCATATTGTTCTCATCGTCGTTGATGACGTCATGGCATTTAAATTGTGTCATGGTTTGTGTTAAGGGTTTTACCTCCGTTTGCGGGTGCCAATTGTGATTAAGGACCTGTAAAGGACCTTGGATGACCTTGTCCAAATGGTCCAAAATTAAAAAAAAGTCCTATAAATACGGAATCCCATATATAATTAACTGAAATACTAACTAAATGTTAAAACAAGTCCCGCGCGTCAATGTGATAGTAATCGGAGATAATATACTGCGATGCAAAATATGAAGAAAGCATTTTACGTGAACTTGTTTTAAAGTAATTAAAGTTTATATTACGCGGCGCCTAACTGTAAGTGGGAAAATACTTTAAAGTACAACGAATACACATTTATTAAAGATCTAAAATTGTTAAGATAATTAAAGATGGAAGACATAAAATATGCCAATGCTCGGTCATCGACAAAAAAACTAGATTTTAGTTTAGTTATCAATTATATAGGCTATGCTAAAAGAGCCTCTACGATATTTATGTTCGCCCGGTTGTCCCTGGTCAATTAGTTATGTTACCAAACTAGCAAAATGATAGAATTAGCAATTCTAGTAACTATACGAGAAGAAAATCCAATAACATTCAGTAACATAGAAATCAGACATTACCCGAGACAGCTGATAAGATTTCCCCTAAAAACAAAAACATTTCCAATACTACACAATTGCAAACGAACAAAACATCGCGAGATTTATCCGAAGACACGGGAATAAACTTTGAGAAAATTCCCAAGATTCCAATCGGGACAAAACGAACAAAGGAGAGTTGGCAGCGAAGTAATCCGTTTATCTAGCAAGCGGGGATCGGCAGAGATGCAGGTGGATGCGTACGCGCAGAGGAACAAGGGACTGGAGACTTAAAATGCTAAAATAGTGAAGGATTTTTTTCTTCTAGCGTAAATGCTGCATTTGTGACTGCGTAAGTATGCTTAAGATCAGGAAGTTTCAAAGGTCGGCGAAAGTTAAAGAATGAATAGGTAGTAATTGTAACGTCTTTCGAGCCGTAACATTTTTTTACAGGTGTGCTTGTAAAGCTACTCTAAATTGTGGATGATAACTTTTCTCAACTCTGTTATTTTGGTGACAATAACTTAAGCATTTTCCCAACTGTGGGAGAACAGTCAACAGTTTTTTTATTTACCTTTGTAAATAACGGTCGGCAATATCTCGTTTCATAACAAGGCTTGTTATGAAATGATCACCTCTCCCATACTCATCAAAATATAAAGTTGTAGAACATTACAATAATTAAAGTCTCGACACTACTTCCCCTGTTCCAAGTCCACGTCAACGTCAAGTAAATCACGCAGCATGCGACCGTCGCCTATCGGTCCTTGAATCGTGCGCAGCTCTAAATTAGAACACAGGCTTTCAGAGGTCAGCCGAGTTTCAGCTAAGGTTTATTTCTGAAAATTTGATTATGTTTACTGTCCATTATTATATTAGTAGGAGAATCTCATACAGCCAACAACATTCTCTAATTTAAGTCAGTGTTAAGTCAGTATAGTCACTTACGTCTTATTGATAGTGAAACGAAGTGTATTGAAAATAATGTAACAGCATGTATGAACACCAAACTGAGCTAAAAATAATTCTTAAATTATATTGACTTATTTATGAAATAAAAATATGTTTATTTCAAAATCACCATAGATTAAATGGTGATGTCACAGCGGTGCGCACATATAGGGATCGATTTCAATAATCACCGCACCACCTCACGTAATCACCGATAATTGGCCCAATCAACCGCATCCATAAATGTTGCAAAACTTTTGAGTAATTATTATATTTTTTTCATATAAAAGGAACAAGCACGAATGGCCTGTGCCATTTGGAAAATAAAACAGATTTAAAATAAGCGTTCAAAATTTTTCAATGAAGGGTTAAATGGATCGAAAAGTTTTTCTTCATTGGGGCCGATTCTCTTGTCACAATTGCCTCTGAACTAGACAAAAAGTCACAAAGATTTGGTTTAATCCTGTTAAACGACGATTTCTCGTTCCATTGTTTATTAAAGTGTATTTAAGTTTAAGAGCCCTAAAATGGCGCTGAGTTATTAGTTTAGTGAAAATGGCAATTTTTCTATTCTGAATTTGTCGTTTTGCACCTAAAATTTGATGGTCTTACTAAATCTGAACATGAATCTGACAAAATTAATTGCGATTTAAAACGTGTCGTATAATATTAATCGTGAACAATATGTCGTGAACTACAATTCACACTAACACCTCGACTTCAGGTTTCTTTTGCTTATATCTAGAAAATGGTGTGTCCTATCACAAAAATAATGAAAATGACAGTGCCAGATCCTGCCCCAGCTATTTACAGGAAATGTCAATTAATGAAAATAATTGTAATGATTGTAGGACCTTTTCATAATACATTGTTTTACAGTAGAACTTGCCGATTACAAATCAATGATAAAAGGAATTCAACCCCTGAATTTCCTATTGCGTTGCTTATTGCGCATGATACACAACAACAAAAAAGTTATAAATACCTGTAAAACAAAAACTCATATGATAATGCGTAACGTATATGTTGTTTAAATCACTTTTTAACAATAATAAACCGCACCTAACCTATAAGCAATGTCATTATTGTTTCCATATTTTAACAGAAACCGCAAGTTATATTAGACATTAGGACAAATATTTAGTCAACAGTAACAAATGTATTTTGCAGGCTTGCAAAGGACTTTTTGATTTGAGTGGGGCAAAGTTCTATGGAGTTTCTGCCATTGTCCTTTAGACCCCCTTTATAATACCTCAAATAACTAGGGGTATTTAAACCCAACAAGTAGGTAATACTTTTTCATATTGTTCATCCAAAAAGTGAAATAATCCATATTAAACACGTCGAGGATGCTGCCCTCTTCGCGCCTCCGGCTCTAAAATATATATTCACGGGCTAGAGCAAACAAGTACCACGTTGCGAAGCCAAAAGTACTTAAATAAAAATAAACGCGAAGAGTCGCGGTTGTCAAATTCGATTTTAGTTGTGTCAAAAATATTTTAAATGTAGAGTTTTTTTGCAAAAAAGCTTTAAGATTATCAAAGCCAAAAGTAAGGAATTTTAGTGATAGTTTAGTTAGTTTAGTTTGTTGTACAAGTGAATCGGTACCATTGACTGTCCGTGACGTGTGTTTAAAAAGTAAATATTTTAATTTTAACACGTCAAGGTCAATGACCTAATAAATGTAAAATTCAGCGCCGGAGCACACGACCGAATAATCTCGATATCCGTCCGTGTAACTCGACGCAACAGATCGATTCCCTTACTACATGACTTAATTAATTCTCGCTTGCGTTCATCTTTTTAGGGCACTCCTTAGATGATAAAACACAGAACGAAAACCAACCATGAAAGGTTATAATAAAGTTCATATTACAGTGAACCAATTTGGAGGTTATTCAAGCAAATAAATTGAATGCTCAGGACAAGTCTCGAGTCGCGAAATCTTCTCAGTCGAAATGGCTGTCACTGTTGTCAGTCCGTCTCCAATCATATATATCTCGTTTATAATCTGGAAATGCAATTAGCATATTAATCGCTTCATATTTCGATGATTAAAACCATATTTTTTATTTAAATCGATTTCAATTTGATTTATATTCGAATAGCATGCCGGCCGGATTTAAATCCAAACATTGGTGATTAATTATTATTATTACTAAGCCTAGTTAATTTTAGTGTAATACCCATTTTGTGTTTTAGTAAAAATCTATTCGGAAGAGTCAATTTGTTGACAAGTATTTGAATCTGATCATTTGATGGCCACCGATTTACTAGCATTGGCGACATCATGCTAGCTGGAAGTCTATTGAGTCAAGATCGATAGTTAAATCCCTGAATGCACAGGAGTGGTATCCGCGCTCTCTTCTTACAATATTTCCTTTTAAAACATTTATTAACACCGGCTTCTGTATAAATTATACCGTAAATCGCTTCACTGAAACGTGTCGATATTACAATCTTTAGAATCGTTTCTTGAAATCGTGTATAACATGAAACATCGTGGCGAAATCCATTAAGTACTGAATATGTGCACTCTTAAAGACATAAAATCTTGTACTGCAGAAGGACCAATATCCGCACTAACAGTCGCACTTTGAATCAAAATTATCGGTTTTATAGGTTCCATTAATCGTAATATAGATGTTTTTGTATAGATCGAGATGACGTACCAACACACGAGAGATCATTATTTATGTAATACACATAACTTTGGACGGAGATGAGTTGATCAATGTATTAACGCACTAAAAAACACTGAACATTAAATGCCACGCAGCACCAACTGGTTAGAATTGCAATAAATTGTAACAAATCCGTGTACACTATGCTATAAACATCTCAAGGTACTGCTTATGGGGTAGAGCTTCTAAATCTACATATTTAAACGTTCCCGGGGCAGAACAGCGAACTGTACGCGTTTCCTGTAACGGTACGAATATTAATATCCGCAGTGTCGACTACATTTCACACCAGATTGTCTTCAAGACATGCTTTCAGAGCTTCACCAATAACTACATTGCTTGCTTTATGACAATTTTATATTATTATTAGAGGGTCACTTTCTCATAAGGTGCGCGTACTATAATATATATAAAGCTACATATATGTTACTCTAGAAATGTGATGTTACGGTAGACGTGTTATTTGTATCGTGTGAAAGACGACGCGGCCTGTCATTTGGCGTGACCACCATTATCGATGCGGCTCGGCGGTGACCTCGTGGGAATGTATGGGGTTTATGGGATTCTGAGGCAGGGTTAACAGGTGCATTTGTGGAGGCAAGCGCTGACTGATGGCTTGTCGTAATGGTGGATTGAAGTGATGTTTGTGATGTTATTCTTGTGGAAGATTGTGGCTCCCTAAATAGTGTTTGGATTCGTAATGCTATTTGAGATATGGTGACTGTATCAGTGCTTAGAGATGATGGGGTATATAAAAAGGCTAAACTAAATTAATGTTCAAACAAAATATCTTGCTCTGTTAAATAGAGAGAAATATTTTATGCTAAGATTTCATAATCGCGAGGTTACAAAAAGATCACCGTATCTAAAATCTAATCTAGATATCACAATATAAATTAAGTCAGTAGACATGTTCTCTCCGATGCTAAAACTTGTATTTTGACGGGCACAAGTCGCAGCTGTCAAACGGCCGTAGTTCACTCCGAACGTGAAACTAATTTGACACTACATTAATGTAATGGGCAGACATTTGAGAACCTTTGATCCGAAACATTTTATAGAGTATGAGAAATATTTAGAGCATATTTTTTGCTTGATGATTATTATAGAAGATTCCTTAAATAGACATGAAATATTCACGTAATATTAAACAAGAATTGTTTTGAATTTGCGGTAAATATAAAAATAATACTGATAGTGATGGAGACAGTCTAAATACTATTTCGAATCAATTTGATATAGAAGATGATTTAGAAATAAGCAACCAGACAGAACTCAATAATCTTGACCTCATCGAAATAGAAAGAAAAGCAGCCAATACTTATAGAAACCCATATTTTCCTCCGATTCCCATAGCTTACCAGACCAGGCAAGGTTCTCACAAAGACAAGTATAAGCAGAGTTATAAGTGAGCGAGACGAATGTGTAATGGCGCGGGAACCGAACCGGTGAGGCTACGGAGGACAAAACATGGAGAGAAAATGTATTTAAGCTGAGTTGGATATTAGATCAAAATGAGGGTTATTGTCATATAGACGTGGAGTTTATGTTGATTATTTTGTTGTGTTTTTAAGTGATTTTGGTCGAAGGTAAAATTACTTTGTTTTGTTAAATCATTTATAATTAGAAAACTGAAGTAGAATATTTATGTAATGTTATTTATTAGTTTTTTCAAGGATTCTCTATAGTAATTAACGTCTCCTAAGTTCCAAATGTAAAATCATATTACATTAAAATCCCTTTATCGTCTCTACATTCCGTTGCTGGCTCTACATAGAGTCGACTCTACTCTTGATTTCGTTTTGATAGGTGTTAGTTTGTCATGCTCTTGTGGTTCACGCGCATTACACCTGTTAACCGTAACAATATTATTACGAGCTGTCTGTTTATCTGTCCGTTTGCCATCTTAAATACTATACTAAATTGCTATGTTTCTTTTGTAGATAACGAGGTTTTTATTCGATGTGTGATTGTGTGTTGAACAAATATTGTAACCGAATGAATTACGGACCCATAATTTCCCGCAGAAAAAACAGTCAAAGTTGAATGAATAGTGAGTAAAAGTCAAGTAAGGGCTAAGACAATGATGAGTTTTATTGATTGATGTAATATGTTATTAAATACATCACGATATGCGTCATGATAATAAAAATAGCTATAATATTAAACGCAAAAGCACTTCTGTGGGCAGTTTTTTGAAGGAATAGAATATCAAACTCAAACTCAAATCTTTTAGTTCAATGAAACCATTTACAGGCACTTTTGAATTTTCAAGAAGTCGGTCAGTCAGAAATATGAAGCTAGATGCCCATTCCAAACCTACCTATGGAGAAGAATGGGCAAGAAACTCCATGGACACTGTTTTAAAAAATATTGTTGTTACAAATATATTAGTTCCATCGATTAATGTTGACACTATAAATGAGAACGTTGTACAAAAACCGTACACGTTAAAAGCGTCCAGAGTGCAGCAATACATAATTAAAAACAATCCAAAAAAATAATTATTAAAATAAGCCGTGGCAGCTAAGAGATGACCAGTCCCAACTGACGGCGCCCGTTCACGAACATGACGCATGGATCAGCACCATTCTGCTCAACCATTTTGAAGGGAGCTAAATGATCCAACACACGCGCCACCGTCAGCAAGACATTTGAGTGAGCATGACATACTATCAGCCGCCAAGGCACATTCAAGTCAATCTATGACATTAACCGGTAAATGTTAGGTCTATAGTACAAAGTACTTTTTTCAAAATCATTAAACAAAATGTCAATCCGCATCATTACCTAGCGTCACAAGACCGAACAAATGAAGGAGAAGTAAACCCAACAAAATAAAATAAGCAACAAATCTAAAGCGCACTGCGCAAGGACATCAAAAGGACCGAAGTTCAAAGGTACTCCTGCGCATCGAAACGTGTACAAATGTCCAATTAAATTGATCAATCGGTACACGCAGCTTCAATTAGTGTATTTACATGTGGCGAACAGTTCAATTAATATTGCCACTTTAATTGGTCTAGGTTTACGAAGACCTATACTAAAATGTGTATGTAAATTATGTAGATTATTTATGGAGAGATAAGCAGGTAATTAAAAAAAAGTACTTAATTTTGTAAATGCTACTATATTATATTCAGATAAAATTGCGTAGGTAACGCATATATATTTTAAGCTAAACCCTTTGCTGAAAGCATCTGGATTGTGTAAGCTGTTCGATGATTGCAGCTTTTAATAAGTTACTTGAGATTTGATAAATCAGAGTAATTTTCATGAAACTAGAAAATTTCGTTTAGAGTATCAGATAAAACGTTTGGCTTATTAAAAATCTATTTTAAAATATCTAACGACAATAATCATAAATACCTCTAAATCGAATACAAACATTTAAATTACAACGGATAACGCTCTTTTATTCGCTCACTGAATCATTCTCCTCCAATCTCATTCACTCGTTCACGAACATGGCGCCGCACTCATTGTGCGCACGTGCTGTAGTGATTATTATAATTAGTAATTAATACTTGGCGCTAATGCGTTATTTTTCCGCGCTGCCTGAGCGTTTGTTACATTAATATGATAATTGACGGTTAATGGGATTGTTTCTTTATTACCTGGTAATTCCAATAAAAATATACTGAATATGAAAGAAATAGTAAAGCGATGAAATGCCTAAGATATGATAATAAGAATTATGATGCGCGAGATGCGGCAGATATTTTAAAATATTGGAATGATTTCTCACGTCTGCATAAAATGTCACTGAAAAATATTGTAAACTCATCGTAAAAAATAATACCATAACCTATAATATTGTTAATCGTGAATGAAATAAAGATAAGAAAAGGTCATCAATAAAAAAAGGGCACACACAATCTTAATTTTTCATTCGATTATTTGTCATGTGAAAAGGGGCTCACCTCTGATCCGATAAACGATTCCGTTAACCAATCGATTACCGATAAAAACGAATGATTAATCGTTCCTAATTGATATAATTCATCCCTTTTGGCAGCGGGACGTCTGTCACGTGACTTGTCAGCGTGACACGCGATTTTTGACTGCCCGTGACAAATTGTTATGACAAAATATTTCAACAGTTGCGTCAATCGGTATTGGAGCAACCCTCATTATATGGAATCCCACGTAGCTCGACAATTCTAATTTTTCTCCCTTCAAGATATTTCACTCTTATTGCCTCGTAGTTCAAAAGTAGAATGCAAAGGAACCAATGACGTTGCACAATCAATTTAAATTTTTGGAATTCGAATGAATGAATTTTGTGTTTGGAATTGTAGACGGTTATTGATCATCTGTGAGCGAGATATGCTTAGTATTCGATGACTTGGAACTTGTGTATGCAGATGCATATTGCGTGCATTTTGAAAGAATTCAATTTGTTATCAAAAGAAAAATGTTTCATTGACATCTGCTCACCAGTGCGGATTGACAAACATGACTTGGCCAATATTTTAATAGTAACCGTTAGTTTTATTTAGAATTGATAATTTCTGTCTCTCGAAATTAACATTTATAACTTCAATAACGATGTCTGATTTGCTATAGATATTACAGGCGCTATTGCAACTGTGTATCTCTGTGGAGGTTAAAATTGAATATGACATCTATGACGAAAACATCAAACGGACATTCCCGACATAACTTATCTTCCCATCAATGATTACCAGCGAAAAATTCAAAGAGAATTAATTCATTAACCTCTATAGAACCATCAGATGTCTCTTAAAAATGTCAATAGACGCATATAACCCATTATAATAGATACGGATTTAAATAATAGACTAGATTAGACCTTTCTACATCTATTATATTATTGTTAAGTTCGGCGCCGACCTTTGACTCTGGAATCAAATCGATGAGTGGTACATTCGAAGTATTATGATGTGCCGCGGCTTCACTTGACTAGTTTTTTTTTGTTATTACTGCTATTGTTTGATGTAAGTTATACTTTGCTAGTGTTTAAGGAGGAATTTAGATGGCGCGTTTTTTTTAAATTGTGGTAATGACGTTGCATTGTAGTCTAATTTTATAAACGGATCAGTAACGTAATGATATAAACATTGGCAGAATAGTATTGTGAAGATGTAAAATAAAGTGTAACTCTCGAATTAATCATGAGATAGTTCCTTGGGGTTTTGAATACATCAATAATGAAACCCGTTAAAAAAACTAAGCTGAAATAGATACAGCCATAAAATTTGATCAACTAATCGCACCAGCAGAACAGTACCTTAAAACAACTGAACATAATGCTTAGTCACCGGCTCGCTTCCCATGACAAGTGACCTGTGTCTCTGTGGCTATCTCTGTGGAGCATCGCGATGTTAGCGAAAGCGATATGTAGCGATACTATTGGTGACATAGATCCTTTATAAGATGGCGTTAGATGATAGAATAAAAATAGAGGATCAGTAATAATGGAAGATGCTGATTTTATATGTGTATTTTGCTGTGTAGTCGTTTTTCTTTTGCAACGCCATCATATTCAAACGTGCTTTCTTTTATCTGTTTATTATCAGTGATGAATTTATTTAATGGGACCTATTTCAGTCTTACGGCATTAACAGTAAGCTACGGTTTACGAAAGAGTCTTTTATTAATTCATTTACATCAAAAGATTTCAACCTGAGACGAGCGTATCTAAAATCTAATAAGCATTTTTATAGCAAATGAGAGATAGAAACGGTTACAAAATATCTATTATATTAAAATCACATTCCTTTTAATTTGGGCGACAGCTGCTTCTTTACACTAATATCCAATCCAGTACATCCGGAAAACGATCAAATGACATCACTAACAAATCTAATTTAAAAACATGAATACATTACTCCTATGAAGTCGTCAAAGTAAGTGACTGTCAAGCGTGTCATTGTCACTCACAATGGCTGCACCGAATCGATTCAATTCATAATCGGATTGGAATACAATGATACCGATACCCACGTAATAAAGTACATTCGGTTACGTTGTAAAGTATTATGTAGTGTTTTGGACTGATTAATTTATAAATTTACATCTGCTGGAAAGCCGTGCTGAATCAAGTGGTATTGTTTTATATGTGTGGATGCATTTGTTATTGGTAGGCAGGTATGACTGTTCCTATGGTCTAGGTTTTAAATGGCCTCAGTATCTATACAGGGTGGCAAGGATTCTAGACCCTCCAGACGAAGGATTAGACACTTCCTAGTTTCTATAGCTAAACAATTGTCAAACAGCTGATTTTCAAATCAATAAGCTTCAATATCATGGTTTCAAGTGAATTGCACAAGTAAGTTTTGTGAATACCAGCCGCAAAGTAAGAACGTTTTCCTTTAGCTTTTACTATCATAATAATAATAAACCTCTTCCATTCAGATCAAATAATGAAAGTAACGTATGAATGCTCGACCTTTTGCGCAAGTCGTAAGACTTAACACAGGAAATGGTTTGTGTTGGTGCAAGCTAACTCTTTACTATTTATGACGAACATTACTACACATCAAACAATGAAAATATCGAAACAAACTAGTCGGCCGACTTCAAATACTCAAATACAATACACTAACTATTTATTAACAATACAAGCTCATTATTTCAAATAGAAGATGAAATTAACATGCAAAAATTCGCAATAACAACAGTTGAGGAAATTGTTAAACTAAAGTCTTATCAACGCTGCACCGCTTCGAGCATAAACCTAAAAGTTCGCGAATAGTAAAACAATTTGCACTAAAAAGGTTTAACAATGAGTAATTGTGTCGGGCCTGCGAGTAAAAAACGCAAGTGTCGGCACATGAAAGGACAAAGGCGGCCTGCGCGCGCGCCGAAACAAATGCCGTCGTAAAACAGATCTATTCGCAGAAAAGAAATTTTGCACAAGTTACGCTTTAGCGAAGCATTGTGCTGGCCTTTAGAGTTACCGCTTAACGGAAAGCCGCTGAGAAAATGTTGCTTTTATAGCTACCAGTGCTTGCTAAGACAGATCTAAGTACGTCTGTACTATCACGCTTATGGGCTATAGCTAACAGGTGCAGCAGTAACTAATACTGTGGAAGCAGCTGAAACCATGTTTGAAGAAAATGTGCAGTTTAAAGGTATTGGAAATATGTTTGGCATTGTGTGATGAACAGAAGTAATATATCTACGCCGTATTCCCATTTGAATAAATCAATGAAGAGATTAGAGTATGTGATAGTAAAGTTTTCAATATTCATTATTTTTATTTAATGAAGATGTAGTAAATTTCCTTTGCTCATTAATAAGCAGATTTCTAATGATGGATATGGCGATATAGATGACGTACATATTCCAAATTTTTATTTGCGTAAAAAATATAAATATCCAAGTATTTACAGATCTCGATATCAGCCCATTGGCAGATGAGGTCACCCCAAAAAGCCGGATCCTCGACAGATAGGTATAGCGGGCACGCGCCGCGCATGCGTGCAACGCTGACGAACGATTGGTCGATGTCGCCCCGCCTCACGTTGCGCAAGCGACGCACGTTATCGTTCACTCGGGCTCGACAATTAGTTGTTAATGTCTAACTGGTTTTAAACGATGTTACAAGTCTCGAAAGGGTTTAGACTTTGACGAGCCTTCAGACAAATTACGAATCTAGAATTGAATTAAAAGTTTAAACTGACCAATTATGAAGGGTTTTATCGGTTTTATCTCATTACTTGAATGAACCTATAACGTCAACTGCACCATTAGAATGAACATCAATCAATGTAGTAAGTGTGTCACAGTGCCACAATTTTGCCGGGATGTGAACGTAATTAGAAACTAAATAGGTATCGTTGAATAATGCGTGAAATAGATTCACAAGTAAGTAAAAACCTAACTCACTGATTTCTTTTGAACTGTCATAAGACAGACTAACGTTATGTGAAAGTTTCATTTCAACAGTAGATGTAACTATCGTCAGTGCTTATTGAAATTAGTTTATATTACTATTATGTTCCCACTGCTGGGACACAGGCCTGCTCCCTGTGAGAGGGGTGGGCCCTTCGGGCCCAGTGCGGGTTGGTAGATGTCACATGTCTTCGATGTTTTGGTTCTGAGACATGCCGGTTTCCTCACGATGTTTTCTTTCACCGTTTTTGAGAGCAGTGGTGATGAAATAATGAACACAAAGTAAAGCGCCAGTCTGGGTTTGAACTCGTATGTCGCGGCCGTTACCCCTGGGCCAGCACTGCTCTCTGGAGCACCACTGTTCTACTGGGCCACGAGTGCTCTCTGGAGCACCACTGTTCTACTGGGCCACGAGTGCTATATACCATTGCTCGAAACTAGTTTCATTTCATTGTATTACAAGAAAATAATACCTAATTAGATGCACGTATGTGTACTACTGGAATGAACAACAATTACATATACGAGTAGTAGCCTCCATAACCGGTCGGGTGCATATGCAAGCAAGGTGCATAAGTGCATGAATATATATTTGGCTTTATAAATAACAGATACTTAAAAGGTACAATAGTTAGGAAATTATAGCTTGACTAAACGGAATGTGAGTACTTGTGCACGTAATGTAAGATACATACTTGCATTATGTACAACAATATAGGTTTCCAATGGGTATTCATGGTTTTTCATATTATCGTATGGTAATTATAACATTACAAAATAATGTAGAAGATATTCTTTTAGTAAGAATCGTTACTAAGTCGACTTCAGGGTCAAGAAAAGCTGCGAAGTGAGCGATGGTCGATAAAAAAAGTTTTGCACTTAGTCTCACAAAATATGGATAAACTACTCTATATCAATATAATATAATATTGATACAAAAAAACATATCCTACTCTCGAATCTCACTTCAAAGGCAAAGCCGCAGAAAACCCAAGAAAAACGTCGTGACAGGCCGCCATATTCCATAACGTGACATTTCCATGATCCATTTCCCACGCGTGGGCAATATTAAAATGCATTAGACAACACGCTCGTATAGAATATATCGCGATCTAGATCACACAGTGCCGCCGCAATAACTCATAGATCGATCGATGGATCAATATGGATGAGGGGCGCCCGGGATGCGCATTCAACTGTCACCGCTCGTGCGCTTGTGCCGCGAATTCGAATTCATAAATAGAACGACGGATTTAATGTATTTATATAAAATTGTGTTTGTTCGCTGGTTTGTGGAAGCTTTAATAGGATCTGTCATATGTTCTATTTTTTTTGTCATGGTAGATTGAATTTGTTCTTAGTTATTAAAAACTTAAGGACTACGTTATTAGAATAATCCAATTTACACTGACGTGCAAATTAATAACGCCATTCAAAATTGTATAAGTTATCTAAAAGTTTCTTCAATTCTTGACGTCATTGGTAGACGTAATCATAACACCAAATCATTAATAATGTAGCGTCTATACTTAAAAGTATTTTTTAAGAAGCTTAAGTTATGGTATCATGCTGCATAAACATTAGTATTTATGTAACTCAAGTCAATCGAACTGAATTAGAATCAACATAAAAGAGTAATAATTTAACTAATTTTGAATAATATGTAGTAAATGTTACTCAATTAACTAATTTGATTGAGATAATCATGACAGAAATAGCTTGTAGAATAATTTTTGTGACATAAACATCCTATATGACTCTGTGTGGTCTTGAGAGAATGGGTCTCTTAATTATATTGCATACATATTAGAAAAGGGTGCATATGTCAATGTGTACAGCGTTTTCATTTGCATATCAACGATATCGTACTGTAAAAATGCACCTGACGTTAACTTCTAATGATCTAAACATCCTTGCAGCAATCTAACAGAAAAATATACCACATTTAGCTCCAAATTACAGTGTCGATTTCTATAAGACAAAGGCCACAAAATGTGCGGATTGTGAAATATCTTATGAGGTCAGAAGACGTTTAGTAGCATGTACTTACCCGACCTTGTGTCACATCGGAACATTTGCCGTCGACAACCTTCGCCGGTTAATAACGAGTCATCAAATTCTTATTACGACATTAAATAATATCAATGTTGTGTTTCAGTTGGGTTGAACGTCAGTGTACGGGTTTGTAGGAAATTGTGTGTTACATATTAGTGGTTGAAATCTTTGAATATTTGTGTTGACGTCTTATTTTTGCACTGGAGTGCATTCGTGTGAGGACGCCTAGGATACACGCTTAGGAAAATTTGAAATAAATTTTCTTGGAATTACTACGATGTACGTACCGAATCCATTCGTCCAATGAAAAAAGATATTTATTTAATATTGTGTTTGAAATGATCGACAGAAAGAAGACAACAATAATTATTGAACAACACAACAAGACCTATGTGTATTCAGTTTAAATACACTGCGGAGACAGATAGGTCATTGGGAATGCCTTGATCGCTGTTATGTAAAGATATTGATTTATTGCAGTATACACGCAGATTATCATAAAACTGCATAAACCTTGACTCTTGAGTATATCTAATGTTGTGTTTCCATCATGCTCTACATGTAAATAACCTTCCCATTAATACATCATTAGTAATCTAGCCCAGCTATTATTGCTATTAAATCATAGCAAAGGATGTTACTACTTAGCCCCACTATGATTGAGAAACCGTCCTTTATTTCCGATTTATGTGTTCGGCAGCCGAGTCCGACCGTGTGGAAGCGACCCGTCCGGGAAACGGTGATGCAAATGTTCGGCGCAGTGTCAAGATACTGTGTACAGGCTGTTTGATTGTTGGTTGTGGGTTCTTCATACTTATGTTGTGAATTACTCAATAGTACTCTAAGTTGAGTTTCCTTCAAGAACTTTTACAAAGTTACGAGTTTACTAGTCGAATTAACAACTAAAGGTGTGCAAGCATACTTTCCTCTATAAGAGGAATGATAAAGGCATATTTGACGTGTACACGTTTCTTAACTAAAGCTACGGTTGTAAGGGTTATCTCCAAGTAAGCAATTACATGATTAGAAAGGCCCAATGAACCCCAAGTCCCCGATATGACATCATCATAATCAGCCTATAATGTTGCCACATCTGAGACGGCGGTCTCCTCTTTAGAAGAGGAAGTGGGCCGTTATACCGTAGGTTGATAGATGTCACATGTCTTCGAACTTTTGGTTCTAGGACATGACGGTTTCCTCACGAAGTTTTCAGTCACCGATTTGGGAGCAGTGGCAACACTAAGTAAAGCGCCTGTCTGGGTTCAAACCTACAACCCACAACTCCCAACCCACAACCCACAACTCGTTACTTGGGGCCGTTACCACTGGGCCACCGCAGCACCTCCACGATGAGACATCAATAGCTTTAAACCCATACATCATCACATCATCCCGTACACGATGAAGTGTGCGGGGACGGTCACGGTGGCTGCGCTCGGATGTGAGGCAAGTGTCGTCCGAGGACGCGACAACTGTGCCAATAACACGTGCACCCACCCTAGCGTGACACGTCGCCGGCTCGTATGTAGACTGAGGACTTATCGGTTATGGTTGGATAAGTTATCGTTGGCTCTGTCATTTATTCGTCTTACCGATGACAATAAATCAGTCATTTATTCAAACTAGTCTCTCAGCACTTTTTGAAGGTCAGTCCACCAAAACGCCCGCCCTTCACAACTTCCTAGTACTATAGCTGGAAAGAAGAAGTGGCGCAACAAACTGTCCAGTAGCAGCTAGAAGAACTTTTTTCTATACAATAGTAAGTAGGTACAACCAGTCAAGTAGGGACAATCAGTATTACCTAAATTGTGTCAGCTCAAAACTAAGCTCCGTGTCTCCAATAGGCTCGCCCCCTATACTAGGGACTTTGACTTACTAGCATTTGGCTGCGGCTTCACCAGGGTTGTTGACGGAATTAGACTAAGTGCCCTAAACCTGGTGGTGTAAACATGGTCTACCTAAATGCCAAAATTCACTGAAATCCGTTCGGGGAAGGTGGTGTGACGATCTGGTAACGTTTGCATGGATCGCACAAGACAGGGACAGGAGTTTGGAAGGAAAATGTGACACAAAATAGGCTAAAAAAAAAAACATGCAGCATTGTTTATGCATTGAGTTATTATGTCAAACTGTATCTTTCTCATTCATTCCTCAGTGTACTGCGCATCAGATGGTCAGGTTTTGCATACAATGTAGCGGTGTAGTTTCAATAGGCGTTAGTAACTATAACCACTATAAGTAACACTACCAGCTGGAGTGAAATAGTGAAATGTATTGAATGCCGCGCGGTTTTCATTCTACAGTGGTCGAAGGGAATATTAGTTTGAAGATCTTCGAACTTTTCTACGAGTTTCGTTTTAAACGAGATGGTGCAGGCGTTGTTTTATTGTCGGTCTTTGAGAAATAGTTGACCCCATTACCGCTTATGAAATGGTATCTCTGAAATCATGGTAGTGCTGGTTAACTGGAACTTACATATGACTGGGTCTTAGGAGCATTCCTATCAACTATTAAACTGAGTTTCATAGAGCTTCTGTTCCAATGAGAAAGTGGTCTGACGAAATATACCTTTCGCAGAGAAAAGCCAGGAAGAGAATGATTCCTCATCTGAGCTACCCAAACGAAAGCCAGTACCAACCGGTCACTATTCTTGTATTAAGATGCAACCCAACGCCTACCATAACAGGCCGCAGCAGGTCAATTACGTGATAACGCATAACCTTTCCCACCATTCGAAAGCTACTCCTCTTCAACAATGGCCACAAACCAGCACCCTTGTTCAAATATCAACGAATAACATTCTCTATGAACGATTTGTATCCACTGGCGAACGAACTACGCGTGAAAGGTTGGTATCATCCCGCGACCCTCACGGAAACTACCATGCCACTACCTTCGGCCCATGAAAAAGTTGCTCTGACAACCTGAAACGAACCAAAGCTGCTTCATTATAAAGTTGAATCTTAAATAGCAGGTTAGTGAAGATGACAGCGATCGTATTAGAGGAATTTGCATCTTGAATGAAAGGCAGTAAGGTGGGGAGTTGCCTGGTGGTAGTTTTGCACTAGAAAGTCTGACTCGAGTAACCCCAGTCTGGGTCTAGTTGAATAAGTAATAGTAAAACTGATTTGGGATTAAACGGAATTCATTAGAATTATGTTCAGCTGGTTTAGTGTGACTGTGGGTCGTGGTATTCAAGACTTAAAGGGGTAAGCAGGACACTAGGCTGGATTAGTCTTGTTAGTTGAGCTATAAATTATGCCATCTAAAAGAAGCGAGTAATTAGCAGTAGCAGAGTAAAGCTTTCTGGCCAGAAATACAACGGAAAAGTACAAGACTGTCACAATCAGTATTTTAAAGGGTATGGGTACCGAAGCAATTCAGGTTTTTTTTATAAATTTAAAGGTCGGCAACGCATCGGCAGTTTCCTTTATATTTAACCACTTTCCATCTGGCGGACCGGCGAGCAATTTCCCAAATTATTGCCATTAAAATAGACACTTCTATTGCTTGCTAACAAGAGTGTTTCTCACTAGGTACCAATTTCGATAAAATCTTGTCCGTTCTCCAACAAACCCATTCTAAACATCTCGATATAATTGTGAACCAATCTAGAACAGTGTTCATAAATAAAAGTATAAATCAGTTCAGCCATATTTCGCATTATAATTGGCAAAAAGATTGACTATAATTATCCTCTTGGAGACTCATATATCGCGCACAATGTGGAATTACTTTAGTCTCATTGTGGTACTTTGTATTATAACGCTGGTTCTTATTACAGTGTAAGCAGATTTTATTGTAACATTTATACTTGTTTATGAAGAGGTTTTTTAGTTTTCAGTGTTATAATACATACATACATAAACTCACGCCTTCTTCCCATGGGGGTAGGCAGAAACCACAGAACGCCACCTGCTACGTTCCTTACATACTCCTTTTGCCTCGTTTACGTTCATACATCTGGTCATACACGAGCGCCGGTTGAGAGTACTTCGCACCTGACCTTTCTGAAGAACATCACATCAACAACATCAGTGTTATAATACAGGCTGATATTATTCTTAACAGTGGAGACCTCACTAAAATACAGTGCAGAGAGCAGTGGAGGCCCAATGGTAACGGCCCCAACTTACGAGGTGGCAGGCTCGACCTCAGATGGGCGCTTTATTTTTTGTAAGTTATTTCGTCCCCACTGCCCTCAAATCGGTAGAGGAAATCTTCGTGAAACCGGCATATCCTCGAACCAAAAAAATTAAAAAAAAAGGGTCAAAAGCATCTATCAACCCGCACTGAGCCCGCGTGTTAGATTATGGCCCACTCCCTATCACAGAGAGGCCAGAGTCCCAGCAGTGGGAACATTATAGGCTGATTATGCTACACTGCAGTGAGAGATTATAGAACCATCATGAAATATATATTAGTTTGAAGTAACCAGTAAAAGTAACATTTTCCATGATTTTAAGTACCAAAGAAAGTTTATTTGTAATATATAAACTTCATTCAGGTTTATTATTTAATCGCGAAGCTCTATAACATTTGATTAATGAAAAGGAAAACTAAATGATTACCGAGACCTTTACATTGAATAATGTATAAAGCTTCAACGTACTTAAATAAAAGTTAAGACCAACTCAAGTTCAAGAAATGAACTTGAGTTAGTCTTAATTTTTATTTGATTAACATTATAGAGTGTAGTTATATTTATGGAGAATGAAAATGGCCCTTATCAATACATACGATTTTGGTACGAAAAGATCAATGCCCAGTTATGGCCCACCTCAAACACACTTGAAAAGATAATCAGAAAATATAAGTTTTTTTTATAGGAATTATCCGTTTAAGTTCCATCTCTAACAATGACGCCGTGATCATAACAAATAAATAAGTAATTTATCATAATATCAATGACAGTTTCACTTTAAGTCGAAGTTTAGGGTTGCCATTATATGGTTCATTTAATTTTGCGATTCATATATTAAAAAATCTAAACGATTGTGAATTAAATGTCCTTTTACAATTTACGCTTTGACTTCGCTGACAAATTGTAATAAATATAATAATATAACATTGGTACAAAATTAAAAAAATATACTTGTTAAACTAAAACCCATGAGTGAAAATCGATCAAAAACAAAGGAAGTTGTCGGCTACTAATTAAATTAAAACTTGAGCATTTATGCACATGACTTCATGAAGCGCTTGTAATATTGTTATATACGATTGTCGGGATTCAGTTTTTGAAACAGATTTTATGTATTTCTATGGTTAGCGAAAAAACTCGACAAAGGACAAAATAATTATATTCATAAACTTCCAGACCAAAAATCCTGTAGCCCATATTCATAAACATAGAAAGGTAAAATCACTGCATTCTCTATGGCTTATCCGTATTTAGAAAAAAATAAAATGATCAAGTCCAACAATCGATTCAACTAATCGATTATATTTAAAAATATGGCAACATTATCCTTTGACAGATGATCGATTTGACAGTAAACAAACTACTCGTTAGCGCGCTCGTTACCGTGGTTTTTGTGTTTATCGCTATCGTAGTTTTCTTTTGCCGTGGTTAATGCTCTTTTGTGACCTTTTTTACGACAATGGACTCCGATTGTTGTTGAAAAATTAGTTAGTGTGTTAAAAATTGATACGTCTGGGCTTAAGAAAAATTAAATGTTATTAAAAAAAAACTGTTTTATTTCGAATTGGCGACTTATTTTCTTAAGTGATAAGTACTAGAAGGTGTTCATAACACCTTAAACTATAATTCCATAAACTATTTAACAGTGTTCACTGTAGGCCATGTTTGTTCTAATAGGTGGGCATTGACCTTTATCGAATAATCGATGTTGTTTCCAAGATACGACATACCAAAAAACTAAACTTTAAGCACTAATACTAACAACTCCCAATTTTCTCGCAACTAGCACAAGCGACATTGCATTGCAAATAAGTCAATAACTACTCATTTGCCGCATCTTAGCATTTGCTTAGCATTTGTTACTAGTATGTCACCTTCGCGACCTGGTCGTAAAAATAATCTCTGCACGACCAGAACCTTGCGAGGATGGTTTCCGGTATATGATTAGCCGTGATCTGTGATGTTGTTTATTGAAACTGCCTTCCCTTGGCGATTTTATATTAAAGGCGTATAATTAGAAGCTGCTTAGCAAGTGCAAGGTTCAGGATGGTTTCCGTTAGGCTGGGAATCGCTTTCTTTGAACCTTCCCGTGGCTACTTCTACAGTAGATGTTTCATATGTATGTTTTGGTTGGTGGATGGGCAAGAAACAGCAAAATTCTTATAAGTTGTTGTTTCTTGCATATTTTATAGAAATTAGGTCTATACGTCTTAGAAATCTTCAGGTCCTTCCATTAGGCAGTACTAAAAAAACGTCATAGAGAAAAATCGTACAATGCAATTTGTCTATGTCATACAAGTCTAAGGTGGCGAAACACGATAAAACTATTCAGATTTTGATAGACCCACGAATGGACAATTGTAATGCTATACAAGTCAACAATTAATAACACAAGATTTAGCCTCTACACATGCCGTAACAATTAGTGACCCACCACATTAATATCCCTTTCTGCACTAACAAATAAACAGGCGAGAATACAAGGCTTCCCACCAACACGAACCTAAATTTAAATTGAATCTGTTCTGAGCGCGTAACGTGAGTCGTTTAAGGGACTTCCTTACACCATCGGCGACTTTGTCACAAGTAATGGAAGGCGGATGTCAATCCGGTGACACGAGAATGTTTATAGCGGTGTGATTGAGGTGCGGCTTTGCTGTGATTGAGGAGCAGAGGGTGGGAGTGTCCAGGGTTTAAGATAATCTAGGTAATGTAATGCTGCCTACGCGGTAAGAGCTGTGTTGTTATCTTGATGGTTCTAATGATATGAACTTTTGCTGTGTTGTTCAGGATCTTCCCTTCAAGCGATCTTTAAGTATTCTAGAGAAACATAGCTATACAAAACCACTTGGAGCTTTTCAATCAGTAGTTTAACGAACTCTTAATAAATCTCCTTAAAATACCTTCATAAAGGTTACAGAATAAGTTAATATAATAATGACAGAATCAAATATGTAAAACTTATAAATAAACGCGTTTCCAATAAATAAGTGTAACAGGTAAATGCAGCGTTGTCAAAATGGCCTCAATCCCGACTAGATTGAGGCTATTTTGGCAAAACCGCGTCTGTCTGTCCGCCGCGCGTTTTTGCGGTATCGTACAATTACAACTAAAACTGCTTACTTTTGTTACATGTAAAAGGTTACACTTAGATACTTATACACTTAGATATATATATTATAACGTTGTATCTGTTACATTAATAACTTTAAGTTTTTTTTAAACAGTGTTTCAAACACTTATTAGGGTTACAGTTTCATGGTTCCTGGCACCAAGACGAACAAAATCTCGATCGCTACCGCTTCTGTCTTTCATTCCACTATAAAGTGGTCGGTCTAGTGATCAAGTTTAACATGTCGCCGTCCAATTGTGACCCGCCTGATAGATTGTAAATGTAATTGGAAATAGAAGGTGGCGTACCGGCTACCTCTGCGTGTGCGCAGTTTTCGCAAAAACGGGAAGAATTAAATTTGAATCCTTTGTTTTGGCTCCTGTGTTTGAAGCGAATTTATAAAATATGCTTTAGGTTTTTAACATTATTTGCAAAATATTATTACGTTAACACTATATTATCATAAATTACTTTATTAAAATGGTCTAGTAGACTATTATGTAAGTACCGCTGTTCTAAATCAATCAAATTCAATTTATTTTAATTTATGTAAAGTAGGTTCACTTTTTTTAATAAACATTTAAGTCTACAAAAACTGTCGTCTACCCAAAAAAGTGACTCCCTAATAAAACTGAACCGCATTGTACACTAATTCCTAACGACGCCACACATCAATTGTTTGTTTTTTATTTATTTCAAATTTCATCGCGATATTATTAACTTCATTGCGATTACGATCTTGAGAATTCATTTTTGACGTTTTTATTCGAATTTATGCGATTCCTTACAGTGTTACCATGTTATTTTATTATGAACGGAACATGTATCACAAGCTTATAACATGGAAATAAGGTGGATTACAGCATGATTTTAATAAAACCGATGTATAAAAAAAAATTGGTCGCTATGACTTCGTGTGACTGCTCTAAGATTTTATTATTAAAAAAATTGATATTTTATTTTCGAATTGGACTGCTAACGCGCGCAGCGGGTGGTTAGGACTGCTTTGAATAACTTCAAACCTTATCGGTGAAACTTTAAAGTTTATTTTTGTTATTATAACATTCTGCCCTTTGAGGGACTTCAAGGAATCGAGGCTGGGATCTGCGCCTGCGCTTATATTTCCAGCTCAGTTGGATGTTTCGATGTAATCTTTCGAATTGTATAATAGTTATGCCTATGTACCGGCGTCGCATAACATCTAGATTTTTTATGATAAAGTATTTTATTGAGCGACTTGTAAAATGATCCAGATTGAAGGAACTAGTTGTGGAGTTTATAGTTTAAGTCTGAGCAATTTGATCAGGCCAGAGATAACTTATTTTTTCATATAATTATTTATTATTTATGGCGTATTTAAATGGTAAAGTTATTTTAGTTCAGTACTTTTTTACTGTCAATCCTAAACTTATTCCTTACTTCGTTAAGTCAAACCAGTTAGAAAAAACCTGTTTCGTATTTTAAGTTTCTAGAACACCCTGTTTACTACCGCGAACATCGCTGACCTCCTACCTTATTAGTATTCAATCTGATCAAATAACTTATGATTAATACTTGAGTTATTATCAATCGATTTTTTGTACTAAACTGACAATTAGGTATATTTTGCCACGAAAAGCGGTCGACTGCATATTAATGTAAAATATCTTTGTGTTAATAAAGTACAAAAATAATAACTGTAAATATCGAAACACTTGTTGTTTGTTAAAATATTTATGTACCATCATGTTTATTGAGTTGTAAGTTATGTATCTTGCGTGTGATCAATGTTATCTGATGTTTTGAGAATAGTAACCCGTCTGCGTTGCACGCTCTGTCTTCATTTTAAACTCATCTACAAAAAGGGCGTAATTATAAAAATAAGAAATCTTCTAGCATGGGTTTTGCCTGTAGTACCGTTTTTTTTATAAATTATTAATTCCATCTACATATATTAAATGCGGGCAGCACAGAACCGGTCGAAGAGGCGGTGCTGGTGGGAGGCCTACGTCCAGCAGTGGACGTCTTTCGGCTGAAATCATGATGACATGTTTTAGAAATGACAATAAATATATCATACGAGCTTACCACTGAGCTTTTTTTTAAACGTTGTTGGTGGTTTTTCTGCTAACAAAGTCGCGTAATTAACACTAGTTTGAAAAACGACACACATCAAAGTTTGTAGTTTTATTATCAAATATACGTAATTCAACTTTATGTTAATAATATAACCGTACTTTTAAGACGTGTACAGGCGGCAGAAATCCAAGTCAGGTTGTATTATGTATTCACAATCCGATATTTTATGACATTATTGTTTTTTTTTTGCGTTAAACTCAACTATGATTGGTTTTGTTTAGTTTTGAATAGATTGTGATCAAGTTAGGTAGGAAAATGTGAATTTGACAGACGATCAGCGTAACCATATAATCAAATAACGACAACAAATATTTGAAAACATAAATAGATTGCAAAAGCTCATTTGAATAGTTTCACAGTAATCTCTTTGCGATTGTCTTGTTCTTTGGTGATGAAAAACATTGAACTGTCTTTAATCATACTGTAAACATCTAATTGCCTCTTCTTTCTACAAAATAATTCATTAACACGAGTATTATGATCAACGTCTCGATGCAGAGACAAGAACACCCAGTAAACAGAGATACACACAGTTTTCACAATTCACTGCATCGTAAATCGTATAGTTTTGTTTCGATTGCATTAATCGATATGTTTATACGGAAAAAACAATCAATGTGGGACAGAATATTGGCATTATGCCAAGCCAAATGTGTATGTTAATTGCTCCGACCTAAGCATAATGTCATGTAAACTAGTATTACTAATGTATTGATCCAGTCTTGACGCAATTGCTAAGTACTTGTTCTTGGACTACCGGTTCTAGCTTTGTTTTGTATCAGGGCTTGTACAGTTGTGTCTGAAAGGGTAGCCACGATTCAGAATGTCGTGTGACGTCACAAAGTGGTACGATAAAGTCCCTTGTTTCGTCTAAAGCAGACTGTAAACTCTAAGGAAGAAGCAGCCCGTTCAATCTTAGGACTTTTAATCCAGGAGTAATAAGATAATTTGAGATTTACATAAGCGTAATCAGCCTATTCTTTTCCCTATGCTGGGACACAGGCCTTCTCTAGGTGAGAGGGAGTGAGCTGTAATACACCACGCGGATCCAGTGCGGGTTGGTAGATGTCACATGTTTTCGAATTTTTGGTTCTAGGACATTCAGGTTAGCTCTCGATGTTTTTCTTCAGTTCCGTTTTGAGAGCAGTAAAAGTACAAAGTGAAGTTTCTCCTCCTGTGAGTCCTGTCTAGATTCGAACCTACAACTCGTATGTCGCGGCTGTTACCACTTGGTCACCACAGCTCTCTGTTAATTTGAGACTTGAAAGCTACTTAATCATTTCTAGACGGACTGCTACTAGTTATAACAAGTCTTCTTTAAGATACAGAGTCAGTTCAACCCTGCCTAGGCCTCATCTTAGAAAGAAAGAAGAAAGAAAATAACGTTTATTTACGGTAAACATGACGCAGTGATCGAACACAAACACCAAAGAGAACAAATCGGGGGAAAATATGCGTCACATCCACGCAAAACGGCCATCGCTCAGCTTAATGCTACGACCCTATGCGAGACAGAGCCCCAGCGCTGGTTTTCAGCGACAGCCGGCGTTGAATGACGTCGACCAGTGTAGCAAACGCTAAGATGAACATAAAAATAAAAATACATACACATAATAACTGGATAAGTGTTCAACAAAATAAAATAGACAATATTTATAAAAATGGTAACATTCCGGGCATTGAAATCTCACGCGCCGTTAGCCTTTGATAATCTGTCGCGCAGCTGTCATTTAAAATAGGTTTGACGTTTTGACATACTGTTATTGTTATTGTTATAACAGGTAGTAATTACATAATAATTAGATGGCGTATTACGTAATCAATTTTAATATGGAATTTCAAAACAAAACAATGTGTTTGGTGACTGTGTTGGTATGGTTATTGTAAAATAGTGTTTGTGAAATGTGTGTTACTTAAAGAAATTCAGATGACAAACTCGGTGACAACGGAGAAACAGTTATTTTAAGACGAAATGGTAAGTACGAAAAATTATCTATGTAACATCATGAATAGAAAGAATAAACCATTAAAATAAATGAAATAAAATTGTTTGCATTGTTGATAAATAAAGCAGCAAATATTATAAATTATATGTTCAAGGAACTAACTTAGTAGTAACGTAGTGTGAAAGTTGAATAATTAGGTATTTTCCGCAATTTACAGAAACAAGGAGGCATTCCTAAGTGTAAGGGTTGAGAGCTGTGTTGTAAAACATAGAACATAGAACAGCCCCACAGACAGAAGAGTGAATGCCAAGCTTTACACGCACTAGGAGATCCCCAACCAAAGTTTGCAAGCCATGACCCCGGAGGTACAGTGACCCATACCAAAGTACATGGTTAAAGTTGAAGGGAAATTTGTTCATGTATGAGTATCTTTTTGAGTTGGAGTTTAAAGGCTTGTATTGTTTTCAGGCATCGCATTGGTGGTGGGAGATCATTCCAACAGCGTGTGGCTGCAAACTTGAAAGAACCCCTGAATGCAGTAGTTCTGTGCATTGGCACCGACAGTGGGCTTACCATGGAGCGAAGACTGTACTTTAGATGGTTTTGTTTCCAAGTTAGCTTTTCATAGAGATAATGTGGTTTTTGAGTTGTAATGATACCAAACAACAAGTTTGCTAAATGAAGCTTCCTCCTGGCAACCATCTTTAATAATTTTAGTTCGTTAATGTATGGAGTAACATGACTTCTTCGCGGGACATTAACACAAAAACGAACACAGGCATTCTGGATACGTTGGATTACACGCTCAGTTCTTGAAAGCAGGCATGGACCGTAGACTGTGTCACAGTAATTTAACTTGGATAGGATGAGGCTGTCAACAAGTTGTTTCCTTACTGGTATGCTTAGGTATTTCCTTATTCCATATAAGACCTTTAGCCTATAAAAACAATTTCGAAGAACATGAGTCACATGGGCCTCAAAACGCAGCTCTGGATCCATAATTAGACCTAAATTGCATGCCTGCTCCACTCTCTCAATTTTCTCTCCCATGATAATCACCTCTGGGTTGGCAGAAAGTATTGCACTAACTTGCTTCTTAGAACCCAACACCATAAACTTAGATTTGAGGGGGTTCAGAACCAAAGAGTTCTCCTCTGACCATACAACCACTCTATGCAAGTCCTCATTTAATTTCTGCACTGCCAAAGATGTTTCATCCGCTTTGAAGGATATGTACAATTGAATATCATCGGCATACATATGATATTTGCAGTTGACAAATGATTTTATGATATCTGCACTGTACAGAATGTAAAGCAAAGGCCCCAGAATCGACCCCTGAGGGACGCCCCTTGACACTTGGAGGAGGGAGGATGACACTGTTGACCCGTCCTCCTTATGCATCTCCACATATTGAGACCTGTCAGTTAGGTAGCTTTTAAACCACTCCACCGCATCATTGTCAAAGCCATAAAAAGTTAACTTTGACAGCAGTATCTTCCACACTTGTAACCCTACCTACGACGATACAATCGCAAGACAGTCGACATCATTATACTCACAGCGAACTACTCATAAAATTAAAAACATCATGATACTGATCGGCAAACATCGGCAATCTTTGTACAAGATCGGGCCGCGATCAAATAATATCACATGTTTATGTTGAGATTCCATCTCTATAACATACTCTATGCGCTTGCGACGAATATTTTTCTTTACTAATATTACCGTTAGTGACAGTCGTTAACCGATGGTTAACTAATCGTGTTTTAGAGATTGCAATCTGTACGCAGTTTAGATACTTGTTTTCTGCCTTGGCGATGATTGGTTTCAATGACAGTACGTTATAAGACCTGGGAAATTAAGACTTCTGGTTCGCTGTCATAAGTATTTTCAGTCTGGTTTAGATAATAATCCTATTACGGGTTAATTTCTAAGTCCCCCAGAATATATACTACGCCATAGATCAGGGAGAGGCTTATAGAAACACATAGCATTTCCTATGCTCTTATATATCTTTAGCCCGTACAGGTTATTTTTTAATTGGATTATATTTCGGGTATACCGAACATGTTAATTTTACCATCCTGCAAATCTTCATCGAATCAGTATACCAAACTTCACTACCGATCAAACTAAGCTCTTGTATCTCTTGTATACCTCTACCGTCAGCGAAATTGTATCCAAGAAAGGAACTAAACTCAACTCCAGCCACTCAACAGCTCAATAAAGCCAACCGCCCCACCCATCAGCCTCGAACAAACACCAAAACACAAATCGCTTACAATAACAGTTATAAAGTCAACATCTCACAGAAGTCTCAATTACCCTTCCCTCTTTTCCCTCCTTCCCTCCCATTCCCTCTCTGGTTTCCCATAGTGGTCGTGTGTGGGGAGTCGTGCGCCATTACGGCGGGACCCACGAAACGCTCCGAGCTACCGGCGCTAAGAATTTCCCAGGTAAAGCCCTGGTTTAGGACGGGAAACAGTTTCAAGTTCATAGGTGTTGTATGGAGCGGGGACTCGAACTATTAGAAGGTTTACTTCGGTTTGGATTTGAAAAAGTAGAAATCATATTCTATGTGACGTCTCCAGTGAGTTGGTAACTGCTGGACTTTTATGTGCCATGTCTTTCTGCTTATTTGGTATGTATTATAGACCCAAACGTGTAACCAAAACACTTTTGCACCCTTTATTTATAAATGTTGCTTAGCTCAGAGACGTATGAACGTTAAGCAATGTTTACATTAAGTGCACGTAAATCATAACGTTACTTAGCATAGCATAAGCATAATCAGCCTATAATGTTCCCACTGCTGGGACACAGGCCGCCTCTCTGTGAGTGGAAGTGTTGGTAGATGTCAAATATCTTCGTTTTTTTTCTGTACTAGAACATGAAGGTTTCGACAGAATGGAATTAAATACACAACGCAAAGTGCCTGTCTGGGTTCGAACTAAATACCACCTGCATGTTGATTCTGTAAAAAATCTCACCGTGAAGTCTTTCGTGGAGTGAGCTGTCAGCGTCGTCCCGTCTTGGTCAATCCATAGCATCAGTGGCACTGACAGCTTCCTCCACGCTCACTTCACCTAAGAGGTGTTTACACGGTGAGATGGTTACAGAATAGCATTACTGGTCCACCACTGCTCCCAAGTATTAATATTTACATTATTAGTTTCTATTTATTTACATTATAATGTATATCCCTTACAAACGAATCTAATAAACTTACTGAAACAACCTTTTAATTATAAAGAGGTTTTTTCTACACCTCGACCATAAAGTTCAAATGTAAAGCTAATCTAAATCTAATGTCAAAGGTACTACAGAATTAATTCTAGTCAAGCAGTTAACTTGGAACGCTAGTTGTCTGAGGGTACAAACAGACAGATGATATTTCAAGATAAAACCTATAAAGATATAAAGAGCTTAGATTGTGTGAAGAGCTGTTTGGGGAGGGTAGGATTTACGAGCGTGTTTCTGAGGCGGGCGCGTAACGGTTGTGTTTTGTTTGGTGATTGATTTGTAGTTTATTAAAGAGTGATGAATTTACTTGACTAACACAGAAGGTAGAAGACTTATCTTTATGTATTGTACATGTAGTGATATTCTGAAACCATCTCACCGTGGAAACTTTGGTGAAGTGAGCGTGTAGTGAGCTGTCAGTGCCACTGATGCTAGGGATTGACCAAGGTGGGATGACACTGACAGCTCACTCCACGCAAGAGTTCACGGTGAGATTTTATCAGAATTGACATTTTGGCCTTCCGATACAGGGTATCCTTAATATGAGACTTAGGGTGTATTTTTTTGATACAATAATCTTATTTATGAAGACCTACATGAATTTGTAAATTAACATTAAAAAGCCATGAAATAACAGATGTTGACAGACTTTAAAGGGATCGTAGCAATAAGAGTCATTTTCATAGTGCAACTGATGTCCGGTTGCCTGTACAGTGCTCCTTGGCGGACATTTTTTTATTATTATCGTTTACTGCGTTATTGTTATTAGCGATGAATGTGTATGTTATTTCCTTGGAGTAAACTGTAGTATATAAAATAAAATGTGTCTTTTAACATTATTTAGTTAAAGTCTGGAAAAACGGGTCTCTTGCTGTTCATTTCAGTTGACTAACATTTACTGTCTCAAAATAATAACTAAAGAGAAGTTTGCTAACTTCTAGAGTAGTTATTTTAGTGCAGAAGAATGGTCACGGCCCAAACAAAATTTACACAGGTAGGTCATACATTGATCCAGCACGAGGGATGTTCTTCTATTATAGAAAATTACTGTACATGTGAATAGTTATTTATTACCTGGTGTGGACTAGATATCAAAACGACTTCAATCCTCCCGCCCTGAGTGTGGATTCCGTATTAAAAGCCGTTGAGATTTAGTTTTGAATGTCAATAAAAAAAAAAACAAATTACAATAGGTTTATTAATCATCAGACCGCACGTATAAGTGCAATAAGTAAGACCATCAGGTCAGGTCTACTAGTACAACAGGGTGAGCAGAGGTGTACCGATAGTACACACACATTTCGCCAGTTATGTTTAAGTCCCATGTAATAGGGGGCCAGCCTATTGCCATCAACCGGGCACAGATGCAGACTCGGGCTGCAACTGAGAAATTCTAGATAGAAAAACCCAATAACACTTTGCCCGACCTGGGAATCGAACCCAGGACCTCATTTTCAGCAGTAGCTCTTGCGACCGCTAGACCAACGAGGCAGAAAATATTAGTTGATTTTAATGTTTAATATGTTAAGCACTGATGTAATATAAACCAATAACAAAAAAAAAAACTGGGATATGTCTCTTTCGTGCCGGGCCTGGGTGACAAATCACCATTATTCTTTATCCTAAATAAGTTGGTTTCTGCAGCTTCCAATCTAAACCGATGCAGTTAATTTTTAATTTATAACATAAAATTTTAATTTAAAACCTAATCTAGAACACAAGCCATTACTAAAAAGTGAAGTGTAAAGTATGAACATAAGGTTATAAATAAGGCTATGCTCTGGGCGGGCGGCGTGGGCGGCGGACCGTGAGAAACCATTCGTTAAGGCTCCGCGCGTAAACCTATGTATTAATATTACATGGAAATAGTGATTGATTCTGTATGAATATGGATTTTCTGGCTATTTGTTTCAAGTAATTGGATACTTTAGCTTTTTAATAAGTCAAGTAGACTCGTTGTAAATTATAACTTTGAATTCATACTACACAGTTTTATAAATCAACGGTTGTTTATGATTACCATTTTTTATTTGGTTCTGTTTGTTTTTAAAAGTAATTCCTTTCTGCATACCTTATTCGCCATAATCTCTACAATAATAAATTAGAAAAACAAACGTTAAAAAATTATGCAAAGCGTACTCCGGCCATAGCGCATGAAGCGTAGCACAAAAATAACCGCTTAATCTTCTACAATGATGAACTATCACCGCCCATCTCAAACTCTAACCTCGACCCAATAAAGATTATGAAAACAGCCGCCTCTGCAACGGCGCAGACTTATGGCTTTCAATTTGTAGATAATCTTTGTAGATAGTGATCGATACAAGTGTAAACAATAGACAGTCTGGTACACACACACACACACACACACACACGCACAATCACAGGCACACATACACGCTGTACTGGGGGCGACGCACAGTGGGTCGAAACTATGATTTTAGTGACTTAGGGCTCAACTTTGCTTTTTCACTTTTTTTTTTATGCGGATGGGTAGAGCTCATTAACCTCAATAATAATTGTTCTGATGTATTATTTCCTAAACTTTATACTTTGGGTAGAAAAATGTGTTTTGTTATTTTTTTGTATGGAGCGGCTCAAATAAACTTAAATTCCTGCTAAGTAGCGTGTGATCCCGCGTTGAAACTTTATTTTTCATATACCTTGTCTGGTCTATTATCATTTGATGCTATAAACAAATGCATAAAGTTGCAACTCTGCCAAATAAATGGATCGAAAAAAATGAAAAAATACATAGAATAAAAAGCTTCATTTTTTACTTTCGTAAGTTATTTTAAGTTAAATTTGATATGGAATAGTAAGTAAAAGCACGTAATAATACACATAATTACTTAGCAACTAACAACAATACATTTAAAAGGTCCCTAATTAGCTTAAATTTACTAATACTACATATATTAGTAAATTTAAGCTAATTAGGGACCTTTATTTAAAAATGTGGATATGAAATCAATTAATTTCTATTTGTGTGTTTAATTACTGTAATTAGCTTAACCTTTTACCTTATAAAATAACAATGTTTTTCACTTTTAGTCATTACTGTAATATTAATTAGGATAATTAGTTAATGAGGGTAGTAGAAAAATTAGTAAACATTGTTTGTCACTGGATTCTGGAAGTATAAAATGACCATAATTTATTATATACTAACTAGTGTTCGTTTATTCGTACTACTACTAACATCTCGTGATTCTGATCGTCCCTTTTTCGTTATAATGGATAATTTAGTTAACAATTTAGATTTATTTATGATTTTAAGAGAGCAGGTCAAGTCACTGTCGGATAGTCAAAAATTCTTTCAATTCCTACAACATAAAATAAACGTGACCGAAGAGAACAGTGTTGAGCTCGAAAAATTCTGTACGCGCTTTTGTTCAAATATAAGTGCAAGATGGGAACGAAGTAGTCGCACGTTAGCACAGTTTGTAAGAAAAAATGGTGATTGGTTGGAACGTGCAATAAACTGGCCCGAAGGAATGATACCTGAAGCTGTGAACACTGAACAGGAAAGGCTCGAGATTTGTAATACTGAAGATGTCGAAAATCTACCACCATCTACTACAGAAGCTTCGACATCTACATTTACACCTCGAAAACCTTTCGAGGAATTGGGCTCCAGGCAAAAACTACGACGCGTTGATCAAATTAACCAATCGCTTTCGTTATCCCCGGATGAACTTAAAGCTACTACAATTGCTAGTTTAAGAAACACCGGAAATGAGGATAACCGAAGAAATAGAAACACTTCAGCCAATCAAGTTCAATCAAGTTGAAGTTAAGCATCAATTGCACTTGACGATGATAGACGGCAAAATATCGTCATATTTGTCAGACACATCTTCAGCTGTCTGTGATATCTGCAAAGCAAAACCGTCAGAGATGAACAATTTAGAGTCACTTGCTCAAAAAGAGAACAACGAAGAAGTGTTCCAGTATGGAATGTCATCTTTACATGCCTGGATAAGAAGCATGGAGTGCTTACTTCATATCGGTAAATATAATTTTATTAGTTCATAATTTTTTTCACGTTATATAGTTACTTGTGAGATTTTTATTTAAGTGATATTTCTTTTTGTTTGCAGCTTATCGTTTGGACTTCAAAAAATGGAGTTGCAGGGGCGATGACAAAGAAAAAATGTCACTCAGAAAAAGCGCTATACAGCAAGCGTTTAAGAAAGAATGCGGTTTACTTATTGACGTAGTCAAGCAAGGAGTAGGCACAACCAATGATGGCAATACTGCCAGAAGATTTTTTAGGGATGCAGAAACAACAGCTCGCATAACAGGAATAGATAAAGATTTAATAGAAAGGTTTCATGTGATTCTTCAGACGGTTGCATCTGGAGAGAGCGTGGATCTTTCTAAGTTTTCCGAATTTTGTAGAGATACTGCACAATTGTACGTTCACTTATATCCCTGGTATTATATGCCTTCCAGTATACATAAATTGTTAGTACATGGGAGTGATATAATTAAGCACTTTGGTGCCATACCTATAGGTAAACTGTCGGAAGAGGCAGCGGAAGCTCGTAATAAAGATTTCCGGAAATATAGAGAGAGTCATTCTAGAAAGGTAAGTAGAACGGCGACAAATGAGGATATTATACACAATCTTCTTTTGTCTTCTGATCCAAAGATCACAAGTCTAAGACCTCGAATGGTGAAACAAAATATAATGGTTCTCTCTCCAAAAGTCAAAGAGCTTCTGCTGATTTTTCCCACAGAATCCGATATAGATTTTATTGATGTAGATAATTTACAAGATAGTCATAGCGATAGTGAATAAGATTTTTTGGTAGTTTGTAAGTTTCTTGTTTTTTTTATTAGTTTATAAATGTCAAACTCATAATTGAAAGGAAATAGTAATGTTTGATGTTGTTTATAGTTAGTTTTTAGTTTGCTTGTGTTAGTTGTAGTAATGTTAGTTTACCTTTACTAATTTGTATTATTATGTACCTATCTTTACTCACTATTCAGTATTAAATCTAACTTAAAATAACATTTCATAAACATGTTAAAGTCATTAAAACAAAGAAATTGAAATTCATAGATCCCTAATTAGCTTAAATTTACTACTACTACATATATTAGTAAATTTAAGCTAATTAGGGACCTTTTAAATGTATTATGATTAGTGTGATTAGCTTTAAATTTACTAATACTACATATATTAGTAAATTTAAGCTAATTAGGGACCTTTTAAATGTATTATGATTAGTGTGATTAGCTTTAAATTTACTAATACTACATATATTAGTAAATTTAAGCTAATTAGGGACCTTTTAAATGTATTGTTGTTAGTTGTTAAGTAACTATGTGTATTATTACGTGCTTTTACTTACTATTCCATATCAAATTTAACTTAAAAGAACTTACGAAAGTAAAAAATGTAGCTTTTTATTCTATATATTTTTTCATTTTTTTCGATCCATTTATTTGGCAGAGTTGCAACTTTATGCACACGTTAATAGCATCAAATGATAATAGACTAGACAAGGTATATGAAAAATAAAGTTTCAACGCGGGATCACACGCTACTTAGCAGGAATTTAAGGTTATTTGATCCGCTCCATACAAAAAAATAACAAAACACATTTTTCTACCCAAAGTATAAAGTTTAGGAAAAAATACATCAGAACAATTATTGTTGAGGTTAATGAGCTCTATCCATCCACATGAGGAAAAAAGTAAAAAAGCAAAGTTGAGCCCTAAGTCACTAAAATCATAGTTTCGACCCACTGTGCGACGTGTTGAGTTGGTCCTTCGAGACGAGAAACGTGGATAGAAATATCAAATAAAATTCGTATGTGTCTGTGTACAATAAGTGTTACGATTTCATAAGTGAAATGTATTACAAATGACAATGTAGAGTGTTCGTGTTGTTAGAATTTGTTTTTGATTGTTCTATACTACTGACAGCTAGAAATAAAAAAATACGTTCAATGTAATCTTGATTTCATAAAGCAGAATGAAATTACTTGTCATCCTGACAAAAGCAAAGATTCCTAGTACAAAATAGAACTCAGAAATGCAATAATAAATACAACTATATACCAGAGACCATAATTTATGCAAAATAAAGGACCATTACCATTAGGACCAAAATAAGTCCTGGTAGACGCTCGCCATCCATTCAAGAACCGTAAGTTACTTATAATTCATTTGTGAAATAATATCTATATTTCAGGATCAGAGGTCAATTTACAAAAATGACAATGCGAGAACCCCGCATGACAGAGATGGAGATAGGAACCTTTATGAAAAAGACAAGGATAGCTGTAGAGTCGTGCCCAACGCTCCAGGCGCCGCACTATGCAGCAATGATGATATTACTGCATAGATGCACTTGTTTTTACCTTGAAAGTTGTACAACCTGCCGTATTGAACTTTATTTTGATAGAGACAAGGTTGAGGGTCTTTTGAAGTTTTTGGAAGAGCGGCAAAGTAAAGTTGGGAAATTGTAAGAAGTGTTCAAACGCATGGCTTTATTATGTGTTGAACAAAATGAGGTTATTAAGGCTCATTGTAATGGGTTGAAAGTTGAGGCTCTAAGGGATTGATGGAAACGGCCGAGAAATGGACCGAATACTGCGAACGACTTTTGCGAGATATTTCATGTTCTTGGTATTGAAGATGTTACAGTTACAGCTGAGAAGGAAATCCTCTGACGACGAACGTGTCAGAAATCTACCGGTTCATGGCGTAGAAAACGGTTGGCTGAACTTGAAAAGGGTTTGGGAAAACTTATCTTTCTATTCGTATATAATATCTTAGTACAGAAACAGACTCTAGGCTATACTTATTTCCAGCTTGGAGTAAGCACAGCTAGTTATTACATAACACAAAAGCTAATCTACATTTAATTGGTTAATAAAATCTCAACCCAAAAAAAAACTCCAACTGATAATTCCCATGAACTAGAACATTAAATCAAAACAATTCATGCTTTGAAAATAATTAGAAACGAAACAACATCTATCGATATAAATTAATAATAGTTTAACTCAAAGCAAATATTAAAACATCACTATGAGTGGTCGGTGCCATCGTACGGTTAACCTACAATTAAAACTCGGGTTAAAATCGCCGGTGATCGACATCAAACAGAGACATTAAGAGCTTACATTTAATGTTAATGTTGATAGAGATGTGCTCGGATAGAATTTGATTAGAGATAGTTTTTAATTTTCTATAATTTTGTAGAGATTAGATTTGGTGAAGGTTATGATTTTTTATGTTTTTCGGTTATCTCGGCGCCTCTGTGCCCAGGATAATCTTTAGTACATAATTAACAGTTTCCTTGATACTGCTTGGTTGGTAAATAAACGTATGAGTATAAGTTTAATTTAAAGATTCATAATATTGATTAGTAAGATTTTCCTTCACCAAAATATTACTGGAAATGCATTCAGGAAACAGTATTAACATTATTTATCTTTCACGTCAGATGGAATTACAAGGAATCTTATTCAAAGTCGATGTTTATTAACAATGTGTCAGAAGGACTATCAATTAACTGATAAATACTTAGTTGATTCTGTACAGTTTAACATAGTTTAATGATACACAAGGGCGGGGACAGTTGACATAGCAATGCATATTAAATTATTGTTTTTTCATGATGGTAGGTACGATTCAAATAACAATGTTAATGTCTACACTTTGACAGAACAAATGATCGGTTCATTGTCACATTGAAGTGTGACCCGAATGACAAATATTATTTAACGAACATTTACATGACATCTGTCACTTCTAAAATCAAAGTACGAACGTCTGTGTCCGTCTGTGTTTAATACATAAGTATTAATACAACCCTACTTTTGTTTGTTAATAATGTTCCACAAATATTAAATTACGAACAGCCTCGGGTCAAAAGTGATTGTATACAATTACATCTTGATTACAGTTTAACCTTTTGTTAATTACGGGAGCGGTGTAACCGGACGATTTGTGTTTTAACTATTTTTAATAAGCGTGCGAATGTATTTCTGTGTAATTATTGTCTCGAGGGCGCAGAGATAGAATCATAAATCGAACAAGAAATCTGATGACGCAACAGGAATCGATTATTGATGTTCAAAACGTGTCGACATCGCTTCACACCTCGTTGTACAGCAATAAAACAATATCGATTCCTGACCGTTAAGCACCAGACAATCGATAAAAAACAACTTGCTACAAATTCCCCGATGCGTCGTACGATATTTCATTTTGAAAAAAGAACACTGGCCGAGCACGGCGCGAACGTAAAACAATTGAAGCATAATTCTATCGGCGTCTATGGCGACCCGAGTGACCCCGAGCCCAGCCGAGCTCGCCCGAGAATAGCCGAGGGAATCCCGCCCACCCCTATTAGGAATTGCTCAGCTAATAACTGTTTTTAAAGGGATTTTAAAATGAAATTAGTTGTGTTGCTATTAATAAACGCTTAGTTTGCGAGTGCACTCATCTGGGTAGGTATTTCATTTGCAAAATGTGGCGAATAAGTAATATGACGAGCATAGAGTTTGATGTGTCTTTTATGAAGCAATTGTGCTCATTAATCCGTGAATATCTGTTTAATATTGTTGAACTTAAGTAATATACCCACAGCATAATTAAGAACCTTATTCACTTAACCTTCGCAATTAATTCTTGCTGCAGGTGATAAATTGATCAAACCTTTTTGTTCATATCTTACCGTATTGCTCATCATGAACGAAGATGGAGAACATACCTGAAAAACAAACAAAAAACATTGTTAAAAATGTCACAAATTCTTGAAACTAAATAATACATTTTTCAAAACAGCTAATTATTACTTTAAATATTTTAATATTTAAACTCCAATAGCTCATAATCATTCAAACTAGAAGAGAGTCCTGGAATTAACAAAATCCTGCTTATCCTATTCAACCCTACCGTGCTGGTCAAATTAAACAATGCAACTATTTTGTCCCAATATCGACTTAAGTCTCATGACACGGGTGGATTGATTTACAACTAGCCACCCATTTTTGTGGTTTATTTAATAGGTAGCAATGACGGGATTAAAACGGAATGTTTTTCAAAGGTTTTTTTTTGTTTTCTTTAGATACGGGATACTCCATTCATAGTTTTTGTAAGAATAATTTGATACTTGATCTGTTTTACGGGAAATAGTGTTTATTAAATCGGTTTAGGATATTGTCCGTGAGGATTTGTATCAAAATGTTACTTTTATTTCTTCTTATTAAGTAGGTTTTGGATTCTTCCTTTAATAGATACAACAAACAGAAATTAATTAGAAGAATTAAATAATTTGACTAAAATTAAATGTAAACAAACCCAAAACGAATTAAACCCCTTAAACACCTACCGAATACCTAGCATAATAATAGTAAGATCTCCGGACACCCACACTACGCTATTACCAAGGCTCTAACAGCTTAAGTGCTGTGTTAATATACAGTCACAATGCGCTCGCGCATTCAAATACGGTTAGCACAAAAATCATGGTACAAAAGATGTTTCCAAGTTATGACTGCGTTAATAGACCAGACGTGTGGTGGCATGTCCTGTTTGTAATGGGTGGTAAGCACCAAAGTAGGAAAGTATTCGGATTGTGCTTGATTTGAAACCGTTGGTCGAAGTCATCGATAAGCCAGGGAAAATTTTATTTGTACATATGTACACATTATATTATTGTTTATTTGTACATGTTATACATTACATATCACACCTACCTTGATTCAAGGTAGGTGTGATATTTAATGTATAGGTTATTAATTGTCGGTATTGTTGAGTTTAAATGTGCGTCAATTCTGCAAATACCTAAGCGATGAATAACTCATTTTTATTTAGGGCAAACATTTGAAAAGAAAAATACCTTTTTACGAAAAAAAAACAGGCAACCATTATTTTTCGTTAACTACAAAAACAAACACGATTTATTATAAATCAATACACTTACTGTTTATTACAGTTTACGTGTCGTACTATTGCCGATAATGATCGCACAAACACAGTGTAGCGAAAGTTGCCGAGTTTCCAAATTAGCACGTCCAGATGACCAACGGATTGATAGAGGACGAATTAGCGGCTTTTGTTCGGCTGCCTCCACGCACGCACGCACCGGTTTATCAATGGGTCCATGTTTTGAGAAATTTATGGACTTTCTAGAGTAGAAAGGTTAATTTAAATTTAAATTCATTTTTTTTTTATGAGGCTGACAGGAGTTTTAATACTTGTGTAGTGGTTAGGTTATTCGCCAAGAAATTTCGTTATTAATGTTATCAGTACAAAATATTTGTGTTGAGTGCAATAAATATGAAAATAAGACGCTAAATGCACAACATAAAATTGTGAACAATTACTACGAATGACGCTATACTGTGACTTTGACAGATCATCAAACAAGTTTCAAAATGTTTAAACGTTCAAGTGCACATTGAGAAGTTTTAGCAAAGACGATGTTCATTGATAGTTATTATTAATATTTACGTACTTATAATAACTCAATACAATTTATTGCATCGATTTGACCCGTCCGTCTGTATGAATTATAACAATATAAATTAATTATAATGGCATTTAAAAGTTTTAGTTTCAATAAAAACTGTTCTCAAGGTAAATAAATAAGAAGGTTTAAATGTAGCAGTGGATAATCACAGCTTGTAATTAAAAGCACACTGAGCCACTAATAATTATGCAAATACAACAAATTGGTATAATTACTAGTTTTGTATACGTGTTTTTTTAAACAACGATTACGGTTTTGTTTACAAATTTGTTACAGAATTGTAAGCATTTATTAGTTTTTCATGATGAACGATTGTGGATTTGTTTTTATTAAAACAGTTGCTAAATGTCAAACGATTACAATTTTTAATTTCTATGGAAAACGGTTATAGATTAAGTTTCTCTGTATAAAATGTCACATTATATTTGATTTATAGTGTGGCCCAGTTTGTAACTATTTTAAAATATGTTATAATCTGTCAGGGACCATAATGCTCTCAATATTTTAATTTCTGAGCCAGAAATATAATGAATATAATATCTGTAATGAATACAAATAACTTAATATTCATAAAATAAGTTTTAAATATTAATAAAAATACAGGGAAGGCGCGAACGAGATAAACACAAAACTTTAACTCTATTCAAAACCAACGTGGCATAATACATTTTTCCTATCGTTGCCCCATTCTTTTCATATCGTTTCAGTTTCCACCTCCTCTAGCTTTTAAAAACAGAACCTCGGGCTTTCTTATTGAGATCTTTATTATTGTGAAGTCGTGTTCTGTCTCACAGTTGCGAGCATCAGGGGCTTCCTACAGAGCATTTAGCGGGTGATATTACAAGTTGTTCCGACCCTTTGTTAGCACTTTTTCAAACTCACATGAAAGTCAATTGTATGTTATTTCGTGTTCTTCCGTGTTGCCTGAGAATTCGGGCTAACATTCGCGTTTATTAGCTCAATGGTTTTTTAGAATGCTTTTTAGATAGTCTTGTTCAAAGTGCTGGTATTTTTTTTAGGCGGGTGAAATTATGTTATGCCAAGGTGATGGTCCCTGTTATCTGCATACATTTTGTAATGGTTGTGTAATAATATGGTTTTATAATCGATTATTCTTATTCCTTGCCACACATTTTATCGTATCCAGATCATCTAAACTTACTCAACTAAAAACTCTTATAAATCTATCCACAGGTTAAATCTATTAGACAATCTACCCCAGCCACGCCCCCCATTTAAAAAAACAAACACCACGTTATTGTTTTAATCCAATCAGCAGAATCTCTCTCAAGTGTGATGATAACATAAAACATTTCACACACGAAAGGTTGTAGTAGATTAATGTGTTTGATAAATGGGTAAGCAGTAATCGAGGTTATGTAAACATAGTTCTGTTATATAATTAAGTTTAAGTATAAAGGTTAGTGTATGACCTAATGAGATTAGTTTAATATCATAATCTTTGTTTGTTGTTAAGGCTTTCAGTATATGAATCTTGAATAGTCATCTTTTCTTATTGAGTTGGTACTACGAATAGATTTTGAATACACAATTTCATTTTACTTTTTACAAACAGTAATGTAGCTTAACGTCAAAGAATACAAGCAGATCTGGAGACTTATAAGAAAAAGAACAATGTTTGACACTTAAAAACTGAGGAAAAGAATGAGTTTTAAACTGGACTTATAAAGCAAATAATTCTTAGGTAACTAATGTTGGACGAAAGGATCAGTCTTTTTAATCTTTTGGAACTAGAGTCTACATTGTAGACTCATAAATAAAGCATATTTAATGCGAAAGTAAGGCACTTTTCACATGTGAGTCCTTGGCGTAAGTCGTGGGAATCTCATAAAGCGATTGACGCGGTTCGTTATGTAGAACGATCTGTAATTGCAACGTACGGACAGCAGAATAACGGTAGCTTTACATAGTTTTTATTGCTACAATACGTTATGACTACTGATGTTTTTATTATCATGTCCCTTTGTTGAGAAATAGCTAAGATGAGGAATCGTTATTTTGTAAACATTTATAATATGACTATTTGATTTGTTAGTTGTTTTTTTTATGTGGCGGCAGTGATGTAAATACAAGTTGATTAGTACTGACATTGTGAGAAAAGTTATTGGAATATTAAAAGTAAGTACGGTACGAGCAAACTTAGTTTTATACTACGAAATTTAAAACCTATTGTTTGTTAGGAATATTAATAAATCATGACACGTAACTTAAGTCGAACAAATAGAAAAGTTCAAATTTAAACTTATTGCGTCGATAAAGAAAATAATAGCATAATAAGTAACGAAGTTTATTCTTAGGACAGCAAGCTAAGACTTCTGGCCACGCCTATATTATTTGAACTTTTAACCCTTGCGAAGTTTATGGCTATCGTAAGGCACTGTTACTAATACCGAACTTAATATTACTGCTATAAAACAACACCATAATAAAAAAACTTTCAATACTGTTACTTCTACGCTCCGTTTTCCACAAGCATAACGGTTTTCAATCAGCTAAGGCTATAAAAACAGAAGAGTTAAATATTACGAGGCTAAATAAAATAGAGCTATCATCGGAACGTTTTATAGTTCAATTATTCATACAATAAAGCGTAAAATCCATGACATTTATAAATATACGATCGATTTTGTAACCGATTACGAATTCAAACATTGATAAATCGATTCAGCTCAAAATCACGCGGCAATCAAGAAAACATACAGTGATCACGAAATGGACAATTATTGGTCACAAATTAAATTTCATGGCGTGATATTTTAGTCGCTGTTATGTTGTCGGTACACGCGATCGTTTTGATACGATATCATCACGCTATTTGTTACGAAGGGTTAAATTGCTATTGATATAAATGTTTTTGCTATCGCTATTCAGTGTCTTTATTAGTATTTTTTGTATCGGCCATCTTTTAGCTTTTATATTAAGTTTGTATGACGAAAACCTGTCAATATATACAAAAAAAAAAAAAAACATTTTACCAATTGGATTTAGATCTTTCCAAAAGAAATCTGTCGGAGTTCACTAAAATTAATAACGATAAATGTTAAAAACACAAGAACTTTTGAAACTTCAGTGATCATCAAATCTTTTAAAGAGCCAGTCAGGCTGAATGTGGGTGTACTAAGGTACACGTCTTTCTTACCCTCCACGGAAAACAGTCGTGGTGAGTGTGTAATAGACCCACACAATTATACCCCCAATATCTTATCTTCATCACTAAAGCCAGTTCCTCTGAATGTAAACAAACAGACTTAGTATAGTTGTTACTACAAACACGTTGGAGACTTGGAGTGTACCAATTATGCGCGCATGCGTAGTTAGTGGGCACTTAACATGTTGCCCTGTTGCGGCTGTTGCCCGGGGATTAACTTTGGTTAGGAGGAGAGTATCTTACTATTGATATCAAAGTTTGCACCATAGACTTTATGTGTTTAGAGGTTTATGATTGGGTAAACGTGGCCAGTGGTCGCACAAGATAACGAAGTTTGGAAGAAGAGAGGGGAGGATTTATGCCCAGCAGCAATGTATGTATGTAACAAGTATTGGTTATTATGTTGTAACAAGGCCCGCTGAAATATACAGAACATTGACAAATCGTTGTGCTTAATTATACTTACATCATATTTTTTGGTCCCATAAGTTAACTAAGATTATCACTATTTATGACTTCATTGAATTTGTTTTTATTGTCAGGAATATTTCATTTATTCGACTTTACAATAAGATACACAAAACAGGTATTTAAATTCACACTTGTGACTTATCCTTCATAAAAACTGGATTTGCTCTGACATTCATACCCTATTTAACAGCCTTTTTTCTAAATGTTTGCTTCTCAAAGTCTCCTAAATCCTAACCTCTAATCATAACGACCAATCACGCGTCGCGCATAGCTCATTAGACCTCATTACCACTTGTGAACACCAATGAATCAATACAACCATTTACCAACTTAAAAACACACAGATAAAGTGAAATTCAAGCGATTATCGCCGTTAACAGTAGGGGATTAAAGGACCGTGTTAATAGACAAAACGAGAATTGTAAGTTTGTGTTTTCTACCCCGTTGAAATTTCGAAATATTTTCTTACTTAATTCCTTCAGCCTGATGCATTGCTAATGTTACCATGCGTTTTGTTAGCACTTTATTTTAATGCATATAGAGGCGATAATGCAATGTGTTTTATTTGTAGAACTAGAATAATATTGTTAGTGTAAAACAGTGATGTTTACATTACCAATAGTTAAATCCGTGATTAAGTTTGTCCGTTCGGTAACGAAGGTGTGATATGGGTTGTTTCGAGGTTAAAAGATCGTTTCGAAACAAGCCATGTTTAATTTATGAATTAGTGTTTGATTCTTTGGTTTGTAATGAACATGTTTTAGGTGAAGGTATTCATCGCAACTTCTCCGTACCGAAAAGTAATTCTAATGAGAATTTGGTCCATAGGTGACATTTGAGTCCCTAAGTGAAAAAAAATAATTTCAATTATAATGCATAATGGTGAAAAAAAAGGACAAGCTATCCTCGTACTTCACAGGATTATAAAGTGACAAAAAATTGTGGTGAGAGCTGGGAGTAAGCAGAATCATTATCGCTACTGTATACATATAGTATGACGCTACAATTCAGAAAAGCATAAGGTTAAAGGAAGATACTTATGCGGAATTTGCGACAGGTGAACACATTACCAGTCTCAATTGAGATACAACGTGGGATCCACTTGGTTTCGCAAGTCAAGAGCCAGGGTTCAAAGTGGATCGGTTCGAACGTGGCGATAGTTTCGTTGCTCTAAACATAATAATTGTGATTCCTTGCACCACATGTCTTAGTTATTTATGTACTGTAAAGTTCAACTTTAATACTGACGTTCTTTTGGGCGTGTGTTTCCATTTGGCTACGGTATCTGAGGGTGAAATGACTCAGCTGGTTGAAGAACTTTTGTGAATTGCGACTTCGTCTGCGGTGCAGGATTAAAAGTAGCCTATGTCTGTAGCTAGCGCATGGTTTATCTGTGTGGCAAATTTCATCTAAATCCGTTAAGCCGTTTTAGCGTCAAAGCGTAACAAATACACTTACTTTTGCATATATAATATTCGTTCAGTTTAGACATGGCAGACGTTTTGATCCGTTTTCAGGGGCATCTTGGTTATGTTTTAGCGTAGGTTCCACCAGGGTACTCTGTGAGGTTCCACCGTAGCGTAGGTACTCTGTGAGCTAATTTAAGGGTGTCGGCCTATTTTAGGGGTCTGCCAAGTACTTCCGCCAAAGTGCGCATTGGCACACCCACTTTTTTACATATTTAATCAATGGTATACTGTTGCCAGCATTTTAATTCGGGGGATCATTGTCACAAAAATTCGTAAATGTTATATGGGCCTGCAGAATCGGCTCTGGCAGGCCTGATTTTTTTACGTGTTTATGTGTCGGTTAACGATATTAAGATTAATATGAGAAACCCCAATAGGCTTTCTCATATTAAACTTTAACCGATGAGGTAGGTATTTTTGCTTCCAGCTCTGCCACTATTAGGATTTAGAAAATTCTAAGGCTGCCAATCAGTTAACAAACTCTCACTGCACATCATCCTTCATATGATACAAACGGATTCTCTCATTCCACTGTTAGGATGTAAAAGCACACAATTAACATTTAATATACGAATTCAACTATTCAAAATTTTAAGACTGGTTTAAAATATATAAGACAATAGTTATTTGTAGTTTGAATGTTCATAAAGTCGTGTCGTATTGTGGAATGGAATCGTACATGCGACCTTACGCGAGTGATATTATTTAATTTCGCAACAGCAGAGTGCGAGGTGAAGACGTCGGTTATTACGCGAAATTACCTTTTAAAGTAATTAGATCACGCGAATCTGTTACGTGATCTACTGGGTTTGCGGTTTGTTTTTGTTTGTAGCTATGTTTAGCGTCGGTTTTCTTGTCCTGAGGCATTTAGCCGTCATTTTTCATTTTTTGGTCCTTTGGGTCTTGTTAGTGGAAAAGTTTCATAATTCGAAATAGTGGTGTTTCTTGTAAATTTAAGAAAAACAAATGACACACACACACAGTTGGAATGGCTTTCATTTTGACAGTTCAAAAACGTTGAGCAGACAAATTTTATGAACATATGAAGCAATGGATGAGCAATATCCTTCAAAATCTTATTAATAGTGTGTTACTCAATAGGGTGCTTTTTTTCTCAAGCTCTTTTTAAGGTAACATTATTGAAAACAAATAGTCCCCAAATTCAAAGGCAATCTGCACGCGTATAAGACCACCATAGAAACGAGTTTAGTCGACGGAAGAAAAAACAATATGACAATAGCAATTTGGTCTATTGTTCCTTCGACAAAACCAGATCACACCACGCGTGCTTAACCGTATCTTATATACACAAAAATGACCAAAATTACCAACTCTTTATGAAAGATATCTTATTACGCCTGTATCAGACCGTGTCATTGTATCACAGTAAGTCACAGTTGACTCTTGACAGTCACTGCACAAGTTCGCGAGTAAAAGTGAAAAAATAACATCGCTCCACTTCTCAGGGGGTAGTCGAGTCTTCTATGCAAGCGTTTGAGGCATAAGCGGTAGCAGTTTTACTCAGCATAAGTTTCATTTTTTGAAGTGTTACTTTTTAAGCAGCGATTACATAGTTGGAAGAGAACTGAGGGTGAAATATCAAGGACGCGTCACGCTTATACACATTTCGTTCCATGAAAGAGTTAGAGTTATACTTTATAACTCTAACTGACTTAAATACATCATCTCTCTTATTCTTTAAGTATAAAGAGGTTTCACTTCTATTAAGTGTACGGTGATGTACAGGCAATTTTAGTAATTTTAGCCGGGTTGAAGTGCAATTCAGTCGATTATTGAACTAAAGAAACTTTGTGAAAATGGCAATGATGATTTGATTTTACAAGTACTCTGTGCTCATTCTTTTCTTTAAGTTTCTAACAGATTCATCAAATACCTTCTGCCACCTTTATGTTGATCTATCAGAAACAGCTGTACCAATAATTACATTGTTCTACTTAATCAAATAACTCGTTCAATTCTTTAATTAAATAAGAAGCGATAACTCAAATACCTTCAACGGGTTTCCCTCAAATGACCTGTCGTTACATATCGTCCATGATGAGGCAAACATCGTTAGATCTCCATTTACCCGATACGTATAGCAACACAAACGATACATATAATTAAAAAGTGCCGACGAACAAACAAGCACATCACGTATGTTATGTGGGTGCTAATGATGTGGTTGATGACGTCATAATCAAAGTAATGATACCTAACGTTCCAGGTACTTAATTATTTGCGACAGCATGGTCTATCGTCAAACAACAATAAAATAAAATAGTATAAATACAGTTGGAGCAAGCAAAACAGAGGGAATATTAAAAAAACTCTTGCTACTTTTTCGTAGTATTAGGATAGATTGTTTGATTTAATATTGTGTTATCAATGAATTAAGCAGTCTACTTAGTTGCTGAACAGGATATTATTTCAGATTTGTAACAGTTGAAATTACAATCATGTCATTTGGTTTAAATAGGTTTTTAATTTTATGATTTTATTTTTCTTTTATTAGATTTTTTATATTTTGTGAACGTGAGAACGTTGTAGACCTTGTAAACTGTAGATTTGTAGAACATTGTCTATTTGTTAAGCATATGGTAGTTGTTGACAGGCCTACACTGTCCTCCCATACCTATTAACACTGTAGTTTAAAAACATTGTAAAATCAATTAATTTTAAACGAGCAACCGTGGAGTTTGTTGCCGGCTCTTCTCCATGGGAAACGACCAATTGGAACCGTGCTCCTAACTTCTAACGTTTCATAAGTGCCCATGTAGGTTTATGTGAAATAAAATATTTTGATTTTGGTTTTAGAAAAGCACCCCAAAGAGTTATATTCACCTGCTTATATGAGATAGTTTATGACTGATATTTAGTTGCTTCCAATACTCTTTTACCAATTTTCGTCTCTTATGGAATACCCATATTCTCGCTACAGCTCATCCCTCAAGCTCCAATAACCGCTCAGCCTTGATCTTGCTACCGTCGCGTAATTAACTGCGCCAGTTTACGCGGCGGCGGCGCGTGCGCAGTGACGTCATCCATTGTTTCGATTTAATTAGTTCAATGTTGTGAATGAGAGGCTGGAAAAAAGGGGTGTAATACGCGTAGATAGTACTCGTAGTAAGTTACAAGTTCATGTACAAGGAAAGAATATTGCTTCAAGTTGAGTTTGTGTGGAGTGTGGTTTCAGTGTTTTGTTTTTATTGTAACTGGTGTAGGGGAGTTTTATGGGGCGATGACTAGGTTACAAGTTGACGTGGTTTGGCGTCAGGGAGCGTAGGATTTCACCTTTATTGACAGTTGTCGTTTTAAGATGAAATTTGTGATTGATTGTATTTGTATTGAAAACAAATATGTATAATTTTGCAATGTGTGAACCAAAAGTGGCAAATAAAGTTACACAATTTATTTAAAACCGTTCAACGTTACCTTTAACCTTTCTTAAGTAATTACTTCAACAGTTACCCAATCCCGAAAACACAATAATCCAATAAAAGTCGTCAATTGCGTGCATGCACGACCTGAGGCTGACAGCACAATGTGTCGACCATTATTTGTGAATATCAATCATGTCCAGGATGACACTCGGTGGCAGTAAAATTGAAATTCTATCGAGTACGCATAGTAGTACCGAGTTATGGCTACTTATTACTGTGGAGCTGGTTTAGAGGACACGATGCGACGCCGACACGACGGCGTGCGGTTTATGTTATTAGTGTAAATCTTTTGTGAAGGTTTGGGAATTGACGAGTGGAGGCATTGCCACGCAAACTAGGTGTGTGCCCATTTTGCAGATTGTTTATTGAATATGTTGTGTTGGGTTATGCGATAAGTATGGTTTATGATTAAAATAGAGATTGTATATGACGCTGGAAAGTAAGAGAGAAAAATGAGAAAAAGAAAAGAAGACTGTTTGGGGTCTAAATACAAATGAGAAAAGAAGAGCGAGTCAGAAATTGAATTGATTATATGCTAACTAGGCAAAGAGCGACTATTGAGTTGTTTAATGTACTGTTAATGGTATCATAACACGTCAAGGTCTGATTTCACCCCAAGGAATTGAACGCGATCAGTACCTACATAAACTCCGGTTAAGAGCTTTTTTTTTAAAATGGAATATTGTACTCTTGAACGCGTTTTAGATGTTGATTGGACTAAAAAACATCAACACTATTACTTTAATATGTTGCTTGTAGAATTATCTGACAAAACGTCTAAATGATTGTATGTATGGTTTGTAATCGTTAAGAGAAATTTTTAGACGTCTCTTCGTGTTTTTTTTAACGTATCAAATTATTACTAGCATATTATATACTGAAGTATGTTTATCATATTATTGATTTTGTTAACTGCAGTGGATCATATACTTTAAGGCATTATAAAACTTGCGTTTATGTCCTGTAGTCGACTTGAGGGCTAGAAATACGGTTTTCAAAATCGACTACAACCAACGATGCCATGAAATCGCACACATTAAACAGATCATTTTAGATAGCAGACTTTACGACGCCCATAGTATTCACACTCAAGTTGAGTGCGGAGGAAAGGTTGAGCTTTATGCTCAATAGAAACAAAACAGTTACGTTATGTCGGGTGTTACGTGTATGCCCTGGTTGACGGCTGCTGTGACAGGCAGGAAAGGAATTTGTATGGAGTCGAAGAAAGATTTTGAGGAAATTGAACGGTTGACGATATCTGAGTTTGAAGTGTTGCAGAAATGGTTGTAAATTGAAAAGTTTAGTTCTTTCTTTTATATTTTGGGGTTTCGTGGAAATCAGAAATGATGCTATCGCAATTTTTTACGGTGTCTTTTTTTGTCGGCTTTATACTACCTTAGATTAATTACTTTTTAGTAAGTATTCTTGTTCTTCCCGTTACATAAGTCAAATTACATTCATTTTGTCAAATTACAGTTTAGCCAAATTCAACACCCATAACTGTCTAGTCTACGATATAATTTTATAATATCTACATTTCCTCATTCCTAGAGTAGATCTCTAAGAATGAGGAAGAGGTCCAAAATTAATTACAAAGAATTCATATTAGCCAATTATAAAACTTCAGTTCGTGATATACCGAAATAAAACAATAATTATAAGTCAGTAATTAATAACCATCAAAAATCGAGACCATCTTTCACCACTCCAATTCTCAAAACACTTTCGACAAATAGAAGGAATAGAAATAATGAGGCTGTCATCGATAACATTGACAAATTAAATATCAACATTTATTACAATTTTCACCATACAGTCTCAGCAAAGAAAACTGAACTTTACCGTGATCACAATAGGAGTTATGTGGATGGTAAAGTTTATTTGGTGAAACACATGAGGAGTGAAGAGAGGTAATGTCAGAATTTTTGCCACAGTGTAATTAGAGAGAGCTCTGAGCAAGAGGTCATGCGAACGGAATGGTAGAAATCGTTATTTAGGACCGTCTGGTAGGCTGTGGTGCAATATGGATGCGATGGCGGATTCAAGTAGGTATTTTGGACGTCACAGGACAAACGTGAGATTATATTTTTTTAAGTAAGATGCGAAAAACTAACAAAAATGTTTGAAAAGATTACGTGATGTTCATTTTAGTTATTACATGTGCAGTAGATAATAAAAAAAAACATCAAGCTAAACTTTAAGATTGAAGAGAGCTGGCAGCATTTTCTCATCCTATAGACTCGAGATCCTTAGATCACTTCCGCTGATCGCCCCGCCATCGCCATACTCTTTCAACTCACGCCACATACCGCTAAGTTCCATTCACAGTTAATTAAAATTAATAATCGTTAACTGACCAGCGTATTGTAAATTAATGATTTATAAATTTCAATTGCGGGCTACTTGGGGGCGAGTGATGCTAATGATGTGCCTGTAAAGATCAGCGGGCATAGAATAAGGAGCGGGGAGGAGCAATTAATTAAATTGTTCTACAGATGTGGTTTTGATCCCAAGTTAATGATATTGAGAGCTAAAAAATATGCCTTTTACTATGTAGATTCATTCCCTAAAAAATCTTTTCCAAAAGGTTTTCATTAAGTCAGACGTTTAAGTCAAGTTCGCTAAAATTCTTTGTTTGTATATCTAAAATAATATTATAAATAGGAAAGATTTGATTGTTCCTTTGTATTGAATAGATTCCGAAACTACTGGACCGATTTGAAAAATTGTTTTACCAATAGAAGTCGAAATTATGTCTGATAAACATTTAGGCAACTTATTTATATTTTTTTCGAAATTCTCGCGGGCGAAGTGCCAGTTTTAAATAAATATGCATCAGAATCACATGAAATAGTCATGAAAATATTCTTTAATTTACGTGGCAAAAATTTTAAAATCCACATATCTTATAATCCATGCTCTTGAAGTGAACACTAGTAATTTTCCAAATTGCCTACAAACCAATAAAAAGGCAAATTCAAAATCTTGTAATTCTATTGTTACAAGTCAACAAAACGCAAAATACAGCAGCCACAGCATCATAATGCCCCATGTCCGCTCCTCCTAAAGACACAGCTATTAATTATAATTTGTGACGAGTGAAACTAATATTTTAATACAGTGGCGATCGATACTTAGCTTTTAATATCTCTATAATTACTTTAGTTCTATTGACGGCAACAGTTACATCGAAATTGGTTTTTCTTGTTATATTGTCTTTGCAGCTTGCTTTCCTCTTATTGTTTTTTTTTATGTAGCTATTACATTAACGTGTTTAGTATCAGATAACTGTCCCTGGCTTAAATGTCAGGGGAACTCTTTATAGTTTTCCGGGTTTAAACACCTAAGTCTTTTTGCTACCTGCTTAAGATTGATTACTATTTCTGCTTACTGTAACTGAGCCATGTGTTTACACCACATATTCTCTCACGTCTTGTTTAAGTGGGGCACGTGTACTTAATTGGGAAATTTTAAGATTTATGTTTATTCTATTCTGTTCAGACAACTTACAGCTAAATGAAAACGAAAACCTAAATATACCTGTAAGCATTTAAAAAAAACAGTACACGATCGATTAATACAAAATAATAATCGTTTAGACGCAAACGGTTACTTTCCCGTGATGAAGCTCTTCACCATTAAATACTTGTATTGCTGATAATATAAGAAGCATTAAGCAATATCCAATGTGGTATTTATGTAATTCTACATATGATGGCAGTAACATCGGATCAAGAGCAAGTAAAGCATTACAGAAAATCGATCGTGATACCTTGACATTCTCTTGAACGCGGCTACAATCGACACAAATCCGAATATTGCGGATACATCACGAAATCCCAATAAAATATACCTTCCTGTACATAAACAAGGGCGCCATCTGTAGCCAATACGACAATCAATGCGACAGAGTGTAAGGATGTACTGGGTTTATACGAAAATGATGAGGTATTTGAATAATTATTGTGGATTGAAAAAAATGCTATAGTTCTCTACATTTTTAGTTATTCTCAATTTTTGCTTGAGTTACATATAAAGCCACATATGGAGCAAATTTTGCCTTTTCAGTAGTCATTGTTTTGTTTCAAGAAACAATATCTAAAATCTTTTACTCTGTCTATTAACAAATACAAAAAAGAACGAATTTTTCATTGGTTCTCTTCAAGTAGAGAGAGTAGGTACCCAAAGTCGTATTTTTTTACATCCCGAAACATCGTCACCAAAAAACCGTCAACATCCCTAGAGGTGTACCAAAAATGGCGCGCGATGTAACATCGAGGGCGAGTGGTTCCGAGCGCTCACGATTTTGCCCGAATGAAGTTGTACCTATGTCTGTCTATCTGTTCGGTTGTGTGTCGCGACTGCTAACGGTACGCGATTTATTGGCTATGTCCACACGTCGATATAAAGGTTGGTTCCGTTTTTCAGGAGAATTGTCTCGTCATAAACAATCTAGGGTAACTATTCTAAAACGTTATTGATCAGACTTTTCATGTTTTTATTTTCATGATTTTAAGACAAGTCTGTTTTTACAGTCGAAGAGTTAGGCCTAGATTTGGTCATTAATTAATCTGTTGATGTCGATGCAAAATCTAATAATTGTTTTGAAGTTTACTGGTGATGTAAGCCGTGCTAAGGCAAACCAGCTTAAACAAATGAATGTGCTCATTGTTTAAGAATCATACATGTCTTGCCATAATGTCACTAAAAGATCCAAGAATTGCATAAAAACTAAAAAATAACATTGCTGCAGTACTTCTTATGAAAAGAAAGGTAAATCACACATGCGATGTGCACGTACTATTTGTTTAGTTAGGGAGCTTATACACTAGCCTATCAAGTAGCGAGGCCTGAGGATTTGAGCGATCCTCCCTTTAGCCATGTGTTCGACCTTTGATATCACATTTTAAACAGTAGACAAAATGTCGACAAAAAATGTAACACGTGCCAATTGGCTATTATATTCGTAATATCAATTGAAATTAATTCAAAGAGATTTAACGATACCTAATTTACGTTATAATTTATACCCACATTACTTTTATCTCTTTCTAATTAGTTTGAAACCAAATAGAATGGTAAGATAAGTAAGTATTTGAAAAGTTAGCCACCAGTTAGTTGCCCTTCGGCGGAATTCCATCGGCGCATGCGCACGGGCCTCTAGCTCCGCGATTATGATGCTTGTATCCATTAGGTGGCATTACGCCTGCTGCGTGGGAACTGGACTGGCCTGGGAAGGACAGCGCAGCAGATTCGACTGGGTTATAGGCGAAGAGCTTGTATTTGTTACTGTTAGATGTATCATGTGTCTGGAATATAATGTGAATTGTTTTTTTTTGCATCAGGACCTGAAGAAATAATAAAGACTTAAGAGAGGTGCTATATTGAGTACAGTTTTCTTTAGTTGTTCTGTGATATTTCATAGCTGGCTGATGTACCTTCTTCTTTTGGTCACAATTAGTTCGGTTTTCAGATCTGTTTTCCCATCTCTATCATTGTCAGTCGTTAATGTCTTCTAGTAATTAAAAAATGTGAGTTGCACACTGTTTGGTGATTGTGATGTACCTAATCGGTTTTGGATGCTCAAAGAGATATCAGTAATAGATTTCGGAACTGAGAGGGCCTAAAGATGTTGGTCAAAAATCAATTAGGTACGTTGCAACGATTGCTATATCTAATTCCAATCAGTTGATTAGTGACTTACGCGGTCTGATAAACAACACTTTTTAATGATTACACCAGACTTGGAGTTTTAAACGATTGCAATGAAGACAGCTATTAATGCGAATACTTTTGTATGTTAAACTAATAAAAAACACACAGCTTACTCCATTAAAAATAAAATTGTCAATTTCACATAAAATTAAAGTCAACTTAATTATTTTATAACATAAATTGGGCTTATTAGTCGATTCGCACGAGTTCACTCGCACGAAACGGGCAAATCGACACATTTTAATAATACGAAGTTAATATTATATTTTTGGGCGAATCGACAACTCTAGAAATATATGTACTAGGCAATTGGCACATTTTGGATTTTTATACAACAAAGTTAAGAAAAAAGTTCTACTAGAAAATACATTGCCAATCATTATTGTGTACTTTTTTCTTAACTCTTTTGCATAAAATTCAAAATGTGCCAATTGCCTAATACATATTTCTGGAATTGTCGATTCGCCCACAAATAAATTAACTGTGTACCATTCGCGTACAAACAACATATCGTTGTTTAAAACTGTCGATTCGCCAGTCTTGGATGAGTAAATTCGTGCGAATAAGCAATATATTGTCGGTGAACTTCATAAAATAAAGATATAGGTTCTATTTTAGTAGCCCTACTGGTATTAACATAAAAACCTACAGAATTTCACCTCACAACTATTAACCAACCCTATACTTTAATCTTTAGAGTTCAATGTTCCTAGCCTCCATTTTCAGATCAAACGTTCTACCGAACTAGGGGTAAAAACACATATTTTTTCATAATACTAGTACAGTTTAATTAATGTGCCTTATAAGAGCAAAGCGGTCCACTTGAATGAAAGCAGATCAAGTAATTATACAGTTTTTTGTCACCAATGGCGTCGCTTAGTGGCGGAATGACGGAATCAACAAGTACCGGCTGTTGTTTACGCCATCTACTTATAAAAGGCATAAGCAGAAGTGCCGGAGTAACAAAAACATCCCTTTAAACGTCGTGGATGCGGCTACTGTTTGATTGCTGATTGGCAGGCGATGTGCTTAAGCTAGGTATTTAAGGACTTAAGTGTTTAAACAATGTGCGAAAAAACTGCCGTTTAATTATATTATCCACGTCCAGCACAGAACACAAGCCTCTTATTGAAAGCCACAATTCATGATAATAATTACCACATATGATCCAAGATCAAAACGACGGCTTTTTTTCTTCCATCTGGGTTTTTAATTTGACTCTATTTATAAATCGTTGCTGGTGTTTTGTGCAATGCAATTTGACGTCTCGATCGTCATATCGTTTAATGGGCTTCTTCGTTTATGAAACAGGCTCGGTCCCCGTTAATTATGAGTGAATTGTCCTGAGAGGCACAACTGCACAAGTAAACTTATTTACCAGAACAAATAATTTCCTTTACTTCCAAATAATAGATACCAAACCAATATACTCAACACTTTAAACGTCCTCTCCGAAAATACTAATACGTTTTTAAATGCTCTCCAATTTCCTAACCGAAAGCGGTTGCGACAAACAAAACGCGACTTCTGCCAACCTTAATGGTGGTTGAGCAACCGATAATTCGACACTTGAACAATTAGGATTTGAAAAGAGTTTAAATCGTTGGCGCGCGACGTTTGGAAACACTTACAGATAAGTTTTTGAACAGATTTCTGGATATTTAACCTAGTTTGAAGGTTTATCTTTCTATCAATTTGACAGACAAGGACAAAAGGTTATCGTGAGGAACATAACAATGGTTTTTCGTAGACCTGTCTCGGTGAAGAAAATTGGTTGGACGATTTTCTTTTTCTAAGAAAATTGTTTACCTAGATCATGTATTGCTAATATTGACCTAATCAATTGTGCCTAATCTTAAAACAATAGAACTGTTTTCATTGCATGTATTCTGAATTCAACGAGGAAAGTTTTTGCCTGGTTTATCTTTGTAGCATTTGTTGCGGTAATTTTAATAGTCATTTTGTAATTGCGCAATTATTTAATGAATGGAATTCTTTCCCGGAAAAGAATTTGGAACTACATTGATGTTTTTTTTTACAAAATAAACTTATTACACTACCGTTTCTTTCAACCTAAGATTTGAAAATATTAAACTATATGCAACGTTGGGCTGAGCAGATAAGCTCAATTTGTATTAATTATGTTGCATAAAATTATCGATGGCAAGCGTTGCATTGTGGTTGTCGGCACGCAACCAACCGGCGGCATACTATATGGTTAACAACGGCAACCTACTTGGGTGTAGTTGGGTTGACCACGCAACCGATCAACCGACGGCAGATGATATGGTTAGCAGCAACCTACTTAAGTGTGGTTGGTTAACCTTTTCGTTTATGATTAATTATGTTATGTAATGTTTTCGATTTCTTATGAAAAAGCCCAATTAACTATAAATGGTGATGTATTATTTTATAACCCAAGATGATAGCTAAATGAGTTTCAATAAAAATACATAGAATTTTGTGTAGACGAAATAAATATACATAAAATGTCATGGTCATCAAATCAAAATTAATTTCTTAACATTGTTCACATATCCGTACAAACTAAAACGTTAAACATTAAGTATTATAAGATGAAAACGATATTGAAAAATGAAAGTAAATCAAAGTAAGTACCTCCATTTTGAGAGAGGCCTTCGTCCAGCACTGCGATTGGCTGTTGACGACGATGGTGGTGGGTTACATAGAAATAAAAAATAACTTATTACTTATGGAGCATTGATCTAGTGTTTGAAAGGTATCAAAGCATGTTGAGGTTCCCAAATCGACTTTAAAAATGAAAAATTTAAAGGGGTTTCATGAAAGGAAATTGCTGAAATTAATTCAACGGTATGTCCACAGCCACATCCAGCTTCGTCCAAGTTAGGTCATTGCTTAACAGCTCGCTGCTTGATAAGGACACTTCATTTATGACCACATCTAGCTATATGTATGTTGGGGTCCAATTAAGCTGAATAAGTTAAAGAAGAGTGAAGTGTAACCTTAGAATATATCATAGCTTCCCAGGAGGAAGGCTGTCGCAAAGCCACACTACGTGTAACAACCTACCTATTCGCGGACCGGTGCGTGACTAACATCAGCTACATATTATTTAATCAAATAACCAATGACCCAATTAAGTAAAACGTTAAATCGATTCAACACATAGAGGACTACTCAGACAATTGTCATTGTCCATTGTACGTAACCTATTACGTGTCGCAGGACAGGGCTTATGTTCTTATACCAATCGTGGGACCATTTCCCACGACGACTGCATTGTTTCACTCATTAGTTGCTATTTTTTTAATAACACTTTATTATAAGCATAATGGTCAATTGTTCAATAGAATTTCGATTTTTCAACGAGGTCAGTATGATAGATCGCTGTTGATGCTGATACGAACGGGTAATGTTTCGTTTGATTTTCACATGATTGTTTCACGTTTGAATCAATCGGTTGGTTATTTGATTGATTGGAGATTGATAGGGGTTTTTGTGCGTGTTTGTGCGAATCTGGGAATTTGATAGATGTGTGTTTGATGTGTGTGATGCGAATCATGACTGCGGTAATTGGCTTGTGCTTAGAGTCTACAAACTTGACTTTGAGTTGGCCATTTATGGCGCCAATTATTCCGAGTGACAATTATGCATTTTATTATTAATCAGAGGTAATCATAGGAGGAAAATGATTCTCACACTTCGTTCGTTTGAATAATTAAATCACAAAGACGGTATCACTAGAAAAATTATTTAACTAATCTACTATTAAAAATATCCGCTTAGGGCACCTGCCTACCTACATATTTTTATAAACTGGCAAAACTATTCATGAGGGGATAGGCAGACTAACAAACATAACTTAGTTTCTGGAGCTTGTGTAAAGCTTTTGTAGCTACATCTAGCATTCGCATTGGTCGAGTATCGGCAACGTTTACTATATTTACCAACAGATGGCAGCACTAGTCTGTGCCGTTGCTGAAAATTTTGCTTTTCGCAATAAATAGTATTGTAAACTATAATTAGGTATTACCTATATTATTTTAATATAAAATGGTGTTTGCTATGTGTCCAATGATGCTATAAGATACTCAGACGCATAACATTTGTCGTACAGGTTACCGGCGCAAGTTACGATGTACTGATAAACTTTGGAATTTTAGGAAATAATAGAAAAAATAATGTAGATCTATACTGGAGGAAAGACTCGTGAAACGCATATCTATAGCAGATTACAATATAATAATGTATACATTAACCATTAATAATTTGATTACGAGTCAGATCTATCATAGAAAATTTAAAAAAACAACTTTTCTACGATAAAAGTTAACATTTTCTTTTTATTTGCTTCAGGTAAGCACAATTGTTGAATTGAGAATATGAAGGCCTTTCTCTACATAGTTAACATAACACGAACCTGAAAAAGAGCGCAATTACCGCTACAAACGAACAAGCTGGAAATTGTTATAACCGTACCCGCCATGATTTGTAAACGGATTTTTGATCGCACTTTATTTTCTGCTCTTACCTTGCTTTAGATATGAGACCTCTTTTAACACTTGTTACATACCCGTTGCAAGCGCCAGTGCAATGAGCATCCCCTACGCAGTACATATAGGTAAGCATTGTACCTTAGAGTACGTATTTTCTATTTTCAGTTTGTAAACTTGATGCAGCGAAAAGTTTGATCCTCATGTGTCAAATCCTATTACTGAGACATCCTTAAATAGTTTTTTTTATATGCTGATTATAATAATGTATGTGTAGAAATATAAACTGTGTGTCAGCTTTTTTGTTGGTTTTAAAATTAATGTGGTACAAGAAATAGGTGTTGCTCTTAAGAATGATATGTGACTTCAAGTGTCATCGGTCATGCGTCGGTCACGAATCACGGATGTAGTCTCATTTAATAGCTTATAACTCTTATATTAGCAGACGAGGTGCAAATTAAAAGGTATGTAGATTTATAGTGCACATACCTGTCGTTTTATATGGATGACTTATTGTAATGTGACAATTTTGGCACTATTTCGTTTTAATACCTATGCCTTTTGACAGGCTTTAAATGACTAACTTAGAAGTACCAAAGAAATCCTAAGCTTAGAAGACTACTTTGAGTTTACAGATTAAACTAATTCTTGCTAATCTTCCAAGCGATTGTATTTGCTTTAGCTTTTCTATTTGATTAGCTTTTTCTCTTTCTTCAAGACATCACGACGAACTTAAACTTTAAACATCGGATTTAAAGATTTTGACCAAGAATGAGTAGTATAGATAACATAGCCAAAAAGAAGCCGTTAAAGGGACTAACTGCGCGTATGAAACTTAGATTCAGTCACACACTACTGACAGCCATAAAAATGCTAAAGAGATGATGCTATACCAAATATAAATACAAAACAAATAGGTCTGAATTTACCCCCTCTTACATGAGACTTAAACATAACTGGCAACATGTGGGTGTACTATTAAGGTGCACCTCTGCCTAACCTTCGGGGAATACAGGCATGATGTTATGAAGTTAAAGGTATATATAAATACCTTGTAGCTTTAGCCAAATTAAGCGATGCATTAAGGGTGGATTTCACCAATGAAACTGAACGCGATCAGCAGATAAACTACGGTTTAGGACTGTCAGTGTCATTATTTTCTCTGGAATACTTACACTGACAGTTCTTGAACGCGTTTTAGATGTGGTGAACGCGTTCAGTAACTTTGGTGAAATCGGCACTAAGTTTTCGGCGTGCGCCGACGCACTCAGTTACCGTGTTTCATCTGTATGTTTTCCCTATCTCAAAAAAGTGTGATTTGAAGATAATTGTAATACTAGACACGCTATTTTTATAGTTAACTAGACCTATCATGCTTGATTTAATACGCCCTAATTGGTTGAAACCATTTAAATGAAGTGTTAATTTGCATTTTTACAGTTTAAGTTATTTCAGTACAAAAGACATAAACGCTATAAAAACAGTGTAAATCGCTTTTATTATTTGGAAGTATTCGTATAGTCGATAAATAATAGTTGCTTAAAATAATAGTGACAGTTTCACACTTCACTTAATAATAAACGATAAGAAATAGATAATTTATAGAATCGCAACGTGACATTTTAATATTTGAGGTAACAGAATTCGTAATGTCTGTATTTCTGTTTCCTTTATCGGAATATTGGCTTATTATTAATGGTGAATAATAAATAAATTATGTTATAATTAGGAATAATCATAGCGTTATTTGTATGATAACATGTTCTGTTCGAGGAAGGCGTAGTTGCAATGAACCTCAGTTTAGATTCTAACGCCTCTTTTCATTATTAAACTTCATTCGATATATATGTTACGTTGTCGGTTTGTTTAGTTGGATGTTATATGATTAAATAACGCATTTGAAGTAGTGGAAATCTTACTAGGTTTCGAAATTTCGAGATTAAACATAACATAACATAACATAACATCACGCCTTGTTTCCCCGAAGGGTTGGGCAGAGGTGTATAGTACACCCACATTTCGCCAGTTATGTTTAAGTCCCATGTAATAGGGGGCGAGCCTATTGCCATCTACCGGGCACAAATCCAGACTTCGGGCTGCTACTGAGAAATTCCAGATAGAAAAACCCAATAACACGTTGCCCGACCTGGGGATCGAACCCAGGACCTCATGCTCAGCAGTTGCGATTGCGACCACTAGACCAACGAGGCAGTCAGAGATTAAACACTTTACTATTATGCTGTTCGTGTCAATTTCAAATCGATAAATTACATACTGTCCTTAAATTTTTAACACTTTCAAAAAAATTCATGAAAATCCGCAAAGTTTGAAATAACAAAGTGTTTCACTAAAAGGCTATTTTGCACTTACATGCAATGTTTATTTACGATTATATCGACATAAATGTGTCACACAATTTTCGGGGAATGGCCTACAATACTGTTTTAATCCATAATGCATAAAAATAATTAAATATTTAACTAGTTTTGTAGATGTCCTTATGAAATTCTCAACGTCGTCGTATGGGGGAATGTGCTCAGAGCGCCCGTTTATGTCTTTTGTGGGGAGAATTTCCCGAACCGAATACCGGCGTCAAGAAACTGGCACATGTACGATTATTATTATTTCAGGTTTTTCACTTTTATTGACTTTAAAATTATTGTTTTTACATGGAGTACCTATTAATAAGTTTAGATATGTATCGTATTGTTAAAATATTTCAATTTTCGTTTAGTATCTAAACGGATGAGAATAAATGATTTAAATAGCCTATTTGGACGAACGCTAACATATTTTAAGTAAACACCGCTTACCTTAATATCTTTGGTTAGTGCACAATATCAGCCGCAGTTTTCCGAAAAATCCCACTGCCACTTCACAATAAAAATATTTGCTCTCAATTTTTTAAGTCAATAATAATTTCACTTTGGCGACCGCATACGTGGTACTTCAATTACGTTTACTATCGATTTCAAATGTCACAGTCCAGTCACTTTCGATGAAAACAAACAAACGAAATGTCGCCGCGTTCAATTTACATCTGACGTATAACTGAAAACGCAAACTGAAAACGCGACGCTGCGACTACCGCACTGCTACGTTTATTGTCTTTGCTATTGACACATCATTTTAACAGTTTTTTTAAATAACAGTCTTTTTTAAAACCTGCTCTAAAATTAAATTTTGAGCTCAACACTAGCATCTTCTATTGACGGGATTGAAATCGCGCGGCCGATTTCATTTTCGAATTTCAAAAAATTTCGAACACGGGTGGCGTGTGGCTGGAGCGGCGCGCGCGCACGAATGCTCACGGAGGTGGACTCAGAGCTTCGAACGCTGTGGGGGCGTGGCTAACTTCTAACGCAACATCTATCTCTCGTGCTGTCCTTGTCTGGTGTGTGTGATTGGGAATGCTTGCGTCTCCTTCTCTATTACCGGTGCGTTACCGGTCCATAGGTACGGTTTGGTGGGATCGCGTGAACTTTGCCACTGCGCCCGAGCCTCGCACTGCGATTAATAAAACGATACGCGACGTTATAGATCGCGGCGCGATAATCGTAACTCTACAGTTTAATGCGTCGCGTCGCCTTTTAAATACAACATATGCGTTTTTGTTTTTAATGCGGGTGTAATTATTTAATGTCTTGCGATCACTGTATCTATTGATATCTTTAAAAAATATGAGATTCGACTATTACATATTTTTGTCCAACTTTACAAATTGTACTCTCCTAACAGCCAATGTGACTTGAATGGCCTCAAGAAATGTAATAAAACAAGTCAAAACTTGGGTTTTGTTTCAAGGTTACTTTATTTTATCGTTTTATTGATCGTTCCAATTATGTTGCAATTCAGGTTTATATGAGTTATTGAACAATTAAGGTTAATACATTTTCCTAGAATAATCGGTTATTGTATTAATAGACATGAAACGTATTTAGGTATTATTATTCTAGAAAAGTTTATATTTCACAACGTGCGAAAAAAGGAACCCATAGAACAAAACGGTATAAACTTTACTTTAAAGAAATTCAAAAATCTTAACAAAGTCGCTCCATTAAAGAACAAGCTTGCCGTAATAAAACTTTCTTTTGTGAATAAAAACCCTATAAAAAACCATCAACAATTGTTGCAAAACTTTTTTATGAACCTAACGTAGTAAATAAAAAAGTTAACAAAAATAACTTTTCGTTTCTTATTCCCGTTTTGCTTACCGACGCGATTTTAACATTCGTATTCTGAACGTTTCTTTTAGATTCTACTTCCGCGTTACGTTGACATTATATAATCAAAGGTTATGTTTTTTTTTCATGAGAATTATGTTAAGTTGACTAAAAGTTGATGACTTTAAATTGTTATACTTATTTATCACTTTTCTGAAGTTTCTGTTTTGAAGAGTATTTAAAAAGGTTGGCAAAATACTGAGCGGCAAATCCCATATTTTTGAGAACGTTCGCATTCTAATCTCAGTCTCCTCCATCTGTCAAAAATAAAATAAATTTACATTTTTGACATTGATTGTCGTTGATGAGATTGCGACTTGAACTTGAACGGTTGTTTAAGTACCAGAATTGGCCGTCAGTTACTTTCTGATTCAAGATAAGGGCATATAGATCTAACCGTTTGTAATCATCGATTCTCGTAGAAAATAGCGATTCTTAATCGGATTAGTTATTCGTTTTTTTGTTGTTAATAGTTTTCATTGTTAATGACGTCGTTGATTTTGCAGAAAAATAAAGTTCATGGACGGTTGAAATTTTGAATTTTAAGAAAAAAACACTGCCTGTGGATTATGGAAATAGTTTTTTGGTTTGAACCGGGCAAGTCAACATAGACACTCTATGTTGACTTGCCCGGTTCAAACCATATTAAATGAAAATACCTACTGATAATTATCTTTAAACAATGCATTTGTTAGAAATTATTTTATTCCAGCTCATCACACACAGTAATTATTTAGATTAAAATGTAAAGTATCATAATGTAGGTACTTATTAACTTGTTAACATTACTTGCTCATCATCTCGCGTAAATAAATTATTCAAGTAAAGATTTAAATAATGAACTTGTAATAAGTCATATTTTATTTGCATCTTAGCACTCTTCAATAATAGTATTTACAGTTGAACTGCACTTTGCTCTGAAGGAGATAGACAGAGTAATTCGCGGTGAAACACAAGTCGGTTAGCCGAATAGCTGAAAGTGACTCAGGCTTTTTCTGAGCTGATGTCATGTTAGATGGATTGATAGAATACTCTTTTTTACTTACCTTCTTACACCTAGTGCGATCAGCAACTTTTGTGGCAATCGCGGTGATTGAAGTGACTGTGGTCAGATATAAATGATCCCAAGGGAACTTACTAACAGAGATAAATACATTTTGTATTGTATCTCCTAACTCAGGCCTACCTGTGTGCCAAATTACGATTTTGGAACCCATTTTAGTTTAGGCGTGAAACGGTAACAGACACTTCGAGAATGGGGACAATTAATTGTCAAATCGTGTTGTCATCTATTCTTAGTTCGTCAAGAAAGTACCGGGAAAAGATCAATAATAAACAAAATGTTAGTTATTCATCCAAATTTATTGTATCGCCTTTAAAGTATACTCCTTCAGAAACGATTCACTTACGCCAACGAAAAATCCAATCATCAAAACATTTTTCAAGCACTTCTTCCGGAATTTAATTCAGTTCTCGCCGCGAATTCTCCTTTATGTCTGTTTCGGTTCAGTTGGAAGGCGCCACTCCGAAGCTTGTTGACATGTCCAACTCGTAAACCCACGTCTCGTCACCAGTATACTACTCGTTTTATGAATGTTGGGTCGGAATTGACTCGTTATAGAATGCCCTCAGCGACTCTTAGGTGATTGAGTTTTTGGAGAAAGTTCAGGTCTTTTGGGACTAGACGAGTGGCAACATGTTTCATACTCAAGTGAGTAGTATTTAAAATGGTACGGATCGGCTCGTGAGACACAGAAAGTTCAGCGGCAATCTCTCTCAAACTTGAATGAGGATTTTCAGGCGCAATTTCCTTCCCTTTTGTTTTGTTTTGATGCCTACCGAGGCGAGGCAAATTTTCCATTACATCTCGACCGCTTTTGAACGCTTTGTACCACTCATAAGTAAATGTTTTTGATAAAGTCGATTCAGCGTAAGCCTTATTCAGTGACTCCGAACACGAAATTCTATTGGCGATGCAAAATTTAAAACAAACTCTTTGTTCGATGTTTTTGTCCATTATAAATTCGCGATACACACTAGACATCATCTAACTAAAAACATATATATATAATAAATCTAAACACGATCACAGCAACACTTTTAGTTTTTACATGCTAATGCCCGGCCATGCGGTGCAATGTCTCTTTTTTTTAAACCTCCCATTAATAGAGCGAATACCACAAAAAAAAAGTCAAATCGATTAAGCCGTTTTTGAGATTTAGCAACACTTAAGAGCAGCAATTGAGTTTTATAAGAAGAAGAAGGCGAAGAAGATTGTTAGGTACCTATTTGTACTGGCCACCAAACATCAGTGGTAACATTAGCACTACGAAAATAGACCTTAAGGCGCTGTCTATGTCAAATTGACTGTAGGTCTAAAATGTATTAAAAACTGTTTGACACGAAATGTAATCTTCTATGTTTGAGTATCCATCATAATCGTTACCCTTTAAAACGAAGTAACCTCCCACAGTCATTATGTTGATTTTAAACCTGCACTATAGAAAATAATCGTATTATTTAGCATACATGAATACCTAGCGTATTTACCTGTTATCTGTCATAGTTCAGTATATGACTGTTTTACATAATGCATGAGCAAGCAGATATTATTTATATTACTATAAATATGTATGCCATCTTGTTTTACAACAGTATAGCGCAAAATGCTCGGATTTACCTGGACTCATAATCCAAAGTAATTTATTTAAATTATGCTGAGAATCAGCAGTTCTTGAACGTCAAAATTACATAAGACAGTCCTTCAAAACGCTCGCCCTTCACCACTTCCTAGTGCTTTAGCTGGGACGAAGAAGTAGTGCAACTCACCATCAGTCCAGTCAATTTGATTAATATTTTAAAGTAATCAATGAAGCTCTTTAACTAAGATTTTGCACGTTTTCGCAATGACAAGGCACATCTTAAGTGTAGTTTACAAAGATTGATCTTAAAGGCTGGGGAAAGAAGTAATAAACGAAGTATTCGCAAAAAATATAACATTTTTATTGGCAGTATTTTTAACTAAACTAACAAACTAATAAAACTGTTACCCAATATTTCTGTTCCAAAAACAAAAGAATCGAGGTGATCCATTTTCAAATTGCAACCCTAAAATTCGTACAAACGCCGAGCAATAAAAAGGTATAAGTAAAAAATTGCGAAATACCGACAAACGATTCGCAGAAAAGAAATTTTGCGCAAAACATTAAAACAGAGACAATTTTATATTAATTGTTTTATTAGTGACTGTTATGGACAGTTAATTTTACAAACGGTGAACGTTTTTTATTGTCTAGGGTAGTCCGGTGCCCGAAGGTCCGTTACTTCGTAACCGTGACGTCAGACTGGTCCTTTTTACAGCTTCTTTTCGAGACCGTTAAGATAGGAAAACGGGTTGGAGGCCTCAAATAAACATCTCGTTTTTTCTTGTTTATGTTAGAATCATAATGTAGAGACAGTCTGTTAATATAAATGTATTTTATGGTTTCCATGTCATTGTTTTTAATATACTCGTATGTGTATGCAAATTGACAATCTTTAAAAAGAACTTAGTTTAAAATCGTGAGTAATGAAGAAGCCATCTACAACAAATCTAACTCAATGACAAAGATTACTAAGTTTAGCAGCATACTGTTTATACATAAACGGAATTATGATCATGTAATGAATCAATTAATATATCGCATCGACATATTTTCTATTTATTTCCTTGTGCGGTTCATGTTTAATGTATTAAGAATGAAAACCGGGCATATCGCCAATATTGTGAGTATTGTGACCAGTCACATCCGTGAACTCGATGGGGTTTCTGATGTGATACATTGTTCTTACGAATTCCTGCTTTTTACCATAAGAAGTATGTATAACTTTAAGATATGTTGTTTATCTCGTACTTTTGTGGAGGTTAGATATAAGTTTTACTAAGTCTTTTTTTAGCTACAATGTTTTCCAATTCCAACATAAGTGTGCTTATTAAAACGAGCACATGCTGCTCCGCGTCAATACAATCATACATTTAGAAGCTATAGTGAAACAAACACTTCCATTTTAAAGTAACATCTGTTACAAAAACTACTTATCTCTCCCAAAACAAACAAACTTTAAAAACGTACTATTACCTAAAAAAAAATAAGATACCCCAATTTCAATGTTGACCCGTACCAGTAACTCATGCAGCGACTTAAACTAAATCCTTACACGACATTTTTTTTAATAAATCTGTTTGGTACATAAATCTTTTGGTCGAGATTAGATCTTTATACATCTCAATTTTACAGTAAATTTATTGGTGTCGGTGTACATCGTATATTTATTGTGGTAGTGTACCTAATAAGTCGTTATAACAGATAATGTCCGTATAGGTATTGGGTAAAGTTGTCCATTTTGGTACTTTATTTTTGAACGGTGAAATTTAAGATTTTTTTAAGGTTTCTTGGGTTTTCACGAACAATTAATTTGGTTTAATGTAAGTTGTTAAAATATTCAAAAAAACATGAAAAAACGCAAGTTGTAACCAAGTTACTGAGTATGAAGCGACTGTTTTATAGAAGATAATTATTTTTGATGTACGCTTGTTTAATACATAGGTAACTACATAGTCCAAGGATGTATGGAGGTAAACGCAGCAAAAGGAGTACGTAAGGATCGTAGCATGTGGCGTATTTATGTATGTTGTGTATGTTCTCCTGACAAAACTTTTGAAAGCTGCACTTCTTCTACAGAAAAAATACTTATTGTCTGAAAATTGTGTTCTTGTTTCTTCCAAACCTAAACTGATAAAGTGAAGTTTAATTTTTAGACTAATAACTATGTGAGAATGTGTAAATCGCTACATATTTTGAAACATAGTCCCCCCGCCGCGTCAGTCTGTCTGTCTAAACGCGCTAATATCTAGAACTAACTTGCGGATTTGAAGGTTCTTATGCATTTGATAGCCCAACTCTTGAGGAAGGTTGAAGGCTATTTAACATCACGCTAAAATCCTTAGGAGCCGAGAGAAAATAAAAAAAGTCATAAAAAACGCTTAGCAAAAATGAAGTAATGGGGTGGGTCGATGCGGAGTGACGCGGTGTGTCGGTTGGTTGCCGAATTTTCACGAAGGCGATGTCGCGGGTAGAAACTAGTAACAGATAATTATGATAGCACCCAGTAGATATATCTATTTTGGTTGCCAAAATAACACGTTATTTACCGGTCGGTCAATAAAATCACATTGGTAATCTTAATATCTCAATAAGTAGCTACCAATAAATAGTCACCAAATTGACAAATTATTTAAAAAGATATATCTTTCATGCAAAATTATTGATGTTTTATATTAGGTTACGTTTTAAGAATCTAGTTTTGTATTTGACATTCAACGAAACTGAATGCAGAATTATTCATACAAAGCAAAGGTTATTGTACCAATTAGATAATACTGTTGATTCTAAAACGACCGTATTCTAGAAATAACACAAGTTTGTGCCGAATGGTAGTAGGTACTTCCAGAACCAATGTTATATCAAATTTAATACTTTTTCACGCATACAATTATCCAAAAAATAGTATGTTATTATAAGCAAAAATAAATTCACAAACATAATATTATTCCTGAACCAACGTATTAAATAGAGCTGTGAACACATTCATTGACCCGCTTTTTTACAAAACTTTGCATTATATTACAAACAATGCATCCTCAATCAAATCTTACGCTCTAGTCCTAGATGTTACTCCACAGGCTATTCAAAATAAAACCTTTCTCCACGGATCCCTAAAGCATACATTCCCAGTTAGTATTAACACATTTCCGTAGAGATACGGACGACAGTTACTGGCTGTTAATCGGATACGCGATGCTTTAGGGAGCTCGCCGCGATTTATGAACGACACCGTGATTAATGGGCACAGCAGAGTATGTATAAGCGTATGGGATACTGGCCTTGGAGGGATTTTGGGAGGTAATGTATACAATATTACGATTAAGTTTATTTATAGCTCAGTGGTGATGTATTTCATGTACGGGATAGAATGCAGAGATGATGAAGACAGAGCAAGAAAAAAAGTGAATCAGCGGTTTTTGCAAGGAAAGTGGAAGCAAAGACGCAGTTTACCTAATCTAGATTTTGTAGATGGACGTTAATGTTCTTGGAACAGAACAACAGAAGAATAATAATCAAAATAATAAAAACTGTGCAGTGAGGGTGCTTAACACCACAAGCAAAAATTAATCCTCAAACCTGGTCACCAGTCCCAATCCTTACCGTTATAGTCACTCCAAATTCCCAGTTGACTTACAAGTTACAAGTAAACCAAAAAAGTTGGCAACGCACAGTCATATTTCAAAAACTGCCACAGCCTATTCAGAAACCCAGCACGTGTTCTTTACCTGACCCAAATATTTGATTTAAACATCAAAACAGAAAAAAAGAGATTACCATTAATAATGAAACCGCACCAGTTCTCACTAACGATGTTTTTAATCAGGATCTAAATAAACAAATGGAGACGTGACAACTTCTGGCATCCTTTCTTTAACTAATCCTTTGGGGATGGAACTGGTTTTTGTTAAGTTCGTTTTGTAGCTACGATTTTAATCCGTGAGAAGAAACGTGTTTGCGGAATAGCATTTAGATGAGGATTTAAATTGTCTTTATTTAAGGTTTCCGATTCTGCTAATGATGATATCTAAATACTGTTGGGTTAACTACTGACTCACATTGGAGTTGACGGTGGAGATTAAGGTGATTATAAAATTTAATCTGCAGTAACTCTAACTGCGTTTTTGGTATTTATCTTCTGGAACATGTTTAATATTATATATTATAAACAGAATTAGTTTTTAGAATTTTGCAGAGTTCATAATCTGTACTTGTTAAATTATTTTCCTTTGGATATTTAGGTAAGGCGTTTAGATAGTAATTTGTGATAGGCTGCTTGAATTGACCCTTATTTTCTTGTTTTCAAGTGTAATTTTATATACTTCATCCATACGCAAATTTTCTAGCCCAGCCATTGAAATTTTCTCATACCACTCCCTACACATAACTTGAACAACATTGTCAATTCCAATTCCAAACGCAATCTCGATTCACTCAGCGAACCCATCCTCGCTAATACATAACACATTTATATTTAATATATAAGCCTCACGATAGCACTGACGTGAAATTTACTATTACTACAACAAATTTCCTTATTTAACGGAATCTACGCTTTATCGGCACTTGAACCTGTGACCCGGTATAACACACGACTACTTATATCCACGGAGTTATAGCTGGGTTATGAGTAAGCGCGCAAATCTTCTGCGAGGCTAAATTATTCATTTAGATTATGGGTACAGTTAGTTTTATTGAATACGAGTACCAGTGGAGTGGTCGGCTTATGTGGTCTGTAATGTGGGTTCAGAGTGGATTCAGTTTTCTGTGCCGTTGCTTCTTTTACTTCGTCGGAATTTGAAATAGGCGCAAGTATCTCACTGATAAGCCATACATCCAAAGATTTTGCTTTGTCCTCTTTCACATACGACTTTTTAACTCTATGGACAAACTATGGATCAACAAATCATACCTCATTAACACTTTGGAAGTTATGAGCATGATCTAATAGATTATAATTATGTTACACTTCATCATTATTATACTCATGCATCGCCCACAGTCCACCACTGGGTGTAAGCCTCCTCTTTATATACTTAATCGAGATTTATTAGTTTAGTCCCCTTTCCGTACTTCCCCCAAATCACAAAACTTGAGGTCTTTAGCTTTCAACGAGCCTAGCTAAAATACCGAATGGTTATGAGATAACTGCATATTATGATATAAGTAAACTGCAAACTGAAACCTAAAAACTAATATAAATTAACTCATCTCCCCCCCCCCCCCACACACACGCTCAAAAACTTACTCGCATACATCACGTAAGTGCACTCCTTTTTGTATTTTTTTTTATGTTATTGTTTTTCAATTGCATGCTCGTTGTAAAGTTATGTGGAAGAGCGGAGTCACTTAACACAAAGATCTCCTTGCTTAAAAGGAGATCTCCAACTCATGTGTGTGCAGCATTAATATAATTACAATAAACATTTCTTAATTTTTTAATTCGTTTTATTTGGTATGTTTATCAACATAACATTTAATGGAATTGGTTTAATGACTTAATTTAACATCCTTTTAATTCTAACAGCGATTAAAATGTAGTAAAATGTTTATTACTTTTTTACATATTAGTAATCTTAACTAACATCAGCTTATACGTTTATCGTTATTACATTTCTAACTCAAAGACGAAGGCATAATTTTACTGAGTATTTTTTGTGTCTTCTTATCTAGTTCAATTAGTCATAGAGTCAAATTGTATTGGATATTGACAATTTATGGTGCACCCATTCAGTCAAGATTCTGCCTAAAAAGGTCGTATCTGATCGTAACAAGTCTCAGTCCTTATCATTCTCCTACTTCTTTTCCAAAGTCATCTTTCAATTCATTGAACCTTTTTAAACTTATTAGAATAGTCACAATAAAGCTGCAAAAGCACGTTATTTCCCTCAAAGCGCCCGATCTAATCCTCCATTACACTTTGACACTTATCCCTCAGAACGTCTTAAATATTTTGATACTATCGCGCACAGATAAATGTTGTCAATTTATCAATCGTCCGCTTCAATGCGATGCCCTCCGATCGCTCTGATAATTCCCGTACGCTACTTTATCTTAAGATTATCACGACGTCTTTATTTCGATACATTTTTTAGCTATTTAATTCGTCCGATTCTAATGTGTTGCAATTAATCAGTGACTACACGATAGAATCTTCAAACAACCGGTTCCGATTGATAATCGGTACTATCCGCTGTTCTCACATCCTTTATAAAACGGTTTTGAGTGTGATTGTACCACGATATAGCGTTTGAATCATAACAGTGGGTAATTGAAAAAATATTTTTGAATGAATTACGATATCAGTATTTAATTGAACGATCGAAAAATTAGATCCAGTTTAGCGTGGTATACTTGAGTTTATTAAGTCAACTTGGTTTGGAAGAATTTGTGACAAAAAGTGAATGGTTTTAGGAAGTCGTAGTTCAGTACTTGGAGGTATTAAATGTAAACTAAAATGCGGCAGGTTTAGTTTGGTCCACCAATTGTAACAGAGAACGACATTTCTAAATTAATTTTTTAATAGAGTCACCACGCTTAGCGCACCGGTTAGCGCCAATAGGATGTTTTTTTTTGTCATGTGAACGGCGCAATTTCCTGGTAAATCTGCCTTCTAGTTTAATTCCACTTGTGACTATTAATACTATAGGTAGAATTTAAAACTGTTCAATAAACAAGGTTAGACCACTGCAGTGCTCTTCTATGGGCAACATAAGTGCAGTTTTCTCTAATGCATGTCGGTGCCAAAGAGTAGTCAAGTTATGCACTGAATGACTGCCAATAGGTACAGCCCTATTAATCAGTCTAACACCCTTTCTCTTGGACGAATTACGAGTTTCATATAAAACAGTTTATCTATTAGGATTTTCTTTATTGAATATTTTGATTTAAAAGATTAACTTTCTTGCCCGTTCTTCTCCATAGGAACCGACCACGCTTTGGAATGGGCAACAAGCTTCATCTTTCTGACTCAAAATCAAATCAAAATATTTCATTTCACATAAACCTACATGGGCACTTATGAAACGTCAGATTCTAGGTGCACGGTTCCAATTGGTCGTTTCCTATGGAGAAGAGCCGGCAAGAAACTCCATGGTTACTCTTTTAAAAATATTTGTCTTTTACAATGTTTTTTAATTACAGTGTTATTAGGTATTGGAGGACAGTGTAGGCCTGTCAACAAGTACCATATGTTTAACAAATAGACTATGGTCTATTAATTTACAATCCACAAGGCCTACGACGTTCTCACATTTGCAAAATATAAAATAATGTAATTAAGTAAAATCGAAAACGAATTAAAAATTGTAGGTATATAATGTCAAATAATGAAAATATTATGTCAGAGTTATGTAAAAAGTCAATATCTAATAATACAAAATAAAAATTAAACACCATTATTTGGGAGCCGTTATTAGAAATTTGCATAGTGATGCCGTTTATGAGGTACCAGGGAAGCCACATGTCTGCACATGAAGAAGGATTTATTGCAAACTTTCTTGTCTTCGACTTAGTCTTTAATCTTATAATATGCTTTTTTGATAAGGACACGTTTGATGTGGGTTTTGAACTTTCCATCGCGAAGTTCTGTAACCGAATTTGGCAACTTGTTATAAAAGCGGATACTGTTTATCAGAAATGATTTGCTTGTTTTAGTTAATTTAAATTTGGGTATAACAATTTCATTTTCACTACGTGTATTTATATTATGGAAATCGCTTCTTCTTTCCTAAGATATAAGATCGACTGGCCGACTCCTTGTCAATTCAAAGGTGCCTGTAATCGATTTACTTAAAATAAGTTTATTGCAGTGGCTCTGAGTGTAAGATTGTTTTATGCAGTTTTGCTTCTGCATTTTTATTGATTATAGGATTTACATTATTACTTTCTTTAAGCAGTTTATTAAGTGGTCTTCGATAATGTTTGCTTACAAACCTGTTATCATTTAAAAAATATTTTATTACAAGTTCTTACCGTGTTTACTGTAACGTAATGTTATAAAAATCGTAAAGCAATATGTCCAGCGTTTTAATATACTATATTTTTAGTATGGATGTACATCCATCACATTTAGTTTAGTACATTCTGTTTAATATTCTTGCATGTCATGTTCAATTATTTTCCCCACTTTTAACTTTACATTGCTGTAAACGCCTCATTTATAACGCATAAAAAAATAAACGTGATAATTTAAACGGGCCACGAGTCGTTCCATATATCAATGACTTTTTTAGCCTTCCTGAAGCTAGCAGTTGTTTTTGTAAAAAAAAAACGCAAGTTATACGCCCTTTTTGCCTCGCACGAAAATTAAACCATTTTAAATTGGTTTCAACTATAACTTGTATTTAGACTACTTCTCATAGAGTCATATACCATTTAAATATAGTCTTGTTTATCATCACCATAATAACAACTATTTCTTTTATTACATCTTTGATATCGCCGCTAATTACTATTTTAATAATTGAATTAGTAATTAATAATATCTTGTATCGATTATTGAAGATGGTTGAAGTTATTTTATTGGTTTCATTCAGTATAATTTTACTATGTATAATTAAGGCTGGGATTTTATTAGTGTAACAGTTTTAATTGCAGATTATTTATGAAGCTGATAGACTGGTGCATTTATAATTTTGTTATATTACTTTAAATGGCCAACTAATGCAATGTATGATTACGTTTTAATAGTAGAGTACATTTTATTTGTTAAGTGCATGTGAACATGAACTGTGCCACAATCTAGCTCTTTTTTTCTGACTTATTAGGTGATTTTCAACCACATTATATTACTGAGATTTTGTTACGCTGTGGCGGGATCGTAATGGCTGAAGTCAGTTCATACATTTCAGGACTACAATGAAAGAAAAAGTAGAACTCTATGAAAAAAAAAACAAAAAATCCCTAAAACGTCAATTTCATTCTACAAACTGTCAGAGCCACTTCGGCCATCTTACGGATATCCTAGTGCAGTCTCAAGGCTGGCCCATTGTGTAGATGGTCAAGGTGCGCCCCCGTTCACATGGGCCAACAATCGCCGTGCGCAGGCGACGGCGACGGTTTGGAGTTTAGTGCGTTTTTATTCAGTTATTGTAGTAAGCATAATGCTAACATAATACAGGCTTTTTACTGCCTCATTTGTCTATTGTGCGACACGAAGATCTTAGGCTTAAAGATCTAGGATAGAATTAAACATTACATGAAAGATTATCAAGACTGTGTGTAACCTATGATTTATTTTGTACTGCAAGAAATTATGCAGGATATGGGAAAAATTGTCAACTGAATTAGACAATCAGGAACGTAGGTTTGAGTTGTGTAACATAGGGTGTCTTAATTACAATGATTGCGAAATATCGATAGGTTTGGATGGACCCTATTACATGGTGACTATTTTAATATTGATGCTAGCCTAATGAAAGTCAGAGTCAAATAATTAATTCAAATACGATAGTCAACATTTACAAAAAAAACAGCTGCCCCTTTCAAAAGGTAGTTTCGTATGGAGAAGAATGGGCAAGAACTCCATTATTACTCTTTTAAAATATTTGCGCTTATACATTAATTATTTGGTTTTATATGAAGACGATGCACCTAGAATAAAATTACTATACCACAATAGGTTAAAATAATTAAATATAATTGTCCTACTTTTATTAAGCAATAAGACAATAATGTAATGTTTCAGCCAATATTCATTAAAACAGTTAGGTTTAAGATTTTAGGTGGAAATTTTTCCATAACACATATAACGAATGTATTATGCATAAATTCTAACCTACCTTATCAATATATTTTTGACTAGGTTGACTGACTGAGCTGAAAACTAAAACCAGTAGCTTATTTTGAGCGCTGAAAGCCCTGGCGCGTGCTAAACCAGGCTGTATCTAGAACATCATATTCTTTACACCGAGCCTCCCCAGGATCTAAATTCATAGAAATCTCACAACATTATTCCTAATCTGATGCAACATAGTCGTCAGGATTCTAGCCTGGTTATATTTAGACGTTGCATTATCCACGAACGGACAAACAAACCAATTCGTGTGTATATTTATATGTGATGGACACAGTAATGTATTGCGTTTATGGTAACCGTGAGGTGGTAGTGAGGGGATGCGCATGTGGAGTAGCAGCGCCATTATCTTAGTTCAAGCAAAATTTTCTTGCAAAGAGAATAATGTACTAGATATTTTGCGGCCTATCCTATCTCTAGGGATAGGTAAAAACACATCTTTTACAAATATCATTTAGTTCTTCAGCCCACCAGATTTTTTGAAAATCGGCATGTCGATTCAGTAAAAATCTCATCGTGAAGACTTGCGTGGCTCTAGCAAGCGGCACTGACACTCCACGCTCACTTAACCTAGGTTTTGATGGTTCGATGGTTACAGAATAGCACTACAGCTATAGTTCATAGTCCCTTTAAGAAATAAGAATTCATATTTTTTATCAAAAATTTGTGGATTTAATGTGACACAAGACTTGCGTATTAGGTAGGTACATCGGTTTATTCATAACTACTTATTACCGAAATCCAAAATCACTCGATTTATTTCCAAACATAACAGACACCAAAATAGTAAAAATCACAGCAATATTTTCCCATCCCTAGTATAATTAGCCCGCGATACGCAATGATGCGCCGGCGCGGCGGCGATCGCAATGACACTCGACGTCGCGACTGTCCACATCTGATAATTATCACCGGTCTCGCACTTGTTTCCGCGAATGTACTTTGCAATAAAGGTCTAGGATGTATAGGCAAAAACAAAAGTTCTAACGAAACATAATCTAAAGCATATAAAATTGCCTTATGTTTTGGTTTGTCGTCGTTTCGTATGGTCTTAAAATAGTGTGAGACCGCTAAAAATAGGAAATATAACCTAAGAAGGCGTTTAAGTATGTATGTGTGATATCCTCATACATTTATTGAGCGAGCTTTAAAATAAAATCAACATGGTTATTAACCTCATAGATAATATCAAGTACGGCAAACTCTGAATTCGAATCTAAAAATAGTAACTTTTTGTATTTCTCACTTTACTTACTTCAAAAAACTAAAGTTAAAAAGCTAAAGTACAAAAAAGTAACTAACACATCATAATGATACCCGGTCAAAACTTTATGAAAATAAAACACAAAATTCATGGTTGCCCTTTTTAAAAAGATCATTTATATCATCATGTTCGTTAGTTTAGTTAATTCTGAGGTTAAAGGGTTATATTTGCCCTTGTAATTAAAAATAATGAGTAATTCATAGTGGGATGTAGTAAATAATTGAAATATTTAAAGTCAATTAAAACCAAAATTACATTTGAACTTTAAAAAAAGAACGTTTTGTTTTAAACCTTAATAACTTTGTCATTGACAGTACCTGCCTATCATTTTCGCGTGTGCTCATAATGCCAACAAGTTCAGTCAACATTCTAACCCCGTGTCGGGTTACAACGTTGCCTATATGACGACTTTTAAATCGATTATTTATACCGAACAGACTGCAATCGATGCCGGTAACCACATTACGCCCACTCCATTTCCGACGATCGCATCACATCCCTCTGTGATTTCTACATTCTCGATTCTATTTATATTTCGAATTTTATCGAGTTCCAGTGTCGATTCAATAACCGATTGATTAATTAACGGTTATGATGAATCGGTTATATTTCATATCGATTACGTTAAACGAGCTGCTGTAGAATTTGATACTTTTGGGAAGTCTGTTAAATATGCTTATATTAATTCAACGCTTTTTTTTTAAGTAGTATCTTATCGTCCCACTTGGGGTCGTAAGAGTCAATTTACAGGAATTTATTACGATACGTTGGTATAGCATTCAATGAGTTTAATAACCTAAAACTAATTTTGCAAAATTATAATCTTTGAAGAAGATATTCCTGTTCGTAGAATCGTAACCTCAAATTGTTTGATATGTTGGTTTGACGATAGAACAAGTACCTGCGCACCATACTGCCCCAGTAAGAATAAGAAGGGGCGTGAACAATTCTTATGCATCCCTGAAATATTTATTTTGAAATAAATATTTATTTAGGGAAAATACTTTGAAATAAAATACCACCAAGTAGTGAACCGAAAATTGAATTTACATAGACGCGCAAAAAACTTCATAAAACAATGAACTTACTTGACAAAGAATAAACAAAATTATCAATAAACCCATCAAACCCTTCTCATTGGAATATAAACCTTAAGTTCTTGACATAAAGCTTCAATAATTTTCTTGACCTGCAAAATGTTATTGTTCAAGAACTATCAAAAGCCTTTGACAGCGTCGACCTTGCAGTGCCATAGTTCACACCGTCCCTTCACTGTTGGAAATGTGGAAAAAACACGACAATAGCACGGCCACGCATGGCTCAGGACAAGACAATCGATTACATACGTTCGTATGAACTTTATTGATTATTGTTTGCTATAATATTGAATTGGGAAACGGGCGTGCTTCAAGGTTGCATTTTAGGACCAATGCTGTTTTGGTCACTCATTGTTCGATTGATGCTTACGATGTTCAGTTTGTGTTTGCGCTCGTTTTTCTGTCAGGACTGGAATCCTAAGAATTTTGCAACACCAAGTATGTGGTCATCTTATAAAAGGCCATGCATACAGTTGTGAGACTGTGCAGTCCGGCAACAGTTAAAAGCTCAAGTAAAAATAAAATATGTTTCTAGGTATTCGCTTTCTTCAACTCAGTCCCCATATAGAAGAGAAACGATAAATACTTCCGTTTTATTATCTCACATAAAACTAACACCATAAAAGATAATTCAAAAGCGAAAGACTTTCTAAGACAAAAGAACCAAAACTTAGAACAAGGAAGTCCATAATTGGTGTTAAATCAAACATGGGCTAAAATTCTGCGTGAATGGAATCTGTGGATCAGAGATGACCGCGGGTTCCGCCGGCGATGCTATCGCTGAGCACCTAGCCCTTGTCCACCAAGAAGACAAGAATAATGGAGGTGGCAAATAAGTATTCGATGAAAATTGGTTTTCAGTGATTGCCTGCAAATCCATTTTTGACTAAGTGTTATATTTATTTATTTGCATCACGAAGGTTAAAGTACTTTAGTGCTTAAATACCTAAAAAATATTATAATTTTATGCTATATTCATAACAACGACTATAGTCCGGCCGTCGAGAGAATATGTTCTTGACACCTGTCAGTTTCATACAAACGAATACGTGTTTTGCAAATATGATCTTTATTTGTTACAAGAATTGTCGCACTGACAGATATCAGGAACGCATTCTCTCGACGGCCGGACTGTAAGTAGATTATACTGTTGATGCATTTTGATACAACTCAAAAGCTGACCATCAGCGATAGCTCCCGTCAAAGTCGTCACTTGTCAATAGATATAAAAGTTAAGATGAAGCTACATAAAAAAAATGCTAGGTATATCCTACTTTAAATAATATGAGACAGTAACAATACACATATTAAGCACATTTCCCAAATTTGCCTCGTCCAGAATTTTCCTCGATCAGCGGCGCGTGCGCAAGGAATTTAACGCCAAATCGCCGTTGCCCGGGCGCAGCGTAATTGCGCCTTATCTGCGCATTGTTCGGCTAAGGAGCACAAGGCTGCGCGTTGACGTGTGAGTGTTTAGATTGTCTGTCTGTATGTGCGATTGTTTTACTTTGTACACTGACTTTTAGACAGTTTTTTCATGTGTGACAGTGTGAAGAATTAAGCCTAGTTAGAGATAAACTACCAATTATATTATGACTTTTAGTAACCTTAGCTTATAAGACAAATTTTGGAATCCGTCTGAAAACATACAAAAACGGACTGTACTTCAAACTACTATTTAACTAATAGTAGTTTGAAGTACAGTACGTCGCAGTTACCAATTACCGTGGCATCATTTTTATCCTAAAAATGTTGTTAATGCGAAATAAGATTGTTTGTTGCTTTGATTGTTACGTTTTAACGCTAAAACGGCTGAACGGCTTCGGATACAATCTGGCACACAGATACATCAAGGACTGTGTAAGGACATAGGTTACTTTTTATCCTGGTTCGCAGACGAAAGTAACGCCAGATATTTACTTCGGCTTGACCATACATATTACGGAGGTGTAAGTTTTGCCGAAACTCCTCCGACTTTTTTAATAAGGTGGTTAATGTCCATTGTCACTGGCTACGCCAGCAGGTTCAATAAACAATTATTCCTCGATGTAGTGATTTGCGTGCGATGATAAAAAGACAATTAGCTTATTAGCTACTATTAATAAAGTACATGTTTGTTATGGTTTATGAGTCATTGCATAATGTTGCATAGACCAACAATAAATATTTGTGGATGAATGCATAAGCCTGACCTGTTTGACAGGATATGGATAAAGACGAAGTTCTGTGTAGGTACTCAGACATTTGCTCATCGATACCCAACTCCTAGAAAATGGTCGTAATAAAACATTTTCATATCGGATTTTTGATCAATTTCCGCGATAATGTTATTAAGGTTAGGGAAATTTGGTCCCTCATGCTCTTCTAGTATTTTATGAAAGACTTGTGGACTGGTGTACAAAACACTTTTTCTTATTAATCAAACTTTTTTTAGAGTTGCCACACTGACTATCGATAAACAGAATTTTCGTTTTTTATTTTTAAATTAACTTTTGAGTTTCACTAAACCTTCTTGAACACTGTAAAATAAGAAGTCCTTTAGATGTTTTGTCCGAGAAAATGATAAATCATTTTAGGTAAATCCTTCAACCCATTATCTTACATCTGACTTAGTTTTTGCATCACGGTCCACCAATAATACTCCAAGGGCAAACCGTCACAGAATTTTTAAAGAACACAACATGGTCTTGGTGGTCTTTCAATTAAATACCTGGACGAAGCAAAAAAGTGACCTTATAAGTAAATCGTGCAGTCAAAGGTCAAAATAAGACAAGTGTGAACTGTACGCGAATGTAAATGGTTCTCATATTAAACAATAAATTGTGGAGATTGATCTAGTACTAAGTATGCAGGTATGTACAACTTGAGGGCCTTGGCTCGATTTAAAAGTAGTAAAATTACTTTAACAGTAATTTTAAGTAATTTTGTCTTAGATCGAATAAGATGGCCGTAATTGGTGCAATTACTGGCATCTTACTGGATTTAAAACAAAATTAACTTTTCCCATACAACTTAGCATCTGTCAACCTATGAAGTTGTCGTCTGCTTAAACGGACTTGCCTGTGGTTGCCCCAATAAATTAAGGCTTCCAGCCAGGACTTAAACTAACTAAAGACTAAGCGACAACGCTAAGGGCACCCCCTGTGGGGTACGAACATCGGCTTAGGGCGTCGCTGGAAGAGGGCAGCAAATGACTAGCTGGATCAGGATTGGTATTATTTTGGGACGAACTTACAGCTACAGGCTCAGCGGCGCGGGCTGGCTCGAGCAAGGGTCGGGAGGGTGTTATGGGAAAGCAAACTTAACTATATTTAAGTATTTCCTTAAGAAAACTCTGCTTCATTAGTCTTATCGATTTGATTCCAATTCTAACGTTAACAATAATTTCTAAAGGTGATATAAGTTAAGTAATTTTAGCTCTAAATCAGCAAAAAATAATTCCAATGTATGAACCTAATTTAAAATTAAAGTATCGTCACGTCAAATTTCATAGGAAGAGAACAACAATAATAATTTATACGGTTTCTATAATTAGGTACGCTTATTTTTTGAGAGCACTATGACGACATAATAGGTTTTAAGACATTTCAGACCACGAAAGCTTAATCCTCTTCTTCGAAACACGACAAGATAGGGTTTCTATTGCAATTGTTTTGTTCATGCCCCCAATCAATTTATAGAATTCATCAACTCGCAAGCTCGAAGCATTTGCATCAATTAATTTGCAAATTTTATGTGTATGTTTTTTTTCTATGCTGCCGACCGAGGCAAACACAACATTTTTCAAATATGAAGGTCTGTGTTCATAAGTAATTTTAAAGCCAAGCTCAAAGTTGGCATCAAAGTCAACAAATCTGGTTAGACAGTCGTATTCTTTTCTTTTTTCTGTACCCTACTGAAAACAACTGTCCTCCTGTTGGGCTTGCTATCCTCTCGTTAATTTTACTGTGTGTTTATTTTGACTAATCCCTACTTCAGTCATTAATTTAATAAAATAAAGACAGAAGATACATTTATTAGCACAGACTAAAAGGCACAGAATATAATATAAAGCAGATAAAAAACAACACTGCCTCGTTGGTCTAGTGGTCGCAATCGCTACTATTGAGCATGAGGTCCTGGGTTCGATCCCCAGGTCGGGCAACGTGTTGTTGGGTTTTTCTATCTGGAATTTCTCAGTAGCAGCCCGAAGTCTGGATTTGTGCCCGGTAGATGGCAATAGGCTCGCCCCCTATTACATGGGACTTAAAATAACTGGCGAAATGTGGGTGTACTATAGGTATACCTCTGCCTAACCCTTCGGGGAAACAAGGCGTGATGTTGTGTTATTATTTTATGTAAAAAAAAACAATAAAAATATAATAAAAAGTGTAATAGTGCGATGTAATAAATTAGCAGGGAAGTGTGCCACACGGCTGCGCCAAAAAGGCCCAGTTCAGCAAAAAAACCAGACAACTAGTGTCTGGCGCTGGTTTTCAACTGGACCTGAAATGCATTTATCGCACCAGCGTCTCTCAAACTTGCTTTTCCTTGCTTGTTCTGTACGATTTGAAAAAGAAACCATTACTATGTATTATTAATCTATGTATTCTCAGTATTCTTGAAGGTACTGCCTTTTCTAATTGTTCTTTGGTTTTCACTTTATATTTGTAGTTTGAACAATTTAGGCTAGATTTACGTCAAGGTCAATTCTCCAACTGCAAATGTAAGTTTGTAATCGCACAAAAATCTCTTTTTTGTGTGATAAAACTACATAATAAACATTTTCGGACATTTTCTTTACTTGCTGTGAGACCTTGCTTCCTGCCAAATTTCATGATTCTAGGTCAACGGAAAGTACCCTATAGTGCGAGTATCAAAATATGTCGCATAAATTTCCGTATTTTTTATTGCGTTGACTTACGGGTAGAAGCTTGATTTTTTAAGAGTTGTGAGGGACCGTAGACCTACGTATTGGATATTAGTTTCAACTTGATACCTTAACGCGTTCCTGAGAAAAATAACGGTCAACGAAGTGATCCTATAAGTGATCCTAACGGTCAACGAAGTAATCCACTTTTGAACGTCAAATTTTACATTCAAAATAGAACTGATTCTAGGCGCCCGCGCCACTTCCAAAAAGAAGTTTCGTATGGAGAAGAAGTGGCAAGAAACTCCACCGTTACTCTTTTAAAATGTTTTACAATATTTTGTATACATTAATTATATTTCTATATGTGAAGACGATGCACCAAGAATAAAAATACTATACCACAATTGGTTAATTAAAAAAGCTGCAGTTAAATCCTTTTGTATCTGAGTTTTATTTGATCGCTCTTAGTTGGTCATTTCATACATGGATATTATTTGTGAATTCTTATTGTTGTAATTTGGGTTCACAAAGAAAATTAAGTGAATCTTCTTTTTTCATTTGACCTTCTGCATAACAACTTTTTTTTTTTTGTAATTTTTGTCATGTACTACACTTTTGCTTGTCAATATATTTATTACTCTTGATTCTTTTTTTAATCAATAATTCATCTACTTCTTATCCTTATGATGATGACCCGAGATATCTTTAGAGTCTCTTGTTTATTTTTCTAACGATACTGAATGATAATAATCTACAAAGTAATTGTTTTAGTGAGAACTTCGCGTAACTTGGTAGTTTAAGCTAGGCATCTAACAATAGACGAAGACCTTCTACGTACTACCTACTACGTGCTGATTTTACCAAAGAAACTGAACGCGATCTGCAGCTGAGCTGTCTGTGTCAATATTCCATAACAAATTCGACACTGACAGCTCTTGCTCCATGTCCTGAACGCGTTCAGTTTCATTGAGGAAATTCGCCCTAAGATTAGTAATAAGTCTATTTTCACCACCTCAACTCTTTTCGACTCACCTTTGAATCAACAGTAAATTGTTAGATCATCTCTTTACTAACTCCTAGCGAATTTCCATGCACTGCAATAGATCATCAACCTTTCAAAGCTACTTACGATTTTCTACAGTTACTTGTAAATGTATAGTTTAGGAAATGAATAGTTAAGCAAATTGACAACCTAACTCAATTTGCCGTCATATAGCCATGTCATATGACTGTCAAAGAATGACAGTTGTGATATAATTACACGGACGGTTTAAGTTGGTGGTCACTTTGCTAAGCAACTAATTTTCCCGGCTTTATATCCACACTAGTGTACTTAATGTAAGGATATCATTGTATTATATTTCATTGCACTTTTGCGGACTATGTTTCAGTTCGTTTCTTGCGTCCAAGATAACATCTCACTCGACTAAAGACCCTTTGTTTCGTTGCACATAATAATTATTATTAAGGCAACAATTATCGCGTTGGATTAATAATTATCTCTAATGATCTTGTTTATACTTATAGTTTGGACTTGGGTACTATTATATATATGAATGCTTTTTTGTAGAATGGGAATTTTAACCTTTTGACCGTCTTAGTCGTGCCCGACACGACACATCCGTCTGTCTTTCAGTTATGACCGTACACCTGAATTCTCGTGTGTATTGTATTAAAGAGTCTTAAGTTTTTTGCAAGGACCAGCTTCATAGAAGGAATCACCTATAGTTTGACAAGTTCTTCATTTAAATTCTCCTTTCAAAAACCAGGAGGCCAATCCCCGTGATTAAAAACACTCAAAATCTATTCGCATTCTCATCTCAGTGACAATCAGTGTCAAAAACTTGTCCATTTTTTTTTTGAGAAATTACATGATAGCGTTACTTATCAATACCAGTGATGCCTCTCTGGTTTTAGATAAATAGTAAAATAACTCCTAAGTTAATGAGCAGAGTATGCAGGTTTAGAAGATTCTTTAGATGCGTGGTTTTTTTAATCTATCATTTGCCATTGTCCGCCTTCCTGATTTATATTGTCCACTTTGCTTCTCTACTATATCCGATATTCTACATTCTAAATGGCTTTTGCATTTACTTTTATTAACACCCCATAAGACAAATGATATAGGGGGCTATGTCTATCTAACACTTGATCATAAGAGAAAAAAGATACAAATTAATTAGTTTTTTTTTTTGTTTGTTCTCACTCTTTTTTATAATGTTAATCAAACTTTGAATAGACACGCCATGACCTTAAAACTGAAACGAATAGAACATGTAAAGAAACCTTCGAGATGAGCAGAAGCTTTTTAATGATATTATATGCTAACGTATTTATTTAAAATATAATATCAGATTAAGAGAAATATAATTGTTTTGAGTTCCACGTGTAAACAATACAGTCGGAAACAAAAGTAGGTCAACATTTTCTAATGTTTCAGAGAAAAACTTATGAACAGAAAACTTGCTAATAATTATTTGTGTGCAACAATTTATAGAGGGTATGTTAAAGCATTTGAGATTGCCTCATTGGTCTGATTGCCTCGTTGGTCTAGTGGTCGCAAGAGCTACTGATGAGCATGAAGTCCTGGGTTCGATTCCCAGGTCGGGCAAAGTGTTATTGGGTTTTTCTATCTAGTATTTCTCAGAAGCAGCCGGGATCTGGATTTGTGCCCGGTTGATGGCAATAGGCTCTATTACATGGGACTTAAGCATAACTGGCAAAATGTGTGTGTACTATAGTTACACCTCTGTCTAACCCTTCTGGGATTACAGGCGTGATGTTATGTTAAAGCAATAGTTAGGTTCTACGATAAGAAAGTAAACAAATTCGGGTATGTTTGTTAAGGCTGTATGAAAAAGTCATCCTATCATCCACCATCATTGTCATTCCGCCTACCATGTTTTAGTCAGGTTCCAGTCTGATCGGATCTAGCTGAACCAGTATTTTACATGGAGTAACACGATACCCCTTGGTAAGACTTGAGGTCAGACTTTCGGGCTTCTGGCGACCCGTAACGACTGTCAAAGATTTATTTATTTATTTAAACTTACACACACTATCTTTACAGGATGACCCAAAAACAATAGTGGTTTGCAACCCCACACCAAATAAATATAAAAATCAACTTACAGCTAATAATTAAAAATCTAAATCTAACAATACAAAGCAACACTAAACTCTATTTTAAAAACACAATGTGAGGTAAGATTAAAGAATTATGTGTACACAGAATATTAATGTTTTTCAATTTAACTAACAAAATTCAACACAACTCTTACTAATTCACTCAGATTGTATGTGTGTATGCATATTGTGCACGTGAGTATTAATTCCATAATGTACGGTTAGTATTAATGGAATAGAAACAATAATGGACTCTGTCGGGCACTTAAAATATATAAATACTATGTACTTATATATTTTAATTATTTCCGAGTTTTCAGTTTTTTACATCAATGTTAGTAGTAATATATTAGTATTATTATCAGTTATTTTTTTTATTATTTTTTTAATTAAATTATTCATTAATATGAGATACATTTAATTATTCGTTCAAAAATGTTGTATTGCAATTAGATTTATATAGAATTAAATATATAATTAGATTAAATACAATTTAATTATATATTTAAATTAACACTTAATATGATTATATGTTTTTGTATTATCTAGTAAACAGTTGTATCTATTTATTTTTTAATTTATCCGTTGGATATTCGAAATAATTATAGACAAGAATATTATTTACATTAAAAAACTTTGTTTTAACACGTAGTCATTAATTTCCGTTAAAAGTTCACAATAGAGAGGTCCACAGTGTTCTCGGTGCGTCTACGCATATATTCCTTTACAAGTCACTTCCCTTCACCAATCTCCATTGTTCTTAGCACGAATAAACATCTTTTTTATATTTCTTAAATAGGCGATTTTGACTTATAAATCCTTTTGACCACGGCAAAGGAAACTCCACCTTAAAGTTTTGGGAATAAAGTAATCTTTTCTCTGTACAGGAAGCAACCCTATAACATCTCAATTCAGATAATAACATTCTTACTCCGTCGTAATAGTGATGTATTTCGCATGACAAAGGTGTCAATTCTCAAAGCACAGAACTAAAGGATTATGAATCTTTGAAAAGGACGTTTTTTGTATAGTGATAATATCTTAATATAGTTATAATAGGAGGGTTGCGCATAATCTGTAACTGTCTGTCTGTTTTTGATGTTTCGCACCTTGATAGGGGTCTATTTAAAGGATTATTTTTACGTTTTTTGTAACGAGTGTCAGTTTTGGTGTCGTTAAAAGGATTATGTGCGAGACGAATTAGTGATAATTTGGATTAAAAGCAATTAGAATTGGTAGCTGAGGACGAAAAGAAATAGTCTTTTATAAAAATGTTTCCATGAAGCCTATAAGGCCTTCGATTTCGAGTAATATAGCACACAATTAAGTTTATTTAAGTATATTATATATTAATCATTGATGAATTCGTGACATTTAAGTAAATTGTATGGTCGTAGGAGATGAGAGAAAAGCCCCATACAGCTCGACAAACAAGAAGTTATCGCATTCGATATCCCAACTCACGTGACACCAGGGTAGGACCCTATAGAGCACATGTCATGACACTTTTTGTGACATAATATCTTGTTGTAATATTTATGCGTCACCACGAACGGAGATATGATCGGATGCGGGTTCGATTCCGTTCTATACACCGGGGCACGAGTGTAACGGTCTCCTATTATTTTAGACAGTGATTTAAGATAACTTGAAGATGACAGCAATAAATGGGGGTGAAACAGTTGGAAGTTTTTTTTTTTTTGCATCTATTCCCTTTTTTTGAAGAGCAATATGCTGATGCATTGCTGATGTATTGTTGATGCTTGTAGAAAGGACTACAATCAAAATAAGGTACCTAAAACTCATAAAAAGACAAAGATGCAGACACTTGATATGAACAAAGAGGAATCCTTATACTTAACATCGAGTTAAAACTCTTTCAAACAGGCGCAACATGCGAGGCAAAGGCCTTGTTGCGCGACAAGCAGTGCCTTTGTGTCGCGTCTGTTTGAAGGAGTATTTAGACTTTAGAAATGATGAAAGAGGGATATTTAAGTTGCCGACTCGGCTTACTAACTCAACTTTGCCCACTCAATTCTCGAATAGAAAACGGTATCGGTCATACTCAATCCAATTTAACCATACTTCTACACAAGTATCAATAACATTTCTGCTCTTTCGTTGAACTGATATTGAACTATATCACCTCCTACTCATAAAATGTAAGCACAAGCACTGAGCAGCTCACGGCTGATCGCTCACAAGTAATTACCGCGCCACGTATACTAACAAATTAGCAGCCACACTCGGCTACTGAATTGAATAACTACGCGTACATACAAAGACGAATGCTGAAGCCTCCGTGCACGAAAAAAAAGTTTTTTGTCAATTTCTTGTCTATTTGTGAGATTGCTTAAAATTATTCAAAGTCAAAGCATTTATTTCAAATAGGCACATAAAAAAGCTCTTTTGAACGTCAAATTTTACATTTAAAATAGAATTGATTCTAGGTGCTGTCGCTTCCAAAAGGTACTCGTAGTTTCGTATGGAGAAGAAGGGACAAGAAACTCCACCGTTACTCTTTTAAAATGGTTGACAATATTTTGGATACATTAATTATATTTCTATATGTGAAGACGATGCACCAATAATAAGATGCACCAATTGAAACGGTATATGTCTGTGTGACTGTTTTGTGGCGCTAAGCCATTTGTGGCAGTCACAGTAACTGTTTTTAGTTTCATCTCTTTAGCGCTCTCGAAAATATAGTTTATTTTACCTTTATATAAATGAAGATATTGTATCATGGTAAAATAAAATAGTATTTATATTTTAAACTCCACCGTTACTCTTTTAAAATGGTTGACAATATTTCGGATACATTAATTATATTTGAAGACGATGCACCAATAATAAGATGCACCAATTGAAACGGTATATGTCTGTGTGACTGTTTTGTGGCGCTAAGCCATTTGTGGCAGTCACAGTAACTGTTTTTAGTTTCATCTCTTTAGCGCTCTCGAAAATATAGTTTATTTTACCTTTATATAAATGAAGATATTGTATCATCGTATAATAAAATAGTATTTTTATTTTAAGAATAGGTGAAGATTAATGTGTGATTATCAAGTTTCTTAAAACGGTTTTATTAATGTAAGATAAAATACATTACTGACTTTTTCGAAAAATTGTTTTTTTTCAAAATTATTTTTCTTCTGTGCTTTGTATCGAAGTTGAAAAAAGTCGTTCAGCCACGTGTAAGAAGACGAAGTAGACCATATAATCATGTTGATGATATTTTTTTTGTTCAATCAAAAAATAAAAAGTGTTATAAGGTAACAAAATGATAAAACGTTACTCTCGCGTCATTTTCTGGAAAATATGTTAAGAATATTTGTGATTTTCCATGAATACTTCGTTAATTTGAAAAATCCCTTTAAGCCACATTCAAAACGAAGAACTCGACTTTTCAAATCACAAATAACTTTGTTTAAATTCTTTTTCCATTTCTCGCAAAAATTGCACAAAATTGATCAAACTCTGTCGATTTCGTGCATGGCCCCATAACTTGAAGTAAGGTGACTTCTAGACAAGCGTGCTCCATCGACGAACAACATCCCCAAGGTTCGATGTTTAAAACTGACTTACTTTACATCACTTTTGATCCTAGAAGAGTTAGTCAGAGTTATATTAAATACTAGCTTTTACCCGCGACTGGAGTTCGCAAATTATTCCACAGAAACGTACTACCGGAATAAAAAGTATCCTATATGTATGTTAATCCCGGTTATAAACTCACAAAATGAATTACTTATATTTAACAAACGAACTCTTAACTCACTACTAACGTTCCTAAAAATATAATTGAATAATGATTCGAAAGACACGTAGCGCCATCTAGCGTCCACAAGCAATTGTGACCGTCGAATTTCATGATGATCGGTTTAGTGGTTGAGGTGTGAAAAGGTAACAAACAAACTTACTTTCGCATTTATAATATAATTAGTATTAGGACATGCAACCTAAAAAAGTGGTCAGTACCTATCGGGGTATACATATCGGGGAGGGTTTTGTTAGGCACTATCGCCTGCCAAATCCCCAAATAAAGTTTCTTGCACTTTGTTTAAAGGGATTTGCACTCTGTTATTGAATCATTACCGTTGGCGAACACTAGCACTACGTCAGAACATCGATTTCGCAGGAAAACTTTTATGACTGAATGTAAAATAGATCACTGTCTATTGATCGGTCTTCTTTTCTACAAATTGAGGAACCTAAGAACCTCTTTCTATCTCCTAACAGTTATATCATTTTGCAAACCGCGTACAAGCCACCATTCACGGATTATTTTGTCAATTTGTTTTTTCTCACCAGCCATGTAGCCAAAGCGAGCCACATGCGTACGCGCATCAGAACATAACGAACGAGATTATAAGCTTTCAACGCGCCGCCATTCAACGCGTGTTTATTCAAACCGCTCAATATTCCTCTATGACGGTTCAATTTTGACGGAACCCGGCTACAACACAATAGACTAAACATAAAAATATAAAATCCAATTTGTATTACGAACAATTTGACCAGTGTAACTTGACCTCTGATTTTTTGTTCCATAGTTGAAATTGTTTGAACTTTTCAGTTGCCCAGGAGTCAAGTTACGTTGGTGATTAAAAAGATGTGTAGTGAGATAATTCGTATTTGATTTGGACCAATTAGTGATGCTTACACGCGAACCTTGTGTGAGATGACCTTTTTGTGTCGATCGTGGAAACGTAACGCGATTAGTTGGAGCATACGCCAGTCGACAATGGGCGCGCCCGTCGGGTTCCGGTTGACTTAGGAATGTGTGAAAAAATAGGGTAGATTTTGTGGGGATGCCGATTAGGGGTTATTTTGATTTGGTAATGTATATGTAGTAACACAAATCGCTGCATGCGTCAGAAACCTAATGCGTGACACAGTTTCAATCACAAGTTTTGTAGGATATTTCTAATCCAATGCTTCATAGGTTTAATAAATTCGTATGCCAACGCAAATAACGTAACGAACGTCACTCAACGGTCAAAATGAAAGAAAATGCGATCAATTGTCGCAGGAATTATTGACTTTGAAATTGTAATAAACCAACAATGAAAAAGGATAACAACAGAAATTAATCTATTAGGTAGTGCGAACTACGTATCACACTGACGTCACACAAAATCCTGCACCGTGCAAGCAGAGTTTACCGCGCAACTAGCATATATACAACATCAATCATCTGGCAGTTGCCCACCAGACACAACACCCGTCTGGTCAAAGGGACCTCCTTATCTATGTAGAATGAACTTTACACCCTGTACCTCATGAAATGACATGATGTGACCCTGGTGACCCCGAACATGAACTTATGTCCGTGGACATAATGTTCAAGCTTATAGCCAAGTGCATATACACCAAAAACACACGCGACCCCTCTCTCGCTTCAGTTTTCGTTTCTCATTTACTCAGATACCTTCGTCGTCTACGACGTTTGTTTATCAGCAGCGCAATCAAACACCGACCACCGACCACAAGTGCCTGTCGTCGCACACTTCCGTTACTCAGTAGCCCCGAATAATTAACTTTTCCGGATAGGTTGAAACACATCGGGAGTGACAGAGCAAGTGCCAACTCGCAAAGCTGTACCGTACCGCACACACTCTTCACATCCCTATGTTTCCACCGTCTCAGTAAAATTTCAGTTTGCTTGTTACTTCGTTATAAATACGGTTATCGATCAATCTCCTTTTATGATTGTTTGTTACCAATCATTATATTGCACACGCACACAAAACTAGAATCTATCAATTAAAATTTATTGAATCAATCACTGAGGCTGCTTTGTTGGTACCTTATTATTATTTTATTCGTTTTTAATGTGCGATTTGTTTAGTGGACGTAACCTTTAATTGAATTTAAGTACGAATTGATTTTAATAGATTCGAGGCGTGAGTAAATGATTTATTTACGACACAAATATTATTTAGGTTTCATTAAAAAATTTGGAAAAAAAAATCGTTTTGCACTTGTTTTGTGTTTTTTTATATATTAAAGTAGCCAGTTTAAATTATTTTTCTTGTCCACTAAGCGATGACATTAGATCCGCACTGCTGAAAGCTTTTTAACTACGATGCTGTGAGCCAAAAATCTAAATCGGGTAAATAAATCTAATCATAATACGATTTCAACAATAACCATAACTGGCTGTAGATTATGACATATCAATTTCACAAGTAAACATCACTGGGGTTGATCACAAAAAATCGCACAAATCCGTTTAGTTTCACGTCGGGCTGCGTGCGCGCATCGATCATGTTGATCTTGTAAAGTGTGGAGAAATTAAATAAGGTGATTGTGGAGCGGAAGCACAGTAAGTAATGTTTATTTTTTCCTTGATTTTACTGTTTTTTTTTATATTGGCGTGGTTAGCTAACATATGGCAAATAATTCAATATGCTGTTTTGTGTCTCGAAATTTTTATTAATTTGCATACCTATTATTGTAAAGATTCAAGTTTTTTTTTAATCTGAACAGAGCTGTGCTGCTGGGAAGTTTGTTGCGCCACTTCTTCTTCACAGCTAAAGCACTAGGAAGTGGTGAAGGGTGGGCATTTTGGGTGACTGACTTATGTAATTTTGACGTTCGAAAAGTGCTGATTCTCAGCCTAATTTGAATCAATGACTTTTGATTTTCTATTTTGATCATTCAAATGGATGTAACCATCAACTCAGCACATAATACCTACTAGATGAAGTAAATTTTCAGTCGGTTATCCAGAAAAACCAGCTGTTTCATACAAAAGTTTAATACATATGCAGTCAAAATGCATGGAACATACAATTTTTTTTTTTAACCTCGAATTTTTTCAAGGAAGCGACGTCCAGAATCATGTGCTGAATCTCGCCAGACTTCATAGGAGTTGTAGAAATTGACTTATATAAATCAGTCAATCTTATTAGCATTTCATTACCCAAGATAACTATGCAACTCTATCTACATTCGCCATAGCACTTTTAAAGCAATTGCCGCAGTCAACTTACTAAATAAAATACGGTTTTCATGTCTAACAAACGACATGCGTGCGTTACACAAAGTTAAACTTCTGTATAAAACCGTGCATTGGTCACGCAAAGATGTTTGTTTACCAATTTGGTATACATTTGGTATTGCGAATTATAAATTTGATTAACGTGAGAACGATAAATGGGAAACGTAAGGAATTCATACCAGTTTTTGTAGTGTATCGTATGGTTAAAATCGGGTGTTGAACTCTGGTTGAAAAAATCCGCCGGTCAGCTATAAGAAGAACTGCCGTATTAGTATTTTGTTGATAAAAGGTTGTTGTGACAGAACTTTTAGACATTTGGAAAAAAAAATAAGATGGGAACATCTTAAAAGAAGAAGAGTTAATCTTGAGTAACTGTTAAATTTCCATGAATCAGTTATTCAAGATTACCTCTTCTCTCTCTGGGTTCACTTAAATATTGGAATGCTAGTTTTGATCTTTCAAATTAAAATTTTGCACAGCTTTGTGAGCCTGTAAGTTCTATACAATTTAGTTGCAAAGACTGACATTCCAGACAACTGTACCGAACTAAATGGTATACTACAGAGTGTTACTCTTAAAGCGCATACTCACTAGCCGAACAATTATTATTTATATTTGTATTTACGAGTATATACTCGTCAATACGAGTATAATACTCGTCCACAATAAATATTCGCCATGTTAGCTAAAAAAGACTTTAGAGTGAAGCTTTTCCATTATAATATCCGCCTGTAGATAACTTATTGACTTAATTCAAGAGATAAAAAACATAAGGGGATGAGAAACAGCATCCTTGTAAGCCCATATAAAATACAGGTGACAAATCTTTGTGTGGAAGCGAAAAGTTAGAGAAAAAAAATGCAATCGTGCAATGCAACCTTTAAAAATCATGATGATTAAAAAAAGCAATTACTTCTAAAACCATTTATTGCAACAATTATTGGGAGTTCCATGTTTAGCAGTAATCGTTTACGGCAGATTTTGATGCGTGTTCGTTAGATTGCAATACCGACATTTTTACACAAAAGAGCGCTGTAAGGAAGTTATTACATAACTTATTGTTTCCCCTATTGGTCGTGTAGTGGGCACGCAGCCTTAGTTGCGGGCACTTACAGGTACTTGCAGGTATCAGAGCCAGGTTCGGTTGTAAGGGAGACTTAACGTGTGCTCACTAAATGGTTTATTGCAAACTTTACGAGTTTGCGAGTTAACGTGAACCTTTGTGCGATGTGCGTGGACTTGGGTTAAAAAGATATCCTGTTTCAACTGTTAGAAAAAGAAAACTATTTTATAACTATCTATGGACTCCCTCTCACCGAGAGGAGTCCTGTTTCCCAGAAGTGGGAACAGTATAGGCTGATGGTGATGGGCTTCTTGGCAGTCGGTAGTTACTTAATTTGCTGTCAGTAAACAAAATTAAATTGTTCTTAGGTTGCTTTTAAGTTTAGTAAAACTTTGTGTTTGAGCAGATTAACCAACCATAGATAAACCTTAAATTTCAGGAATTATTTTCTTGTTGAAAATGCATGAATGTTAGCCAAGTACCACCGCATTTATTGCTCCTAGTACTTTCCGCATAAAACTGAATAATTTTGATTCGCAGAAAGATTAAATAACTTTCGGAACCAAAAACCGATGGCCACAAACGTTTACAAAAATCAATTCTAAAGCCAAGTCCACATCACCCGTAAGCGAACTTGCAGGAAAAACTATAAACCGTTCCAGAAGTGAATAGAAAGACACATTGTCGGCCGCAGTCGGCGCTTCCTGGATGACACACGACTGCACGTAACATGTGTGCTGAGCTTTATTGCAGACCATTTGGAAGGCTCGCTTGACTGCACTCCGCCGATCTATTGTCTCGTTTGGGCTAGATTTAACGGTAAATTGTGAAAAAATTGTAAATGGAATTCTTGTTAATTGATAGGTCATCTCTCGCTGTGACTCATACAAAAAGTTATGCATCCTGTTCTGTCTATACTATATAAAGAGGTTAAATTTATTTGTTTGTTTGTATGTAGGGGTAATCTCTGAAACTACCGCTCAAATTTTAAAAATCTTTTTTTTTCTTTTGATAGTCCGATCCTTAAGAAAGGTTACAGGTTAGGTTTTAGTTAAGCTTAGGTTATAGTTAAGGCTATTTAACATCACGCTACAACCCTTAGGAGCCGAACAGAAAGAAAAAAAGAAGTTTTGACAGGATGGGTCGGGGAAACAAGACATTTCTAAGAAGCTAGATAGTAGCTGTAGAAGACTGATAAAGGCAATAGACCACCAATGCAGTCAGATTGGTTGTGTTTATAGGCAAGTTAAAACACAAGTCTAATACCAGTCATTGAGAAAATGTAACTTGGGATAACCTCGAGGGTGGGCAGTATTATCCTTCTGTAATAAAATCTTTCCTTCGCTAATCCCTATGTCAAGTCTTGTTATGAATCCTAACTTCCTAACTAATACATAAAAAGGCTTAACGGATTTGGATGAGTTTGGCTCACAGATAGACCATGACCTGAGTAAGGACATAGGCTTCTTTTCATCCTGGATTGAAGACGGAGTCGCGGGCCACAGCTAGTGCAGCGATAATTGGAAACTTATAATGAACTCTGTTGCCCCCGACTTCGTCTGCGTGTATTTCGTATTTCATCTTAAAACTCAGAGTAAAAGTAGTTCTTGTCCTACTCCAGGTTTCAAACTACGTCTGTGTAAAGTTTTAAAACGACCGGTTCAGTCGATCAGGTGCGAAGGTAACATAGAGACAGACTGAGTTTTATTTTTGTGGCGTATCCTAGAAGAGGCCTATGGCCTAGAAGTGGACTGCGGTAGGCTGAGTTGATTGAATATATTTTGTTGAACGCTATGTATCTACGCCTTAATTGTCATCTGCATGAGTCCTTTAGTTATTAAAGATTGTTTCTAGCATAGGTGTAATGTATGTGATGTGGCTGTGCTTTTCTATACGTACACATACACACATACATAAACTCACGCCTTCTTCCCATGGGGGTAGGCAGAAACCACAGAACGCCACCTGCTACGATCCTTACATACTCCTTTTGCCTCGTTTACGTTCATACATCTGGTCATACACGAGCGCCGGTTGCGAATACTACGTACCTGACCTTTCTGAAGAACAACACCAATAAGGTCACTTTAGGTCCTCCTAGGGCGTCCCTCCAAACGTTTTGCCACTCACATCTGCCTTGTAAATACCTTTTGTTAGTCTCCTTTCATTCATCCTCTCAACATGACCAAACCATCTAAGCATACTCTTTTAAATTTTTGTTACTACATCTTCTTTTAAACCGCACCGTTGCCTTATACCCATACCTTGCTGTCGATACGTATTATAAATTAAAGTCAATTTTCGTGGGACTGCCTCGTTCTTTTTATTTAGTTGCGAATTTATTCCGAAATGTTTAAGTGTATAATATTAACTAACATTTAATAAAGAAATCTCGATGTTTTTAAAGTCCTGAAAACCGTGCAAAACTGGGGCGGGTCGCTAGTTTTAAATAAATAAATAAAATGTTCACGAACTCAAAAGCCATGAGGAAATCTTCCTTCACAACCACGTTGACCGGAAAAATTCAGACTGTTACACTTTTTTTTTTTTGGAATGTCATCTCGCAGGTCAACCTATGAGGTTGTCGTCTGCTTAGACGGATTTGCCTGTGGTTGCCCTAATAAATAAAGGCCTCCAGCCAGGACTTAAACTTATGTACTAACTTAAAAACTAAGCGACAACGCTAAGGGCACCCCCTGTGGGGTACGAACCTCGGCTTAGGGCGTCGCTGGAAGAGGGCAGCAAGGGACTAGCTGGATCAGGATTTGAGTGATTTAGGGACGAATTTAAAGCTACAGGCTCAGCGGCGCGGGCTGGCTCGAGCAAGGGTCGGGAGGGGCGTGGATTTGGGCGTCGCGGCGGGCCTCGGCGGCGAGGACGGTAGGACGGCGATCGGGTTTTGGGCTTATGTAGTGTGCTGGTGGCCTTACTACTCTCCTGGAGGAGGGTAGTGGCGTCGTCGGGGGCGATTAAAGTATGCCTTGGTCGGCGAATACTGCTAATGCGGGAGGGTGTGTAGCGGGCGGCCGCTGAGATCAAGGGGTTGGAGTGTTTAATGCCACAGTCAAAGAAGCGCTTCGATAAGCGTTTCATGAACTGGTTTATGGTAGGCATTTTAAGATCGATGTGGAGATTTATATTACGGACATAGAAGGGGGCACCCGTGACCTTTCTGAGGAAACGGTTCTGGAGGGTCTGCATCTTATGGAGATAACGCAGGCATAAGTCATGATGGGACGGATGACTGCGGTGTAGATGCGCAGCTTGCATTTAAGTGACAGTTTACTACGGGCTGTCAGTACAAAGTGGAGCCTGCTAAGAGCGAAGGAGGCGCGCGCGCGAACCGCCTTAATATGAGCCTTAAAGGTAAGGTTTTCATCGAGGATCACGCCTAGGTATTTGGCTTGCTTCTTCCAGGGGATCGGCTTACCGTACATAGTGATCGGCCTGAGACTGTTACACATGTTTACAGTGCAATATATGATGATCATCAGTGTGTATTATAATATTTAAATTTATTCGTTTTGTTATAATTGTTTTAACATTATAATTTTTGTTTCTGTGTTTTTAACTAACAATAGTTTTTTCAAGCCTAGTTGTTATGAATTAACAAATATTTATTTTAATTAATTTTATCATGAGAGCTTTGTGCTTAATGTGTCTTAATGATAAACAATATGTTTGAGATTTATAATAATGATGCGATTGTATTTAAATACGAATTGGTGCGATGTCACTTTGTTACGCGTGCGATTGTACAGTCAGCTACAATAATTTGGGTAATAGGTAATTCTCCGAAAAATGGTGCTAGTATTAAAATATGCATGAACTGGATTGAGAAAGAACAGATGTTACTACACAAAATTCAGTAGTTCGTTACACCCCCTCGGGATGATAGTTGAAATTTAAATAATAATATTTTGATAGACCTTTCCTGGTACCGTCTACCTACTTCTTACAACAAGATATTCAAGAACTCGCTTTGCTAGTCATCAGAAAACTGACCTTAGAAAATAGAATTAGTCTTGGTCGCTGTCACCAGATACGGTGAAAATGACTATGGACAACAAAATATTTCTATCTATTTATACATCAAGATATATTTCAATGTGACTTTAAGATTTTATTACACAGTAATATCGTTAGATAAAACATGACCTGTGTTTCAGTATTATGATGTTTAAATACGTACAAATTTAACTGGAATCCAAATATAAAACATTTTTTTTTTCATCTAATAAATAGTAACCATTTTATTCAAGTTACCGTCCATTTTATGACTTAAAATTGGCGCGCTTTTCCCTACTTTACAACGTGGACACAAAGCTGTCAAGTAAATCGAATACTGTTTTCAGGGTCATTATATTTTGGAGCTGTACAGGACAGACGAATTGCAAAACTGTTATTTTAAGATAGTGTATATAAATAAATAAAAAGATTTGCCACAGTTTACGTGATTTTGCTTTCATAAAGTAGATAGGAAAGTTTAGCAGTCGGTTATGTCAGTGAAAATTGATGATGTTTAAGTACAAACACATAATGTTACTTTACTGTACTTACACTTACACGGGCCTTGAAAAGTATCAAAGATAATATTATTAATTGTATGCGGAATTGATCCTCTTGCACACACAAGTCAATGCATTATATGTATACCAACATACATTATATGTTCATGTGTGCTAATTTACTCCACATTGCGTAATATTTAAATTATGCTATTGTTCTGTTTTTTGTTCATTTTCTTGAGGAATGAGTCATCGGTTACCTTCAGTGCCTGTAAGTTTAATGAATATGAGGTCTGCTCTGTGACTTTGTTTTCATATAAACTTTAACGCCAATTGACACGCCGTGGTTTCACAAAATCTACTGTTGGTGCATCTCACTTCACTTCTACGTAGTTGTTTCCCGAACGTGTTCGTATCTACAATGATTTAAGTGGTAATTCACAATAAAATTGTATTATTTCGAAAAATACACACATTTAAATAAACTGACACCTTCTTCCCATGGGGGTAGGCAGGAACTACAGAACTCCACCTGCTACGATCCTTACATATTCCTTTTGCCTCGTTTACATTCATACTTCTGGTCATACACCTGAAATCTGTAACTATTTATATATTAACATGTGCTTGCACCCACGCATTAAACCCAGCAGTGCGTATGGTCATCCATTTTTTTCTTGTGAGTTTTCATGCAGTAAGGCAGCACCTATGAGTTTCATGTGATCACCAATACGTCAGTTCGTCAGCCAAGATTAATTAGATGTTGCTGATATATAGAACCCAGTTTCCTAGCTAATTATAAGAAGAATCTTCCGCCATTGCATGTTTTTTTCCACAGATTATCTGTAATAAAACATTCGTAGCCGAATCCGGACACACAGGGTATTGTTATCATTAGTTAATTATACACAAACTCATGCACAAAATGTAAATAATCGTTGAATATCACAAGTTTTAATCGGCTGCGTAAATAACGTCTTGCAAGGTCGAATGATTTTTCCCAAACGTTGCTCTGAAGGGGATTTTTGATCGGGAAAAAAATAGGCAAGTGTAAGTTAACTTTACGGTTTTAATGGTCCGTATTTCATTTTAGTTCTCTAATAGAATAAATATCTGCAAAGTTGTGGCAGCCAGGTAAGTCATCGTCATCACTGGCAGCCATATAAGGAATTATATGGCTGCCAGTGAAGTAGTGAAGAATACGGAACATTCACTGCTGAATATTAGCCTCCTTTTAAGCTATGCTTTTCTGGTCTGTGCGAGTCTCAACCAGGTCTTCCCCGCGATCTAGCGCAAGTCGTAAACCCATTAGGTAACTGTTGCAATTCTGCAGAAGTATGTAGATAACCTTAAGTATTTTATAAATGTGCCATTAATATACTCAAACTTTACTGTTGATTCATTGACTTAAAGTTAGATTCCACAAATGAAATAAATATTATAATATTTATAATTGTAACCAAACTTTTAAATGTTACACCCGTCTGCACTTTTTTTCCTGGAAGACCGGTTAAGTAGATGTTCAACACAGGCAACTGAAGGAACACGGGTGAGTTTTAGTCAGTATTAGTCTGACACGCCCTCCCGCTCCACCCGGAGCGGGAGAAGTCATTTGATGATTTCCCACACAAAAAAAGTCCCAAATGCAAGAGTCCAATAAGATGATCCACAAAATATTCTGTTTTACTTCCACGGAGCCCTAAAACAAAACAAACAGTTAATGACTGGGTTAGTTTGGGTAATCAATTGTTTTTAAAACGCTATTAATTATTAGTTAGGCTTTAATAAGAGATGTTCCAAGGTCCTAGCAAAATAATGTAGGTCATAAAGATATCTGTTTGATCGCTAAGCATGGTTTTTGTTCGCGTTATTATTATAATGTACGTGGGAGCCGATGCGGGCTGTTAACTGCGCGTACTTGTTGTTTTCATACGTTATGTAACCGTCACGGTTTTGAGCCTCGAACAGACTAGGAGACATAAGTCTATTAATAGTGTGATGATGAGTTTATTAAGATGAGACGTGATTTTACACTTGTGTGCACTGCACAGTGCAGCGGAAAAATCGGAAATATCTAGGTTGGTTGAAATGTCTTGGAAAATGTCCTTTTCTTGTTCCAGTCAACATTTAAAAACATTGATAATTTTTTGCCTGAACCTTCATTAGCTTATGAATTTGTGTAATATGTTACACAAATTCATAAGCTAATGAAGGTTGATGACTATGGTGTTATCCTTAATAATAATGAAAAAAAAAACTCATGAAAGCCAAAAAAGATGAACACATCACTTATCTTGACTTGGTTCGCGAGGTTGTCGACATGTGGGATGTGAACTCCGCAATCATTGTGCCGATAGTCGTTACAGCCTATGGCTTAATAGCCAAGAGCCTCGACCAACACTTTAAGAGGCCCTCGTTGGGCAGCTGGATCAAGGACTTGATTTCGAAAGCGCTTCTGGACACGGCTCGCATTGCCACGAGGTTCCTCTCTCTGGAGCCCTGACCGCCGGCGGACCCTGTTCCCTACTATTTTTAAATGTTTTTTGAACTGCATTTTTTATTAAAAATATTTAAAAATGTAAAAGACAAGTTTTAAAATGAAATAAAGGAGATAATAATGGTCATGAAACCTAAAACCTATAATTTTTCAGCGGAGCTCAAAATCAGGAACAAAATTATTTAAATCAAAAATATATCCCAATTTTGTATAAATACGTCTTAATCACAGTGCGTAACACGAACCTAATTATTTATATTACTATGAAAATAATTATGAACATTTAAAGTGTTTTAATTACTCGCCTACTCAACAATATTGTTGAGTAGGCGAGTAATTAGTCTAGACCACAGACATCTTATTTATGTGCGAACTAAACACTCTAGTTACAATGTGGATTGTATTGTAACCTAAATGCTTTCGATGCCAGAGTATTTTCAGGTATTTTTCAAGGGATACAACAATGGGACTTGCCTTAAATCAACTGATAATATGACAAAAGAGCTAATGTGACGTAGATGGTAAACATAGTATCTAAGGCGGAGTGCAACTTTTCGGGGCTATATCGTAAAATACGTGGGGATGCCATGTTGCTGAAAGTGAAGAGAAAATCACAGAATATTAAAGCCCCTATTTCCTTCTGTGAATTTATGGACAGCGTAAAAAGTAAGGATCTGAAAAGGAAACTATGAAAGAGGTTTTGAAGACCTACAGATAAAAGTACCTACAGTGCAAATAAAGCCGTAGCCGCCAAAGTGCTTGTTTAGATATTTCGTCCCCAGCTGACAATATGTAAATCAATTGTGTCAAGTGAAATGTAAAACCGCATTAATGCAAAAAAGTTTTTTTGGTATTGCCCCCCGCATTTATAATAAGGTACCTAATATTATTAAAAATATGACTGTATTCAAATTTAAAAGGGCACTTAACAAAATACTAATTGAAAAATGTTATTACACAATTGACGACTTCCTTAATGATGATATCACTAAACTAATTGACATGCTATTATTCCATTTGACATTTTATTTTGTTACTGCAACCTTATTAACATTCTGACATTTCTGTATTATTAGGACATTTATACTGTAATACAAACGATTTGACATTTTTGCATTATTGACATTTTAACTTTAATCGAAACGATTTGACATTACTTTGTTTTTTTCTGTATTTTATATAATTTCATAATTGTTATTTAAAATTAAAATGCCTTTTAAATTTGAGTACATTAAACACGATTTGCATGCCCATGACGGTAGAACATGGAGCACTATTATAAAAAGAAAACATCTATGTACTAATTACACATGTTTGAAAACGAATAAATGATTTGATTTGATTTGATTTGACATAATAGGACGAACTGTTTACAGCTTTTAAGCTCCTTCATATGAACTTCGTAACTGTAAATCATTGAGTTGTATGAAAATAAAGGGAATCCCACACACATATCCTTATATTTACAGTTATGACCATGGACTGAAGAACAGCTGCAGTGCTATAAAGTCTTCGTCCTCAGGGCCTATAATATGCAAATAAACAATCTTAAAATATTATCAAATCAAATGTCAACTATTCCAAACGCTGATCACAACCATTGTTCTTTTAACTATATCAGCTATCCGAAGGTCTTCCAACAAAGCTTGGTCGTGAGAAGATTATTGTGTGACATAACGCTCATAATGTAATATTGTAATAATTAAGACATGATTACAATTTAGTGCAAGGTTTGAACGAGGTCATGTGTGAATGTCATATTTCACAATCGTATTGTTCAGAGTAATGTCACTGTAATGGAGACTGATTTAAATTTTTGATGAGATCTTGGTTAAGGTTTTTTGTGTTGGTTGGCTTGGTGTGTTTTGTAGACAGACAAAGAAGAAGGAGGTTGTTCAGATGGATTGGTAGATTCTAAAACGGATTTCTGAAACTAGAAACGTGTAATAACGATTAAGGAATTCGCCAAACTTTGGAACTTTGGCAGTAACGTCTGCTGCAGAAACTACGCTTGACAGACCTAGAGTTAGAACTTTTTGGAGCAAATCCAATAAATGATTAAAAAGTAGTGGTGTTTAATAATGATTTGTTAGTGATTATATAAAACTGGTGAGACATTTTTTTAATAAGTGAACCTACTACAATTATATTTCTTCACATTTTTAACTTGCCTATCATGGTTTTCCATAGTTTAGAAGGCAAACAAGTCAATAATCGAGGTAATGCATAAAATATATCATATTAACAATGTATAACATTCCCACATAAGCAGCAATTAATGTAAGCGGTAACGCGGCGGACCACAATTATAAGATATATAAAAACCAACTCGTGGGCGTGATTGTTGAAGTGGTTTTCCATTGTAGTTGTATTTATTTTATTGGAAAAATAATACAACTAAACACTACAAACAAGAAGAAGAATACTTAAACAAATGAAATAACTTCTAAAAAGTAGTGCAGATCAAAGGACTAGCAAAAATTAAACTTGTAAAATTAAAAAGCTTTGCAATCCAGAACTGTCAGCGGAGTGGCAATCACGACAGAAGACTTTCTAAGAGTCCCCACTCTTAGAAAGAAAAAAAAAAGAAAAAAAAGTTAAGTATGCCGAAAAAATAAAAAATGGGGTAAATAGCAATACAAAGAGCAAAACAAAAGAAAAGCGTAGCAAAGAAGAGGACGAATCAATAGGAGGATACTGCCCAAAACGATGATCCAGTATGAATCAACTCAGTAACTCAAACAATACATGTCAACTCAGTAGATTATTAGTTTTAGGACGTAGTAACAATGAAAAATATGAATAATACAGGGCGGCAGGGATATTGACGCAACCTTTTACCATGGATTCAGTAAATGGTTCTGAATAATTAAATGTAACATAACATCACCCCTTGTTTCCCCGAAGGGTTGGGCAGAGGTGTACCTGTACACCCACATTTCGCCAGTTATGTTTAAGTCCCATGTAATAGGGGGCGAGCCTATTGCCACCAACCGGGCACAAATCCAGACTCCGGGCCGCTATTGTGAAATTCCAGATAGAAAAACCCAATATCACTTTGCCCGACCTGGGAATCGAACCCAGGACCTCATGCTCAGCAGATAATTTTGTTGATAAAATTTTCTATGCTAGTGAGGGTCGAGAGCAGTGGTGGCCCTGTGGTAACGGCCCCGACTTACGAGTTGTAGGTCGTGAGTTCGAACCCGGTCAGGCGCTTTACTTTGTGTGAATAATTTCATCACCACTGCCCTCAACACGGTGAAGGAAAACATCGTGAGGAAACCGGCATGTCCTAGTACCAAGAATTCGAAGACATGTGACATCTACCAATCCGCACTGAGCCCGCGTGGTGGATTACGGCCCACTCCCTCTCATAGACAGGAGGCCCGTGTCCCAGCAGTGGGATGCTTATGCTATTATGAGAGTCTAGAATAATGTGTTAAATTCATGGTAACAGTATACGCGTCAAAGTCCCTGCCTTGTATAAATGACCAAATTATTTTCTCAGTTTGAAGCTCCCGTATCGTCCAACAGTGGACACAGTCCTGCCATCCGCGTTAATCTCGGCCTGCGCCTAATGCGCTCAATTGAGCGGTTCAATTAGCGCCGATGTCGATACACTCTCGTGTGCGCCCAGCCTTTGGACGGACCCCCGCTGCGAGAGTTTTTTATTATAATTTTTGTTTGTTTGTCTCGTTTCGTTGGTTGTTTGTGTATCATATTGGTCTATAAAGGAAGTGTAGTCTTAACGAATTACCCTGTTATTGTCACGTGGCTGATATGTAGCTGTTGCAGGATATAGATGTTCCAAGGTGTAACTTCGAATTTTCCGCCTTTCGCGAACAATTAAGAGCTTTTTGAAAAACACGAATTCCTAGTTTCCTTATTTCTGGATATGATCGCGAATAATAAAAAGATTGTTTCCGATATTTGATAAATTATTATTATATCTGATTATTATTAATTATAACGGGTTTTTAACAATAATTTTTTAATGTAAAAATAATACAAATAGGTATTTTATACATTGGACTGCTCACGAAAACGAAATAGTTTGAATGGCTTGATGTTTTGAATTTCCTGTCTTTAACCTATTTCCTAATCAGGGACTTAACACATTGAAAAACACCTTCATAAATGTTACAGAATTATAAGTGTTCATTCTGAATTGATAACAGAATTAATGAAGTAACAGTTATAAATGTGTTAACCCAAAACACAAAAGTGTTACAGTAATATATATATCTGTAACCGATATAAAAGTGTTAACAGTGTTGAAATGTGTAACAGGTAAATACTGCGTTGCCAAAATTTATCGCCGCGACTGTCTGTTCGCCGCGCGTTGTTGCGGTATCGTGCAATTACTTATACCTAAGAGTGCTTATTTCTGTTACACATATTAACACATAAAAGGTTAAACTTTCATACTGTAACATTATTGTATCTGTTACATTTATACATGTGTTTGATTTAAAACATTTTTAAAAAACAGTGTTACAAACACTTTTAGATTCAGTCCCTGCTCCTTAGGAAAGTCCAATGAAAACTTCAAGGATTTCAACCGTATTGTATCCTTTTTAGGATTTGATAAAATCTCTGAGCTAAACTAAACTGCGGTAATTCATTTCAGGTTTTATTCATCTATGCAGACATGACTCAAGTATTTAGTAAAACTCACGAATCCCACGTCAAGTCCATAAAACTAATAATTTCACACATATCTCATACTCCCAGTATCCAAATCCCAAGTCGAATGTTATCAAAACAATTCGAAGCCCAATGTCAAGTGTGAGACCGTCAAATTGATTACAACCATTAGCAATCGTGTCGAAACATGGATGTTATAAAACCGAAATATATACGTACATTTGAAAAATATTCTGTTGACAACACCCATAGGAATTAACAAACTTATTTTTCTAATCAAAAACTACAAACTCACCTTTAACGTTCACATAATAAAAGTCAGTAGCTACGCTTTCGAGTGTACAGTCGTCGTGTTTTTTGTTTACGAAATCAGCCCGGATTAATCGACGAACACCAGGATGGGAAGGCAGACAAATTAGATACAGAAAATTGGTCTCGAATCGCTTTTGAATTGTTTTTGGTATCTGGTTTAGGTGTATTTGATTTGTGGGCCGATTTCTGTGAGCAATTTGGTTCAAAAGTGTCGTGTGGGTTGAATTCAATCGGAGTATGAAAAAAAAAACGTAAGTACCTCCATCAAATGGAAAAGACAAACTTCAGATTTTTGTAATTCATGAATGCTGGTGCCATAATAAGACTAGTAATCATTATTTAAAATTAACTACTTTATTCTAGAATTATAACAATGCTAAAATAGATTTTCCAATCTATGAATACGTTTATCTGAACAGGGACACAAAAAGAAATGAACACATTGTAAACACACAACAAAAAAATGCAGCATGGTCTGCAAAGCCCTACACGGAAAACACCGAGCCTTCCTGAGCCAGCCACACGTCCACAAAGTTAAGTCCAACGAATGGCTCAAACAAGGCGAATTGTTTCCCGAGACCGAGGGTTTTATGCTGGCCTTACAGGACCAAATATTGGCCACTCGTTATTACAGAAATTACATTATAAAGGACCAACATCAGCCAACTCACTCATGTAGACATTGCAACACTGCTTCTGAAACCATACATTATATAACAGGAGCGTGTGAATCACAGCGTGTAAGCACAAACCGATTATAAACAACGCCATGATCACGTCGCTGCAATTATACACCAACAGTTAGCTTAAAAAAACAAACTTTAAACGAAATGATATCAACATTATAAATATAAACCAGAAATAACATTTGAAAGCAAAGGATCACAAAATTTACTGGGACCTGACAATAATAACAGATAAAACTATTGCAATAGACCTGACATTACCGTTCACGACAAAACCAATAAAACGGTTTATCTGATAGATACACGCCATCTCCATCTGGAACCCTTTCTACGACAAATACGGCACTAGAATTGAAAGGGTACAGAAGAAGTTCTTACGGTCTATGAACTGTAAGTGCTTCCAATCAAAGGTTCTTTACGTGCAGCTATTGAAACGGTATGGCGTTCTGGATTTGGGATCTAGGCGGCTGTTACTTGATGTCATGACACTGCACGGCATATGCAATAACAAATTTTACTGTATTGACCTTAAAATTAAATTGTGTGACGTTACCCAGAAGTGTTATTCGAAGGGGGGTGCGCGTGCGCCAACTGTTCCATACAGAAGAATGCAGGACTAACGCTGGGGAACGTGTGTAAGGTATCTTGAGCTCTCTTAAATGAGAAGAAACATAAACAACGGAAAATAATAATAAAGAATTCATAGAGTGTTAGTAAAATTAAATTAAAACAACTTATTATCTAGTGTTAGTACCAATCGCCCTCCTCACAAACTTTTTTACAATATTCGAGAGCTGAAATTCGCTACAGTTCTCAGGATGCGGTTGCGACTGTTTTTCACTCTCCTCAGTAATAGTGAAGCTGTTTTCTTGCGCACGATCACATGAAATCCGTCGGTACGAGCTTGCGCAAACATTTCTGACGCGCTACAGTAGCGAGGAAGTCTCAACAACATCCACGAATCATTATTATGCTGGACGAGCAGGACATCCAGCAATCTTCTGGTGTAATTGACCCATAGATTACTCGTGTACAGACTCTGGCAGTAAGCCATGAAAATAATTATTTTTACTAGGTCCGTACACCGAGCAAATCTGCGAGCCAACATGTTGCACCGAACGGCGAGTGCTCTGCGCTCCCTCTCTATATCTACATGTTCCTTAAGGTCTTCTGAAAGAAAGGGTCCTACGTATTTAAAAGTGGATACCTTCTTAATTACTGACCCGTTTATAAGTAGGTCGGATCCCACTTCACGGCATTTGCCGCCGACCTTATAGACCATGTATTTACATTTTTACATTATAAATTAATCCATGTGCGCCAACGTAGGCTTCACAAGTCTTTAGCAACTCTCCGATTGCCCCTGCAGACGGACTCACCAGCACAATGTAGAGTAGAGTTTGAAGAGCCTGGGAGCCGTCAGAAATAATAAATTAACTATTATTATTATAACGTGGTTTGAAATTCATAAAACGATAAAAGCTTGTTATTTTCCTGCATATGAATTAGCATCTGCCCAGAAGTGGGACAATATACATGCTAATATAACAACTACATGTTTAGACTGACATAAAGTGACCGTTTGAGCACATAAAAATCACTCATTACCCATTAGGGGGTCAAACACACTTAATAACAATAACCTACACGATTTATTATAACTTTCAACAACACTTTAACATAACAACAAAACAACGACCACAATTCAGCTCAAAATTATCTTAAGCAACAATCAAGTGTCATTTATATACAAATATCATATAAATTATAGGGAGATATTGATAAAATGGTTGAAAACAAAGGAGGAACGACCACACCGGTGCCAATAGCAGTGGTTGAAACCACATAAACTATTGATATTTAAACCATCTTATTAACATACGAGAAAATTAGTGTCTCTTACAATATCGCTGTGAATATCGATTTAGATATCGATAAATCGGAAATCGAATAAGAAAAGTTTACGATGGGAAAGAATTCGGGTAGTGGAACCGCGGGATAAATGGAATCAAGATTATGCTTGTAACCTCAATCCTAACCAGAATTGTAACAAAAATACCATCGTGACTTAAATTACTTATTCATTGAACTCTAAAATTAATTCAGTAGCAATCACTAACGAAGTTGATTCTAAATTATGACCAAAAACTTCATATCGAGCAGTTCAAACACACTTCAAAATTGAATCGATAGAAATCAAGAGTATCGATATAATTCCGTTTCTATCGAATACAAATCGACGTTTAAGGGTACACTAGCTGAAATAGCTCTCAAATTACAATGGGTATCACAATTTGTTTTATGAAATATGTCCGACTTAGCTTCGGGTACATGGAAGAGGCGTTTAACATAAAAATGTATTAAACAAAAGCACAGAAAGTCCACTCGGCACAATAAACTAAAACAGGTTCAATGCAGATGAACATGTTACGCACACCGAAGGCCAAATGAAAAAGAAAATAACAAAAATAAAACATACATTTCTGGCTACAATGAGCCATAGACGCGCCTAAGTGAGCGTTAAGTTAAGCGCCAAGCATTAGATAAGTACATGTGGAATTGTGGACGAAACTAGTCCATCGAGCAGCACAATTTATTTATAACACCATTCAGCAATTACACCAATATAACAAAAAATCACTTTATTTGTTGCTTTCCATTTCACCCATCCTTTTCCTTCACAAATTTATAGGATAGTTTCATTACTAGGTTTATGATTGTTTTAAATCTGTTCTTGTCATATCATAATCAGCCTATAATGTTCCCACTGCTGGGACACAGGTCTAGGTGTTAGGGAGTTGGCTGTAATCCACCACGTGGGCCCAGTGCAGGTTGGTCGATAACATGTCTTAGAATTTTTGGTTCTAGGAAATGCCTGTTTCCATACGATTTTTCCTTCACCGTTTTGAGAGCAGTGGTGATGAAGTTATTTACACAAAGTAAAACGCCTGTCAGCTACGACACGTAAGTCGCGGTCGTTATCAATGGGCCGGGCCACCAATGTTCTTAAATCTGTTCTTGTATCACCTCTTAATTGTATCTCTTTTTGGTCCTTCTGTACTTATCCCTATTGTATTCAGAAGTGAGTAAAAATAGTTGGTATCATATCAATTCGATCATTCGATACCGCAACCGTGATCTTGTTAATAAAAGGTTATAAAACAAATTTGTCATTGTTGATTTCCGTGCGATGAACTTTAAGTGTGCTAACCTAACATTTATATTTTTGAAGGAGATCCCTAATAGGAGTTGTGTTTTAACAAGCTGTTGTACTATTGTAATTATTTTATAGTTTACTAGTCAGAATCAAAATCAGAATCAAAATACATTTATTTGAAAAACATAGGTATTTACATTCAGGTGTTATGTTAACATATTAGAGCGCTATTTGACGTGTAGGCGTACAAACATTAAATAAAATGAAAATAAAAACGTACATACCTAAAAACTAAACAAAGGAATCAATAAAACAATACAACAATTAATTAAAACATATTAATAATTATCATTCATAAAATCTGGAACAGTATTCTGAAACTTTGATAGGGGCAAATTTGATAGTACGTACGCTAGTACAACTGATGAATCCGTCTGGCGTGCTATTGGCGTGAGCCCGTTATTTTAAGCAGGTATACACTGTATTTAAGCTATTAAACCTGCACGCTGTCCCATGGTAACACGTGACCGGGGCGCAAATTTGTATGAAAATTAATAGTTTATTCACACGGACCACATTTTGCCGTTAAAATCAACCGTGTCAGCAATACCGACCACCTCGCAGCTACAACGCAACCACAACGTTCTGTCTGTCTGCAAACACTAGCCATAACGTTACCACATCGCAGCTACTAGCGACAACGGAAACAACGCAACTGCAAGAAGTTGCAGCGACACTATTCACACATAACCACTGCCTGCCCACATTTTGTCGCTGCGATGTGATGTGGTTGTTGGACGAGTAAACGAGAAAAAACCTTAGAAAAAATCTGAGGGGCGATTCCCGTGTTTAAAGAACGATCGCATTCAGTCTCAATCTGTCAAAAATGCCTCTCATTTACTTACTTTTTGACATCGATTGCCGCTGAGATGAGTTTGATTTTTAGTTTTGACTTTCAGCTTTGTTCAGCACAACTTTTGCAATAGCTTCGCGAGAATATAGTGAAAGGATACGAGTCAAGTGACGAACCTGCGAACCTCCACATGGCCCGCGCAGTATTGGGCCATAAATCGTACCTTCCTTTTTAAAATAAAAAAGTATCAACCATAAATCACGAATAATGCCAAAATCGTAGAGAAAGTCGGATTTTAGTACCTTGCCCTCCATCTCTGAATTGTGAGTGCCAAACACAGTTTTGTCTCCATATTAGAGACTAATGTGCGATGTGGTTTATTGCTTTCTTGATTCACACCTATATTTATTTATTATTTCAGAAACCCAAATTTCTAAAATCTTTATTGTTTGGCTAATAAGTTTAAAAATCCCTTGGATTTATGCTTTTAACAGCATGAATGAACATTATATATTGATTTGTTAATCAATTTATGATATTTCTTTATGTCTATGCCAGATGTTTTATTGAGCAGTGAAATCAAATATCAATCTTTAGTTTTCCGAAATATTGTTCTTGTGATTAGATAAAGAATATATTGTGATATGGTGTGAATCAAATTTATCGTAGAAAGTTGGTCTTATGTGCCCATATTGATATTTTGTTTTAAAAATCGACTGTCCCTTTGACAAATGTTCAGACATTAAATTGATATATCAGAGAGGACATCGCGGACCGATGGTAAGAAACAAGTGTTTTAGAAATTAGATATTTGGGAACGCCGTTGTTTTTAATGTAATCGAATCGATTTATTGATAATGTTGTGTCTGTGGTCATGCTGGGTCGGATTAGAAATCGGAGATCGGTAAATACAATTAATTTTGTACTTTGGTTAATAACATGTTGTTTAAGAAAAAGCTTATCATGACAACTATCAATTTATTACCAGCCGAATCGTGACAATAATCAAAACAAGAAATTGAAATTGTTTGACCTAAATGTAGGCATCATTTGCAAGAATTTTACTATTATTTTTCACCAATAAGGGGTCGGTAGGTGCCAAAACTCGCTCGCCCCCTATTACACAGCACTTAAACATAAAGGGGAAAATGTGGGTATACTATAGGTCTACACTCCTCTGCCTAACCCTTTGGGAACACAGGCATGTCGTTATGTTATGTGAAGGTACAAAATTTATTTAAAAAAAAAAAATACCCTTGGTCCTTAGATCCGAACAGAATAGAAGATCGGGGTATTAAATGCAATTATAACTGTTACCTACTATTTTTTTAAAATGAAAATAATACCTAATATTTTTCCTACTTAAATCCTAAAGCTCTATAAATTCATCTACAATTAGGTCTGGTCCTCATGTAGGGACACAGCGATAGGTATCGTGATTTACGCGCGCGCGCGCCGGCGCGATCTTATCTGCGCGCGCGCAACTAGTAGCGCCTTTTGGTAATGAGCACTGCTGTGATCTATTTGCTGGCTGCTGCTACTGTACTTTTGTGGATAATCGTCTTCGTGCAGGTCTGGTTGGAAATGTGGAGTGCATTTTGTGGGGGAGGTTGATTTTTTATTCGATGAAGGTAGAAAGCAGAAGTTTGATTTTTTAAAAGTTATAGTAACAGAATGCCAGTTGTAGACGTAGCAGCAGTAAAAGTAACGGAGCTAAAAAAAATCTAATGAAAGTATGTGCTAATGGATATTATATAATGTAGGTAAGTAACAAAAGAATAAAATACCAATGTTGATTCAAATTGGCAAAAGTCACAACAAATAAAAATTCAGATTCACTCAACAAATACTTCAAAATCCCTGACTAATCCACCAGCCGCAAAGTACTTGTAATACGGACAAAATGGTAGTAGGTAGGTGTTAAAATTCAACTCGTATACTTTCAATTTCATTGTAAAGTCCTTTGTTACGGCCGGGTGATTGCACGCCGCGAACAATGTTATGTCTTGTCATACAAACGACACCCGTAATCTAATATATCACTGTGGTTTGACTAAGTATAGTGTGGACTTGCCCTTAGCCTTGGACTTGAATTGTGGACTATGGAAGTAGGTCTAGCTTTTTAGCATCATCGTCATTATCATTGGCAGCCATGTTTCACCCACTGTTGAATATAGGCCTCCTCCCTTTTCTGAAATCCTTCCCTGGTCTGTGCAATTCTCATCCAGGTCTTCCCCGCAATCTTCTGTAGGTCATCGATCCACCAGCTTGTTAGCTTTTAAGGTGTCTTAATTAATGGGCTCTGGTTTTGGTCTAGATTTTCGCTTCTGATTAAAGTTTGAGATTAGGTGAGTTTATTCGGGAGGAACAAGAGTTTGCTCAAGAAATCCTGTTGGTGGCATTGATGAAATCTTTAGTGTTGTTTATTAGAAAGATCGACACGTCATTGAGTTGCATTTTCGACACGTTGATCGTCGTTTAATAATCTTTACTTAAAAGGTTAAATATTGTCCTTATTCTAGTTCAGTTTTACATCTTCACCCGTTTGATGTTCACGTACCATAAAATATGTTCAACTATGTGCGCTGAACTGCATCGACTTGGAACTTTACTGAACTTGGCCAAATGCTTGGCATTTTTCAATGCAGTGAGTCATAGAAATCTTTGGGAAATGGGTTACCTATTGTGGTTTACCTATTGTGGTTTACCGACGAAACCTGGTTTTTCATGATTGACGGGAAAATCTGGAGGATAACATCAGATAAACAATCTCATTTATGCGCAGTTCCTCTCATTATTGAAATAATAGCGTTTATGAATAAAACAAAGCGTAAAGTTAATGACCGGTACGAAAATGTTCAACCAAAAATTTGACACACACGGTAGCCTTACCCACCGATTAAACACGTACGCATCAGGCATCTATCAAACATAATTTACTACAAGCAACCAAACATGGCCGTAAACAACCAAGAGTAACCTTGACAGACCAGACCATGGGATTTGTCATCGAGTCTTTCTTTGTCGAGGTCGGGAAAACAATGGCGTCGATCTGCCCATCCTGGCCTTTTAATGCTTAAATCTAATTGGCATATTTGATGCACTTAATCCACCTTCCTTCCAATGAATAATGACCCTTAAAATTGAGAAAATAGTGTTTGAATTTGAGTGGGTCAAAGATTGGTCCTTAGGTCCTAAGTCATGTTTCAGAAATTCAAATGTGGAATTTGGAGGTCGCGATTGTCTTAACAGTAGACAGTCAACAATATTGGATTTGTTCCAAAGAACGATGCACTCACAATGCATCTTTGTTACCACAAGGCCTATGCCTTTGCCTTGAAACGACGGTGTTTCCGATAAAAAAAAATAGAATAGGCTTCTGTGTATTGTTTTATTGCGGTTAAATTGGTCGAGTGGGTAATTGAAAAAGGATTTGATCGTGTTGGATGATACGCTTAATGATAGTTCAGGGATTTGCGAAGATTTAAGAGGAACAGAACGATAAGTGCATTGTTTTGCTTTTGTCATAACAGTTTCAGTACTTGAGAAGTGATCATCACAAAAGGATATCATTTTACGTTGAGCTCTGTTTAGAGTCAAAAACAACAGTCACTGAATGTGATGTGATTATGTAGATGTGCGTGTGCGTGTAATCATGATAATTAATTCGTTTTTCTTAGAAGTAGAAGAAAAGACGTAAGGAGTAAATTCACAAACCTAATGGAACGACAACTTGAAGAATAATTAAAGGACCAGCATATCCTCTATATCCATATAAACCTCATATCTCAGGTATGGTCCATACCTAACACTGTACTGGGATAACCTAAGAAGAACACACCAAAAAACAGGTGCTCAAAAATGGCATTAATCGCAATAAAAGTCAGTGACAGCGCATAAATACGAGATGTTCGTATCTGCATACGTCGTTAGCCGATCAATGCGGTGTAACAATAAGTAAAACGCTATCGAGCATCGCCGCCGCGCCGCTCGCCTCTAAATCACGGGCTGCGCATACGATTATAGTGCGCACGGGCATGCGGTGCGCTGTTTTGTTTATTAAAGTATTGGGTTTTTCATTGAATAAAATAGTAAGTACTAGTTGAAGAGTTCTTTGTGAAGGGCCCATCCGGGGCAAGTATCTACCGCATCTGTATAGTAATGTAAATGTAAAAAAAATGGTCCTGGTATGTGTAGGTAGTGCTACCGCTGAAACAGTCATTGCAATATCTGGGCATGTTGGCTTGCTTATGACATGAAACTACAAAATTACTTGTTCTGTTTATTTTGGGTAGTGATAAAGTTCATCCCTACAGGGTGGATTATTGAGACGTAAAGGCAGTAGCTTAACCTTTGATCTACAGGAAACCGTTCTTCGGATAGTTTTGAAAATTTTGAGTAATTTCTAACTGCATATTTCACAGATTTTGGAAAAATGGTACAGTCAGATAGAAAAATGTCGATTCCTACGTTTTCTTTACATGATGTTAATCGATGCAGTTTCATATAAGGAATAATAGACTCTTCTGGACAAACCGAAGTTAGAGTAGGTACTAGTACTACAAAATGCAAAAACATTTTCACGTACATTTCTTAGTGAGGAATCCTCTTATCCCCACAATCTTTTACAACGTATACAGTTTACAACTACAAAAGAAACTACTCTACTTTTAAGTGGTTTCCCAATAGCCTAGGAACTCTTGATAAAGTAAAATCAAACATGCATCCCATGGAAACCCTATTCAAATAAATGAGTTTATTTATTCCTATGCACAAAATAACAACTTAAACGAATTCCTGCCATTTGTACCATCCGTCTAAGGTTATAAAGCAGGAAGTATATAATAAAAATATGTAAATATGGATCATTACAATAATCATAAACAATTAAATTCGATACCAAACGTGTTCGAACGATCAATCGTTTTTAATACCAATATTTTTGAATCGATATCAAAACGATTGTATAGGAAAGCGATATTGCTTTGTATTGATATTTATCTGTTTCTAATCGAGAAATGTAGAACGATCCAATTGTTCTTTATCGAAAACATAAAGTTCGAATAGTGGACGAACTTCAAACTACAACTCTTAAAATCGTTTAAAATTTACCTATAGTTTTAAATGTACATTTTTATGGGTTCACGATTGTCTGTGAATTCGTAACATTGGGAGCGGTTACACACTGGGTTTTATGAACGTTACTTTTAAACGGTGTACCACATATTTAATTAAAGTTTACCCTGGTCTATATTATGTTATTTTCATAATAAAACCTACTTTGAAATTAAAACTTACTCTGTTTGTATTGGAAAAGTGGAAGCTAGAAAAATAAATCAAGGTTGTAGGAAAATTCGCTAAAAGGTTTATTAATCAGGATCGTTGTTGGATACATGATAGGTATGATCATAAAGTTTTAAAATAAGACCAGACGCTGTTGTAATCTAACTCAGTGCGAAACTTAGGAAGATAACTCTTATTTTTTATCGTGTGTATCTAAATTATTGTTTCTCATTGAGACGTTCTATCGATGTCCATTTTCGTTTTATCAAATTGTTATTGATAGGAAGTTCGCAAAACGGTTTCAGGAGGTCATTTGTTGTAAACAATCGCTTTTATTGCTTCAATGGATAGATCTGGTTTTTTGTAAAGTTTGGGTGGGTTACTTTAAATCAAAGTAATGTACAGCAATATATGAGATATTATTATACGTATTATAGTATAGTAGCAAGTAGTAGTTAGAGTAGCAGTGGTATAATTTTTAATAATTATATTATGCTTTGTTTTCATCACTAAAGCTACATTTTTTAATTTAATTTATTATAGAAGATCTTTATAAAATGATAATAAAAAAACTATAATGCTGTTCATGCTTTTTAAAACCAACCTTATGATATCCAGAAAATTGCTCAACATATTTCCATGAAAACAAACAACCCACCATAACGTAGTGATGCGCCTGCACGCGATCCCGGGATGATAACGGGACGACATCGCACGGGACGTGTCCACTCGTACAGATCTCGCCACTAAGCAAATCACCACTACGATTCCTAATTGATTTTATCTATGCATACTAAGTTGGAGAAAAAAACCAAGATGTTAAGGTCTCGGTGTCTTCTTGATGCCTAGTTTAAGTTTATTGATAAGTTTCTGTTCTGGGATCGGAAGAATTAAAAATTGTGGAATATAATTGTGTTTGTACTTTTTTGGTCTTTTGAGTTCATGAATTCATGTTTGACCGCCGTTGGTCCTTGACAATTCAAAAGTGCCTGTAAATGGTTTAATTGAAAAAAATACTTTGATTTGGACGTGTTCTATTGATTATTGTGATCGTGAAGGATGTGAAAGATACAGGGACAAGAACTTTTGAGCAACTAGTTAATATTTTAAGAAAATCGTACATAATTTTATAATGTTTGTGAATATGTGAACACCATGTATCATCTATGACATAATTAATTTATCCGTCTTTGCTCCGTCTATTGTGGTACATATAGTAGTTTTATTCTTGGTGCATCGTCTTTACAAATAATAATATAATTAGTGTATACAAAATATTGTAAAACATTTAAAAAGAGTAACGGTGGAGTTTCTTGCCCATTGTTCTCCATACGAAACTACCTTTTGGAAGGGGCGCCTAGAATCAATTCTATTTTAATGTTAATGTTGACGTTCAAAAGTGCCTTTTATGTGCCTATTTAAAATAATTGCTTTGACTTTGATGGAAACTGTTGCCATTCGTGCTTAGATAAAGGGGGACCCAACCATGCGAGTTACCATGCAAAATTCCATAAAGATTTACTCACTCTGTTTACACTTCAAAAGACGTACCTATAATATTTAAAAATACACTGAACAAAACCATACTGCACCGCAATACGAGTAACACGCAGACGCGAACTTCCCTTATCAGGCTCGAACACGCAGACGTATCTAAGAAACGTCTCAAATATCGATTAATATCGAGAAAATCAAAAATATAAATTACACAGAGTCAACATATCGAGAGATCAGCTCGAAAAATCCGAGTTACGACCACGGTATCGAGCATTCGAGCGGTATATATAAATATATCCACAGAAGGACAAATACCGCGCGCGCCGATATCGTAAATCTTTGACATTTTTGTGGTGTAAAAGAAGAATTAGCAATAAAAAGTGGCGTTCGTGATGATTTAGAATGTTAGTATAGAACTCAAGGTTTTTAGCGGTTGCTGTTTAAATTATGGATTCAGTTTATAGGTTGGTTTGAAGTGCAGGACAGTGGACTCTGTGTTTGGAAAACTTGTAAAACTGAACTTGTTCTGTTTAGATTTAATTTGTTTCAGGGTGTTATATTTATTTATTTATATATTTAACTATTTATGTACACACATTGTTAACAGACAAGAAAAAAAAGGAACAGAAAAATACGTACAAAGGTGATGCTGATTTCTAAAGATATCTCTTCCAGCATACCTGCGATAAGAGAGTATATATTAGATGTAGACAACGTGTGTAAGAGTAGAGACAACAAAATACATGAAAACAAAATAATTCATAAATTTAAAAATAAACACACAATGTGGATATATATTAAATCATATAATTTAAATTTATGCCACCAAATTTCTGAGGAAGGGTTTTGTAAAAGTGGTAAAAGGCACAGTTTTCAGCTGGTACTGAAAAAGGGTATCGCAAAATATATGTCTTTCCGTTTGATGAATGTTTGTTTGGATTCAACATGCTATAATTACGAATTCACAAAGATTTAATAATTGTTCAACAAGTACAAATCCCTTTTATTCCCAAACCATTACCAGCCTGTTACACAAACGGTATCAGCGAATCGGCGAGAAATAGTGCGGTACAACTTACGTTGTTAACCCTAGGTCGGGCGCAGCACTAAATTTATATTTAGTGATGTCAGCCGGCCGATACGCAATCCCGCGCTACCGTGCCCCGGCGAGATCCCGCGATAACCATCACGGGACTTCGATAATTTGTTGACGATCGGGAATTAATTTTATGTGTTTATTTTTTAATGAGTAGTGACGCGACACCCGCTGTTGGTGATTTGTAAGCAGTTTTAATGTTATGGATGTGCACGTTTTTATTTATGGTTGAAGTGTCGTTGAGTTGGTAATTGCGATTGGATACATTGATAATATTATAGATAGTTTGTTTATTGGTAATTTTGCTCATTGCTTTGATCTTCATAGAATGTGGTTTAGGGGATACAGGCGGGTTTTACGAGAGAGGTCATATTTTACACATAAAACATAACATCATGCCTGTAATCCCAGAAGCGAGCAGAGGCAGAGGTGTACCTATAGTACACCCACATTTCTCCAGTTATGCTTGAATCCCATGTAATAGTAGGCGAGCCTATTGTCAACAACCGGGCACAAATCCAAACTCCGGGCTGCTACTGAGAAATTCTAGATAGAAAAACCAAATAAAACTTTGTCCGACCTGGGAATACTACCCAGGACCTCATGCTCAGCAGTAGCTCTTGCGACCACTAGACCAACGAGGCATATTAAGTTAGTTATATTAAGTCTCAACCTATAAACGTCTAATAATTAATTATTCAAGTTCTTCAGCCTGTCTAGTCCCTATACCGTGTGATACGGACAGGTTGACTTCCACCTGACCCTCACGATCCATAAGGAAGCCGGGATTTATACAGCAGTGATATACACATAACACGTGTACATGATATAACAAGGTGCGTTGGTACTTCACTAGCTAAATGCGCTGAATTGGCCTAACCTGTTAGAATAATATTGGAATTATTATATTGGGTGGTGATTATAAGTTATATTACATGCAAGGTTTAATGTTAGTGACAGTTCAAAGATTATTCTAATATTTTTAGTAATTATTTAGCTATTATATATTAATGCATCATTTTAATATGCAAATACAGAAATTGCGTCACTGAAAAGTTAATTAAGCCCAAAATACCAAATAAACAATACTAATATTATAACTAATGTCACACTAATTTGGTCACAATTGTAATGCAGTCTTATCAATAGAATACTGGCCGTTATAAATATATGCAAAAACTGAATGTTTGTCCGTGCACCTGTGTTGATTAACGGAATGGCTCTCGGACGACGCCGGGGCATTAAACAATGCGATATCGTAGAATTATAGCACCGCTGTGGTTAGCGACGACACATCAGGGAGGATGGTCGTATGCAGAATGGTTCAAATTAGTCCATGGTTTGATTCGCAATTTGCTGTTATTGTAAATTACCAGCCCATATTTTCCTACCCCTGAGAAGTGTGAAGAATGTAGGTAATTTTTTTGGCTTAGTATGTTCTAATCGTACATGTAGTTTTCTTGGATCGTCCGTCACCTTTATCGTCAGCCAATTAGGGGTGGTTATGAAAATTCTGTAATGATGCTGCAAGTGTAATAGATTATGGATACACCTCTTTGGTTATGAGCTCGCGTTCCGGGTAATTCATCGGTGAATGTTATGCCCATACGAAACTACCTTTTGGAAGAGGTGCCTAGAATCTATTTAAATGAAAATGTTGACTTTCAAAAGTGCCTTTTAGTGCATATTTGAAATAAATGCTTTGACTTTGAATTCTTAAGCTATTTCGAGAAAAACCATATTGATAAATATTGAAAAACCTTTTACAATATATTGCAGCTTCCGAACCTGCAACATTGTATCCGGATCTTAGTTATTTTTCTCTCAAGAACACCTACATAAACCTCCACACAAAAAGCAATACGTATATTTAACTTGGCTCATTGCAGCAGCATATCATCACGCTAAATAAAACGGAGCGGGCCGGACCACCCGGGTCGCGACACGCGCGTTAACCGCCCGATTTACGAGCGCATCGCCCCGGCGCACGCGCTCCTCTTAGATAACCTGCGACGCATAAATGTTCAGCCTGGCTCTGTGGGAATTGTGGGCTTGCAAAAATTGTTCTGTTTTGTCGAGGTTGTTGGTTATTTTTTGTTTGTATTTAAATAATTACTACTGCCGCATAAGATATGAAGCAAAAAGATAATATTTTTTTTTAAATTATCATTTATTTATTTTCAACAACATAACAGTTCTATTAAAAGAGTTACTACGAGTTAGGAGAACTTTAGCCTTTCTTTCCCAAAACCCCCTGCACTAGGCAGAACCTTTCCTGTAGGTCATTTAGTGAAATGCTTATTTTCGCTTCACCATAAGTTAAGCATTTGTTTAAAGAAATGTTTGCATTGCATTTCAAATAGGAGGACATGACTCAGAAAAATAATAAATAAAAGTAAAAGCTACTGTAAAAGGTGTTGACAATACTTTTAGAAATGATTCGTGAAATAGACCGTGAAACCATTAAACTATTTTAACTACTACGAGGTCATTGAGGGCAAAATTTTGTAAAATACAAGCTATAAACGTCTTAAAAGATTTACAGCTTCCTCAAACGAATCCTTGCTACAATTGATTTAGAAAATTACACTCATTGTCCAGTGGCGCCGTCCCCAAAAGTTTTACGACTAAACAAATAAAACGTGTAACGAACTAAAAAATGAGTTCAAGAGGCTATCGTAAATTAAATACCCGCTCATCAATGTCTGGAAGTCACTCTAAATCGCTGTTCGAACAATAAAACTTGATTCATTCGTATCCAAATCATAAATAAACTGGACACTTTTAATACGGACCTATTTTGAACTATTACTGCGACGTAAAGTTGAAAAAAAAACGAATTAAGTTCCGAACGGAATTCGGCTCGTAAAATCGTTGAAGTGTTGTATAAAGTGACAAGTGTATGGTGACCACAATGCCGTCTAATAAAAATGTGATCAATAGAAATAAACAGATTTTCCTGTTGTTCAAAATATAATCTAGCTGTTTCGATTTGAAAAGCTGAAATAATTACATCTGCATAAGGAGAGGTAATAAGAAGCTATCTACTGTATTTATTTCAAATCTTCACTGTGAGGATAAAGTTTCAGCAAATAATAATGACAGTTAGATAAAAACAACAATAGAAAAATGTAGTTTGTGAATGTTACAACTAATAACATTTCACAACTATCCGTTAAACCAAATGTTGTGTTGTGCTCTTGTCAAAGCTTCAATTAACTCTACATAAAGGCTACTTTTGCACGTGAAAGAAATGAACCAACGGTACCAAAGACAATCCTTATCAGCTCTTCAACATGGTGTCACGACAATGTAAAGCTCGCAGTTCAATCAATAAATTGTCTAGTATTGTCCCCTTGATTCATGGCAACGAAACCGAATTTTATGCCGGAACATAAACTGTGTGTGGCCCCCTATTTGGATTTACTGGTTATAATTACTGGCTCCCATTATGATGATAAAGTAGATCCTGATTGGAGGATGTCGAAGTTAAGAAATGATTTGTGTTGGAGCACTCTTAAAACCAATCTTGGTTTGTGGTTTGGATTCGATCCGTATTAGGTCCTAAGGGGTGAAACTTTACGTCTAATCACAACAAATCCTAGGTTTTAAGTGCAGGAATTTCTTTTCCCCTCTTTAAAAAGAAACCATTATCAACTAGTGTTAAGACTTCCAACAAATTATTTTTGGTCGTATTCCAACATTCGCCATCTGGATTTCATCCAATCTGAAAAACAGGAAACAATATTAGAACTTGTAAATTATTGTTTGTCGTTATCCTTACGAATTTATTAGGAATTTTATCAAGGAGTTTCGCAAAGTTTAGAACTTTGTAGAGGGGTGAAATATGTTCTCAGCATTTAAGAAGACCTATTTGCTGAGAACATTTTTTAGATCTTCAAGCATTGAACTTAAATTGGAGCCTTATTGTTATTTTACAGTTTAATAATAAGTTAAATTCGTACTAACTAGATCCAAATTCACGCTATTTGCAACAAGCATTTTACCAACAATAAAATCTTAATACTAATCGATCAGCATTACACAGATTTTAACAAATTGTCTTTTTACACAATCGTGTGATGGATCGGTGCCACCGTTTACATTATCATACATCTATTCATATACCTTAATGCAAAGAAATAAGGTTCAATTTTGGATCGAATATTGTTGAAACGAATCCTGCTGACATAACTATGATGGATATGGGTCTTGTTATAAAATTGTATGAAGGTTTATGGGAAGATAATTTGATGGGTGGCACTAGTGATATAAAAATATTAACAGCGTGTTAAGTATAACTAATATTTTAGGGTGGGTCAATTACTGTACTGAAATTAATTGAAGAGTGATTTTGGCCATCACGTGAGAATTTTTCCGCTGACTATAAATTCACTTTGCCATCTTGCTTACTCTCTTGCTTACCGTATTAACAATTTTCCAGCCAGTCTCATCAACATCCTTTCAGCCGAAAGACGTCCACTGCTGGACATAGGCCTCGCCAAGCATCGCCACTTCGACCCGTTTTGTGGTTCTCGCATCCAGCGGATTCCTGCGGCCTCCACCATGTCATCGGTCCATTTCGTGGCAGGCCTTCCAACGCTACTTCTTCTACTATAGCTTCCTATCTACCCACTTTTCATCAGCCTTTTCTGAACCACTATTTTCCGTGTGTCTATCTTTCTTTATCTTGTGGCGGCATCTGCACTGCCACATGCAAATTACGCATCACACTGACGTCACGCAAAATCCTGCATCGCGCAAGCAAAGTTTACCGCGCAACTAGCATATATACAACATCCCGACAATCGACCGGCAGTTGCCCACCAGACATAACACCCGTCTGGGCGGAGGATCCTCCCTTTTCTATGGAGGATGAGTGAACTTTACACCTTGTACCTCATACCTCTACACTGGTGACCCCGAACATGAACTTATGTCCGTGGACATAATGATCAAGCTTATGATCAAGTGCAGTAACTGAGTCATTCTGTTTAGTATTCATTGCAAGTATTAGAAAGAATCGGTGTGCAACTGTTCTTACAAACGATGGGTATTCATAATTTTGAAGTCGACACTGTTATAATCAGCATTTACTTGTGTACGCTTGATGACTATTGCATTATTTAAACCATCCAGTTTATTGTTCTGAATTAAAGGATTGATAGCGAAGCTGCGTTTTCCACAAAATATAATTTTCTGTGTCTTTAGTAGGTATAAACACAACTGCAGTGAATGTTGCGGTTATTTCTAGTTGTACCTTTAATGGGGTGAATTATCTTTATGGAATGCTGACACAGATATACTGATAATACTTACTTTATAGCATAATGATAAAAGTTTGAACATGTAAGAAAATTAAACACAGATACGATTTAGAAGTGTGTTCTGTGTCTTATGAGGAAGGCACACAAAAAGATGACTGTACAAGCGGAACGCTCCAGAAAAACGGTCACTGTTAGAATATCACATGCATGTATGGTTTCTGATACCCGCTTTTCCCAAGTCAGAAGTTTCCATATCTTGTCTCACGTATACCAATCGTAGGAAGAAACATATGCCAAGACTATGACATCCAAATTTCTTACTAATATTTAAAACGCGAAAGTCAGTTTGTTTGTTTGTTACGGTTTCACACCAAAACGTTTCAACGGATTTGTATGCAATTTGGCACACAGGTGGCCCATGACCTGGGTAAGGACAAAGGCAGACGCAGTCGCGGGCAGAAGTTAGTGCTTCTATAATCAAAAAATAAATAATCGACTCCTCCATCCATCTCATAAGTTAATATTATTCAAATGTAACCAAATCAATTCGTGGCGGCGCCAACAACCACTATGTATATAAAAACCGTCTTTTACTTTACGTTTGTGTGAAATTTTATGTCAATTTGTCGAATACCATTGCGTGCGACATGTATGAATATTCAATATGGTCCGTTTGCCCAAAGCAAACGGGCTTTTGTGTAAGTACGGGGTGAAGAGATTGTGTGGGCCGATGTGTGTACGTTTTTAACCGATTATGATGAAGAAGGATTATAAGTTTGAGTGGTCTGAGTTTGGTGGGTTATGAGATTAGATCTAGACATGATTCGTAAATTAAATTGCATCTTAAAATACATTCTGAAAGAAACGTTTGCTTTTATGTTGGGTACTACTTTTTTTTTTTTTTGAATGGCATCTCGCAGGTCAACGTATGAGGTTGTCGTCTGCTTAAACGGACTTGCCCGTGGTTGCCCTAATAAATTAAGGCCTCCAGCCAGGACTTAGACTTAAATACTAACTAAAACTAAGCGACAACGCTAAGGGCACCCCCTGTGGGGTACGGACCTCGGCTTAGGGCGTCGCTGGAAGAGGGCAGCAAGGGACTAGCTGGATCAGGATTGATATTCATTAGGGACGAATTTAAAGCTACAGGCTCAGCGGCGCGGGCTGGCTCGAGCAAGGGTCGGGAAGGGCGTGGATTTGGGCGTCGCGGCGGGCCTCGGCGGCGAGGACGGTAGGACGGCGATCGGGTTTTGGGCTTATGTAGTGTGCTGGTGGCCTTACTACTCTCCTTTAGGAGGGTAGTGGCGTCGTCGGGGGTGTTGGGTACTACAGACTTGCTCCAGCTTATATTTGGTCTAGGCTTGTCTTTTCGTAATTTTAAAATAATATGTAAATGTAGCTATAGCATAATCAACGTATAACGTTCCCACTGCTGGGACACATGCCTGATCTCTGTGAGAGGTTTGGGCCATAACCCGCCACGCGGAACGCGGGCCTAGTGCGGGTTGGCGGATACCAGGTCTGAACAATGGCGGTGTCTTCACGATGTTTTCCTTCACCGTTTTGAGAGCAGCGGTGATGAAATTAAATACATCAAGTGCCTGCCTGGGCTCGAACTCACGGCCTGCAACTAATTAGTCAGGGCCCATACCACTGGCCATGTGCCGATGACAATTTGAAAGAAGCTGGTAGCCGTACCAAAAGATTGATATGCGGTCCCTCTTTATCACAACAAGCTTCAGTTCACTTCATGAATCAGTTGAAATAGTTGTATCACATTAGAATAATATGTTGTCATGAATTTTCTTGATGCTCAGAACTTATATAAATAAACATACTTATAATATCAAGAAAATCTTTCTAAACACACCTAAACTACAAACTTAGATAACTGTTCATCACTGTTTTCTTTTCCCATTTCTTACTAATACTTTGTGTCGTTCATAATGCAAGCGCGCTATGTCGTGACCTATTGACGTTTGAAACTCCGTTAACATGCAAACGGGATGTAAATCAGTTTATGTTCATTTAACTGTCTAAGAGAAAATCTTTTCTTGACATTATTTGTGTAGCAAGACTTGTGGTCAAGGGTCACCGCTTTTAGGTGACTTTGATGTTACACATTTAAATCTGCGGGACAGAAACTAAACGTGAAACTAAATTCAGCTCTATTTTCTGGAAGGTAAAGTTTGACGGTTCGGTTCTAAGGTGTCAAAGTTGTGTTGGCGTCAATGATGGGAAAAGTCACAATATCGATGGGTATTGTTCAATCGGTTACATTTTATGTATCTAACATACATCTATATACATAAATAATGTCGGCATTTTTGTCGAGAAGCTCACGGAATATCGTTGTTTCGATATCGGTGCATAAGTTTTGTATTTTATTTGTTAAAAGGAAAATTTGGAGTGTTTTAGCCGATAGTTTCATGTAAATGGAGGAATACGATGAAAAGAGCTTACTAATTCACGGCGATAATAGTCATAACGTTGGTGCCGTCGCATTGGGCATTAATTCAATGTTTTTACCCATGACCTAAGATAAAAATGTCTAAGGTTATCTTTCGATACAGTTTAAAATGCCAGTTCCATGATCATAACAGGTTAGATGTCTTCCAATAATATTCTCTCTATACATAGTTTCTTACTCTATATATATACTCGGTTGTGCCTAGTTGTAAGTTGGCAACTGTCTAAAGATCAATAGCTCTCTAGCAGGTGTGTTCTTGAGAGAAGATTTGATAGGAAACGCAGCGTTGAGATCTGTTCGCATTCTATTCTCAGTATCAATCTGTCAAAAATACAATCAGTTTACATACATTTTTGACTAGATTTTGACATGGATTTTCGCTGAGATGAAACTGCGACTTCGATTTGTATGTTTTCAAGTACAAAAATTGGCATTCAGATTATTCGGTAGAAGTACTGAAAAACAAACACGCAATTCGGTAGGTAATAAATACCACCTGTATGGGTAAAAAAGGCAATACACTGTGATAGGCACATTGTTGCATTTCAAAGTTTTTTTGGCATCAAGATTCTTATTAGAACTTTAACACATCAAAACAATAAAAATACAACGAAATTAAGTTAAAATATTAGTTTTCACGGCGGCCAGTATTGGAGGCGACATTAAATTACAATGTCAAGGGTTGTTAATTTTCGTGTATTGTGTGCTACTCAGAAAACACCAAGTAAGGACATGGGCAAAAAAAAAGGTTCTATAATCTAGATTACCTATATAGGTTTTATTGAAACAAACTACAAAATCATTCGTAAAAACTTAGGTAGAACAAATATTTTACACAAGTTCAACCCGAATTCTCATGTAATTTTTTTTAAAGTTATTTGGACTTGTTTTTGTAATTTTGTTTTTAAATATATTGATTTTGTATATAGTTTCAGCTATACACACGTATTTTTATTTTGGTATAGCTGCAGTAGTTTGCTAGATAATAAGCTTTATGTTGGAAATGGCACGGTACGCATCTCCCGAAAAATTACGTTTGGGGTGCAAACTTCATTTTTGGCGGTTTAGGTTATAAACAAATATATCTAACTTCAGAATTTCAGTTTATCCACCATCACGCTGCCTTAAAGCCTAAGCAGAGGCCATCAAATACTTAAATATATTTCTTAAAGGCAAAAACATTATCGACCGCATATTGCACCAAGGCGCATTGTATGCAAAACACAGGACGTGTTCATTTAGAGAAAAAAAAATCCGTACGGAATCGCGTCTCTCGCATTCTGTTTTATATTATCTCAAAAACATAACACGAGCTTGAGACAAAATGTGGCTGGGTTTTTTTTGTCGCGCGACAAAAATACGGGTGCCAAAGTCACGGTTTACGTGTATCCGTTTTTGTTTTGTTTTTCGATGTTATATATAGGGTGCTTGGGAAATGATCGGCAGATTTTGTAGCCAGATGCGCGATGAAATATTTAAGTAGTAGGTATTTATTGAAATTATTGTTTTAGTTTTTCTGAGGTGTCAGACATCTTGCAAGGTTGGTATGGAAAATACAACATGCTTTTCCTAGGTATTTTTTCAGGTACAAGATTAAATGAGCTTCACTAGGTGTTAATACGTAAAATGGGTATAAAAGGTAAGGTTAAAGTGCAGAAACACTAACCTTGTTTATGAAGATTCATAAATATCTGTAGTGCGGCAAGTTTGGTACCTAAGTATTTATTAACGATATTTTCAAATCCCTTTGTCTTGTTTTGCCTTGTTGTTTAAAAAATATCACAAACAAATATTGGCAAATTGTGAGCCAATCGATCTCAGACCTACCTTTTTTTAATTTAAATCAGTTTTGTTCTTCAGACCTAAGAAGGACATAGGGCGTGGCCATCTTGTTAAAACTGTTAATTTTATCGTTGCTATGAGAATCAGACGATTTTTATTGCTTAACGGCACACTTTAAATAAATTCACTATTAACAAACTCTGCTATAGTGTTGTTTACTGTTAACTCATAAGGAATAAAGGGCGTGACAATAGAAGAATTCACATTAATGTCATCTTTATGTGACTCATAGATGGAAAACAAAGTTTAGTGGGACAATGCCCAAAGATATCTTTATATCCATCGTTTGAAAGTCCTTAAAAAGGTCAGGTTTGAATAGCTAACGTAAAGCCTAGTCTACATTAAGGCATACATTACGATTAGAGATTAGCGGGGATATGTAAAGAGTAGGTACATTTGTTGGTGGTAGGTACTCTTTATAATAAAATAATTTTATACCGAATGGCCAGTCGGCCAAAACCGTAGTGAGTCGCCAGACATTGAGGTGTATTCCCAATAAGCTCTTAATGGTAATTTATTTGAAAACGTCAAATTTAAGCAAAAGAAGACGAAAGTAATTTTGTTTGTTTGTTTGGCATCTCGCAGGTCAACCTATGCGGTTGTCGTCTGCTTAAGCGGACTTGCCTGTGGATTCCCTAATAAATTACGGCCTCCAGCCAGGACTTAAACTTATATACTAATTAAACTAAGCGACAACGCTAAGGGCACCCCCTGTGGGGTACGAACCTCGGCTTAGGGCGTCGCTGGAAGAGGGCAGCAAATGACTAGCTGGATCAGGATTGGTATTATTTATGGACGAATTTAAAGCTACAGGCTCAGCGGCGCGGGCTGGCTCGAGCAAGGGTCGGGAGGGAGACGAAAGTAAGCAAGAGAAGGGGAATTTAAGCAAAAGAGTCTTAAAAAAAAAATATCGAACTAATAGCTCTATCAAATTAATGAACTCCGAAGGGTCAAAATAAGGGGGTAATAGCTGATCTTAGCGATATGCTCGTGGACGGTTGCTACTTGTGGTGACTGGTCGTCTTGCTGACCACAGTTTTGTTATTTTTATAGTAATTGTCCTGTTTATTAATTTTACTTCGATGGTTCTATTTTATCATTTGTGTGTATTGCTATATGTTTGCTGTCATGCCTTTTATGCCTGGAGGCTTTAATTTTTATATTTGTTGGTAGCTGACATATGGCAAGAAATTTAATATTATTTTCAGTGTCTCTAAATGTTCATTACTTCGCATAACAGCTTGTTGCTTATTGTATTATAAATAAAGTTTTTCTAACTGAACAGACAACTGCGCTGCTGGGGAGTTTGTTGCGCCACTTCTTCTTCCCAGATAACGCACTAGGAAGCGTTTGGGGGGCTGTCTTATGCAATTATGACGTTCGCGAAGTGCTGATTCTCGCCTAATTTATATAAATTAATTTTGATTTTGATTTTAAAACTAGATAACTAAATTTAGTTTTTGACACTTGTCAGCTCATTGTATTTGATATTACCTATAACTTGTATAAAATGTAGCAAATATGTAGCCTAACATTGAATGTCTTAAAGAGAGTATCAAACCCAAGAAAGTATAAATATCGCGACAATACCCGCCCACTTGCCATCACTCAGTTTATGGGTCATCCCACCCACATGCAGCGATGACACTTTTACGATAATAGCCGGGGTTTCCGGCTGATCGATTGGGCAGACTAGCGGTCAGACGCAAAATTTTGGGTTACTTCAGATTTTGTAAGCCAAAACAGAGCATGCAGGAGTAGATTTCGGAAACTCACAGGTATCAAAGTCAAAGCCAAACTGAATCATTTATTTCCAATAGGCACTTAAATGACACTTTTGAACGTCAACATTTCCAAAAAAATTGAATTGATTCTAGGCGCCCCTTCCAAAAGGTAGTTTCGTATGGAGAAGAATGGGCAAGAAACTCCACCGTTACTCTTTAAAAATGTTTTACAATATTTTGTACTTAAACATGTGATAGTTAAGTATATGTGAAAACCATGCACCTAGAATAAAATTACTTTACCACAATAGGTAAAAATAATTAAATATAAAGCAATGGCTGGTAAATTAATTATGTTAATTATGTTATGCTCAATATTTATCGAAAATCTGGCCCTCTACCCCTGCATTTAGTATAACTCATGATTGAGTGTTCAGAATCTTATGCGGAACGTATGCATGTTAGTTTTGCTATTACTCGTTCAGTCTAAAAAAGCGTTCAAAATATTATGAGTCAAAGTAATGACACGCTCTATTAGATAAAAAGCTTTTATATTACAGATTGTCTCTGTAATGCAAAAGCCTTTTTTGTCTTAAAGAGAAGTAATAAACATTGATCATTGTAATTAACTGGTGTATTTAATCATATGGCAGACCATACAAGTGCGCTGATACTACTTAAGCAAGTTTCTACGGAAACACCAGGGCGGTGTATTTACCTGGAAACCACACGCTAAGACCATCAACAATTACAACAGAATAACGTTCGAGCGAGGCATAAAACTGCCCGTCTATGTCGCTATCACTATTAAACTACTTTCACAACTGGCGCCATCTACATTTACAGGAATTGAAACAACACTATTTAGGTACCAAATAAAACCCAGCCTAGTGTTGTTTTAGTGCCTGTACCGTTGTTGTAATGTTAAATAGTCATTTATATACATTTTATTATGTGTTACGGAGTGATAAAGTTGAAATAACTTGTTTACTCAGAGTAGGTGCAGAGTGTTGTACTGTATGCCTATATTGTTTCTCACTTAGCCAAAATTTTACTTGATTTAGCTTTAGTTTCGCTGATTACCTACCTGATCTGTTTAGCATTCCTTCAACGTTTTGTTATCGTGAAAAACTATGCCTATGTATGAATTACGTACACACTTCGTTTTATAATGACGTTTCCATAACTGCTGTTATAACTATATGATTGTACACTTCATATTCGTGTTTTCCAACATCTTTTAGTTTTTCTAATTTACTACTTTTCTGACCCATGCCGCGCAGTAAAAAGTTTTAATTTTGCGTTGTACAGGCTCAGCGGCGCGGGCTGGCTCGAGCAAGGGTCGGGAGGGAGACGAAAGTAAGCAAGAGAAGGGGAATTTAAGCAAAAGAGTCTTAAAAAAAAAATATCGAACTAATAGCTCTATCAAATTAATGAACTCCGAAGGGTCAAAATAAGGGGGTAATAGCTGATCTTAGCGATATGCTCGTGGACGGTTGCTACTTGTGGTGACTGGTCGTCTTGCTGACCACAGTTTTGTTATTTTTATAGTAATTGTCCTGTTTATTAATTTTACTTCGATGGTTCTATTTTATCATTTGTGTGTATTGCTATATGTTTGCTGTCATGCCTTTTATGCCTGGAGGCTTTAATTTTTATATTTGTTGGTAGCTGACATATGGCAAGAAATTTAATATTATTTTCAGTGTCTCTAAATGTTCATTACTTCGCATAACAGCTTGTTGCTTATTGTATTATAAATAAAGTTTTTCTAACTGAACAGACAACTGCGCTGCTGGGGAGTTTGTTGCGCCACTTCTTCTTCCCAGATAACGCACTAGGAAGCGTTTGGGGGGCTGTCTTATGCAATTATGACGTTCGCGAAGTGCTGATTCTCGCCTAATTTATATAAATTAATTTTGATTTTGATTTTAAAACTAGATAACTAAATTTAGTTTTTGACACTTGTCAGCTCATTGTATTTGATATTACCTATAACTTGTATAAAATGTAGCAAATATGTAGCCTAACATTGAATGTCTTAAAGAGAGTATCAAACCCAAGAAAGTATAAATATCGCGACAATACCCGCCCACTTGCCATCACTCAGTTTATGGGTCATCCCACCCACATGCAGCGATGACACTTTTACGATAATAGCCGGGGTTTCCGGCTGATCGATTGGGCAGACTAGCGGTCAGACGCAAAATTTTGGGTTACTTCAGATTTTGTAAGCCAAAACAGAGCATGCAGGAGTAGATTTCGGAAACTCACAGGTATCAAAGTCAAAGCCAAACTGAATCATTTATTTCCAATAGGCACTTAAATGACACTTTTGAACGTCAACATTTCCAAAAAAATTGAATTGATTCTAGGCGCCCCTTCCAAAAGGTAGTTTCGTATGGAGAAGAATGGGCAAGAAACTCCACCGTTACTCTTTAAAAATGTTTTACAATATTTTGTACTTAAACATGTGATAGTTAAGTATATGTGAAAACCATGCACCTAGAATAAAATTACTTTACCACAATAGGTAAAAATAATTAAATATAAAGCAATGGCTGGTAAATTAATTATGTTAATTATGTTATGCTCAATATTTATCGAAAATCTGGCCCTCTACCCCTGCATTTAGTATAACTCATGATTGAGTGTTCAGAATCTTATGCGGAACGTATGCATGTTAGTTTTGCTATTACTCGTTCAGTCTAAAAAAGCGTTCAAAATATTATGAGTCAAAGTAATGACACGCTCTATTAGATAAAAAGCTTTTATATTACAGATTGTCTCTGTAATGCAAAAGCCTTTTTTGTCTTAAAGAGAAGTAATAAACATTGATCATTGTAATTAACTGGTGTATTTAATCATATGGCAGACCATACAAGTGCGCTGATACTACTTAAGCAAGTTTCTACGGAAACACCAGGGCGGTGTATTTACCTGGAAACCACACGCTAAGACCATCAACAATTACAACAGAATAACGTTCGAGCGAGGCATAAAACTGCCCGTCTATGTCGCTATCACTATTAAACTACTTTCACAACTGGCGCCATCTACATTTACAGGAATTGAAACAACACTATTTAGGTACCAAATAAAACCCAGCCTAGTGTTGTTTTAGTGCCTGTACCGTTGTTGTAATGTTAAATAGTCATTTATATACATTTTATTATGTGTTACGGAGTGATAAAGTTGAAATAACTTGTTTACTCAGAGTAGGTGCAGAGTGTTGTACTGTATGCCTATATTGTTTCTCACTTAGCCAAAATTTTACTTGATTTAGCTTTAGTTTCGCTGATTACCTACCTGATCTGTTTAGCATTCCTTCAACGTTTTGTTATCGTGAAAAACTATGCCTATGTATGAATTACGTACACACTTCGTTTTATAATGACGTTTCCATAACTGCTGTTATAACTATATGATTGTACACTTCATATTCGTGTTTTCCAACATCTTTTAGTTTTTCTAATTTACTACTTTTCTGACCCATGCCGCGCAGTAAAAAGTTTTAATTTTGCGTTGTAATTAAGACTGGTTTCTTAAATACAACGCAGACTTTAAACCGATCCGAAACGTGTAGTATCTTGTGACCTATCTATTTATTTAGTAATCTCTTATGAAAACCATACAGCTATCTTAGTAAAAGCACTATAATGTTCATTTCCTTTACAGATCTCAAATCAGGTGTGGGCGTTTCGCGAGGGAAATGATTGTATCAAACGAATGGGTAGCAGTACCTAAACACTAATCTTTATCCAGATCTTGTCCAACTGTGATCATTGATCTTTGTGGAGGTGCTTCATATTTTGTAGCGGACCTCTTCAATTTATTTGTTGTATGAGGTTGTGGCGACATCTACAACGCGAACACATGCGAACTTATACTGTAGGATTTTGCGTGATGTGCGTCACGCAAAACCCTGCATCGAGCAAGCACAGTTTACCGCGCAACTAGCATTTTTACAACGTTCCGACATCAATCGACGGGCAATTGCAAACCACACACAACACTCGTCCTCTCCCCCTCCCTCTTCTATGGAGGATGAGTGAACTTTACACTGTTCCTCTATAAGGGAAAAGGTCAATGGATTATTTGAATGTAAAGGTGGTATGATTTGGTTGTTTTAGCGCAACGCTCATAAGTATGTGTGATGACCTATTAAAATTTTGCCTGTGGTTTCAACTATGCTATTTTAATTTATATTGACCGATCTGAAACTTGTTAAAATCTAAAGTGGGTTATTCGATCATTAATTTCTGTCCTTGACAAACTAATAAGGATATGTCGATCTCGATCCCATAGAGGTTGAGTTCACATGTGACATAATTACCAGGCTACTCAGACAGTATTGCGTAAAAAAGTTTATATGTATGAGAGACTGGCCAGTTAACTGGACTGACTGGACGGTAAATGGACTATCTACTTATTTCGAAAATTTTATTATTTGAAAGTAAAAATAGATACGTTTCAATTTAAAAATTTCCCTCCACATTGTTTGCAAGCTAATTTATATTAAGTATCGTGTCTCATAAAAAAACGGATTTGTGCCAGGAACATTTTTGCGCTATTATTTTTACGATTTCAAGTGTCGCGTGAAACCGGACGACATTCATCGATGAAGGCACTTCTAAAGCAATCGTGTATCGTTGGTATAACGATTTCAAGCGCGGCCGACTAACTTTAGGGGATTAAGAAAGAAGTGGTCGCCCTTTGACGGCTGTTACGGAAGAAAACGTGCTGGTGAAATTTTTTATCCAAGACAATACTCGCCAGTTACGTATCAAGAGATTCAGCACATGCTGCATGTTGAATCGGGAAGCTTTCACGAATTTCTACACGTGTATCTTCGCGTGAGGAGGATAGTTTCACGCTGGGTGCCGCACGACCTCACCGATGCTCAGAAGCAGGCTCGGGTGGAATGGTTCTGTGATATGATAAACAAATTTAAAGCAGGCTCGTCTCGGCGTGTTTACGACATCATTACACGTGATGAGTCTTGGATTTATCAATACGATCCAGAAACGAAGCGCCAGCCGACGGATTGGGTGTTTCAAAGCAGCAAAGTGAAGCGATCTAGAAGCGGTGGGAAGACTGTGATCGCGAGCTTTTTCAAATTGACAGGCTGCTTGGTGTCAATTCCTTTCAGAGCCAAATAAGCATCAACGCTGAATGGTAAACTACCAAACGCTTGGCAGAAGTTTTCTCTGTTGTGAGCAACAATCGACCAAACACAGGGTTCTGCGGGCTACTGCTCCGCCACGACATCGCGCCTTCGCACACCCCGCTTAAAACGAGGGATGTCCTGGACAGGAAGTCCCTCGTTTTAAGCGGGGTGTCGGCGGAGCGCCGGTCAAACTCCTGGTTCTTACAGCCCTGACCTAGCACCGTGTGACTTCTTTTAATTCCCTAAAATAAAAGATCTGCTCAAAGGGATAGAATTTTCGTCGCCGGAACGTGCGCTGTCAGCGTTCGAGCAGGCTGTGCACGAGGTTTCTACGGCGGACTGGAGAAGTGTTTCGAAAACTGGTTCAGACGCATGAAACTTTGTATAGTGGAACTTACTTTGAAAAGATTAAAAAGAAATATTTACCTGTAGAACTTTTGTTTTTACTTTCAAAGACTTTCAGAGTGTCCCACGTAATAACTATCATCTTAAATAAAAAGAGTACAGAATCTACTTCGTTTAAAAGTTAGTTTTTGCACAAATTTTGTGGAGTCACAAGATTTGTGCATGGATGCATAAATAATGGTCACATAAATAAAGCCCGCACGTATGTGCTGGCTTTATGTGACTATCCTTGCATTTCTTATTACTATGTAACAGACACTGATCTTAAACACTTCCCTATCTTTGGTGAACCCAGGCAAACCTACATAATATAAAAAAAAAATGCCAGAGCGTATGTCGGTGTGTCTTCGCTTCGTCCAGTTTACGGCCGCTAGCAATATTACGACTATGTAAAATAACGTTTTACTGCGCACCGTACGGAGGGTATGCGTTTGCGCAAGCCATAGATTAGGCGAGGTTTGTAGAGGTGATGTGACGTGTGAATTATTGATAAGAAGATTTAGCTTAAAATATAAGCGGCTGCAGATCAATATTTGAAAATATTTTAAAGCTGATTGGAATTGGCATTATGTTTTCTGTTTACGTATAATTTATTTTATTAAGAATACCTTTCATCTTTTTCAGATCATCCTTTGTTGAAAGGAAGACTACTTAGTGCCATTGCTGTTAAAAGTTATTCTATTATATAAATTATATAAAAAAATTGTCTAGTGTACCTCTGGGCTCTTTAGTAACTAACAAAGTACAAGTAGGCTTATTAGGGTTCCGACCCAAAGGGTGTCAATTACTAAGCCTCGCTGTCCGTCCGTCCGTCCGTCTGACTGTCAGCGGGCTGTATCTCATGAACAATAAAAGGTAGACAGTTGAATTTTTTACAGACTGTGTAAATCTATTGCCACTGTAACAAAAAATAATAATAATATACCAAAGTTAAAAGCTAAAGGGGGTCTCCATACAAGAAACGTGTTTTTTTCGGCGTTTTTTGCAGCTGTACCTCATGAACCGTCACAAGTAGTCCGTTGAATTTTTAACTTGATTTCCAGTAAAAACAATTGAGACTTAGATTAGAATGCAAATGTTCTTAAAAAACAGAAATTGCTCCTCAGTTATTGTTGACTTATAATTTAAATATATAATCAACATGTCACATCTGAATAATTTAAAACAATATTCTAAATATCTCAGCTCGGATGAGTCTAGTGCAGGTCCGGTCAAAGTAGTTTCAAATACAGAATGGTGGCAAAAACTGTGCTTTGCTGAGGAGTCCTTTGTGTGGAGTCAGACGAACAATGGCGGCTATAAAGTACAGGAAATATTAGATCTTGTATATTGTCGTGTGTATTGAATGATTGCATTCCGGGTTTGATGGGAAGGAGCTCGAGAATCAGCGGTAGGGTATGTGAGGTCTTTACCAAGATAACTATTTAAGAAGTATGAGGGCGAGTGAGGATGGGCATAATGTCAGTATTAGCTGTTGCCCGCGACTTCGTCTGCGATCCAGGATGAAAAGTAGCCTAGGTCCTTATCCAGGTCATGGTCTATCTGTGTGTCGAATTTCATTCAAATCCGTACAGCCGTTTTGGCGTGAAAGCGTAACAAACAGACAAACTTACTTTACTTTACCATTTATAATACTAAGTTAGGATTAGTTAGGAAGTTAGGATTATAATATTATTTATTTAAAAAGTTACGACATTATTACAGAATATTACTTTTTAACGTTCCTCCATTAAACAAAAAACTTACAATATGTTTTTAGTTATTAAAAGGTAAAAATTTATAGGACAAGAAAAATTTCAGGCTACACTTGTATTTATGAGATTACGTTGATTCAAATTTAGAGCTAGACTCTAATTTTTAAGTTAACGGCTGTAAATGAAACACCACTGTACAAGTGAAAAATGCAGTCTTATTGAGCTCCTTCTTCTTTCTTGAATAAAACCCTTTTATGTTCAGCATAAATTAACGTGAGCACCTAGTAAGTCTTAATATTTTTAAATAACTGCATTTAAAACTGAGGTTTCCCTAAACAGACGAACTTCATCGCCTTTCTCAAAGCCCAACACTCTTTCATAACGAATTGTTTTACCCTGAATGCCTCATGAGACCGGCTTATGTTTTTGTAGTAATGAATATAATTATAGTTCAGGAAATAGATGCAAATCTCCTGCACAGCCTGTTGCACAAAATTTCACTTCAGTTGTTTATGTTTTAAATACCTTTGCTAAACTTAAAATTTATCCGGAGTTATTGTTAGTACTGGTAAAAGTAACAAAGTTGTGTTAAACTTTCTTAACCGAAGAAGGCCCAGCTAATTGAAGAACAACTTTGGTAACTTTGGTAACTTTGTGAATACCAGGATAAAAAGCAGTGCTTTTTCGCAGTTGAGAAAAACCTAACTTTTTGCCTCTTAAGATTTTTTTGAATTCAATATATATTAGATTTTACGACAGCAATTACGTGTAGATAGTATTTCTTACTTGACTGCTCAATAAAATTGACTAACATTTTTCAGTAGGACTATACATTAGTCTAAGTGGGTGAGGTCCTGGGTTCGATTCCCAGGTCGGGCAAAGTGTTATTGGGTTTATCTATTTAGAATTTCTCAGTAGCAGCCCGGAGTCTGGATTTGTGCCCGGTTGATGGCAATAGGCTCGCCCCCTATTACATGGGACTTAAAAACATAACTGGCGAAATGTGGGTGTACAGGTACACCTCTGCATAACCCTTCGGGGAAACAAGGCGTGGTGTTATGTTATGTTATACATTACTCTGTAGATTGCATCCTAATAGTTGTGTCAAATGCCAACAAAAATATGTTGCTAAAAACAAGATCGTAAATGGGAGATGACGTCTTAAGGACACTTGTAAGGCTTGGATAGTTTGACTACACATTGTAGCTTCGACTCTTCGGAGACAATGGGCACTATCGACCGACACCTATCATGTAATATCAGTAAACAAAAGCAAAGCCAGGTCATCGAACCACAAGTGTCATTAATGATGAGTTCTCGCGGCAAACTAAAGCGGGGCGTTGGGCGACCCGTCACGCCTTTTAGTTGAGCCAAACACGCTCCACAAACATGTTGGACAAATGTTTGACCAACGGCCGGTACAAATTTCTATGTCGGAACTGTCGCCCTGTTGACGTTGTGGGAAATTCTTTGATGGATCGTACGTGCGGTGTTATCAGGTCAGTCTGTTGGTGATGGGATAAAAGTGGTGGTGTAGACTAAAGGGTTTTGGTGACCGAACAGAGGTATGTACTACGGAAAACAAGTTTAGAGTATTGTCGGCTGTACATTACACTGATTGTAGAAACCATGATGTATGCTGTGACTTTCATTGAAGAGGTATTATAATAGGAGCAGAAAGCAATTATGAAAGAAGAGACTTGCATGTAAATCGGATTGGCCGTTATTCTGACTTAATAAAAGTGATGAAAAAAAAGATGAGCACAAAATTAGCCATTTACTCTATCCTAATAATTGACTTTATATTAGAAAAGTAAACACCCATCAAAGGTCATTCACACGACAAGCTCGTCAACCGTCAAGCTCGTTCTAACATCTCATCAATAGACGGTCATTGAGACAGGCGCCACACAACAAACCATTTCATTACAATCTTAATGGCATAATGGCATAATGGCATAATGGGAACTCAATACATTGCAATTAATTTTCACTAACACGAAACCCTTTAAATGACCCACTATAAGAAAAACCAACCCTACTTCGACCAAGTCAAAGTTGAAATTAGCTTAAAAGATGACGTTTTAAAGATGGGTTTTTGAGCAGCCAAGGTAAATACACTACCGTGATACTTAATGCTGTGTCAATAGTGAATGTTTATACTGAGCTACTGCTCTTAATGTGCGCTACCTTAACAAAACGGATTTGTTTTTGGTGCTATTGGCTTACTGGACGACAGTTTAGTTAGCAGATCTTTATTTACTTTCTGAATCCTGAGTACTCGTATAATAGAGAGATGACTAATATAACCATGTTTTCTTGATTTGATTTGGGATATATTTTGTCACATTTCCTTGATTTGTAGATGATGCTACGTACTTATGTGCGTTTCATGTTTATTTTGGTACTTAGGCAAGTATTTAGATTAACAAGCACAGATGTCCGCGGTCCTGAACCTATCATATCCATCCTTCAACCAGATACGCAGGTGGCTGCAAGAGGCCACTCACACACAAGCAGAGAGCTGGTGGACCTCGACACTGGGCTGCAGGCAGTCCAGAGAACCTTGTTTATTACGCCTGGACAGGAATGGCCTGCGCCTGGTGACGGCTCGGGGACCATCACAGGAGACTGCTCGCTAAACAAATACTTAAAACCATCGCAAATGTGCTCTTTGAGTGCAAAAGCGTTACCCAGATTAGGACAGAAACCCTGGGGACACCCATATGTTACGCAGAATTTCTTAACAGACCAGGATATTTAATCAACTTCTGGTGGGAGGTAGGCTGGTTGGAATAACCACTGACGGCCGCCACGGCCCACGCACAATGATCCACTTGAAGGACTAAGAAAATTCTCTAACATAGAACATAATTACATAACTCCGCTATCACTTTTTCTTTTTTAACTATGCGAAGATGTAACTCATTCCATTGTAGCTTACTCAGAGATTGCTATAAATTCAACACTGAATAAGGAAATAAAATGGTTGATTATATGAAGTGAAAGATCGCGACGTGATAGTCAATAGAATATGTAGTTCCAAGTGCTTCCACAGAACACACACACTTAGAACAGCAGAGCACGTCTAGAAATCATAAGCGTGACACGATCCAACAAATCATTTCACTCAAATCGATACAAATGAAATCAATACATCGCTTAACCGAACTTTCGCCGAGGGCGCGCTTTGATAGAAGCGAACAAATATCGGCCGTGCCCAAATATAATGCAATAAATATAATTTATAATGTTTATACGGAGTTATCTCGAGCTACGATCGCGGAGACGCCCGACTTCGGCCGATCGTCCGGCTACGTACAGAGCAGTGTGTGAATACAGAGAAAGCTTTTATGTGATGTACTTAGCTTTTTGTACTTACCAACGTTACTAATAAGTATCTTTTTATGTACCTTTCATGACTTGTAGTTACATACAGTTTAAGAAATTTATAGCAAACATACCGGTCTTTACAGGTACATTTGCTCGTCTATAAATGAAAATCAACTTTTCTAAGCTGCTCTTTCTACCTTTAAATCAAAACTCAAAGTTTAGCGCCTGGTAAGATGGATCTCCACTACGAATAGAAAAAAGTCAATCGTAGATCACTCTAAACTATCTACGTATTTAAATCATCTCTTCCGTAAACTCGTAAGCCCCATTCATCATCCACACAACACTACTCTGTGCAAACTATAAAAGAAATAAAATTGTTACGTGTTACATATGACCTGGGCAGACCGAGTCAGGTTGTACAAATATATCTTGAATCGTACCTAAAGAAATTCATAATTAAATAAACTAATTTATGGACAGCCCTGCCTCTTGGGCGACTGCCCAACTAATGCATATTTTTTGATAATTATTGCATCGTATTAAATTACAAGACATCGATATATTAATATTGTTTGTGGGATTAATTTTGTCGGTTTGTGTGTTATAATCGGTTTTCATTCAAGTTAGAGGTCCGTGTTTTTTTTGCTATCCGATATTTAGCTGCATGATTTTTACTGTTTATTAAGATAGTTTTTCATTTAATTTTCTAAAGAACTGGTCTGAAAGGAATTCTTCAGGTATTCCAAAGTTACTTTTTTATGCTTGAAGGAAAACAAATTAACGTGTGATTAATTTTTATTCTGGCCCTAACGAACATTTAAAACTTTCAAATTGTGTTAAGAATAAATTGTACAGTTTCATGCTGAGGAAAATAATAAGAAACATTTGCAAGCAAACCCACAATAAGTACCCAGTCTATGATTTATTCGCCACAAATTGCAAAGTAAAGTCGCGGAAGCTTCGGTTATGAAATTATATTATTTATAAATTTTTCATACCACAGGCAGTTTCATGCACCGATTTAGCACCGAGCTCGAGTGTCGCTCGTAATTATATGAGATATCATATGAGAAAACGGAGTTAACTCGGGTTTTTATCATTTATTTGTTTCTCATACCCTTTAGTTAATTAATTTGCGTAGGTATTGACTTTATTGCTAGAGACAAAGTTGACACGGATATTTGTTGTTGGAAAGTTTTCCTTTTATTTTTGTAAGGAGTTTTTTCCATTAAGTTTTATAAGATTTGTGTCATGCGATGCATCATCGCGATGGCGCTTTGAGTAACGTATTCTATGGAGCAATGCTTTCTTTAAAATAAATAAAAAAATCCAGCCCAAATACCTTTCATTTTAAAAACATTGACGCTTTCGTAACCATAACTTACATCTAAATAAAAATAATACATACATTATACACAGGCTTGTATAAAAAAATACAAACAATAGTATCTGTACCTATATCCGTTTCGATTGATCAAAATATCATTGTTCTTCGACAGATGCGTTTTTTAACCAAATCACCACAAAATCTTCTCTTCTTCTCTCTCTTGACCATGAAACTCATTCCAAATATAGTATAGAACAAAAAAAAAGACAAACGAAGATAAACTTTAGTATGAAAAATGTCTCAAGCAATAAAATGGAATGCAAGATTACATTTTTCCCAAGATATAAAGGTCAAGATAGTGATATGAAAATAAATTTAATTAACCCTAAAACGTCAAAAACGAAAGGTTCCACGAAACGCGCGAACACCCGAATCGAGCAGCACCATCGATTATAAAATCGGATAAATTGAAACAATCGTTTATCGCGACGAATATAATGTTACATCCGTTCGAATGGATTCTCTCGATTGTAATCGATTCCCGAGCGTTGTCGTGTTATTATTATTGATATTCGTGTTAACACGATCTAAAATAATCGATATCTTGGTGTACCGATCTTTAGTGACGTGTGGCTCGGAACGGGAACTTTTTTATCAATTGGTTTTTGGCTTTGTCTTTTGTTAGATGATTTGTGTTATTAACCGACATAAGTTTTTTTTTACTCATGCTGGTCTACAAAGGATCGGTCAGCTGTTTATTATAAATAGATAGAAAAGGTTTTTGTTATACTCAGCCCATATTGTTGTAGATTTATAGGTAAGCTTCATATAAACCACCATTCACAGCCAAGTTCTGGGCTGTCTCTACAAAGATTTCCATAGAAACGCTAAGAAGAGACTATCGTTGGTATGCCAAACCTATCACGATTTCATTAATTTTGTCGAGTTATTTAAGAAGTAAACCTACAATACGTACATTGCTAACAAAACTTACATGGGTACAAAAGATTAGGCTTTACCTATGATGACAGATAATATAAATCGTATCTACGCATTGCCTAGTATGAAGCAACTAATACGTGATGTTGTATCTATAAAATGTGTCCACACCTTGAATTTCCAACAACAATGTAAAGCTTTTAAGGTTTCTGAGTATCTTGATTCACACGTATGGCGTATATACAACACCATAGCAACAATCCCGTTTGATACGATCACATCGCCATTTTGGATTTATTTCACGGTACGTTTAATGTTACCAATTTCAAAAGTCCTATATAAGTCAGGGAAAGTCGGCCCCACACATTCAGATTCCACAAAACAGACGTGATTATTGTCTAATAGGGAACCCGTTAGCTTTAAGACGTAGCCATTACTAAAGCATCGTATTGTCTTCCCTAGAAAACAATAATTTTCGAAATATAGTAACGTATCAAATCCCTTTTCGAGTAACATCATTTAAAATTGAATTGACTTTACGATCCATCCTAGAACCTTTATGCCTCTGCCCACCCGGCGCGGTTTGTTTCCAGTTGATCCAAAATAGGATTTATCTGTACAACTATTTTAAAGAATACTATTTCTTAGACTTTTTGGACCACAATTGGAACTCAGGTGTCGAATTCAATTGGGCACGCCACAATAGTGGCGGTAAGTCCCATCTTTGAGAAGTGGTTGGAGAGGCGCCACGGCGTCCTCACCTTCCGCCTGACACAGGTCCTCACCGGACACGGTTGTTTCGGGAGGTTCCTGTTTCGCATAAGGCGGGAGGAAACGCCCCGGTGTCACCATTGTGTGGATCGCCCGGAGGACACGATGGAGCATACGGTGGAGGTCTGCCCTGCTTGGGCGGAGCACCGCAGTGTCCTCGCATAGGCGATCGGCGGCGGCGATCTCTCGCGTCCGGCCCTGGTACAGGCCATGGTACGGAGCGAGAGGGAATGGAAAGCCGGCACCTCCTTCTGCGAAGCAGTAATGCTCGCGAAGGAGGAGGCGGAGTGCGTGAGGAAGAGAGCCTTGCGCCCTCACGCCCCTAGTCGCCACAGGAGACGCCATGGGCGTCGGGAATCGCAAGCAGATTCCCGGCCAACGTAGGCGCGGGCTTGCGGACGGCGAGCAATGGGTAGCTCGCCGACCGGTAAGGACCAAGCCCGGGTCGACGGCGCGTCGTGTTCCACGCGCGCCTCAATGAGATGTCAGCACAAAATGACGGGGTCCAATAGGGCCGACGCCTCAGGGTCGCGGGTAATTCGATAGAGATAACCGTGGCCCTGGCACAGGCAACTGAAGGAACACGGGTGGGTTTTAGTCAGTAAAAGTCTGACAAGCCCTCCCGCTGCGCCCAGAGCGGGAGAAAACATTTGACGATTTCCCATCCAAAAAAAAAAGGTGTCGACTTCATAATATTCAATTAAATTGTGCGTTGTTCTATATCAAAACATAAAAAGATCCATGGTGATGATTTTTAGGTACGTATATCCGGTGACCTGAAGATAGTCAGAGTTCAGTTTTGACTTTTAAAATGAAAATTTTACTACCTTATATTCGAAATCCGAATCCGATCCTTATATCGAATATACGAATTAGAGATCAATTGGAAATAACCCTCCAAAGACGTTGAACATAACATGGATGATAAAAACGATAATTATTGAATGTACGCCATATTTAGTTATTGCAAACATGATAGCTCTAATAAAATTATTAATCATTATTTAACTGTAAACTATACGTTAGTGTTTAGTGTTCACCATTCGCGTTTACAGGTTGAATGCCTTTTTGGAGGCTCCTAATGGTAAGCGCAGACATAGCAACAAAATGCTATAGTAGTTTTTCATTGAAATTGATTATTAAATAAATCTCAACTACCAGGCCACTAAGAAAGTAATGCAAAAAAAAAGTTTTTATGTATGAGAGACTGGCCGCCAGTTATAGTCTGTTTTCAAGATATGATTATTTGTAAGTAAAAATAGGTACGTTCCAATTTCAAAATTTCCCTCCAGTTTGTTTGTGAGCTAATTTAAATTATCGGCGTCAGTCTCAATAAAAATGGATCTGCGCCGGGAACATTTTCGCGCTATGATTTTTACAAGTGTCGCCTGAAACCGGACGAATCGTACGATAGACTTCAAATGGCGTTGATGGATGAAGGCACTTCTAAAGCAACCGTGTATCGTTGGTATAACGAATTCAAGCGCGGTCGACTAACTTTGGGGGATGAAGAAAGAAGTGGGCGCCCTTTGACGGCTATTACGGAAGAAAACGTGCTAGCAGTGAAAAATTAATCCACGAAAATAGGCGAGTTACGTATCAAGAGATTCAGCACATTCTGCAGGTTGTCAATATTTGCGTGCCTAATTTAAGGTAGATTGTACAGGGATCACAAAGTTTGTAAACAACTTATTTATGTACCTACTTTCTCAGCAAATAAAATATTATGATTATGGTTGGATCGGGAAGCCTTCACGAAATTCTTCACGTGCATCTTCGCGTGAGGAGGATAGTTTCACGGTGGATGCCGCAAAACCTCACCAATGTTCAGAAGCAGACCCGGGTGGAATGGTGCCGTGATTTGATTTGAACAAATTTAAAGCAAGCCCGTCTCGGCGTGTTTACGACATCATTACAGGTGAAGAGTCTTGGATTTATCAGTAAGTAAGATCCAGAAACCAAGCGCCAGTCGACGGTTTGGGTGTTTCAAAACGAATCAACGCCTACCAAAGTGAAGTGATCCAGAAGCCGGGGGAAGATCTGATCGCGAGTTTTTTCAATTCGAGTGGTTACTTGGTGTCAATTCCATATAACGGAACCAAAGAAGCATCAACGCTGAATGGTAAACTACCAAATGCTTGGCAGAAATGTTCTCTATTGTGAGCAACGAGCGACCAAACACAGGGCTCCGCGGGCTACTGCTCTACCACGACAACGTGGGAACTCAATACGTGGGACTTCCTGGAAAGCAGGCCGGTCAAACTCCTGGATCTGCAGCCGTGACCTAGTACTTTGTGACTTCTTTTAATTCCCGAAAATAAAAAATCTACTCAATGAGATACATTTTTTGTCGCCGGAAGATGCGCTGTTAGCGTCCGAGCAGGCTGTAAACTAGGTGTATACGGCGTACTGAAAAACGTATTTCGAAAACCTATTCAGACGCATGAAACGTTGTATCAAGGCTAGAACATTTATATTTATTGTCGCAAAACTTTCTGAGTGCCCCCCCCCGTAAAATGGAGGTTGAAATAGTATGCAAGGACTGCATCCTTGTAGCGCGTGCTCGAGCATGCTTGAGTATGCTGGAGCATTTTGCTGCTCTATCTGCAGTGACCATAATGCGTTTAGCTCTTAAAGCATTTCCAGGGATTTCCACATACAATTTCATATTTTCTTAAATAGGTTGTAATTTGATGTGTTTGCTTATAGTCAAAGAACAAAGTTTATCACCATCTAATTCGCAATGTTAACGTTTTCTCTGGAAATGGGCTTTGATTGCTCTAAGAGGGTTAATGACGCATTTCAGTGTGTTTATTTATTACATTAAGTGTTAAGTTCTAATCGAAACTTTATTTTATTGGTTTACCAGCTGCCCCGACAGACGTTGTTCTTTCAATGAAAACGGCACTTTCGGTTTTTCCCAATTTTCCGGCCGATTTTTCTTCCTATACAATCCAAATTCGGACTATTGCGAACAGTTAAAAATATTAATTTGCTAAATCAGTCCAGCCGTTCTGGAGTTATACGCTTACCGACGAACACCTTAGGCTTGACCCACGAGAAAGATAGAGTGTGCGCGGCGGAATCGAATCGCATCAGCGATTCCGCGGCGCGCACTCTATCTTTCTCGCTCTAGGGAATGATAATCCTGAGCGATAGAAAAAGATAGAGCACGAAAACAGGCGATTCCGTGCTGACATATATGTGGGTCAACCCTTACAGAATAGATAGATTAACTACAAAATGTGTTTCCTAAGAAAAATCTTTCTAAGACAGACAACTCATAGCCTAAACCTCTGGATGGGCCTAGAAGAGTTTCTTTAAAATTAAGGGGAAAAGCCTTTTTTATTGCTCATCAGGAAATATTTTTTAAATTTATTCAATAAAGAAGATCTTTGCTATGTATTTTAAAAACTACAGAAAAAAAAATTACTGCCTGTGACGGTGTTTTAAGTCCTGTTGCAAAAGAAAATAACTCATATTTTACATTTTTATTTATTTATTCACAAAATCCACACCTCTTTAACAATTTCACCTAATATTAAACGAATAAATACGAAATAAACGAATCGTTCGTTTCTGTTTACTATTACGACCCGACCTATCACCCAACTCTGAGCAATTATCAACTTATACAGAGTGTAAAAAACGTAGTTAGTAGTACGTAGTAGTCAACTAGCCATTCTGTACATTAAACTAAGTGACATTGCACAAAAAAAATCGCTGGGAAAGACTTTTATTTTTTTTGTGAAATTTTGCTGTTTGCGGTAGTGCGCAATGTAACACGTTACAGTGGTCTTGAGGTATTTAAAATTGTGTTATAACATTTAAAACATGTTTTCTTAAAAAATTGTCAGTAAAAGTTGGAACACTGACCATTTTGTTTGTTTGTTTGGCATCCCGCAGGTCAACCTATGAGGTTGTCGTCTGCTTAAGCGGACTTGCATGTGGTTGCCCTAATAAATTAAGGCCTATGTAAGCCACAGTCAAAGAAACGCTTAGAAAAGCGCTTCATGAACTGGTTTCTGGTTGTCATTTTAAGGTCAACGTGAAGATCTATATTTCGGACATAGTAAGGGGGCACCCGTAACCCTTCTGAGGAACCGGTTCTGGAGGGTCTGCATCTTATGGAGATGACGTGGGTAACCGTGCGCAAATACAACGCAGGCATAGGTCATGATGGGACGGATGACTGCGGTATAGATGCGCAGTTTCCATTTTAACGACAGTTTGCTTCGGGCTGTCAGTATAAACTGGAGTCTACTAAGAGCGAAGGAGGCGCGCGCGCGAACCGCCTTGATATGTTCCTTAAACGTCAGGTTCTGATCTAGGATCACGCCTAGGTACTTGGCTTGCTTGTCCCAAGGGATCGGCTTGCCGTACATAGTGATCGGCCTGGGAATGGAAAACTGACAATTTTTTTTTTTTTTGTGTTTGGCATCTCGCAGGTCAACCTATGAGGTTGTCGTCTGCTTAAACGGACTTGCCTGTGGTTGCCCTAATAAATTAAGGCCTCCAGCCAGGACTTAAACTTAAATACTAACTAAAACTAAGCGACAACGCTAAGGGCACCCCCTGTAGGGTACGGACCTCGGCTTAGGGCGTCGCTGGAAGAGGGCAGCAAGGGACTAGCTGGATCAGGATTTCTTTGATTTAGGGACGAATTTAAAGCTACAGGCTCAGCGGCGCGGGCTGGCTCGAGCAAGGGTCGGGTGGGGCGTGTATTTTGGGGGCGCGGCGGGCCTTGGCGGCGAGGACGGTAGGACGGCGATCGGGTTTTGGGCTTATGTAGTGTGCTGGTGGCCTACTACTCTCCTGGAGGAGGGTAGTGGCGTCATCGGGGGCGATTAAAGTATGCCTTGGTCGGCGAATACTGCTAATACGGGAGGGAGAGTAGCGGGCGGCCGCTGAGATCAAGGGGTTGGAGTGTTTGATGCCACAGTCAAAGAAACGCTTCGATAAGCGTTTCATGAACTAGTTTATGGTAGGCATTTTAAGGTCGATGTGGAGATTTTTATTACGGACATAGAAGGGGGCACCCGTGACCTTTCTGAGGAAACGGTTCTGGAGGGTCTGCATCTTATGGAGATGACGTGGGTGAGCGTGCGCAAATACAACGCAGGCATAGGTCATGATGGGACGGATGACTGCGGTGTAGATGCGCAGCTTGCATTTAAGTCACAGTTTACTACGGGCTGTCAGTACAAAGTGGAGCCTGCTAAGAGCGAAGGAGGCGCGAGCGCGTACCGCCTTGATATGTTCCTTAAAGGTAAGGTTCTGATCTAGGATCACGCCTAGGTACTTGGCTTGCTTGTCCCAAGGGATCGGCTTGCCGTACATAGTGATCGGCCTGGGAATGGAAAACTGACCATCAATATATTAAAAATATATAACAAAGACGGAAATTACAAGTGACTCTTGACTACGTTCAGTGTCTTTTTACTCTCGTCATAAGAAATGCTTATATAACTCATATTAGCTTTCCCGTTTCTTTATTGCACTTTTTTTTTACACTGCAAAAGTCGGAACACTTCCGTCTTTCACACATACAAATAAATAATTCAGCATCAAAAACACATGTGCATATTATCCACCTCAGGGTAACTGAGTGTTAAGAACTGAAGATAGATAACTTTCCCGTTTCATCCGTAAAGTATGTGGGTTCGATTCCCAGGCGCGGACAGCGGTGTCAAAGGTGGGTGAGTGTAAAAATGGTCGGTCGATAGCGGTGACACCTGCGCGGGCACAGCGTGCGTGCGGTCGAGGTGGATGGGGTTATGTGAGGAAGAGGCAAGAATTTGTATAAAGATATTTCATTGTGTAAGTATAGATTGATGCTAATTAGGTATGTGCATAATGTGTTATGTAGTGAGACAATGTCAGGTTTAAAATAATAATCCCGTGCAACTTTGATGATAGTCACATGTTGACTATCATCAAAGTTGCACGGGATTATTATATATTCCTTGCAATTTATTGAATGCGCATTGTGTAAAAAAAAATTAGGTCCACCCTTATAACATTTTAACACTTCACTTTGTTCCAACAGTTGGACCACATGGTGAAGGGTGGGAAAAATCCGTTATAACTGTGCATTTAGGAATAATAGAGCTCCCTCTTAATAATATGTTAAAAGATGATCATGATCATGAATACATAATCAGCCTATAACGTTCCCACTGCTGGGACACAGGCCTCCTCTCTATGAGAGGTAGTGAGCCGTAATCCACCACGCGGGCTCAGTGCGGGTTGGTAATAATGATGACAAATTAAATTAAGATCAATTATGTTTTACCCTAGTCCTCCTAAATTGGTATTTGAATTGGTAACAAGACTAACAGACAGAACAGAAAACCTAAACGACAGGATGTTACACTATGCTTCACTTTTCTTGGTACCACACATCCTGCCTGCCCCACTCTCATTCATAATCATAGCATAATCAGCCTATAATGTTTCCACTGCTGGGACACAGGCCTCCTCAGTGTGAGAGGGCCGTAATCCACCACGCGGGCTCAGTGCGGGTTGGTAGATGTCACATGTTTCGATTTATTTGGTTCTAGGACATGCCGGTTTCCTCATGATGTTTTCCTTCACCGTTTTTGAGAACAGTGGTAATTAAATAATTTACATTTACACAAAGTTAAGAGCCTGTCAAGGTTTGAACCTACGACCTACAACTCGTAAGTCGTAGGCATTACTACTGGACCACTAACTGCTCTCGCTCAATACCATATTTCCACTCAGTAACCTGTCTGTCCCACTCCCATACTCCACCCTCCCAAAGTGTAAAGGTGAGTCGCGTTCGTTCCACGATAAATGCCGTCGGTCAGAAGCGGCGCACGCGCAATGCATCACCGTGCATAACAAATGTCGCCCTTACGCTGAACATTCGCGACACGACACGTTAGCGGGTGACTGATGATCGCGAGTTATTGTCGTGTGGGGTAACCCTAATGTTGGGTGGATTCATATGTGGATTAAAAACGGTGGTACGAGTATTATATGACCGTTTTGTGTTGGTGTTTCAATTTGTAATTCAGGGCTTCCAGGTTTATAAAGTTTTTTGATGATTTCTGAATCTCGTCTACTAATTGGAGTTGACTTCCTTCATAATGTCTAAGGAAGGATTGTAGAAGTTTTGAAATTGGGACATAGCCTTTTGTCAGTTTCTTATATTTTAGAAGTGATTTAGACACAGATTTATTTCGAATACTATTATTCAACACATATTATTCGACTATTATTCAAAACAATATATAAGCATTTATATATTGTTTTGAATAATAGTCCTTAATTGTTAGTACGTAAGTTAATAGCCTAATGGTAATAAAAGTTTTAAAAAAAGTAGGGAGGTGTCGTGGGACATCCGATTGGAAGTTCCTATCGCTTTTGGACACTTGGCGAATAAGAGCTAGACCAGAAAAAGTAAAACATTTTGACCGTCACACCACTTTTGTTAAGTAACAAAAGTGTCGTCACTACACCTTTGTTTTCAGTTTTTGGGCGAAAAAGCAAATGTGTGGGAAATCATCAAATGACTTCACCCCCTCTGGGCGGAGAAGGAGGGCAAAACCAAATTCACCCTCTTTCAGTTCCTTCAGACAATTATCCATGCACAGTTTGAACAGCCACGGTGACGCTACACAACCCTGTCTAATACCCCTCGAGATGGAGAACCAGTTCGTGTATGCCCCATTTATCCTAACACAAGCATTGAAATAAAACGTAAGTCTTGGTGTTTGAAAGAGAAGAAGGAAGAAGGATGTATGTGAAAATAAATGATAAGAGTGTGGAGCAAGTGAGTGAATTCGTATATTTGGGGAGTCTGTTTATAAGGGATGGAAAGATTGATGGAGATGTGGAAAGTAGAGTGAATGCGGGAAATAAAGTGAATTGTGCTACACATGCAATTGTGACCAACCAGTTGATGTCCAAGAAGTCACGACTGGCTGTTCACAATAGTGTGCTGGTTCCTACGCTTATGAATGGAAGTAGATCCAGAACAAATTTGTAAGATTCCTGTACTTAAAGCAGTATGGTGTGTATCCAGGGAATCCACTGATGTATCCTACTCTATTTGTGCTGGGCATGGTATAAACTGGAAGTAAGAAGAGAAGTAGCTCTCGCCACTTACTTGTTTAAAATAATGCGTGGTAAAATACACAACCCATGTGTTCTACACACGATGGGGTTATATGTACCTGATGGGCACGTGGGGCGACGGAGGCGACCGCCGCTGCTGTGGGTGCCGCCTGCTCGCACCAACCTGCTGCAGCACGCGCCACTGACGCGCGCCCTGCATACGCTCGATATGGTGTCAAAACAGATTGACTGCTTCAATTGTACTCTGAGTGAATTCACACCGGCCGCAAATTGTATAATTAGTCAAGGAGACTAACAAAAGGTATTTACAAGGCAGATGCGAGTGAAAACTCTGATCGGGCACGCCCTAGGAGGACATATAGTGACCTTATTGGTCATGTTCTTCAGAAAGGTCAGGTGCTTAGTACTCGCAACCGGCTCTCGTGTATGACCAGATGAATGAACGTAAACGAGGAAAAGGTGTATGTAAGGATCGTAGCATGTAGCGTTCTGTGGTTTCCATGGCCTACTCATGGGGGGAAGAAGGCGTGAGTTTATATATGTATGTATTTATGTAACATACCTCTATATTTTTTGTTTTATTTCCGCATATCTTCCGAGGTGCTTTTTCAACAGCCCGCATCAGAATGATTACTGCATGGTCCCAGTAAGACGGAGTCTATATGAATTCTGACGCTAAGATCTGTTTACAAAATGGTGGAATGGTGCAACCTTTCGACCTAGGCCTACAAAGAAACGTACTCTGCTACAGGTTGACTCCAATGATAAAGCACTATAAACACACAACTGAAGGTACACTAAAAGCAATATCTCCAATAAGCAATATGTTCATGAGTAAAGATGCATTAACATAATATGGCGAAGGGCGTGTGTTGGTACTGTGACATGATGCGATTGTTTGTCAAAATGAATCATACTCGATCGGTTCTCTTGTGAAAGGTAATCTTTGTGCAAGTTAAACAAGCAGTACCCTTGATCCGATAAACTCAATGCTGAATAGGTGGGAAGACTAATTAATTCTCTTGTTATTCTGTAACCGCTTCATATGTCTAGTCTTCGTTAAAGCGATTGTTGAGCGTGACATCATTCTGGTTTCTTCAGTAATAAGCTTTCTAAATCTCCGTAAATGACAATTGAGACTCTTGAAGTTTATTGATTATTTGAAAAATTAAGTTTACTGTTCTCTTCTGGAAGAGTTGTATGCATTCTACCACAATTATGATTATTTAATTTTGCATGTGTTTCAAAATATATAAAAAACATTCTTCAGATAGATGCATCTTAGATTTTTGCTTTGTTAGTAGGTTGGAATTTACACTCAGGAGTATTAAACTGTGACCCAATCTCTAAACGCTAATTTGTGTACTATGGGATTTTTAATGACAAATAATAGCTTCTCTAGTTGGTTTATGTAAATTATTTCAAAATGGGGATAGTTTCGGGTCTGTAACCCGGATCAGTCTGGGGAAAAGTAATCCACAGATGAGAAAAGTAAGCACTACGCTAAGACTTTGCCACCGTAAGAGATCTAAGAAAATCTGATAAGAATATTTGTTTTGAAAGCTGCCCTAAAAATAACAATAAATTACGACGTACTAAGCCTATTAGGCCTGAGGAATTAAGTCCGCCTTTGTTTCTGTTGCATAATGCTTAGTAAATAAAATAAAAATATATTAGAAACACTTATCTTTAGATTTTGTAGTCGTTGAAAATATCGCAGGTCCATTTCAAAGACTCTTTCGCACTTCACTATTAAGCGCAAGAATTAACCATATTTCTTTATTTTCTCTTGATGTCGGCTTTGAGTCTGGCCGGAATCATTAAGTCAAAAAATTTAACATGGAGCGATTGCCACAGCACTGTTGTGACAGCTGTCGTTCGACCAACCTATCCGTCAAATCTGCTAAGTAAACTTTAACACTTTTAGCCTTAAAATGAAATAACCTAAGTACAAATGCCTACACGCATAAAAAGCTTTGTTGGGCGCTCGCGCTGGTGGGCTGTCGATATGGAAGCGTTACTCACTGCGGTTAGAACAAAGGCGGCTGCGGAGTCGACAGGACAATCACTTTCATTTGTTTATGGCACTGTGATAAATAAGGGGAATCCCTGTTGCTATTGTTTTTGAATTAATCGGTTATGATGGATGGAAGAGCGTGTTTGAATCTTTGTCGCGTGATGGTCTTAATTTAAAATTTAACTGGCAGATTGTCAATTTTTAAAAATTGTCTCGATCACCCTTTGGTGCACAGGACCCTATTATTAAGGCTCCGCTGTTCATCCGTCTGTCACAGGGCTGTATCTTTTAAACCGTAGTAGGTAGAAATTTGAAATTTTCACAGAGTGTATGATCGCCATAACAACGAATAACATAAAGTTAAAAGTTAAAGTGATACAAGAAACGAAAAATATTGTGGGGTGGAGTCGGACTCGTACACGAAAGGTTCCGTAAATTTCGTCGCTTTTTTCATTTAATTTTACCTATGTTGCATCTTGTGAAATGCGTTTTCTTATGTAGGTTTAAGATAAGAAATCATAAGTGTATAACAACAACCACTACATTATTATTATTTAAATAAGAGTAATTTAGGACCTACAAGGACTTGATGTCGCCATCATGTGAAATAAAGAATTAATTTTCTAATATTCTTTTATCAATACTGTCTTTAGAATCTTTAAAGAAAATTTGCGAGAGCGACTCCATCGATTTCCTTTCCCCAGATCAACATTTATCTAACTCAAGAATTTCACGCAACCTCCGACCCATTCCGAGTAATTTAGTTTAAGAATAAAAAAATTGCTGGATGATATGTCCAAATTTAAATGTCTGGCCTATTTCGTTATTTTTGGGTAAACCTTAAGAACCGCCATATTTACTGATACGCTTGAATTCAAGTCCACTGGTGGTCATGGAAAAGGGTACAGTTGAAGTACTTACGTATTATTGGCGCTATTGATTATTCACTTGTTTATACTAGAATAATTTTAGATTTTAATATTTATCTGATCATCTTAATTCGAATTCTCATAATTTAAAAAATACGGGAAAACGGTAACTTTCCATTTCAATTGAATCTATAATGCTTAATTTTTATAATTGTAATACATATTTGGAACAGATTGTTCCAAGATTTATTATTGAATATCTGGTGTTCAATTATAAACTTGGAACAAAACTGTAGCAAGAACATGAAAACATTGTTTTTATTGTGCACCTCACAACAAATCAATGATATATATTGTAGCATCAAGGTTTAATAATAATTTAAAGCGTAGGCTTAGACTGATGAGTTTCAATGAGTTTGGCGTCTCACTTGCGAAACAGAACACAGCCAGAAAGAGATTGATTGTTGCATAGCGCAGGGAAGATATTCAATACTTATTTTAATTAATTATTTGTCAAACTGCGTGGTCTGAACTGATGAAGGTACTCATTATTTTTTAGATATTGCGATTTAAATTATAAAACTGTGAAAAAGCATCGATATTAGGTAGGTCAGCGATAACTGGAGTTCTCGATATTAAAATAATTTGTGCAATGGCGTTAGACAAAGTTCCTTATATACCAGCATATGTATACCAGCCCTGCCAAATTTTCCAAGAGAAAGATGACATGCGTCATGCGTGTGACTTTAGTTTCTAAACCTGATTCTAATTCAACGGAATATAATTTGCAAACCAATTTCGAAAACTGCTATAGGACCATTAAATAATTAAAAATACCAATATGGTCTTGTAATTAAAATATTTTTTATAGATGACTCTTTCTGTTAAGCTTCCCATGATCTATGGGAAAAAAATTGCGAAACGATATCAATTATAAAAAGCAAATACGGACAGAATTATTCCACATTCCTGAGACCACTTCACGGAATTTACGGGCTATCTACAACAGTTTATACGTTTACCATATCTTTGTAATAAAATATTATCATTTAGTTTAGTGCCAGCACATTAGGGTTTTCCAATTCTTCGCTTCGCCCATATGTATGTAGATTTATCGGTGATCTGACGGCGCGTGCTCATTCGTGATTGACAGCACAATGTGTCAAATGCAAATCCCCAGAGGGCGCGACCGGGTTGTACACTTGTGCTTGCACTCATGTGGCTACGTATGCGCTAGGATGGGTTTTGCGAAACTAAAGTTAAAGAGAATGTGAGTTATTTAGATTTATAGTTTTTGTGTATTTTTGTATTAAGTTGAATTTGTTTGTAAGTGATTGTTTTTGTACGTCTAATGGAAGGTTATCTGAATTGAGATGTAATATGTTTTGCAACTGTATACCTTAGCGCGCGCGCGTTTTTTTGTTGCGATATTTTTCGGGATAATGGCAATTTTTTACTTGCTGCCGGTTGACTTCTTGGTCATAAAAACTCAACAAACTGCATTTTCTCAGATATATGACGAAGTTAAGAGAGTGTGTTATGTAAAGTGTGTTAAAAACTCACGCATTCTTAACACCGAAAAATGAGCTCAACAAAGAAGCCATAAAATACTTCTTACCTTTTATTTTCATTGAAAACACCGTTTAAAGTGATGTTTGTTCTCGTAAACGCGAAGTGCATTAGCTCCCGGTTAACGCAAATATTAGACCAATCGCAAACTAGAATAATATTTCTGCATACCTACCATTATTTAGAGTTAACAGACTTATTTTAGAGTTTTTGTTTTAAGAAGTGTTGATCATTTTATAATTGTTATGTGGTAACTTTCTGAAAAAGGATGAGTTTCATAGAACATTTAAATGAAAAACTGACACATTGAAAGGAAAATAAACCCGGGATCGTGGGTGTTATTGAGATTGATTCTTATGATTACTATTAATAACAATAAAAATCAGCCCGTGTTGTCCCACTGCTGGACAAAGGCCACCCTTTCCTTTTTCCACTCAACTCGATCCTGAGCCAATATATACCAATCCATCCTATAAGCGTCAAGTTTGTACCACCTGCCGCGAACTTTTATTAAAAACTTCATAACTTTCATATTTAGTTAGACCAAAGACCACAAGCGCAGAATCAGTTTGGCTTAACTAAGTTATTAAGTACGGTACTTTTGCATAAGATGAACATAACATCACGCCTGTAATCCCAGAAGTGTTAGCAGAGGTGTACCTACACCCACATTTCGCCAGTGATGCTTAAGTCGCATGTAATAGGGGGCGAGCCTGTTGCCATCAACCGGGCACAAATCCAAACTCCGGGCTGCTACTGAGAATTTCTACATAGAAAAACCCAAAAACACTTTGTCCGACCTGGGAATCGAACCCAGGACCTCATGCTCAGCAGTAGCTGTTGCGTCCACTAGACCAACGAGGCAGTCATTAAATAAACCCCTAACCGTCTCAATTGATCGACATCCATTCCAATTCAATTCCCAGCCTGTCGATGTCTAGGCACAATTCCCACTAGGCTTTGGATAGACTTTCACACCTCATCCATCAACTTCTTGACACCCAGACCAAGGTGTCAGGGCCAATATAACGATGCCCCTATTACCGGCCAACTGTCACTTTATGCACACTGCCGATCTTTTAACCCGGCACGGTAATAGGCGAGGATTCGTAGCATTTACATTATTTACTGTTTGGAGTTTGGACTATTGATTATGTAAAGGTGAAGATGGTAACGTGAAAGTGGCGTTTTTGGATCCACTTTCACGGCTTAGACGTTTTGTTTGCTCTTGAATGCATAATGCTGCCGTGGCGTTGTGGTGCGTCAGGGATGTTTGCGGATAATAATATTAATGGTTTTGCTGCGATTATTAGGAATAGATGCGCATCCCTGATGACGCGTGTTCGCGGCAGCACCAACAGTATTCTCAGTGTATTCGCAGATCGGTGGAATTCCCCGATGTTGCGTAGATGGATGCAGCTTCACACTGAATTTTAATTGTATTTCGTTATGTTGTGTCTGTAACCTACTAACACTAGAAGTTAAGTTAAATTGTTACTAACCCTATGGACTCCTGTCTGAAATAAAAGTTTTCTATTCTATTCTATTCTATAATGCATAATCAACCTATAATGTTCCCACTGCTGGGACACAGGCCTCCTCTGTGTGAGAGAGAGTGGGCCGTAATCCACCACGGGGGTCCAGTCCGGGTTGGTAGATGACACATGTCTTAAATTTTTTTGGTTCTTAGTAATGCCGATTTCCTCACGATGTTTTCCTTCACCGTTGTGTGAGCAGTGGTGATGAAATAATTTACACAAACTAAAGCGCTTGTTACCACTAGCCACCACAGCTCTAAATAATCTTTTTTTTTTCAGAAAATATAGGGTATTTTAGTTTGTGATTTGTATAAAGCATGTAATTTAATTGAACATGAATACCTATAAATAGGTACTTATTTTATTAAGATGGAGGTACCGAATAACCAAAAAAAACCTGAATTCTAAAACGATGTTTTTAAACGTTTTCTGCTAAATGTCAATTTGAACTAGAATGTCTATCCTGTCTATAAATCTCAACTTGTCTGAAAAATAAAAGTGTTTTTCAAATCCTTGACTAGAAGAAACTAGAATAACAAGGTGGAACACGGCAACAGCATAGCTCTTGTAGCTGATATGATTGATATGAAGATACAAAATAGTATCCAAAACACATTTCATACGCATATGTAATCTGTAAGTAAGAGGTTACATTTTAAATTAAATCATACTTAGTAAAATAAAGAGTAAAATTAAATAAAGCTGGATGTTTGGGTAAATTAAACAAACTTCAAACTAAACTAATTATTCCCAAAATAAGCGTTATGCAAGCAAATTCGGGCTCACTCGCTATGCCTAAAGGACATTACACATCTAATAACGCATGTTTGTACCCGCACGTACAAATAGACCCGACAGACAGTAGTCGAGTGTCCTTATCTGCGCGCGCGCACTTTACTCGCTGCGATTTAGCTCTCGTGAACTTTACTCGCTGCGCCGGGTTGGGTTGCGTGCGATATGATGGGGTGTGAGGAGTTTTGATACTTGTGCATTAAGAACTCATAGACATAACATTATTTATACTGCTAACGATTCTCAGTTTTCAATGTAGATTTGATCATTATCATTATCCGACTTAGGGCGATATTAGTAGTAGTTTGCTCAAATAATAAATAAAATACTTACTACATTTACTTCATTTTTCGTGCCTTCGGTACCTGCTTACTGCTTTTTCACGTGAAGGTACCTGACCGGCCAGTAAACGCCATTGTTATTAGAGCACTTGCGATTCATAAAATCTTTTCTATCCACTTCATCAAAGAAGGATAACGTGTTTGTAATTTGAAAATACTTATGATCTATCAAAACTACATGTCCGTTGTACTACATCTATTAGTGAGTAGACTCGCTGGATGTTTGCGGTGTGAATGGAGCGCGACTCCTGCGCAGGCTGGGTTCAACAACACATACGCAAACAACACTATGTTAGCACCAGTGAAAGTGCACGGATTTATGACATTTATTGTATAACCACCTAATAGACGGTAACAACATGTACTTAAAATTGGGTAGTTTTAAAAAGTGACTCAGATGTCAGAGCATAGAGGTTTTTAATGTAGTAAAAGTTCTCGTAAAAATACACCTCTACGTCCCCAGCAAAAACAAATGCATATATAAACAAACGTTATATCTTGAGTGTTTCTTGTTTTAAAAGTAAATGACGACACTAATAATAAACGAAGGCTAAACGAAAATTGCTACACTGACACTATCAAAATGAGGCACTTGCGTACTTAAGTGCCAAGGAATGAGCACAAACTTGTCCTTAAATTATAAAATTGTGACATAAACACCTCCTGCGGTCATCTGCTCGACAGGTCTTCAAAACAAATCAATATCGTTACATCTTAACCTTTTCAAACGAAGTTCAAACGTGTGTACGTTCACTAATTCACTGAGGAGCCTTGAACGTATGTGAGACAATGGCAGTTCACTCCTCCGGAATCGAACCCACGACCTGTGCAACTGCGGTGTGCGAGGACTTGGCGCTTTTTAGGAGAAACATGGATTACTTTAAACAGAAAAAAAACACATTAACTCTCCTGGGATAGCTAGGATCGGTTGGTCTCAGTCCTGACGGTATAGGTAGTGTAAACTAAAATCATTAAAAGGTAAAGTTGGTTTGTAAGTCTGTGGAGGGTAATTTCTGGATATACCGGTTGGATAAATAAAACAAAACACATTTGATAGCCCAATTCTTGAGGAATGCTATAGGCTATTTTACAGCACGCTATTACCCTTAGAGTCGAGCAAAAACAAACGATGGAGTAGCGCGGGCAGGTGATGCGATGTGATGGGGTGGGTCGGGCAACAAGTCAATTTCACGAGGGCAAATTCACGGGTAGAAGCAAGTATTTGTATACAAACACAAATAAATCACAAGCACAAACAGCAAACCTGGAACAATCGATCCCTTAAAAAGTTTTACGTGCCGTTATCGAACTCGGAGAATACTCATAGCCAAGGCAGACTTGACTACTGAGCCAAATTGGAGCAATAGTCGAGGACAGGCCAAATACTACATAAGTAAAAACCAAACCAAACTTAGAAGCAAAATCGGAAAATCTCATGTGTACTTTCATCTGCACCCTTTAAACCCGAATATGGATGTCACGTAACTTTTGCATTTGAATTCATTTTCGTAAATTATAATAAGCTTGTTTAAGCATCATTCAATATTACAGACGTGCGTTACAGACAAAAGCTTTTAAAAAGTCCTAGGATGCACTAAGATAAAACAAAAGAAGATAGAAAATACGTTGATACAAAATACCAAAATGAATACAAAGTTGCAGTAGTCAGTCTGCAAGTAAATAAAGTTATGTCGAATCATAATATGGCACCTGCTTAGTGCTTTGTCTCCTTGGTAGTAATGTAGAAGGCCCGAGGCTATATCCAATTTGCAGTTTGTGACATTACAATTGTATGAAATGTAAAGCCGTCAATTTATTTGACTTTCCCATATTATCAATAAATTAATTATCTAAACGTGCTAGTACTGTAGTATGATCTCCTAAGTGCTTCTAGTGTGTGAAAGTGGGTACTACTGTGCATCTTAATTGTTAATGAATGATTTTGGGGGAATATTGCTAACAAATTATTTATAAGTTTGAAAGGCAATTAAAATTTTGTAGTATTTGAAGCAATGGAGATAGTGTTAATTAATTATCATTAACCACAAAACAATTACAATTTGCCACCTTGTTTTAACTCTCGATACACTCAGTGTAAAGTAACTGTTGATTTTCACGTTTGCTACCAATCCCTATCATCAAAGTGAGTGATACATATATCTTTGTCACTGGGTGATAGGCAATTCAAATACACGTTAAGATTTGCTTACATTGTCAATTAACAGCCCAATTTGCAGCAATTCCAAGATTGGATAGAAATTGGCAAGGGTTGCGCAATTTTAGTAGCTCGTCTAAGTTTAACATTAGACAGTGGACTGTGAGCTTTTTCTACGATTATAAACAGGTTATCGTTATAATACCTTCATCTGACAGCTCTATAATGTATTAAGTTACCAGAAGACCTTACATTTACAGCAATACAATAACTACACATGAATAAAATGGTCTTCCCTCCACACTTCTCAAACTCATCACAATCATCTTATTAATGAATCCAGGCCTACCTTTCTCGCGATCTCATCAATCGCAACTGAGTCACCGTGTCATCTTACACAAGACACCCACAGAGGCGCACGAGTTTAGTAACCTCGGTTGATCATTGTGACTCACTCGTTGGTAGAGGCTGTAGGGCGTGAGAGAAACGTGTTTCAGGGTTGGTTTTCACGGGCTTTTAAAAGCTGAAAAACGTAAAATGTTGTGAGAGGGTCCTGCCTATCGGTTTAATATATAGTCGTAATGTTGTGTATATAAAAGAAGAGATCTTTAATAGTCATTGCGCAGAGGCTGTGTGTACAGTGATAGGATCATGATCTGACGTTTAAACCTTTTCTCCAGGGATGGCAATATTGGCAAACTCTTTGTAGTTTAGATAATTATAATCGTCGCCTACGTTTTTTTTTAAATTTACCATATATTTTCTAAACCATTACCTATACAGCGCTTATACAAATATAATGTCCTTACATTTTGGATTCTCTGTATCGGGTTTGGTGCGATATCGATAGCGAAAAGAGACCCAAAACAGGCTTTGCACGATATCGTACTACAAACTAATCACTTCTAATCTGTATTCTCTTCACCACCCTTGGATAACTGGTAGAGAATCCCTAAGGCATTAAGTCCGCCTTTATACCTTTTTGTGTCCGAAAAGTTAATAAATAAATAAACTCAGCGTACCTTATTAGTACGAAGAAACCTACTTGATTTTTTAAATGTACCTACTGACTATCAAAACATGATCAGAACCAGTAAATTCAACTACCGAATCGATTGAATTTCATCCCGCTGTATAGCAATATTTGCGTTTCCCAGACACGAATCGATCTATTTTATAAAACAAATATTATATGAACATGATGTGCTCATCTACTCTTTGGCGAAAACTTGTTCTGAGATTTGAATTAATCGGGTTGATCTAACTCTAAAGACCGTTACGGTTTTTGTGCTTAAATATTTTGGACGTGTGATAATAATTACGTGTCCATATTTTGCGGTGGCATAGGCAGAGGCCAAAAAAGGAGAGGTACCTACGCTCGATTTCTGGAACGAAAATCAAAGACGTGACTCAGCCAAGTGATCTGATTGGCTGTTACAGTCAACATAAAAATTGACCATTGTTTGACAATTTGTTACAGAAAGTTTCGTTTCAAAACTACCTAGTTACAACTTTAAAATTTGGGTGAAAAGTCAGAAATATTAGAAGTGAATATAAGGGTTGTCCACGTTTTAATGCAGGCCCAAATAAAATGCCTAGACAAATTGCACATACTCTGACAAAAGACCAATAAAGATGACCGATACGATACACCTTTCCTTTCTTTGTTCATTCGCGATGAGATTTCTAAATAATCATAATCATAATAGTTTATTTGTACACACGTCCCAAAATCAGAGCATTGGGTGTCAAAACTGCCATAACTCGTAAATGGTAGCGGTTGTTAACACATCACCTACGACTGTATATTGTGCCAGTTTGACTTGTTGACTCTTTACATTTGTGGTGTGGACAACAGCTGATGGACGCTTTGTTTCACTTTCTCTCAGTGGACTTGGTTACAAGATGTTTGGTTTGATTGTTAGATGGGTACCTACTTCTATTTTAGGTAAAACTTTTTGCTGGTTGGCCCAATTACACTCGGTTCCAAAAATAACGGGTCAGTCACATAAGTTCGAATATCTACAAAACTGTAAGAGTTAGATCAATGAAATAAAAAACAGAATAAAGACTATTTAGTTGCGCTTCTTATTATGTACTTTTTATACTGGCTGATGAATGAAACTTTTTTACAAAAAAACAAAATTTGAAAAATGGAAATTTTTGAAAACAAAATTGTTGCTTTATGTCATTATGGTTTCTTTCCATTTCTATTCTGTCACAAAAAAGAAATTGTGAACGACTTCCACGTGCATAATCAGTATTCTGTGAGGTGGAGCATGGCAGTCACGTTAGACGAATGTACCAGAATCCTGACTTTCTTGGAACTTGGGCGGAGTCAGCGTGAAACAGCAAGAAAAAATTGTGTCTCTTTGTCGACTGTTTAGCGGGTAGTCCAGCGGTACCGAGAGACCGGATCGCACCTTCGGTTACCAGAAAATGGCAGGCCAAGATGCACATCGGCCAGGGATGACAGATACCTGGTGGCTACAATGCTCCGAAATCGTTTTCAAACTGCAGTTGGTCTAAAAACCACTTTATTCGCTTTGGTGGTAGCAATTTAAGCGCACAAACAGTGAGGAGACGTCTTGCTGAGGCAAACTTGAAACCATTAACGCCCGCAAATGTCCCCAAACTGGAAGGGCAACATCGAATTGCAAGACAGAGATACGTGCGCGAGCACCAACACTGGACACTGGCCGATTGGTCTACGGTAATGTTCACGGACGAACCGTAATTCACGCTTTACAAGCATGATGGTAGGCAGTTGGTGTACAGAAGACCAGGGGAACGTTTCCATCTAGACTGTGTGGAGGAAAAAGTGGCACACGGCGGAGGTTTGGGCTGGAATTTCTGCCGAGGCCCGCACCGAGCTCGTGCTAATTCAAAATGGCACTCTGAATGCAGAGACGTACGTGGAGGAGATCCTGAATGAGCATGTGGGACCGTTCATGGCGAGGATGTTCACATAAGTTTCATAATTTTTTGAACAATTAAATGCCCAATCGAACAGTATTCGTTTCATTTTGATAGCATACGTAGTTCGGGAAATATTCGGACTTTTGTGACTGACCCGTTATTTTTGGGACCGAGTATACATGACGAACGGCGTTAATTCCTGCTTGTGTTTCAATCATTTCCATTATTTTTATCTTGTTTATTCGATGCTCTAATCACATAATATTTTAATAGTTTTTAATTAAAATGTATTAGATAAATAAGTCGTTTAAAATTTATTAGATTAGAAATTACTTAGATAATTATGTGAGTTTTCTACAGGTACACAGAATTTCACTCTTTTCAAATTCCTACCTTCCTATCGGTGAGTCTCATTCGTCACCACTGCTAACGAGTTCAGGTCAAATTTTGCACTGTATTTATCAATGTTTGACATCTTCTTTAATCAAATTTTTTAATAATTTTCAGTTGAAAACTTCACTGGGTAAGTTAATGATAAATGATGAATGATTTTGTTTCTGTATGTGGGTTTGTACAAACACTTTTACACGTCAATCATATTTTAAAAGCTAAATGAGATCGGCGTTTCCTATGACTATGACTAAGAAGAAAGGCCGAAACAAACTCAGAGGTCACAGTCTCTTTTAAAGTCCAGACATAATCTTGGTCAGACTATGTGAAGACCGTGTAGATTGGTGTCTTAAATGGTCTTTTGAGGAAATAAACTCACAGATCGAGTGGACCTGTCCAGTCAGTGCACGCATTTGTCAGTAATCATGCAGCTCGACTCAGAACTAACGAGCGCAACGATTCGACGTACTACATTGCCAAAGAAAGGACATTTGAGTAGGCCGCATAAATTACTCGAACTGCCAGACCATGATTATAACCAAACAGAGAAAAAAAGACGTAAACAATAAAAATAAAAACCACATTGTCTTCAGATTCACAATTATTAAAATAATATAATACTTTACAAAGTAAACTTTCATGTTATTGTTAAATAAAGTCCATCAATGTCAATGTGTATATAAAATCCGGAAATAATCTGTGTCAGATGACTGCTGTACCGATACCGATAAATTATATTGGAAAAAAACCGGCAAAGTGTGAGTGAGACTCGCACTAGAAAGGTTCCGTACCACAAGCCAGAAACGCCGAAAAAAAAAACACGTTTATTGTAAAAAATTATAATTTTAAAATGAAGGGGTCTTCCCGAAATTTTTAAGTGTTTTTTATGATTACTTGTTGATATATAGGCAGTAGAAGTATACGCTATGAAAATTTTAACTGTCTACCTTATTACGGTTCATGAGATACAGCCCGCTGTCCAGTAGTAACGGCCTCGACTTGCGAGTTGTAGGTCCTAGGTTTGAACCCAGACAGGCGCTTTACGTTGTGTTATTATTTTTATCACCTCTGCTCTCAAAACGGTGAATGAAATCGTCGTGAGGAAACCGGCATGCCCTAGAACCAAAAATTCGAAGACATCCAACGCGCACTGGGCCCGCGTGGTAGACTATGGCCCACTTCCTCTCACTGAGAGGAGGCCCACCCCACCAGTAGAAAAATTATATGTTGGTTACGTATGAACGGACCGGAGGCTTAGTAATAGGTAGGCAAATCCATTAGCACCAATAGGGTACGGAATCCTAAGAAAGATATCCATATGAATTATAACTCAATGTAGTATTAAATTTTGCGTACGCTAGCTTAATTTAAATCACGTCATACCTAATATTATGATATCAAGCCGTTATTATTGCTTCTTTTAGTATCCTGTTAACAATACGAGTTACGCGTTAGGTAGGCACGGGGGAGCGTCACTACGTGATCTCAAATAAAGTAAGCTGACACATTTGGAATGTGCTATAATTTTGTAGTGACACCAAGTTTCAAGTGGGATACGTGGAGGGCTATATGAATGTTTATTAGTTGAATTTAAAAAGTAAAGAACTATTAAAAAACTTTTTATAATTTTTTGATTCTTTAAAAAAATTAAGGTTTGCTTAGCTTGCGGTAGGGGAAACTTGTAGAAATAGTCACGTACCTACTACCTAACGAAAAAGCGCTATGCTACTTTTTATTAATAATAGAAAGAGACAGAGAGAGAGATAGTTTTCTTGGTTTAAGAGGGTGATGAAGCCAATATTGAGGTCAAAATAAATGTCCAAGATGGCGGCAGAGATTTTTTTAATTTTTATTTTGCGTCACGGGTGTTGTTTTCATGGTTTTCGAGGGTGTTGAAGCCAATAGTGACGTCCGGACGAATATCCAGGATGGCGGCTGCAAATAAGGATAGTAGGATTATTATAAACGGTTAAATTTAGGTTGTTCTGGAACCGAAAGCCATGAACTCGATCATCGATTTTTTTTTTAAATGTTCTCAAGCGTTTCGATTTCGATGATCGAGTTCATGGTATTAAAAAAATATGCAACAACTAATACTAATAGCATATTACTTTTAGTTATACAATACTGTTTCAGCTTTCACATAATATTATTGCACTTAATTAAATTAATAGATGATAAATCATAAAGTTAACACTAATAAGTTTCTAATGTGTTATACCGCCGCCCCAAGCGCGGTAGATGTACGACTTGAATGTTTCGCTTCGAGGTAGATATTAATGTTATTTATTGAGCTTTAATAATTACAATTTAGCAATAGCTAGGTTATCTCGTAAAGATTTGTAGTTCTTTAACTTGGAGTTTTAAGTGCAACTTGCTCTCCAAGCGGATATGACGTGCAAATGACTGTTTCTTTTTACATAAAGTATTTTTTAAGCCCACCTATTGGCAAAAATGGTCGCCACCGCCTATGGAGATCTGCGATACCTCTAGTTTTGCGTTGCTATTCTATAAATAAATTAGTTTATTGACACAAAATACCTTTTCATATACTGCCTATACATTTCAAATAGGTTACATTTTTAGGATTTTGGGACAAGGTTGCAGGCAAATAGTGAAAAACACTGCCTCCTGTTCTAGGGAAACCCTTTGACTCACTTATTCTTTAGCTTGTTTCAACAAAACTGTGTATCAGGTGCCTGTAGTAATACCGACACCTACACTCTCCAATCAGGAACAAAGGAACACTGTTTGGCAGTGAAAAAAAATGTATGTTATTAATACTACCTATAGTAGGTACAATCACATTTCGCCAGTTGTGTTTAAGTCCCATGTAATTAGTGAGGAATTGCGGTGAAAATTAGTGTTATGGCAGTACTTTCCCGGATGAAGATTTCCACAAATAGCTCTTCAATTATTTAGCTTCAGACAAAGTCGCCGCAAGTCAGGTGAAAGTTCCAAAGGGTGTGATTTAAAACTTGGCCGTGCACCACGCACAATAAAATTACCATACGTACCACAAAACAGCCACATTAAATTAAACAATATGAAAAGTTAAATCGCTACGCATCCACCTACAAAGTCCTGCCAATTTCCCTGCTATTTTTCACTCCAAGTTTACAGGTAAACAAACACTACTTTACGAGGAGAATAAATCTTGAACAAATCGGTGTTTAGCGGGGTATCCGTTCGACCGCAACATGTGGTCACCGCTGGGGATGCGCGTGCGCTGACTGCCAAACCGCAGCGCCAAGCGCGCACGAGCTCTAGCGATATCGATATGAATTTAAATCGGATTAAGTATAGCGTTGTTTTCGTTAAAGCGTTTGTGGTTGTGGTTGAGTTTTTTGAATGTATTCTTTAGTTTTAGATTACTTTACATGCTATAGAATTTTTAGGAAGCGTACGCTGCGAGAATATATTGAAAGTTGAAAAAAGAGCTTTAATAAAACTCCAGTCCGAATAAGTTTTAGAAAACTGTGATAATAATGCAAAACAAGTGAAGAATTGAAACAGCCTCAGCGAGTGGTCTTAATACATAATACAATTTTAATTAATTATTATAATGATACCACCTTGATGACACTCATCAACTTATCTCAATTGCATTTTTCCAACGTAACCAACGACCTACTCCGAGTATCATGTTGATCCCATTCTACGAGAACAATAAAGAAGGTAGCAAGACGTTGTCTGTGGTCTCCTCGCCAATCACGTCTGAGACTGACGTGCTCAGATTAAACATAGGTGTTATGTGTAGCAGTAGCAGGTGGCCTGCTAGAGCACTGAGGAATGCTAATAGTTTGCCGTTTACCTTTATCTTGCACTACCATTTGAATAGTCCAGGTTGATTTGCTAGGTAATAAAGTGAACTAGGTACTTTAAGCTCTGCTGCTCGTTCTGGTTACTATTTTTCAAAGATCTTTCTGATTTCTTTGTATTCCTAAGCTTTAGCTTTCGTAGATTTCTAGATTGTTCTCTTCATGTATATTTAAGGAGCCCCAATGGTCCAAGTTAGGCCTCCACAAATGAGGATGCTTAAGTTTAATCAAACGTAGTGTGGAACGCCCGCCGGCTAGGTGGAGCTACGACTTGCGAAAGGCGGCTGGCAGAACTGGATGAGGAGAGCCGAAGATCGGGCTCAGTGGCGTTCACTAGGAGAGGCCTACGTCCAGCAGTGGACGAATAAAGGTTAATGATGATTTTGATGATGAATTTCAGCCAAAGAGATTAATGTTTTTTTAGAATTACAAGCAATATCAATTTTCTTTGTTACTAAGCTACGCCCTTTCATACTACGACTGTCGAATTAATTCTGTCGTGATTTGAATATACGGACCAATTAAATTAATAACCAATTTACCAAACAATTAATATCCCCGACTCAACGCCCGATACACCCTGGATAAATAATATTACTATCAAGTTTTGCTAGAATTTTCACACCATAACCACGAGGCATTAGCTTATGTCGGCGCCAGAAAAGAAGATATCGTAACCATTTTATCACCAACTTAGCTGAGGCCTTATTTGTTGATCAAATCAGAAAATCCTTGTGATAACATAATATATCTTATGCCACAAATCTGCAGTTTGGTTCTATGCAATAAGTCACCCGCTAAAACAATAGAGCTTGCCGTATTTGAACCTACGACCTCTACTCCACTTTCACATACGAAACTAGTGCGAGGCGTTAATGAATCTGAGATGATTTATGGTAACTATGGCGTGGGCGCATGCGCACAGATTATCAAGTTACGGATAATTTGGTGAAATAATAAGTACGCCCCCGTGCCGTGGAGTAAGGACGCGTGGGATTGAGTACACTTGCGGCCGACAGTAATGGCTGAATATGGTCTATAAACTAACTATATTTTTACAATCTCTTCATTTATAAAATCGTATTTGATAAAATTCCCATTTATGTAAGATGTATTTGTTGTAAATACACTAATATGTAAGGCTGTGATATTGATACAAATATACCTACATATTTATACTCCAATCTAGAGGCTCTCTTAGAGCTTAAACTCAGTTTAAACTGGCTGTCAAAAATACACAGAAACATTTTTCTATCAATTAATAACGAACTAAAAAATAAAATTCATCTCCACCTTTGACCGCAAATGTACCATCCTACAAACACTAATCGTAAGAATTAAAGATAATGCATTACGAAACTGTACTTTATTCGTTTTGATGAGCAACGTTAAGTATTTTGATAGCGCCATATTTATTGCTGTGATACTTGGGCTCGCTGATACTCATCTGTTTGATAATTAAGTGATATTTGATATTAATGGCGAGAGGATTAAGTTACACCTGCCGGGATTAAATCCGTGTTTTAATCGAGATTATTATTTTAACTCAAAATACATTTCGTAATTATTCTGAAAATAATTAAGAGTTAAAGTACGTTCTGTTTTGGATATTATTTTACATGATTTAATGGTTTATTATGAATAATAATTATGTAAATTTAAATATTGTGATTGTACGCTAATCTTGAATGGTTTGTGAAAAGATTGTGCCTAATTGGCCTACACATGTTGTCAACAACACAAAAGCAACCAACAATTCACATTCACGATCTATAAACATACCTCAACAGTCAAAGGTTTCTGGCTTGTCACTTCTAACAACACAGCCACAAAAATTATACTTTCATGTGAGCTACTACCAAAAAAAAACTAGTGCTACTTAAAAAACATCCAACATTATATGACAGACAGACTTACAAATCCGTGCACCTTAATAGGGGAACCAAAAAAAAAATAACAATCCTATTGAGACCAAGCTCACTCGTCAAGCTTGCATACAATGCATAAAGAAACATTAGTTTGTCATCCTACCAACTTAAAATTACCCTTCATCCACTTCAAATTCAACCTTACCACCTTTACATAAACTATATACAAATCAGCACTTAATATTGTATTCAAAACATTACTTTAACGGTACAAAGTTTGTTTTGCAGTTGTATTATTTTGGTGCAGGAACAAAATTGTAGGGTGGACAGTGTTTGTGGTGGTAAGTGTAAGTTGGTAGATGAGTGCGTTTGTGACTTTGCCAAGTGGAGACAATGAGTCGGTTCACATAAATAGTTTAGACGTGAATGTAGGAAACTTGATTAGAACTACCAGTAGTTAACTTTCCACTGCGAGCTGCGTAGGGAAACCAAGCCAAGCTTTTCCGTACAGTAAATAAGATAAATAAGTTCATGCCAATTTCAGTTTGTTTTTACTTTGCATTATCTATCCCACTGCTGAGCAAAGGGCTCCCGGACCAAGTCCTTACAGGAACTCGTTATCCGCACCAGCTCAAACCGACCCTCACGGTATGCGTCTAGGGCATCTCGCCACTTTTGCCCAGATCATGTATGCGGCTGATGAGACCCGCTCAATCCCATTTGAGCCTGGCAGCCTTCTTGTCTACGTCTATCATACCCGTTTTGGAACATAGCGTGGTGTAACCATCTCACCGTGAAAACTTAGGTGAAGTGAGCTGACGAAATGACACTGACAACTCACTCCACGTGGCGGCGAGACTCCTTGCCGGATAGCCGCTATGGGATCTGGAGGCAAAAGTCTTCGCGCACAGCGGCGCGGGGAGGCAAAACGCCGGGGTGTAACTCCGCTGCCGCGAGAAATCACGGTACAGCGGACAGAGCACCGGCGGGATCTCATGGCGACATGGAGGGTGCGATTGTCGCAACCCAATGCTGGGTAGCACGCCACGATAGCGGCGGCAAGTCCCCTATTTGAGGAGTGGTTGGAGAGGCGCCATGGTGTCCTCACCTTCCGCCTGACACAGGTCCTCACCGGACACGGTTGTTTCAGGAGGTTCCTGTTTCGAATAAGGCGGGAGGAAACGCCCGGGTTTCACCTTTGTGTGGATCGCCCGGAGAACACGGTGAAGCATACGGTGGAGGTCTGCCCAGCTTGGGCGGAGCACCGCTGTGTCTTCGCGGAAGCGATCGGCGGCGGCGATCTCTCGCGTCCGGCCCTGGTCAAGGCCATGGTACGGAGCGAGAGGGAATGGAAAGCCGTCACCTCCTTCGGCAAAGCAGGTATGCTCGCGAAGGAGGAGGCGGAGTGCGTGAGGGAGAGAGCCTTGCGCCCTCACGCCCCTAGTCGCCGCAGGAGACGCCTTGGGCGTCGGGAATCGCAAGCAGATTCCCGGCCACCGTAGGCGCGGGCTTGCGGACGGCGAGCAATGGGTAGCTAGCCGTCCGGTAGGGACCAGGCCCGGGGCGACGTCGCGTCGTGTTCCACGCGCGCCTCAAAGAAATGTCAGCACAAAATGACGGGGTCCGATACGGCCGACGCCTCAGGGTCGCGGGTAATTCGATAGAGATAACCGTGGCCCTGACACAGGCAACTGAAGTAACACGGGTGGGTTTTAGTCAGTAAAAGTCTGACACGCCCTCCCGCTCCACCCAGAGCGGGAGAAGTCATTTGATGATTCCCCAACCGAAAAAAAAGTATAGGTCTGAGCACCGTAGGTTTGTTTAATGTATAAAATATTAAAAAACATTTTTCTCTTTATGTCTCTTTCATATTCTCAGTTATTTACCGATAACTGAGAATATGAAAGAGAGAGAGAGACATTACTTATTAGATCTAAATCACATAACAATAGCAGCACAGAAAACACAAATCGCATAGAAGGTACGAAAACTAGATTGTGCAAATACGTTGGTAAAATTTCACTGATATTCACTGATATTGATATTTTTGTATGTTCGAAATCGAAATTTAAGACCAATGTTTATAAAATCTTATCTAATGATACTAAGAAAAAGTGTGAGTATTTTATTCTAAATTTATTTAGTTTTACCATTCGGATTATTGTTATTAATTAATTGCATTCTACTGTCAATTCCTTTATTTTATTTTTGGTTTTTGAATTTAAATTATGATTTGTGATAATGAGGAACAATCCCACATTTTGAATTTTTATCGAACAAATTATGTATTGTTCTTTTTCTTTTTTAATAATTAATTAATTTTATGTTATTTTAATAATCAATATTATTTTTATGTTTTTGTTAATTTCATATTTCTGAGTAATGCTTACCTAGTGACACTTCTTACCTTATCTTAATTTTGTTAACATGAGGATAATGTAGTGGGCTGCAATATGGTTAATACTACTTATGTTATTGTAATTTGTAAACATTTTATATTGTAGCTGTTTATTGTCCCATAATAAATAAATAAATAAAAATAAAAAAGTAGAAAGTGCGATAGAGCGTAGTGCGCTCATAAGGATTAATTCCACCAGGCGACAACTCTTCAATTATTCAGGTTTACTTCTTGATATTGGAATCAATTGGATCAAGGAAGAAGCTTCGCTCTTTCAAACCAATGCCAAAATCAATCAATCTATTCGCCTTTAAAAAGTAAATTACCGCGTCACCAGCATCGTACATCGTATGGCCCACATACACTCGCATCATAATTAGCTGCGTACACGCCTGCCGGTAGCCGGACTAACTGCATTATAGGCTAAATATACACATCAGCCTGATGGAGGAGTATTTGTGTGTGTACTGTCTTGTAACTTTTGGTCTAAAGTTTTTCTCGATCTTTTGATCGATTCCCGGTTTAGTAAAAGTGTTGTTTGGCTTTTCCATTAGGGAATTCTCAATAGCAGCCTGGAGTCTGGATATATGCGCGAAATGTGGGTGAACTCTATTGTCATATAACTTACCTTTAAGTGAATACACTTCGAGGAGATCGGGCATGATGTTGTGTCGAGATTTGTTTCACAAGATAGCTTACATGATTTAAAAAGTCACCAACTTTAAAAAAGTACCGACCTTATTCCCGATGATTTCTTCGCATTCATCCTGACTTTATCTTTTGCATGACCCCCATTAGGGCGATTTTGGTGTGCACGGGCCAGTGGCTACCCTTTTTCTTTTTTGCATTATTTTTGTCCACCTATAGCGTTCAGAACAAGTTAATAAAAAAATGTAAACCTTAAGCTAATAAGTTAGTTATTTTTAACTTCCCTAGTTTTCTACGGAAGTAGTACCGACGCGAGATTTTTATTTGATTGTGATGACTAGGCATGTTGTATTGTTGTGTTGTAAAGGCGTAACTGAAATATTTAGGAAACCCTAAGCTTGGAAATAAATGTTTTAGACTGTGTTGAAACTATACTAGAAGTAAATCTAGAAATTACGAAAAAGCGAAACCTTTTTTTGTGTTTTCATAATATTTAATATGAATAAAAACTTAACTTCAAAATCTTGAAAGAAATAAATCTTGTAGGTACCTAAAAGATTTATTTCTTTCCATCTCCATTTGTTAGTGAATTTCCTGGTGTTGAGTAAGCCGGTAGCTAACTTCATTACAAGTTGATTATATGCTGACGGACTTCTGACGTGCTTTATTTACTCTTGTTGTTTATCCTTTGCTTGAGTTAGGAGTTCGTTTTGAAATTAGCCGCACCGCATTCTGTAATAAGAGAGATTTTCTGTAGGTAATATGTGATTAGCAGGCTGGTTTTACGGACGAAGTAAGTTACATTTTATAGTTACTTGTAAAATGATTGCCTGAAACTCCAGCATTATGAACTATTACGAAAGCTTGTTTTTTCCTTTTAAGCAAACAATGAATCACAATTTTTTGTCTAATAGACATTCCATTTCTTTATTTTTCAATAGGTTTTCCATTTCTTTAATGGAAGGCTATACTGATTTTATAAAAATGTTTCTGTCAACTTGGTAAAATACTTTAGGTCATCTTTATAGACAGGCAAAGGTATGTTAAATTGTTAGAATTATCTTGCAGAAAATACCTATTTGATAACAAAATACATCTATCCCTGTTCACATTAATGCCATAACCTTCACGGTCCTTTTGTCTCAATTAAAAGTGGGTGTCACTAGAGTTCTTAGATAAATACCAATTAATATGAGATCTCACTAAGTGACACCGATCGCTTATCTTAAATAACATTTAGATTCAGCTTATGGTAATGAGAACCGAATTAAATTTTCGGAACGTTACCATAAAATCGTGATCTGGTTCGGTTCACACATTATTATACATAAGTTGAGAAAAATATGGAAATTAGAAGTTTTAATTTCCAAATTGCGTAATATAGATCGAGTCTACGAGATCTGTGGGAAGCTCGTGGCTAAGTAAAAATATATTTGTAAGGTTAAGCTGCACTCGTTGGGTGGGTGACCGTTTTAACTAAACATTTTAAACTATAAAAATACTGAGCAATTTTTTGTTGTTTTATTAAGCCACATTCAAGATTAATTCTGAGTTACCAAAGTTCGTGGGAAATGGCTTATTTTGATTAACATCCTAATGAGTTCTTGCACACTCTTAAGACAAATAGCTTGAACCTTCAACTTTTCATCTTGTTATTCATATCGATAATTAACATCTTGTTTATTTATGATGGAAGTGTAATTGCAATCAGGAGCAGCGGTTAGAATAGCTTGTAAAGTTCACCCCTTGATTGATTGCTAGGTCTTGTGTGTTTAAGGAAATATTTTAATTTTTTGAAACTTTTTGAAGTCATTTACCTACTTAACGGAGCAGGATATTCTTTACCGGAATTGGTCTTTGTGGTTCAGCAACTTCAATATCATTAGGATTTACCGATATATAGCAGTTTATCGTGGACGTGGTACGACAGCGGCTCATCTCACATCCTCTTCTATTAACAGAAGACACGCAACCGTCGATTCGACGCCCTGCTAGAGTGACTGTCACCAGCGAGTGTCACTTTTATCCGACCTCTTCTGTGATTCCAGTAACTTCGTAACTAAACTACCGCCTCATCTGGCTGTCATATTTGTACTGTTCCTTCAATTCAGGAGTTGGGCAAAGCCCCTGAATTGATAAGTTGCTGGCTTGACAAGTTGGTTACAAATAACGCAAACATATGTTTGCGTTATTTGTAACCAACTTGTCATGCGATTTCTAGACAATCTAAAATATGTTATCAGTTACAATTACCACTCTTGTAAACTATGTGGACTAAAATATACTAACAAGTAGTTTTGTCATATATTAGCATATCTTTAGAAAACGACTAATGAGTTACATTTCTAGTGATTCAATAATATGCACCATTCATTGACCACAATAAATGAATGACACAACGCTCATAGGAGTCAGCAAACCGATTGAAATACCAACTCCTAAACAATGCAACCGTTAACCTCACACCACAGTATATAGGATAATATATGTAAAACGCACAAGTGCTATAATGGTCATACACACGTGTACGAAGACCAATAATAATATTATTTTCAACAACAAAGATCATCGCCACTTTGCGAATCGTGACAAGCAGACGAAATGACAATATGGGGTATTAAAAAGATACATTCAGAAGTTCCATACTATTCTCAGTGGCGGTAGAGATCAACTACGTTAACAAGGCCCGCCCCTTCAAAGTTTCAAACGTTTGAAAGTATTTACAAAGAATTAAGACCGCTGTCAAGCAAAACTAAATTCAAGGATTTGTTGCTCGACTAGTGGCGTCATTAATCGCTCATTATTATTAGTATATAGGGGCTGTGATCGCTGTTTATCTCTAACTCAAACTCAACTCAAATCATTTATTTCAATTAAACCATTTACAGGCACTTTTGAATTGTCAAGGAGTCGGTCAGTCAGAAATATGAAGCTAGTTGCCCATTCCAAAGCGTAGTAGGTACCTATGGAGAAGAACGGGCAAGAAACTCCATGGACACTCTTTTAAATAATAATGTTTTTACATATATCTTAGTTACATCGATTAATGTTGTTCACTATAAGTGAGAACGATGTACAAAAAACCGTACACGTTAAAAGCGTCCAGAGTGCATCAAAACATAATTAAAAACAATCCAGCTAATAATTTATTAAAATAAGCTCTAAGGAACTATAGGTCTGTTCCGAAAGCATCTGATAAAAACTTAAACGAACCTTATACAGATTTTTCTTACACAAACACTCACTAAAGAGATTTAGTAAAACGTTCATCTGTATTAAGAAAGTTTCTACTTTATATCAAGCTCACTAATTGTTCCAACAAAATTGTTTTGTACAAAAAAGTAACAACTAAATTGTAATTGAAAAAAAAAGCATCGACAAATACTAGATTATAAAATTAACCTTAATTATCAAATGAAAAACCTCTTGAACCTGATTTAAAGTTATAACTTCGGGTTTAAGTATTGAAATAATCAGGTCAATGCAATCAATTTGTAAGTGGAACTACAAATTGGCTTTCGCAGATACGTTTTCTGATCCATTTGTTAACATTTTTATCACATATCATTGGAACAGACTAAAGGTGTTAGGTGTTGCATGGATTTCACCTTCTGTCCAATCCTCTCTGTTATGTTGTATATTAATAACTAAGCTTTAGGCCCGACGTCGCCCGGATTTTTCCATTATTTTTACTTTACTATTATGTGTTCATTTCGAGCCGTGATCTGAAATGTTTATGAGAATTTAGTAACGTTTAGTTTTCTATAGAAGTGCTAAGGAATTTAAATGATTGTACCTTGATTTAGTGAGTCTGCAGTTAGCAACGATATGATAATAGAGACTGTTCCTTGAAAAAGTCGATCAATAGTTTTATTGACTGAGAGACGATTTCCTAGTATCTATTTTTTGGTGTAGTGTAGATGTATAACTACCTAGTTGTTTTAGCTAAGTCAGAATATATTATTGTTATCGTGATAATAGTTTCTTTCTGAGTATGCTTTGATATAATATTCTTCTTGTCAAGACTATAAGAATCAGTTAGAATGCAGTTGTTTAAAGGTGAAAAACATAGGGTAAAAAAATGCAGATGTGATCAAAACCTTATTATCAGTCAATATCCTCTATGTTATGGTCAGTACTTTATAGTCGTAGGTTAGTCGTAAATCAAATAATTGTATGCACGTATGTTACATTTTTATTTTGTTTTGTTGCGAATCGATACTTTTAAATAATAAAAACTATTTTGTAGGCGACTCGTACGAAGTTAATTTATTTGTGGGCGAATCGACAACACTAGTCTAAATGTAATATGTAATAAATTATAATTGTGCTAATTTGAATAATGAATTTCATGCAAAAATTTTGTTGAGAAAACAATAACCAATGATTATTTTGTACTTTTTCCTTAACCCCTACTAACCCCCCCCCCCAACCACATTACGCCAGTTATGTTTTTAAGTCGCATGTAATAGGGGGCTGGGGGAGTGGGGGTAACTGGCGAAATGTGGGTGCATTACAGGTACACCTCTGCCCCCAACCCTTCGGGGAAACAAGGCGTGATGTTATGTTATAGTTATGTTTTTTCCTTAACTTTATTGCATAACATTCAAAATGTGCTAATTGCCTAATACATATTTCTGGACGATTACGACGAAAGATTGAGAGTGAAAAAGTTAGATTAGGAATAATTAGATTTTCGCAACCTAACTTTAACACTTCCGTCAAATTCTTTATTTTTTAATTTTATCAATCAACTCAGCCCATCGCCCACTGCTGGACATAGGTTCCCAACCCTGACAGTTTTTTAAGGTCATCGGGTCATCTAGCTGAGGCGCGCCCTACACTACGCTTAAAGTACGCGAAATTGAAATCGACATTGTTTACAAAACCAATTTGGCTTATATTTGGTATTGTATGCGTTTATATACGTGTCTGTAAACGCGTTTTATTAATCGAATTACGGCAATGCACTTAAGGAGTCTAAAGGACCGATGCGCGGTACATATTAAGAAACTTTAACACTAATCATCATCGAATTAACATAATGTTGTTTATTGAATTATGCAAAAACAACTTGGTAGATTTGGTTGTATGGTTCATGTAGAAGTGCTTGAAATGATGTGCTTTTGAGACTAAATTCATGAAAGTAAGCACTTTTAAAAATGATCCGAACGATCGTTTAGGCACTAACACTTTTTACGTAAACCCTGAACTATCAAGCCGAATTATTGAAGAGATGTACACACTATCTGCCATGCCTTATTCCAACTATAAATACCTACACAAATACTAGAATATGTTAAACCCATCTAAATGTTAAGGCTCCCGCAAATGGGCGCGACGCCACAGCGCGACACAAAGGCACTGCTCGTCTCGCGACACGCGGCGCCTTTGTGTCGTGCTTTCGCGTTGCGCCTGTTTGTGGGAGTTAAGGCTGCTTGACGTTTATTTTTTTCAAAACTAAAAAACATTAAACGAAGTCATTTGTATGTCTCCAAATGTAACACGAATTACAAATCCAACTGCCTTATAATCGCTTCCTGTGACTTACATCAGTATTCCGATACCGAATCAATTCCAAAATTTCGGGAAACACACAAACGATTATTTTTTATTCTAAAAAGCGTATTAGAATGTCTAAAGCGGTTAGCGTATGAGTCATCTGGATTTATACGTTAGTTTGTGACACAGGATAGATAGAAGTTAAACTTTTTAAACGCTGGTTTTCTAATATGAACTGAACTGGGCATACATATATTGTCGAGCGGTTTTGATGATAATTTAAGTTAACCAAGTTACAAGCAACGGACCAGCGGAACACCCACAAGATCGTCTGCTACACCCACAAGATCTTCTTTCAAAGCGTTGGATTCCATAAATGCCAGAAATTCCAACACCTTTCAATTAAATATCCTGAAAACTAAGCAGATGATTCTGCTTTGCAAGACACTGGACTCGACAAAACCCTTAAGTATAATCTCTACTAGCTCTTGTAGGACTCTTCGAATTATAGTTGGCCTTCTTGCTTGAACAAATGCGGCTAAATTCCACAATTATAGACTAGGTAAGTGGGTCTACTGTTCCTAGCTATTAAGTGTTACCTAGTTTGTGCAGGCACCTAGCGTCTAGCGTCCACTAAATCTTTATACGACGCACAATGATGTCACACTGGACTGCTACTCTTTAAATTCAGATGTCGTATTGAATGTTCAGTGGTTTAAAGGATGGACGGTGCGCGTTAAAACCTTCTCGGTGTATGCTTCGTTGTCATGTAACCGAGGCTGTATAAGATAAAAAATAAAGAGCATGGATATAATACCATAATCACCCCCGACGACGACATTACCCTCCTTCAGGAGAGCAGTAAGGCCACCAGCACACTAAAAAATAATAAAACTCGATCTTCGTCCTACCGTCCTCGCCGCCGAGGCCCGCCGCGACGCCAAAACTCACGCCCTCCCCGACCCTGGCTCGAGCCAGCCCGCGCCGCTGAGCCAGTAGTTTTAAATTCGTCCCGAAATCTCACAAACTCTGATCCAGCTCGTCCCTTGCTGCCCTCTTCCAGCGATGCCCTAAGCCGAGGACAGTACCACTCAGCGTGTAGTCGCTTAGTTTTTAAGTTTTTTAAGCCCTGGCTGGAGGCCTTAATTTGTTAGGGCATCCACAGGCAAGCCCGGTTAAGCAGACGACAACCTCTTAGGTTGAACTGCAAGATGCCAATTACAAAAAAAAAAAAACATGGATAGAATAAAATCCTGCATACAGAAATGAGAAACTATAAAAACATTAGACATTACCTACATGAGTGTCCATGGAGTTTCTTGTCCTTTCTTCTTCATGGCTACTATGCTTCGGAATGGGCAACTAGATTCAATATTTCTGACTGACCGACTCCTTAACAATTCAATTGTGCCTGTAAATTGGAAAAAAACGAATTTGAGTTTATGAGTAATTTACAGCAACGGTTTCAAGAATTTCTTAATTTGAATTGTTCTAATCATATTTGAAAATCCGACTACCATTGATTGAAACTGTTCATTACAAAAATTAGGTAGAATGTAAATGTAAACTAAATATTATTAGATACTAATTTACACCAAAGAAAAACATAGATTTCAACAACGTCTGTTCTTTCAGTGCTTGTCACAGTATAAGCAAATAGGTTTATTATTATCCTAAGACCTTCATACAAGCTGATTTTTAAAACCTGGCCAAGTAAATACAGTCACTCAACTCTTACAATAAAACGCTCCTCTCATGCCTTTAGACAGCCCAAACAAAGACACACATTGACAACAAATCAATCGCGCACGCGCCACGTTTGACATGTATATGCGCGGACGCGCGGAATGTCGATCGATAAGCGCAGCGCTACTAAAAATACTCGATTCAGAGTTGTTTGAGCAAATTGTATATTTCATGTTGTTTCTCCAGTTTTGGCACGAGTTATGCGAGAATAGGTCAACCTTCAGGATAAAAATAAGGGTTTGCAAGGTTGGTAATGTGGACGACTGCTAAGCTAACAAATTGGTGGAGGCACCCTTTATACCTATATTTTTCCTAGCTAAGTGACGTAAAAAAAGGGATTTAGAATAATTTTTATTTCAACTATTTAGAAACATTAAAAAAACCTTGTATTCTTGATCGATCGATCTGCAAGTTGCACTTATTTCAACCAATGAGCGGATTGTTTATTATTTTCCACACATTTCGATTTAAGGTACCTACCTAATATAATTATGACTGTTTAAAAGGATATCAAATAAGCACTCAATTAACAAAGATAATGCAATGGTTGATCGATTTTTTAGCATGAGCTTTTAAACTTTTTCCCGTACCAGGAAACACCCACAAATCTCTTACAGCGACACTAAAAACTTGCAAATCATTTACCTATCACAAAAGTTGTTATCTAATCATCGGTTGGTGAGCAATTTCGATCGCAGGGGACCGCGACCGCGGCCGTGGGAATGTGAGGTGCGCGCGCGCATTATCTCGCGCGATCTCATCTGATAGCGGAGTTATCTGGCACGATCAGCGCACGAGTCGATGCTGCCGCAGGTGGGTATGTTAGCCGGTGGAATGGGGATAGGTCCTGAATGTTTGGGCTTTGGTTTTTAGTTGTCACACTGCTATCAAACTGACACAAAATAATCTATAGCGCTACAAGAATATTTTACTGGGAAAACTAACGCCGTCAACTTTTATTTTCAATACATTTCAAGTGACATTCAAATAATTGCACTGAGGTTTAACAGCAGCGCCCTACTGTCATCGACATTCGAGCGCCAAATGATCCTTGACTCATTCTCATTCATTCTGAATTTGACATACTTGTCAACGGCAGCAACCCAACAGTATCTGTATTTGCAAATATCACTGTGATTTTTAAAGTGATGCAAATTTAGAGGTAAAATGACTGTGATCGGAATTTACGCATGATTATTTCGGTATAGGTTTGATAGTGTGATTAGGTTAGATAGCGGTACAACAACAGATTACGATTTGTCTTTCTGTATTGTGTTGTTCAGGCAGTAAGGTGGTGTGGAATAAATTAACAAATCCAATCACTTTTGGAATAATTAAATGTTGATGCATTCCATACATTTATAGCGAACGACTGACGGTTGCGTGTAAAAATTAATACGTATCGTTTCGACTTGTTTACTAACCGTTTGAAAGTCAACCAAAAATATGCGGCTGATTCCTGAAAAAAATACTTAATTTTTTAATTTGATCTGCTATTCGTGGAATGCCATTTGTGTCCAAATCATCTTTTATCAAAAATGTTTAATTACGGTGTCCAGGAGCGTTTGACTTCAGAAAGTAATAATAATATTTATTATCCTATTCCTCAAAAAATCCTCGCTCATGGTTACAGCAGTCGGGGGCGAGTATTGGCGACGCTAGCGCCCTCACCGCTGTTAATCGTGATTTTAGATTTTAAATGGACACGTAGAGATTCATTGGTTCGCTGAATGGGAGATTTTTGGTTCTAACTGATTTGTTACATTGCTATATGGTTATTTGTTAAATGTTAGATTTACCGGTACCTAGACAGGTAATGTTTTTTTTGGATGGGTTCGAAGACTAACCATAAATAAGGATTACGTTAATCTTGTATTTAATTCATAAGATTGGATCGAGTTAAGGGGCGTAGTAAGAGGCCAAAGTCTAACTCCCACAAATCTGAAATCATTCACTCAGAACTACTACAGCTATCACTATCACAGCGCTTCGGACATTGGAATGTTGATCGCAGTTTATTGTTATGGCCACAATCGAAGCTACTGCTGCTCAAACCAAATTAGCTATACTATAATGAAGCATTACAAATGTCTAAATATTGTCGGTAAATAATAAAGGAAACGTTCAAACCATAAGACTAACTCAATAAATTTACTATTTTACAAGTTTTTTTGGTTATAAAACGACATCCAATTATGGAGTACCAGCAATTATCGCATAGAAAATACGTTGCAAATCTATCATCTATTTTATAAGCTAAATTACCATAAACATACCTAATATAAGCAAATTAAACATATTAATCTCGATTTTATTAGACAGCACTAATAACTTTTATAAATGAATCAACGTTTAAAATAAAAATATTGTGTATTAGGCCATTCAATCTAAACTAAAGGTAAACCGTCATTCGACCTCAACCTTTGGAAAAAAAAACAAAGCAAAAACTTAACACAAAAACAAATCGATATCAAAACAAAACGATCGCCTAATTATTCGACTAAGCGTTGAAGGGAGAGCAGATCGAATCTATACACATCGATAAGACAAAATCAATAAAATCATTGCCATATTAAAAAAAGGATGGTTGTTCATCATTGCCACATTAAAAAAAGATGGGTCGGCTTGTTTGATGTCGGAGTGTCGGCACTCGTTTGATGTTCTAATAATGCGACCAAATTGAGTCAAAGGCACTAAATGTGTGACGAATCGACTTATCTAAGTGTTTCATCGACTCGTTGACGGGACGATTGCGATGATGTTACACAGAATGTTCAATAATTGATTTTATGAAGTAATCACGATATTATTGCGGTTCGATTACTGTTATTTTTTCGGAGATTACAATACTTTATTGTCCTTAATTAGGTGTAGTTATTTTTGCTTAGTATCTAATCTTTCTAAATTCTTTGAACAGCCTGGCAAACCAGTCGCGGTCTATTTCACAAGCGCATACATTCATACTACAATAAATTGTAACATTGATATTTATAGTCAAATTGAGATTTTTTCCGTTTTAATTTGGAGATTGAAAACATAAGTAAAGAGAGTTTTCAGTGACACTTACATGTCTGGCGTATTTATTTTACGTCGAGATTGTATTCGCGTCACCCTGTTTATAAAATCTATCGACACTTTGATAATGTCGAGGTCAATCTGCGTTATTTGCTGTTCTCCAATTTCATTTATTTTTTCGATGAGTTCACACAAAAATATTTATTACACTTGTGACCAATCATGTTGACAGGGTCTTTGTTTTCTTTATTAAGGAGCTTTGTCACAATGCTCAATATGTGGCTCCATGATTGCCAGCCGAACTTTGAATTTTAAGTTTTTTAAAATGATTGTAATTTATTTCGTACAGAGTTTTAGTCTCGTCCGACATAGGCTTAGCTAAAACACTGTTTAGAGTACAAAATATTCTAAACATATTTTAGGAATCAAACAGATCTCTCCTGAGGCGTCTGTCCCGCTCACACTCGATCAAGATATGATGTATCGTTCTCGCAATTAGGTGAAGGTGTGATGTGATATATGTGAAATATTATTTTCTTTGGAACCATCTGTGAATATTTGATAAAAAGTTGGATATTCTGTGTTTAAATATTGACAACATAAAACATTTAAAACCAATTGCTGAAATCGTTTTTTTGCTTGATTTACTCCGTCAATGTTATTTTTTTAGATAAATCTATGTAACTGACCAAAGAGTGATAAGTAAACATCTCTAATTTCTGGCTGCAGTGTATTACCGTTGACAGTATTCTCGCCAATAGATTAATATAACCTTTTCATCAGGTTGCAAGGACAACACTAAATTGAAATGATTTGATAAATAAAAGAAACTTGCTGATGGTATCAAACTTTGATTGTCGATTGATTTACGTATAAGAATGGAATTGATTATTTAACCCACAGGCTCAGGCAGGCTTTAGAGCTTAATTTTAAATAGTGAATAACTCATGTTCTAGGTAACTGATTTTCTTGTAAACCAACGCATCACTGGCAGATTTAAAACAAATCCTTTCAAATAATTTTATTGATTGGTTTTGATAAGAAGAAAAAGCTTCACCAATGCTCTTAATATAATCCCTCGAACGCTCACAATTAAACACACATTTTGCCCATTGCATTGAATTTTGAATTTTTTGCCATGTTTATAGCCATCAACTGGGCACAAATACAGACACGAAAAAATTATTAAAATTTTGTCCGATCTGCGAGTCGAACCCAGGACCTCATGTTCAGCAGTAGCGCATGCGACTACTAGGCCATAGAAACAGCGACCATTAAGAAGCGTAATTTAGAATCGGCATTCATTATTTTCCTTTTAAACTAAGTCACTGACTCTAATAACCAATCGCCTCTATAAATTACGACTATCAATATTACAGTTAAAGCGGTTTCACACGAGACGTGGCCGCGGCGACAAGTGCGCGCACGCAACGTTCAGACGGCTTCCGCAATCAAATACTCGCAGCTCATTAGTGTAATACGGTGGGTACTTCATTAGTTTTGTATGGATAATTGTTGCTTCAGTATTTGAGTGAGGTTCATTTGAATTTGGAGACCTTGTTCTTTTGTTTTTTGTTTGTGTTTTGTTTGGTTTGGTCACATTATTATGGGCATGTAAAAACAGCTGAAGTTGGTTTATCTAAAAAATAAATACGAAGATTAAATGTGTTACATAACATCACGCTTGTAATCCCAGAATGGTTAGGCAGAGGTGTACCTATAGTACACCTACATTTCGCCAGTTATGCTTAAGTCGTATGTAATAGGGGGCGAGCCTATTGCCATCAACCGGGCACAAAACCAGATTCCGGGCTCCTACTGAGATATTCTAGATAGGAAAACCCAATAACACTTTACCCAACCTGGGAATCGAACCCAGGACCTCATGCTCAGCAGTAGGTCTTGCGACCACTAGACCGACGAGGCAGTCGGGCAGATTAAATGCAATCTATACACGCGGAAGTAGGCGTGGGCATAATATAATGAATATACCTATTTAGTTGTTCAAACAAAATCAGATTCAGTTACATGAACATATACTCGTAATTTCACGTTCTCGTATTTTGTGATGTTGACTATCGTCAAAGTAGTTTAGATTTTTCTTTCTAAACCAAGTTGGTCCATAGTAATTTCATACATGCAAACACATGAAATACACAACACAAGAACATCTAGAAACACTGTATGCTTTTTATTTTAAAAAATCCCCTATATATTGATTTCGTCAAACAAAATCCCTGAATCTCTGCCAACCCTCAGTACGTAGACGCGTGAAGATAATTATCTCCCACTTACTGTCTGCTCATTGCGGTATCGTTGAACTTTGCCACAGATGGTTGTCGCACCCGTGCTTAGGCAATTATTTATAGCCCCAGCCTACCTGCTGACAGGCCTGTGATGGCTGAACGTGTAGAGTTAGATTCAAGTAGGAATCTAGTATGTGTATTCATGATTAGTCGTAGAGAAGTAAACGCTGCAAAAACAACAATGTTTCAAATAAAATATATGTACCAACACAAGCACACAAATACCTACAAAAGTAAATTCAATGAAAAATTCTCAAACTGGACCTGACTCTGTCTTACAATTTGTCGATGTCATTTATTAGTCTATGTCTTAAGACACTTCGTCAACAAATCCAAGCACTCTCGTTGTTGGAAAGGGTTCAGATACAAAGAACACGCCAGGAAATAAACTCTCTCTCTCTCTCACTTACCTACATTATACCTACATAGCCTTCATAGCATAGATTCATGGCCTTTCTTCTGGGCTCCGCTTTTTTTTAAAAAAAAATACAAACTCTTAATTTCATTACTTTTGATATTCATTCAGGTAGGAACATATTACACATTACGGAGATCAAAGCGGACATGACATCACAGATCAGCAACAAGAAAAACTTCATAATTGAGCTCTTATTTAGCTTGGCTAGTTAATCGCGTTTATGTTAGAGCATTAGACCCATTTTCATGGATAATCTCCTAGTTTAGAAAGGTTGTCACACGTCTGTATATAAAAAGAGAGAACAAAGAAGGAAGAATTGCTTTAAAAAATGCAATGCCTTTGGAATCGGCGGAACATTTGCACATTTTTAAACCTAATTCATTGCATCATTGAAAAGTGCATCTGCTGAACAATTAGATCAACACTCCTATAAATCCGTATTGTCGAAAACTTAAAGTAAAATACAAAAATTGAAATCACGTACCCCGACCCCCAAGATACAGGATAACTGTCTAGTTTGGGGTTCAATGGCAAATAATATATTATAACCTAGCTGTAATTAATATTTAAGCTACTCATGTAGTCATTACCTGAAAAGTAAAATATTTACAATTTATAATTCAACTTCAAGTTTTATTAACACACATTTGTCCATCTAGTATCATATCCTACAACATACTACTGCGAGCACCCGCTGCCAGTAATCGCGTCATCCGAATAGTCGGCGCGCGCGCAGCTTACTCTAATAATGATCAATGATGTGCGCCGTGTCGGAAAAATGCCAAATATTCCATACATCACTTGTACTTTGAATATTGACAGGCGGATGGTTTGTAGCCCATAGTCTTATGGTGTTGTAGAATGGAACTTGAAACAAATGCATGAGACATAATAATAAATGCATTGATCGACAATAATCAAGAGTAAAACTGAAGTGGCAGTGGGCTGGCCCTGTTTGTCAAAGGACCGATGGCCAGTGGAGCAGACGAGTCCTGGAGTGGAGACCGCGTATCATCAAGCGTAGTGTGGGACGCTCCCCATATAGATGGACCGATGACCTCGAAAAAGTGGCTGGGACCAACTGGATGCGGAAGGCGGAGCACAGGGTATTGTGGCGCAGCCTGGGAGAGGCCTACGTACAGCAGTGGACTGCGATAGGCTGAGTTTATTGAATTAAGAAAGTAATACTAAATTGTATGTTATATTTTATCATATTTCTTAAAAATAATCACAATCAATTTTAAATGTTTTAGTTTTCTTTATCTTATTGTAAATTTTGATTGTAGAAAATAACAGACATGGAAAGTGTACCACTCTTCTAGGCTAGGTATATGTGGTTTAACATGACAATTCTTCAAGTACAGTAATTGTATTAAAACTTATAAAAACGTTACGGACTTCGCTAAATAGCAACTATTTTTATTCAGTGCCTATTCACAGGTACTTGGAACAATCAGCCTATAACGTTCCCACTGCTGGGACACAGGCCTCCTTTCAGTGAGAGGGAGTGTGCCGTAATCACAAATGGCTTGTTCCAGCCACCATGTGTACCAATTTTTGGACCTAGGACATGCCGGTTTCCTCACCATGTTTTCCTTCACCTTTTTGAGAGCAGTGGTGATAAAATTATTGACACAAAATGATGTTCCTGCCCGGGTTCGACCTACAACTCGTAAGTCACGGCCGTTACCACTGGGCTACCACTGCTCTCACAGGTACTTGAAGTATTATAAAGAGTAGGTATACCTTGCCTGTGTTGTTACGCAATAATAATTTGAATCCACGTTAAATGTTTCTAACTCTATAGAACACACATAAGGTCAAAAACGAAAACTTAAAAAAATCGTTTGGCGATGTAACTCAGAGCATTTGATTACTATTTGTAACGTTTATATTAATCCAATTGAATGGTAAGGTGCCTTGATCTTATGATTGACGTGGCTTGTAACGAGTCTATTTTGTTCGGGGCCAGTGCGCGCCGCAATGGGGGATCAGCTTTTATATAGATTTGGTAATTAATGGAGATGGGACGGTTTTGTTGGTTTTTTAGGAACTTGTCGTGCAGGATAGAAAATAGTCCTTATTTTAAAACCTAATAATCTAGGTACTGTTAAATGTAAGTACCGACATCCTGTAGATTGGTGAAGAGATATTCCTAGATATAATATGTGCCTAGTTGGTGAAGTGGTCGCAAGCGCTGTTGCTGAGGATGACGTCCTGGGTTCGATTCCCGGGTCAGGAAAAGTGTTATTTGAATTTCTCAGTAGCAGACCGGGGTCCGGATTTGTGCTCGGTTGATGACAATAGGCTCACCCTTTATTACATGGTACTTACAACAAATATAACTGACGAAACCCGGGTGTCGGTACCCTAGTACACCTCTACCTAAGCCGCTGTGGATTGCAGCCGTGATTATTATGTTATAATAAGTGCATGTTAGTTAAGTAAATTTTTTAAAACTTTTTTTTGTTGTTTGGGAAATCATCAAATGATTTCCCGGGACACACCCGTGTTCCTTCAGTTGCCTGTGCCAGGGCCACGGTATCTCTTTCGAACAACCCGCGACCCTGGCAGGTATCGGCCATAACGGGCGCCGTCAGTTACTGCTGACATCTCTTTGAGGCGCGCGTGGAACACGGCGCCGGTCCTTACCGGACGGCGAGCTACCAATTGCTCGTCGTCCGCAAGCCCGCGCCTACGGTGGCTAGGAATCTGCTGGCGATAAACGACGCCCCGGAATTTTACCCTGACATCCCACTGATAACCTGCCGTTTTAACACGTACTTTTATTGATTTTGTGGTTTAATTCATAGTTAAAATACCTAAAATAAGAACAAGAATTACGATTGGTATTTTGATTATGACATCATCAAATTGGTTTAAAACTCCACACACCTTGAGAACTGGTAAATTGGCTTATTTGTGATTGTTTGATTGATATAATCAATCAAGAACACATAGTCTATATTAAATATATATTTTGACAAAGATCTATTCAATTTTAATGTGTGAATCTGATTGAATATCAGTTTTTTTTATATTTTATCGATTTTTGCTTCTTTAACTATTGCACTAGTTCATCAAAGATTTAATTAATAATATAAAAACTTAGTACTTAACACTTACTTAGCAATTAACTTAGCACTTAGCTCTTATAGATTTTATATGGTACGCCCCATAAGTGGAAGGTACATAAAATGTTTGTTAATATGCACTAATACTCTGAAACTTTAACTCCATTTGTCTTTATTAAAGATTGCCAAAAAAAAGAGTGCCTGATTATCTAAGCATTCAATACTATAAGGCATATTTTTGTTTTCTTAGATTGGTTATGTCAGAATCGAAAATAGGCATGGCATAAAGAAAAGAACCGTCCCATCTCTTTAATTACCAACTGCCTAATCTATGAACAATTGACAATCGCCGTTTGACTTCCGACCTCAGTGCCTTGTAATGACGAGTACTTCATTATGTCTGATAAAAGGTGGCGTTCGGCTTAAAGGTGCTATGTTCATAGCGTTCGGCTAAAAAGTGCTATGTTCAAATGTTCTTTAGGTGCGTTCCCACGTTTGGCTATCGATATCTTGCGTGTGATGTGCGAACTTTATTTGCGGTGGAAGATATTGAGATTGTCCATAAATGGTGAAATATTTTTGCAGACCGATAAAGAAACGAAAGCTTTTTGTGAATAGGGATATCACAGCATCTATATCACACAATATGCTAACAAAAGTCTAGAAATAGCGATTGAAAGAAAGAAAATAAATTCATTTGACCCAGGTTAAGGCACACAATATTCACACAAAACAGAAGAAAACATGTGTGCCTCACGGCTGCGCCAATTAGGCCCAGTTCAGCATAAATGCCAGACAAATAAGTGCCTGAAGCTGGTGTTCAAATAGACCCAACGAGGAAGTCTTACCGATGTAAATCAGTTTTAAAGTGTGTGTAAATATTTAAATAAAATGTAGGTAGAAATGTGTTACAAGTAATAATAAAACAGAATGGATAATTGTTTAAATATACATAATAATATAGTCGTGTTTATGAAAAGAAAAAAAAGAAAAAATTGGATGTGTACACAAGAAACACAAGGACTGTCGTGATGATGATGCTTCTCTGACGTTTAATTCTTCAGTATAAATTTACATTGTTTTAGCACCTAGTACATATTTAGAAAGATTTTCTATCCTAGTAATCAAATTCACGCAATAATTATATCCTATGACCACATTCCTGTGCATAACAAAAAAAGATCACCGCTTCAAGATCTCCCCATCATATCCTACGTGTTGTATTCATCCACAAAATGCATAACAAGTTCAGAAGTTTCCTTTTTCTCGAAAAACAGCGTGATATCAAAAAACAAAACACGGTACACTACAACCCAGAACGACACCTAAAAATTGCCAAATCACGTCTCAACAGTTTACTAAATCGACTTCACAAAAAAAAGGTGTCACTCATACTTAAAGAAAAACAAACAAAAACACTCCTCACAGATAAACAGATTCAGTAAACAGTAATTATCACTGTGACAAAGATGAAGGTTTAATGTAAAAAATGTTGGAAAAAACGTGCGGTTACCAAAACAATGGTTCTTGGAACTTCTGGGGCATATTGTCTTGAAGGATTGTTAATTTTTCGAGATTTGTATACGGGGTGGTTTGACTTTTGATTTAGTGTAAGAACCTGTGTATGTATGGCAGAATTAAGTCAAGTCAAGTCAAGTCAAAGCATTTATTTCAAATAGGCCCATAAAATGGCACTTTTGAACGTCAAAAATTATTTTTTTTACATATAATTGTTTAAGGTTGTCTCGTTTTGACAGAGTTTGAGTTTGACAATGGTAGCCATGACGGATGGAGAAAAGATCAAGTAGTAATATATACCACCATCTCTTTCAAGTAATGTTAGATATTATTTATCTCCGGTAAATGTTTCGCTCACCCATCTTTCAATAAGTCGTGTAAATTATTGCTTAAAAGGCTCATGAGATCCGTTCCCTGTAGAAATAAAAAAAACTCGTAGGTAACATAAATTATATCTAGTAGTAAAGTTACTCTGATTTGAAACAATATTTGGAAATTTTTGTGTAGTAAAGCCATTTAGAACCAAATTGAAATGTCAAAATTTTATATTTAAATCTGAGATTATCCACCCAATGTATTCCAATACCTCCAACATTCAAACACGCTGTATCATATTTCCTGTCAGATTCTAATGCTAAACGACCCGCGCATGCGCCCCTGCTGGTCCAAAAAAAAGCCCATAACGTGTCATAAATATTCCTTAATCTGTCAAGAATGAGGTTTTAGACTATCGTGGAGGCGTCTCATGGGAATACAACCTTTTTTTTCTAAAAATATACAATCTATTTTGAACCTTATCCCCTTGTGTTAAGAAAAAAAATCTTGTAAGTTTTTCTAGGTTGCAGAAATCAAATAATCGATTTTGAACCTTATGATTTGGAAGTAGGTTTAAATGTTTCGGCCGGATTAACTTCCATGAATGAAATCATTGTGGCCACTTGATTTTTGTGTGAAATCTGTCTATTTTGATATTTCAATCTGTGTGTAGTTTTCGGAGGTCCGTTATTCGACTATTTCCGTTTCCATTTGAATGACAGAAGTCAACAATGTTAAAGGATTATCAACCCGCGCAAGTAAGTCAGTTGATGCCTTCGTCCTAAGTGACCGGCCATGGCGATACTAAGCGACACGATACTGAATTAAATAACCACAGTACCAACTCAGTTGTTTATTTGGCCTAGCCGCGTGATGCCTGATCTAAGGTTATCCTCTCTCTGCACCTATGGACGAAAATGTTAAAGAAGTTCTCATAGAAATAGATGAATAAATGGAACAGGATGTTGTGAATTTTGGCGTATGTGTGTGCTGTTTTCGCGTATATAATCACCAACTTAACAAATCACCAACTTAACAAATAACCAAATTATCAAATCCCCAACTTAAAAAAATCACCAACGTAACAAATCACCAACATAAAAAATCACCAAATTAACAAATCACCAGCTGAATGCCAGTATTGTGCATGGAGTGACTCCCTATCTGACCTCCACAACCCAGTTACTGGGTAACACTGGTAAGGCTGGTTTTCAAACCGACTAGTAACAAATAATCACTATATTATTAAAAAAAAAAAAGCTGTTCTATACATTCTCACCGGGTATGTCACAGTTCTCTGAAACAGCAGATTTTTTTTTTGATTAGTAAAGAAATATTTCTAGGCTAGGGTGTTTCCAAACATGTTTTGAATTCAGTGTTACAATTTGCGCGTCGATATGCGTGCTACCCTATATATAGTCACTAATGATACAGACAATGGAAGGCATGAGATCAGAAAAGATTGTTACATGTCGGTTAAACGGTGGTAGAGAGTAACGCAGAGCGTTATCGCTTTTGCTTCTCACCTAGGACATGCGCTTGCGAACTGATTCAATAATACAGACTGGTCCAACAATGTAAGTGGGCGGGCTGGAGACTTGTCGCTACTTACAGCAATAACAAGCCTTAATCCGCTCGAATTATTGCTCCACGATGCCCTAAATTATCGCTTTATCAGCCCTATTCCGAGTATCGTTGTTGGACATATCTGCAGCCATCGATAAATCTTGATTATGATGCCTTATGGGCTACTGTCACAGTTCTAGTTAGAACGTCGTTAGGAATAGATGTTGTCGGTCATAATATTGCTTTACTTGATTGGGTAAGTAGAGCTATATGAGGTTCCGTTCCTCAAAAGGTAAAAACGGAACCCTTATAGGATCACTTCGTTGTCCGTCTGTCTGCCACTTTTTCTCAGGAATGCGTGTAGTTATCAAGTTAAAATGATCATCAAATACGTACATAGATCTACGATCCCTTGGAGCTTAAAAAAAACGAGTTTCTAAGAGAAAAAAACGATTGCGATTTATGCGACATATATTGATACTCACAAATAAATCAAAACCTATGGGGTTCTTCCCGTTGACCTATAATCATGAAATTTGACAAGAAGCAAGGTCTCACAGCACAAGTAAAGGGAAAAGTCCGAAAATCGTTATTTTGTAGTTTTATGACATAAACCATATTTTTTTTGCGATTACAAACCTACATTTGCAGTTGGAGAATTGAGCGTATCGATATATGGGAGAACATTTTAATGTTTAGTTTGTTCTTGGGATAAATTTATCCCAACTACGGAACCCTTCATTCTGTGTGGTCCTACACGCACTTGGCCGGTTTCAGAGGGGTAATCCAACACTCTTATATCTGGTCATTATAGGACAGTAGTTGAAGTTATATGCACAGTGTCAAGCTATTTGAAACAATAGCCATGTGCCGCGCAACTTTAAACCGTCACCTTGACTTGCTCTCACAATGCACATTGAATGCCCTGCAAAAAATTGTGTTAGACTGTCAAAACAACAGCACTATCGTTGAAGTGAAGTCACTACTACGTAACTTCATACTAGCGCCATATATTGGTTATTGGTTGCCTTTTGTGCAAAAGTTAATACTATTAAGTAAAAATACGATTGATAAAAATATCACTATTAAAATTAAATGTCGTTACTTCTTTCAATTAAATCCAAGTTAAAACACTTTTACACAATTATCTAAACTTACCGCTAAGTGAAATGGCAGGTTATGGAAAGCCAAGGTGGTGCGAAAAATAATTTATGTTTTATTAAGATGAAACTCTACATATTATTTCCGAGTATATTTTTTTTTTAAATAACTATCAGAACTTTTTGACATTGATGGATGTCATGAGTATAAATAAGTAACATATGATGTTAACTTTCATATGTCGGATACTGAATATAACCGTATTTTGCATCAGGGAGGTGGTGTAAATCATGAAATACTGTTCCGATACTTAGTCAACATAGCAAAGCTTTTTAAACCTAACCCAATGCTTACTTATGACTAAGTTAAAATGGTAGGTAAAAAAAAAAAAAAACTCGACGGATGCAACTACTTGTTTCCATGCTTGAGCAAAGGGAAAAGGAAACCCCGAACAAAACCTTGCGATAGTGCGTTATTCAGAGGCTATAAACTCGTAAATTAAGAGTAAATAAACTACATTTAAAAGCTTATTATTAATATTGTTATTCCATTTTCACATTGCACGTTCTTAATTGTTTTTATGTGTCATAAAAACATTTAAAAATGTAATCTATTTTAAACTTTGGTCGTGCTCACCTCCCTGCGCAGGCGGCGTAATGATACGCTGAATTACGCTGTGGTTTATTACGGTTTCGCGGTTTGTCTAGTATCGTCGCAGGAGGTCAGTTGTTGGGGGTTCATGTTTTCTATTATGGAGTTAAGAGTTAGTAGAATTATTTTGTTTGATGTGTGGCGGCATCTACACCGCCACATGCGAACAAATGCATCAATCCTGCATCGCGCAAGCAGAGTTTACCGCGCAGATAGCATATATACAACTTCCCGACAACAATCATCGGGCAGTTGCCCACCAGATACGACATCCATCTGGTCAGAGGATCCTCCCTTGTCCAAGAGTATGAGTGAACTTTACACCCTGTTCCTCATATATCTTCGGATGTTCATCTTCTGCCTAACTTATCCCAAATATGACATTAAGTCACATTCCAGTCTACCTGGATGCAGCTGGATACTTGTATTTTACCTGGAGCAGTAGTCAGACTTTCAGGTTTCTGACGACCCGATTGCTATTACGGTAAAACTGTGTATGTTGAATACTGCCGTATGTAGAATAGAATAGAATACTCTTTATTATGTACACCTTAAAATACAAGATACATACAATGAGCACAAGTACTCGCAGACATGGACTTAGTAATCGGGTTCCGTTTTCACTGTAAGGTGGTTGTGTGCAGCATGTATACACCGTCACATGGCAACTATGCTGACCCCGTAGTAAACTGTCCCTTAAATGCAAGCTCCGCATTTACCCCGCAGTCATCCGTCCCATCATGACCTATGCCTGCGTTGTATTTGCGCACGCTCACCCACGTCATCTCCATCAAAGTCAAAGTCAAAGTCAAAGCATTTATTTCAAATAGGCCCATAAAATGGCACTTTTGAACGTCAAAAATTACAATAAAAATATAACTGATTCTAGGCGCCACTTCCAAAAAGTAGTTTCGTATGGAGAAGAAGTGGCAAGAAACTCCACCGTTACTCTTTTAAAATATTTTACAATATTTGTATACATTAATTATATTTTTATATGTGAAAACGATGCACCAAGAATAAAAATACTATACCACAAGTGGTAAGAAGAACTAAAAATATAGCAAAGGCAGATAAATGAATGACGCGATAGGTACATTGTGCTCACATATTTACAAACACTGTAAAAATATATGACTTTCCTAAAATATTAACTAGGAATAGGTCAGTGTGTGAGTAAGTAAAAAAAAAATAAAAATAAAAAATTCAATTAGCAACCAGTGTGATTTTGTCTAGACGGGATTGTCCTATGCAGCTGGACCATCATGTTTCCAAGCATTCTTATCTTGTATATAGTCCTGTAATTTGTAATAAGCTTGTCTGCAAAGTGTACTTTTTATACGAATTTTAAATTTTCTTTCATTTAATTGCAATATATCACAAGGTATTTTGTTATAACATTTAACACAGTACCCCATAAATGATGTATGTACTTTAGCTAATCTGAAAAATGGTTGATCTATTTTATCTTTATTTCTGGTATTCAAATTATGTCTATCACTTATTTTATTAAAAAGATGTAGATTTTTTCTTACATACATAATATTTTCATAAATGAATTGGCAAGGTACTGTCATAATATTAATCCCTTTAAATAGTTCCCTGAGAGATTCGCGACGAGGAAGATTGTATATGGCTCTGACAGCTCTCTTTTGCAAAATAAAAATGGATTCAATGTCAGCAGCCCGACCCCACAGTAAAATGCCATAAGACATAATGCTGTGGAAGTAGCTAAAATAGACCAAACGCGCGGTTTCTACATCTGTTAACTGTCTTATCTTTCTAACAGCATAAGCGGCAGAGCTTAGCCGCCCCGCAAGAGATGTTATATGTGGTCCATAAGATGCAGACCCTCCAAAACCGTTTCCTCAGAAGGGTTACGGGTGCCCCTTACTATGTCCGAAACATAGATCTTCACGTCGACCTTAAAATGCCAACCATAAAACAGTTCATGAAACGCTTATCAAAGCGTTTCTTCGACTGCGGCATCAAACATTCTAACCCCCTGATTACAGCGGCCGCCCGCTACACTCCCTCTCGCATTAGTAGTATTCGCCGACAAAGGCATACTTTAATCGCCCCCGACGACGCCACTACCCTCCTCCAGGAGAGTAGTAAGGCCACCAGCACGCTACATAAGTCGACGTCCTACCGTCCTCGCCGCCGTGGCCCGCCGCGACGCCCAAATCCACGCCCCTCCCGACCCTTGCTCGAGCCAGCCCGCGACGCTGAGCCTGTAGCTTTAAATTCGTCCCTAAATAATATCAATCCTGATCCAGCTAGTCATTTGCTGCCCTCTTCCAGCGACGCCCTAAGCCGAGGTTCGGACCCCACAGGGGGTGCCCTTAGCGTTGTCGCTTAGTTTTAGTTAGTATATAAGTTTAAGTCCTGGCTGGAGGCCTTAATTTATTAGGGAATCCACAGGCAAGTCCGCTTAAGCAGACGACAACCTCATAGGTTGACCTGCGAGATGCCAAACAAACAAACAAAATTAACTATGCTGACGTCAAGCAAAATCCTGCATCCCGCAAGCAGAGTTGACCATGAAGGCATGCTTGAAGGAAACCTGATTGTAATGAATACATCCTAATCCTTAACAATTAATATTTTTATGCGAAAGAAAGTTTGATAGTTTGTTTGTTTGTGACGCTTTCACGACAAAACGGCAGAATGGATTTGGATTAAATTTGGAACCAAATACACCATGACCTGGGTAAGCACATAGGCTACTTCATCCTGGATAGCAGACGAAGTCTCGGGCAAGAGGTAGTTAACCAATAAAGTAAGTTTCAAAGTCCAGTATACGTTTCTCCATTCCTTTTGATATCTTAATCAAGACCAGACGTAATACAATTTCATTATTACAGTTAACTGATCATAAACCAAGCCATCTTCACACGCAGTGGTATATGCTAAATATTTTATAACTTCCTCTTTTTCGACCAACAAACGCACCGTTTGAACTTGATCCCTCACTTTTGACCTAGCTGTCGTGTTTCATCCAACTGAGGTCTATTTGATGGAGGTAGGGAAGGTCAGGTTAGAATGGTTTTACATTTTGGTGCTAACAAAAGTAATATCGCGTTCTATCAGTCATTAATGTTGTTAACACCATGATTTTCCCGTGTGAAGACGTCACATGACAGGGTTAATGTATTTTAAGGAATGTCTTCGGATAGATTTTTGATATTTTGAATTGACCCAGTTAATATTTGTTTATTTTGTGGCTAATCTTAAAACGAAAATGTTGGTTATTTTTTGTATTTTAGGTATGCCATGGTGTTCCTGAAAGATTTAAGTATAGTTAGTGGAATCTTTAATATGTTTTCTGATTATAAATTAAAGTCGCTTTTCTTGTCTCCGTTTTGTTCTTCTACGCTACGCATCGAATTTTGATGCGATTTTCAATATAGTTTAAAGAATCTAGTTTGGAAGGTTTATGTGTCTTATACATTTAATATTAAACTAACATCTAACAAAAATACTTGATGTATTACTAAGTAGTTAAAAACGTGCGAAGCAGGGGAGGGCCGCAAGTATTCATTACAAACTTAATGAGGTCAAAATCGAATCAAATATTTATTTCACATAAACCTACATGGGCACTTATGAAACGTCAGAATCTAGGTGCACGGTTCCGATTGGTCGTTTCCTATGGAGAAGAGCCGGCAAGAAACTCCATGGTTACTCTTTCAAAAATATTTGTTTTTATTTCACATTATAGTATTAATAGGTTTGGGAGGGCAGTGTAGGTCTGTCAACAAGTACCAAATGTTTAACAAATAGACAATGGTCTTTAGATCTACAATCTACAATGCCTATAACGTTCTCACATTTACAAAATATAATAGAATCTAAAAAATAAAAATACAAAACCAATTTAAACCAAATGACATGACTGCCATTTCAACTGTAACAAATCTGAATTAATATGCTTTTTACAAAAGCCAAGTCAAGCTCGGGAGACACATGATTCTGATTAAGGTTAGGTTAGTGTAGCAGCAGAAGTAGTGCATTTATAGCTAAATTACTTGAATGCTATTCAATAACAGTGATAATAGGTATTAATATTAGGTAATAACCGTATCCACAAACGTCATAAGTTCGTGATAGGTAAGTGTGTTAACTGCAAACACTATCCTTAAAATGCAAGATGTAATTTACTTAACTGCCTCTTTGTTCTAGTGGTCGAAAGCGTTACTACTGATCATGAGGATCGGGTTCGATTCCCGGATCGGGCAAAGTGTTTGTGGCGGCATGAGGAAAAGGGTGTAAAGGTCACTCATACTCTTTAGAAAAGGGAGGATCCTCCGACCAGATGGATGTCGTATCTGGTGGGCAACTGCCCGATGATTGTTGTCGGGAAGTTGTATATACGAGTATGCTAGTTGCACGGTAAACTCTGATTGCGCGATGCAGGATTTGTGTGACGTCAGTGTGATGCGTTGTTCGCATGTGGCGGTGTAGATGCCGCTACATCACTCCCCTCCGGAGTCCGGAGGTCGATAGTGGACTAAGTATCTTGCGATGCTTGCCAATGCCAGTTGGGTTCCAGTGGGTTAGAACCGGGTGTCGCATAGTTCGCGGTGAGTCGGAACTGTCTGCGAAGATGCCCCAGTGAGTCAGGGTGCTGGTGTCGACCAGGAGAGGGATTAATCGCTCTGCTTGTGGACCGGCCGAATGTGCAGTGGTTGCTGGCTGGCTGTGGACCGGTCTCCGGAGGGGCGTCGAGGTCACCAGTGAAGAGATATGAAGAACAGGGTGTAAAGTTCAGGGTTCAAAGTTCAGATTGGGTTTTTCCATCTGGAATGTCTCAGTAGCAACAGCCCGGAGTTTGGATTTGTGCTCTGTTGATGGCAATAAGCTCGCCCCCTATTGCATGGGCCTTAAAAAATAACTGGCAAAATTTGGGTGTACTATGGGAGCGCCTCTGCCTAGCTCTCAAGCGAATACGGGCGTGATGTTATGTATCTGTAATTTACTTATGAGATTAAAAGTCTGACCCCTAAAACGTTTTGATGGACAAAAACTATGCGTTACTGACCGACCTGTCTGTCAGAATGCATACACCAAATTATTATTAAGAAGTTTTTATAAAACTATGCAACTGCATACATTTTTTCGCATCTCAAAGGTCATTTTTTTCCAATACTATTCATACTGACATCATCCAATTAGGAATAAATTTACCAAGAAAACAACATCGTACCGTCATTTTGTATCACGAATAAAGTTTTGGCCTAATTACAAAAAGGTTTCGCATAAAATAATGTAATTAGTTTTTTGTGATTGAGGAATTGAGCGAAAAAATCAATTTGGTTCGCACTCGTGCCAAATCGGGGATGTCGAATATTCGGGATGCTTGTTTTTGTAGCGGCTGTACTGTCTTGTGTTTTCGCATCCGGAATCTTGTTTTTCCTCAAACACATATTTTTGATTAACTCAATATAAGTTTTTTTTTTGCATTCATTTTCATAGTGTTCATTTACCGACATGGCTGGCCTTCCTTCATCTCTTTGTATCGTCTTCAGTCTGTCCAACCCTGACCGAAAGGGATAAATAACACATTTATCTGTATTCAGGTTTGTTGGACAAACTCACCACCTTTTCCAAATAATATTTGAATATCATTAATAGTTCATCGAAAAAAATCGACGACATTTGAATTTATAAAATTGACCTCAATTTTCGAATGAAAACTTTAATGTGATATAAAATTATAATTTCTGGTTGTTCAAATAAGTATTCAAATGATCAAATTTCGGCACTCAATTTCTATGTGGCACCACAAATTGGCATTCACAGGTACTTTCTGATCTATGTAGTTGTTTTTTGCGTCAAATAATTTTGGAACAGATTGTAGTTACCTACTGCACTTATTGTTGTATTGTAATACATTTAATTGCTGGTCCTTATGATACCGATAAAAACCTCAAGGCGAGATAAAAGGTGTGATAAACCAAGGAGACTAATATAAAATTAAAAACGTGAAGTCATTCTTATTAGCAGTTATTTTTAGATAAAAGGAATGCGTTATAATTACGAGTGATATAAAATAGAAATTTAACTGTCTGTTCACCTGTTTCAAACAGATGTTACTGAAATTACTAATTTAATCTGATTAGTCATAGACTAAAGTAAGACAGCACGTGATCATAACTATTATTAAACGTTTATAGATAATAATTACTTTAATTTTAATGATTATTAAGTTCGTTAAAGGTCTAGTGGAATTGTAGATCATGAATAAAAGTAATTTTAGTTAGGTCAAGATCGAACACTTAATTTTAAATGAGAATTCCGTATTGAGTTAAAATCCATGAAAATATCAATAAAAACTCCAAGCATGCCCAAGTTTTTTTAAGTCAGGATGTAGATTCTGGTCAATCGTTACCTAATTTATTATAATGAAAAAAAAATGTGAGCATATGTAAAATTTAAGTTTTAAAGTTATTAAACGAAGTGTTATTATTCAACCACCGACAGATACACCGCTTTTCACAATTCGAACAAACATAGGTGCCAAAATAGTCCAAAACCAGTCGAATCCCAAAAAAAAATACTCCATCAGGTAATTACTATGGAACAAAAAAGTTGTTTATAATTTGTGGATCATTGGGATTTTCACGAATCAGCTACCGGGCGCTTTATTATTTAATTTTAAAATCATGATCGACCGCCGTTTTACCAACTTTGAGTGCATTAACTTTTTTGCTGACTGTGCTTCCTCGATTTTTAGTTATTTATTATTTTTATGTACCATTAACCTTTGATATGATTTTATTTTGTGCAATGAACTTGAAAATATTATTTTGTAATTAACCATTACATTTTTTTGTTTCCTGTTCTGAATGTTATTGTATGTTTCTCATCGTTAGAGTTAAACAAAGTTAAATAATTAGTTTGTCATTAATTTTAATTTCTGAAGTCTACATGAACCCCGAATTGGAGGTGCAGGATACAGTTGGTCCAGGTATATAGCCTGCCAATAAATAACTAGATCTTAAATATATCACCCTGCAAAAATCCTGTATGCTAATAATGTTGTATACTTAACTTTTTGCCTCATTTATTCCCGAAGCTGGTTGCTAATCACACTTAGGTTAGTCAATAACCAATCTGCATTCAAGACCTGCGTAGGACGATACTCATTAGTTTGTCAGTCTCATGTTGATCGAGACCTGCGCAGATAAATTGGTACAATCAAATTATTGAGATTGACATAATAGGGTCGGATTACAACCAATATTGTTTAGATGATTTGTGTAGGAATAAAAATCTGAAGCAGTATTAACAGTACCTACAAACAGCAGCCAGCTTAGGAATAAGGCTTGTTCAAATTACATTAAAACGTTCTAATAGATATTCACTAGCTGTGCCCGTCACACCGCTCTCGTCACTTTGCACACTTGTGACTTACAAATCAAAGGAAACATTGGGCTAAGCATTGCTATACAACGTGGCAATGCTGTCTGTCTCTTGGGTACATTACAGTGGACAGCGATGCGGATTTTTTTTTGGATGCTTTATTTTAGTTTGCTAATAGTTTTAGTCAAATGAGAAATAATTTTATTCCTGTAAGTAGGTTTGTAATTACACTTTTACACGTCAATTATATCCCTCCCGACCCTTGATCGAGCCAGCCCGCGCCGCTGAGCCTGTAGCTTTAAATTCGTCCCTAAACCACTCAAATCCTGATCCAGCTAGTCCCTTGCTGCCCTCTTCCAGCGACGCCCTAAGCCGAGGTTCGTACCCCACAGGGGGTGCCCTTAGCGTTGTCGCTTAGTTTTTAAGTTAGTACATAAGTTTAAGTCCTGGCTGGAGGACTTAATTTATTAGGGCAACCACAGGCAAATCCGTCTAAGACGACATCCTCATAGGTTGACCTGCGAGATGCCATTTATAAAAATTAAAAAAAAAGTCTATTGTATTTTAAAAACTGGATGAGATCGGCGTTTCCTATCTGAGTCACTTTAGGTTATAACATTTTAATATTTTGTTAGTTTACTTTCGTTTATTATTATGTTAATTTTTGACCATTCAAAAAAGTTATTGTACTTAAAAAATGGCACCTTGAAGTTATGTTCTTTGATATTCAGAATGAAATGAATCGTTAGAAAATACCTAATCATATTTGGGAATTGATACACATTTACACGAAAGCACAAGTAAGCTATTAGACTTAATTAGGCTGATACCTACAGATATTTTAATTCCAACAATCAAAAACGAGCAGCTAATACCTGTCACCAGCACCTCGGCTAATGACTCGAACTAATTGTGTACAATAATCTAAGCTGTAAGCGCGTTCGTTTCAACTTCAATACGTTAACATTTCGCGAGGCACAACGTGCGAACGACCATAGCTCATCCGATGCTATCATTTATCATAACTTCACTGCTAGTAGGGTGCCCATGCGAAACGAAGTGAAAAAAATTGTTAAGAATAATTTTCTAGTTGCTCTTGCAATCATTTGTTTCTTGTTTAAATTAAGAAACAACATTGTTTAATAATTGTCTAGATTACTGTTACTATAGATGGCAATTCGAATTACCTCCTTGTTTTTTCCCTGTCTTCCTTTTTTCCGAAATTCTTCCGAAGACGTCGTAGGTTATGACGAATACGTCATATCCTTTACTTATCGTCTCTTCAGCCTCATCTTTTTCTAGTATAACGTTCCAATTTTCTCAATAAAACCGGACTTAGAATTGTAAGGACTTAGTTCCTCTGCTAAAGATATACGTAAATGGGATAATTCAATAACTTGTTACAACGTCCGAATAAAAATCAAAAATACGGATCTCATCCCAGAACAACTTCCCAACATGGCCAAACTATTGAAATTATGATACGCGAACCGATTTACATACGCTATTGAGTGTGAGTCGCTGACACACTGCCTGCCCTCCGTCGGCACAGCTTGAACATATTATTGATGTACCAGACCATAAGTACAGGATGTGTGTTTGTTACCATGGTAGGTTCAATTTGTTAAAGTGCTTATTCGAATAGCATAAGTGCTGTGCCTTTCGTTATATTCGAGGAATGTCTTTGTCCTGCATGAGATCTAAGTCAAACTCAAAGCATTTATTTTAATTTTACCATTGACAGTAAATTTGATTTTTCATTCGGTAAACTGGTCAGAAAGTAGTAGCTAGTTGCTTGTTTAAAAAAACAGATTTCTGGAACGGACTGTGATCATGTATAATGAAAGCAATTTGGGACATAATTATAAGTTGGAACTTTCTATGAAAACGCAAACATTGAACGACTATTGGTTAAACACGACGATGTCAGTTTACCATCTTTTAAGTAGAAATCCTTGATGAAATATTTAATAGTAATATTATAAAGAGGTAAGATTTGATTGTTTGTTTGTATTGAATAGGCTCCGAAACTACCTGAAAAAATGTTTTACCATTCGAAGCCGAAATTATGTCTGATGAACATAGGCTATTTTATTTTACTTTGTTCGAAATCCACGCGGACGAAGTCGCGGGCGAAGTGCTAGTTTAATATACTTAGACCGGGACTAATTGAGAAGCCTCTCCAAACATCAGCCGAATGTCAGTCAATGTTTTAAGAGGCTCTCAAATTCTCACTCAAACAGAACTATCAAGGATAAACAGATTCACAATGTGTCTAGATTTCTGGCCTTGACCCTCTTGATTTGTTTTTTTTTTTTTTTCACAACTATTTATATTAAAACGAACTTGCTCAAGATTGATTGAAGTGCCTATTAAGATTCCTCGATTTGTTTCGGACTAGAGACTTTATTAATCCATAAATGATCACTCAGTGAAATTACGAAAATCGCTGGATATGAGAAACATGGCTGATTTTTTATGAGCTCTTCTCCTTTTTATTATACACTTGTACATAATATATATATTTAAGTGTTAGCTTATATATCGTAATTTACCTAAAGTAAACTGAAAATGCAGTTACTTAAAAGTTGTAAGGTATTATGATATTAATACAATTTATCGATTTATAAACATTTCATGAAACAATGATAATCGTCAATTAGTATTTATAATACAGAGCTGTTTGTCCATAGATTTGTGGCATCAAACATTTAAACCCCCTGATTACAGCGGCCGCCCGCTACACTCCCTCTCGCATTAGCAGTATTCGCCGACCAAGGCATACTTTAATCGACCCCGACGACGCCACTACCCTCCTCCAGGAGAGTAGTAAGGCAACCAGCACGCTACATAAGCCCAAAACCCGATCGCCGTCCTACCGTCCTCGCCGCCGAGGCCCGCCGCGACGCCCAAATCCACGCCCCTCCCGACCCTTGCTCGAGCCAGCCCGCGCCGCTGAGCCTGTAGCTTTAAATTCGTCCCAAAATAATACCAATCCTGATCCAGCTAGTCATTTGCTGCCGTCTTCCAGCGACGCCCTAAGCCGAGGTTCGTATCCCACAGGGGGTGCCATTAGCGTTGTCGCTTAGTTTTAGTTAGTATTTAAGTTTAAGTCATGGCTGGAGGCCGTAATTTATTAGGGCAACCACAGGCAAGTCCGCTTAAGCAGACGACAACCAAATAGGTTGACCTGCGAGATGCCAAACAAACAAACAAAATGTCCATAGATTTAGTATGTAAGTGCTATATACTACATCTATGTGTTTGTCTTTATTTTTGATATTTCTCAAAATCCTGAATTCCTAAAATTAACACCCTGTATACTTTAAGTAACGTTCTCTGCAAAAGTACCGTTTGTAATTAGGTTGTAGGGAACTTTGTTATACTTACCTTAGCTTAGCAGTTCGCTTCATTTATTACGAGATACGCTGGGAAGCTCAGTTTGTTACTGACGTCTGTATTTCCAGGATGCTCACGAGTACTTGCTGTATTTTAAACCCACCTAGGGTAACGTGTACATTGTGGTATGAAGCAAATTCCCGTATTTGTTTTTTCTTTATTAATGATAATATTAATTTTATTTCAAAATAGTCTTAAATAAGACTGAATGCATAATTTTTTTTTTCCAGCCACACGTTTTGCTGAAAAAATATAGGGAAATATGTAGGTACAAAATGAAATATATAATATTCAGTAAACTTTTTAAAGAGTGGTCCGGGAGTACGCACAATTTCTTTTCCATGAGAATGCAAACGACCATGCATACGAGTATTACCTAATACGATGATTATAGTATTTTCTGCTTTTCTAAATTTCTTTTTTTTTATTAAAGTATTATTTAAAATGAATTATTATTCCTAAGAAACAAGTCTAGATACCAAACGTAATCATATGATCAGTTAATTATATTGAAACTGTTAATCACATGTATTATACATGTGCTCCATTAACTTCACACGTAATGCGTTCACGATTGTATAATAAGCGCCAATTAGAGCGTGTCGTGTGGTTCAAATGAGCCACCCTGTGCTTTGTTCTTGCCAGTTGTGGCCACCGTGAGAGCTGAGATACCTCCTGATTCTGGTACAGACACTTAAGGAATCTGAAACATACCTAATATTATTTGTAACTCTTAGAATTGTGAACAAACATTTGCAAAATCTTGGTATTTAATTTAATTATTATGTAAACTGTGAATGTGTTCGTCGTGTTAGTGCGTACGATTTGCAAGGATTCCTGAACGACACGTTTTATGAAATTCATTTTTAACAAAGTGCGGCATGTTTCATGTATAAATTGTTATTTCACTGAGCTGTTAAGTGAACTTACTCGTCATGTATAAAATATTTCGTATAGTAGAATTAAAACTCAAAACATTTTAATCAAAACTATTCAAAAGCCCCAAACACTTACCCTAATAAAAATATGAAAATTAAATACCATAAACCCATAACAAAGGCCCAATAAAACCTCACTAGAGACATCTATTAACGAAAAAAAATGGTCTAGACGCCATGTCACCCATTCAAACTTGTTCGAATCCAAATTCGAAATTCGAAATCGTATCGCGTCCTGACGTTTCCGCTACGTGCAGTTTCCGGCGCGCACGCGCACAACGAATCAGTAATCGCGCTTTTACATTCAGAAATGTTTTTTTTTTCTTTTTTTTCACTCCAACTATATGTATCCTGTGTTTTGATTGATGGCACGGAGATAGGCAAAGACCATTACCAGTCGAGCCTCATAGGGTCCCGTTGATAAATTGGTTGCTTGTATTCTCTGCGTGTGCGCACAGGGCATGTTCGCAATTGGTTCCCCGATGTGGAGTTTTGTTGTTGAAATTTTAATGTGTGATTTTTCGGTTGTGTCGGAAGGTGTTAAAGATTATTGACTATAAATATGTATTAAGTTTTTAATAATGTCATTTAGGTCGAAAAACAACAATAACTATCTCTCATTCGTTATTATACCCTTTCTTGCATTATGACACCAAAGCACGTGCTTTAGAATCTCACCTTCTGTAATTCTTGTTGCATTTTCATTAAGCAATATTTTACGGAGGTGTAACTAACAAATCATGATGTTAATAAGCCGTCCAATATCCATTGCAAAACTATACGTAAATCAGTTATTAATATTAAATTATTCAAATAGAACGCGATGGCCCGACGCTGAATTATGTCTCCGCTAGTTAATATGTATCACGTCCGTGATTGGTCGTTGACAGATGACGTCATCGGCGTTCGCGCCAGTGCGGTTGCAAACTTGAATTTTAGTTGCCTATTTAATTTACATCGGGTATTTTCTTTATGGCTTGACTGGATTTTCCGGTGATACCGGTATGCAATTCTTGATTCATTCAGAGTAATGATTTTTCATAGTTATTGGTTGCTATTGTCAAGGAAATTCGAATTCAGTAACTTATGAAAAAGGCTCTTTACAGAATGAAACATACGCTTGCTGCTTGTTATGAAGCCACAATGGCCTACTAAAGAAATGATTTATGATATTGTTTTAAAAAAAAATGTGTTGAAAAATATTTCTTTGAGATCTATCTACACAATGCTGGAATAAGTGAGATGTCCATTGGCTCCAGCATTATCTTATAATTGTTTCGATCATAACCCAACTGAACAATCGGAAAATATTAACCAATTAATTGTGTGCTTATACCTACTTCTTTAATCTGAAATTAAAACCAAACTTCAAGTACTTACAACTAAACCTTTAAAAATAGACCAGACACTATAATACCACCCATAATCCAATAACAATAATCCACACACACACACACAAACACACACACACCCCACTAATATGGCGCTACCTTTACCAACGTAATACGAAGTCTAATTCTAATTCAAGTAATACTCCCGTTTAGTATGCCAGTCGCGATGCGACCGCTGACGATACAGGTCGTATGATAAATACAGAACAATATGATGATCTATATACGAGGTGTACACGAGCGCAGGGATGTATATTGAATAGTTAAGTAATGTCGTGCAAGGGGCATGGAGTAGGTAGGGTTGTGGGGTTTGTTTTGTGCCTACAGGCATTTCAAAGTCAAAGTCAAAGTCAAAGCATTTATTTCAAATAGGCCCATAAAATGGCACTTTTGAACGTCAAAAATTACAATAAAAATATAACTGATTCTAGGCGCCACTTCCAAAAAGTAGTCGATGGAGAAGAAGTGGCAAGAAACTCCACCGTTACTCTTTTAAAATATTTTACAATATTTGTATACATTAATTATATTTTTATATGTGAAAACGATGCACCAAGAATAAAAATACTATACCACAAGTGGTAAGAAGAACTAAAAATATAGCACAGGCAGATAAATGAATGACGCGATAGGTACATTGTGCTCACATATTTACAAACACTGTAAAAATATATGACTTTCCTAAAATATTAACTAGGAATAGGTCAGTGTGTGAGTAAGTAAAAATAAAATAAAAATAAAAAATTCAATTAGCAACCAGTGCGATTTTGTCTAGACGGGATTGTCCTATGGAGCTGGACCATCATGTTTCCAAGCATTCTTATCTTGTATATAGTCCTCTAATTTGTAATAAGCTTGTCTGCAAAGTGTACTTTTTATACGAATTTTAAATTTTCTTTAATTTAATTGCAATATATCACAAGGTATTTTGTTATAACATTTAACACAGTACCCCGTAAATGATGTATGTACTTTAGCTAATCTGAAAAATGGTTGATCTATTTTATCTTTATTTCTGGTATTCAAATTATGTCTATCACTTATTTTATTAAAAAGATGTAGATTTTTTCTTACATACATAATATTTTTAAATATTTTTAACATTTTATCAAAGTTTTTTTTGGTTGGAATATAAATTCGTAACTTGAATATTAATGTCATGAAAAATGACTTGATGGATTTTACCATTCTATTCCCAATTTAGGGAACAAAAGACATCAACGCGGACGACAATGGTTTTTCATGAAATAGTTTATTAACAGTTTTTTTTTTTTTAATTTTAGTATAAGTCTATTGTTATGATACATAATTTATCATTAACATCTGGTTAGTTTGTTTTAAAAATGACTATAGGCTTGCCTCTTAGAGGCAAATCACTGATCGGTGTTTGGTAGTTTACTTTGAGTCCAGTCTCTCTTAACTTAATCTCTGTCAATAAATTCTAAAACTTAAATGTTGTATCACAAGTTAGAGATATCTATCTTTATATACGGGATTTCCGGCGTCTGTCGACTGTCGGGCTTGTCGCTAATTTCCACGGAACCCTGATTCACGTGCTGTACCGGTCTTTGGCCTGAGGATCCGTAAATTATATTGTTTTGTATGCTTAGGAAGAATGGATTTGTCCAACGGAAACTTGCATAGTTTTAATTATTTTGAGTAAATTAGAATCATGTAGGTTTTCAATTACTGCATGCCAATACATTACCCATGGACTATTTTGAAATAACGAAAATAAGAATTGAATAGGTTTAAATTAAAAACCAAAGTTAGATGATCGTATTGTGCCCTAAACACCTTTGCTTTTTGGCGATGTTTCCCTTCAGACAAAATGGCGAAAATCCACAAAAACATCTACTCCTAATTAACCCCTTTTCAATGATGAAATGACGTTGATATCTGTAAATAGATATTTTTAGACAATTTTGAATGTACATTTTTGGTAAATATTTTTGAACACAATGAAGCCGGCATTTCTTAGCTGACTGGCAGGAATTAGTCAGTATCAGGAGAGTCAGAGGTCATGGTCTCTATTAAAGTCCAATTTTCAAAAATCCTTCATGAGTGCAAGCCTTCAAAATAAAAAGAACTCTTGCGAAAAATTGAATGCTTCTACACCCAGCCTTTAAGCTGTAATTTTTCAATCAGTGATTGAATTTTAGATTTTTACTATGTTGAAGAAATACTCATTAGTCCTTGGGACAATTGCGCTATCCGTGTCACTCATTGCAATCAAGTTAATAGTGATCTCATTACCTTAGTTGACAGGCAGCCGTGGATCGGTGATCGTCATGAATATGCATCCACCGTCACACACAACACACGACCACCTGACGCTTTCACCATTTACACCGATTTTTCTCCTTTCTCTAAATAGGGTAATACGATTGGCTGTTGGAAAGCTGATTGACAATGTCTAATTGTGTAGTGGTAGTAAAATAAATCCTAGGAACTAAGTCGATGTTAGGTTAAATACAAGTGGTACTTTGAGTTGAGTTTGTTTCGGTGTTTCTTCCCAGAGTCAGTTTGGAAACGCCAAACTCATCCTGTTTTGCAACATCATTTAATATTGACGTGAAATAGTTTGTTTTTTTTAAACAAATTAATAGACATAAATATCATTTTTACATTTTGAGCACAAGTGGCGTTAAGTTCTTTTTTGTATTTATTTCAAAGGATAAAATTGGGGAATAGAATCTAACTACGTGGGCATATATTCAGAAAAGTTTCGTGAAGTCACCAAAAACACTACAATGAATAAAAAAATCAAAGAAATGCCTTAATTATTTGGTATTTTAACTTATTATTGGGAGTAATTCAAATTAAGTTTTAAGTTCTACTTTGAAGTACTTAATGTAAACAGGTTCAGACACGAAATCAAAAACAAAATTCTAGATAATTCTTTAATTTTTGTGAAATATTGTCAAACAGATTTAAAGACAGAAAGATATAACAAAACTAAAAGAGTATTTTTGCACTCCAATAACTCCTACAGAGACGTAGGTAATTCTTTAAAGGACAGTGATAAATTCCTCTGTCACACATAAGTAGTATTAAAATAATGTGTTGAAGGTTTGCCAATGTTATTGTGAACGTAAACAAGCGTGTGTGGTCTTGGCTATTTAATATGGTCGCCATCACTCCACCTGTCCAAATTCGCGACTAAGGGAAATAGCTTGTAAGTTTGCTAAAAATAACTATCGAATAATCAAGTTCCAACCTCATCACAGCGATAACAATGTCAAAATTATTTGTCTTTTTGAGAGGTTGAAACTGAGATTAGAATGCATTGCTCCTCTGGTGGATTGAGAGAGCGGATGCGGTAGCTCAGTGGTAACGGCCGTGCCTTACGAGTTGTAGGTCGTAGGTTTGAACCCTAGCAGGCAGTTTACTTTGTAAATTATTTCATTACCACAGCTCTTAAAACGGTGAAGTTAAACATCGTGAGGAAACTGGCATGTCCTAGAACCAATCGAAGATATGTGTCATCTACAAACCCGACTGTAGCCTCACTCCTTCTCACTCTCCGTCTCCTCTTTAGGAGACCTGTGTCGCAGCAGTGGGATCATTTTAGGCTGATTATGTACAACATCGTACTGTAGATTTTAAAACTCTTGTAAGCACTTCATTGCTAAAAGAACGTGAACAATAAACCTATCTTATAAGGAGACACTGAAAGATCGATAACGCACAGACAACCCAAGCTGAAGAAAGATACAGAAAAAGAAAAACATTACAAAAGTGCAAAAGGCAATGAAAAGCACAAACAGATCTATTTAGATATCAGAAGACCACATAGGATAAAGCTGTGCTGCTGGGGAGTTTGTTGCGCCACTTCTTCTTCCCAGTTAAAGCACTAGGAAGTGGTGAAGGGCGGGCGTTTTGGGGGACTGTCTTATGTAATTTTGACGTTCGAAAAGTGCTGACTCTCAGCCTAGTTTGAATAAATTACTTTTGATTTTGATTTTGATTTTTTGATTTTGATTTTGCTTCCAGTCTTTGAAAGCACCTAGATTTAAAAACAGATTTCAAAGAAAACAATGAAAATGTCAAATTTCTAAGACGTCAAATATTCAACCGAAGAAGAAAACTCAACATCCACTTGAAATTCAGCGCACAGATCTCGAAGGTAGGTAAATAAGGCTGACTCACACCGAGCCGCATTACCACCTTAAATATGTTAACACGATCTTGATCCAGACAATTTACTAGTCAATTATACAGCATCAAACGACTTTGTGATCCAAATCGGCTGCTTAGTATTACGGTTAGGTTCTGTCGTGTGTTCAATCTAAAAGTTTAGTTTGTTAGTTGAACGTTTGATTTGGATCGGGCGGTCTATTCTGAGAAACGTGTCATGGAGTCATAGTTTAAACAATGAGTGGGGCATAGAGTAGTTGGGGTTGTTAGTGGCAGTGGGGCATTGTAGGTAGAAAGTAATTTACGATGCAGTGCCATGTCATCAAACTCAGAAGCGGATTTTCAAAAGGATACCAATTTTCGTACTTTAAAACTTTCGTATTTAAGTCGTAATTTAAATGAATCATCTCAGCGACACTCTTTTTTTTAAATGCATGTCAATTGATTGTATTTAAAAAAAAAATAGGCTGAGAATAAAATGTGAACGTTTCTAAAAATACGTGAATAACCGCTCTGGTTTATAATGTAACTTGATAAAACTATGACAAAATACATGGGGAATATCATCTTTTATTTATGGTGCCTGCAATAGTAGTGAGTGTTTCTGGTCATGATCATGGTCGTCGAATCTTCGAATAAACACAAAGATGTATGTAAATGACCACTACCACTACCTGTACAAAGAACACAAGAGCTGCTTTTTTTCTGAGTTTTTAAGAGACCATCACAAAAAAGAATACGGATGATGACTGATATTAGAAGTGTTCATAAAAACAATGTAATTTCAAAGTAGGCATAGTAAAAATGAGATAATCGAATAAATCTGTTAAATCGGTATAAATATGAAGAATATACACGCTTTTAAAGTTTTTGGAGGGGATTATTCCCGTCCTTGTACGGACAATGTACGGCGCTAGTATGAAGTTACATAGTCGTGACGTCACATCTACGATAGTGCTGTCCTTGTCTATCACTTACCTTAAAACGTTTATAACTTGGCAATTTTTAAACTTTTTCACTTTTTGTAATTTTGTTTACACTATTTGAAACAAACAATTTACTGTGTTAAAAATAAAAAAATGTCAATATCCCTATTGACCGTATCTAGAGTTGAACAAGCTATTTCGTATACAGGCATCAATGTCATCTTTTCACAGGCAATATTAATTTTTAGTGTGTACGTAACAACTTTTTAAGCTTGTGGCATATATAAGAAAGTGATATAAACCAATTTTGAGTCCTCAGCATACTCACAACAGTGTTTAAAAGTCGTTACAAGTTAGCTGCCTTTATATCAAATAGCTTGTAATACTATACCTACCCATCGTAAACTGAAAATCCAAAACTTAAAAAAAAAAACTGCCTCAGTGAGGCAACTGCCTCAAACCTACAAATCCAACTCCTCACTATCAACACACCACTAAATGTTCTATAATTGTATTATGGATCATCGGTAAGATGCGCGTGGGCGCCATTGGGACGTGAGCGCGCATTCGTATCGATTGTAATCGATTCCTATCGTGAAATTAGTATAGTGTCGCTCGATGACGCAATGTAATGGTCGTCTTCTTTTAGATGTGGTTTAAAAGTGCTTGTAATTAACTGTTTTGAAATAATTAATAATACCAGGCTATTATTGTCTCACTGCAGGGCAAAGATCTATTCTCATACAGAGAAGGCACGAGCATTGAGTACCACGCATTGGCGGTTTACATTAGATATAAGTCCAGGTTTCTTCACGATGTTTTTCTTTACAGATGTGTGGATGTTCAGTAATATTCTAGATAAACTCAGATAGAACACATGAATTTAAAAAGTTGTATAAGCACTTGCCTGGATTTGAAATCACAACCCATGAGGTTCTAGAGAAGAGAGGTTTTAATCATTGGGCTGTCACAACAAGTCTTAAAAAAATATGAGTTCGTTTTGCAGTTAATGCCGAAGGCGAGCCACGAGAAGACTATATTATCCTTGTTTAAAAAAAAGCGAAATGGGCCTGCTCTTGACCTCGACCTTGCATGGTGGAAAGTCATGAATGAGGTCGATGATGGAACAAGCGTGCTCAGAAGAGGCCTATTCACTCTTGTTTTGAAGGCTGATAGACACAGGCAGAGAGTTCCACACTTTGGCTGTGCGCATAATAAAAGTGGAGGAGAAGCGCTGAGTACGACTGGTCGCCCAAGGGCGGATGGTACCCTGCAGTACGTCTGGTAGTCCGGCAGTGAAAAGGAGATGGTGGGATCAGGTCGTGGATCTCGTACAAAGTACCAACTACATCGCTCGAGCTATGACATGGTTGTGATGCTTGGATTTGTTGTTGAGTACTTGCTTTTTTTTGTTTTATTGAGGATAAAGCGCTTACCAGCAAGCTAAAGTATTTTATTTTATAAAAAAAAAACAGATTTAATGTCCAGAGTCTTAAAGCAGAAGATCATGAGTGTTTTGGACGCTATGGTTTGTTGTTTAAATAGTAATCACAGAAGGAAAAGTTTATAATTCTGAAATTAGATGCATATAATTTTACTATAATTCAGGAAGGAAGACGTGCCTCATATCGTTTGCAATTTTTTGCCAATAACAAGACAAGCTATGAGCATAAATATTTATCGCAAGTGTCAAAGAAATCGTGAGTGTACCTCTTGTCTTCCCACCAACCCAAAACCACTCCGGAATCCAATAAGCACTAATCTTAAACATAAACAAAACACCTCTAAGATTCTATTTACACATCACAATCAAAACTGACCACTCAAAAGAGGTCACAACATTCAATCGTGATCATAAACGCGAAATTCGTGACGGCCTGTATGCTAGAGGTCGCACTGAATGTTATCACTCGGATAAATTAAGAATCGATTCCATGACGCTATCGATTTATTTATTGAATGAACATCGTAACGATGATCTAATTTAACGTCGGGCGTGACGAATGCTAAATATAGAATTAGAGAGGTTTTAGATATGCCTTTGGCTAGTTTTTTTCTGTCTTTTTCAAGGATACGTATGGATAATTGTCAAACTTAGTCGATTATTATTATTCGAGCACTTGCTCCTAGCTAAATCGACGACGACAATTGATCCATTTTATTAGCAAAATGCTATTCGTTATTACTTGCATTCTTTACTTAATTTATAGAAATTAATTAATACATTGTTATATCGAATGTATCTAATTAAAATGCAAACATTTAGTAAAATAATGTATTTATATTCACAAAAGTCATATTTTATCCGTGTGTTTCTTCCTAGCTTTTCTTGTCAGCAAAGAATACCCATGACATCAGACTGTATTAAGACAAATGGCACTTAATCAATGACGAAAAGGAATTTAACCTATTTACTATAAATATTTACCCAATAAAAAATAAAAGAATAATTTAATATTTCTAATATCTCAGTAATAGCCCGCAGTCTGGATTTGTTCCCGGTTGATGGCAATAAGCTCGCCCCCAATCAAGGGCGGATCCAGGATATTTTTCTGGGGGGGGCACAAGGGGCGGTCGGGCAAAAAATTAACAATAATAATAATCCTTCCAAACCGCTTTCGGCTACGGCGACCGTTTCTTTAACACCCTACTGGCGTCTATCATGGGCTCTCATGTGGCTAGCAAAACCACCCTTGTTTACAAATATTCTTGTACAGAGAGGACAAGTAAGAGCACCACTAACATAATTATAACTGATTGCCGCTGGTGGTCGGGCCTTTAGTTCGTCACGCTTAGAATCCAGTTTTGTAAGCCGACGAGTCTCAAAATCAAAAACTTTCTGCTGTACCAATGACCTCCACTCTCCGCGGTTAGACGCAAGCTCTTCCCACTGAGATGGATCTACGTCACAACTCTTCATGTGTCGCTTAAGTACATCCTTAAATCTTAGGAGTTGCCCGCCATGCTTTCGCTTGCCCTCCTGCAACTCCGAATAAAGGATGCGCTTCGCCACTCTCTGCTCCGACATGCGTGTCACATGGCCGCACCAACGAAGTTGCCTTCTCATGAGGTACGCCTCAATGCCTCCCACATTAGCTCGTCTCAATACTTCCGTATTGCGCACTCGATCAGACCAATGGACGTTAAGGATTGAACGGAGGCATTTGAGATGGAATCGGTCCAATTGTTTAATGTGACGTCGGTACGGTGTCCATGTTTCGGCAGAGTATAAAATGTTAGGCAGCACAACAGCCATATATACCGATATTTTTGTGGCGCGCTTTAAGTCGTGTGAGCAGAAGACCCTGGCATTTAATTTACCGAAAGCTGCAGCAGCAGCATTGATTCTGCTGTTGATTTCGGCATCAAGGTCACACTTAGATGTTAATGTGCTCCCCAGATATCGAAACTTTTCAACCTGCTTCAGTACGTCTTCTCCAAGCTTAATGTTCAGTGTCTCATTCCCATGAATGAAGTATGTGTCAAAACAATAGAAAAATTTAATGTTTAGTAAAGACAGTTTTCTTTTATGTTTCCTGCTCAAGATGTCCAGCACGTAATTAGCGCCCATTTTTGCCGCAACGTCTTGATGGATCTCCACAGTACACAAAAAATACCGTCTGGGGGGGCACGTGCCCCCGTGCCCCCTCCTTTAATCCGCCCCTGCCCCCAATTACATGGGACTTGAACATAACTGGCGAAATGTGGATGCACTATAGGTAACACCTCTGCCTTACCCTTGGGCGTGAAAGGCGTGATGTTAAGTTATTTTATGTCCTACATCTGGAAACTGCATCTACCACCTTCCAAACTCTATAATCCCACAAAAGGAAGCTCAAGATATAGGTCATAGGAACAGCACGACCGCCACTTAAATCATTACATATTATAATTATTATGAACGACAGATTATTTCCTTGACTGTACGAACTCATCGTTTCGCAGACATCAATGTGCGCTGAATGTCGGAGGAAGGTGATTCCGAATTTATGTTTTGTGTTCATAAATGTCTGATTTAGTGGTGTTGTTAAATGTTTGTGAAAGAGAATGAATAAAGTAATGTTGTGTTTCTATTTGAATTGAATTTCTATAGTGAATGGGTTTGCTTTTCAACCATAGCCCATTTTCACTTTGCAGCTCGACATATACGTGGAAAGGGCAATGTTTGCGGAAAGAAAGGGAAGGGGGTGTGAATAAATTTCACATGATATTGTTTTTCCTTCTCAATATGTTCTCCATGAACCCTAATACACTTTTCAGACATTTCAAATAATTTGTTTAAACATTCGTTAAAATATATATATTAGGGCCTTCAAAATAAGCAGAAACTGCTGCCTTCACTTCATATTAATCTCCTCTGAATCCCAAAAAACTGAATCAAAATCGTTCCGGCCGATTGTGACACACAATTGAGTCTCTGCCTTGCTTGAACAGACTATGCCACTTGTAAATCATTGTTTTTCCAGGACATGAGTCCCCTTAAACAGAAATTATTTGTTCCATAATGTTCTCAGGCGTTTTCCTTGCATAATCAGCCTATTATGTGTTCCCACTGCTGGGACTCAGAGCTCCTCTCTGTGAGAGGTAGTGGGCCGTTATCCACCACGCGGGCAACCGGCATGTCTTAGAAACAAAATTTTTATTAACTTTGATATCTACCAACCCGCCCAGTGCGGGTTGGTAGATGTCAAAGTTAATAAAAATTTTGTTTCTAAGACATGCCGGTTTCCTCACTATGTTTTCCTTCACCGTTTTGAGAGCAGTGGTGATGAAATAATTTACACAAAGTAAAGCACCTGTCTGGGTTCGAACCTACGACTCGTAAGTCGCGGCCGTCACTGGGACACTGGGCCACCACTGCTCTCTTTCGCTATTCCTTTCTTAGTGAGGAACTTAATCACGGCACGATACTCGATTTTCTCCATAGTTTATATTTATTTCCGATTTGTTAATTCAGAGATTTCTTAAAGGTTTGAACCGATTGGAGTTAAATTTAACATAACATAACATCATGCCTGAAATCCCAGAAGGGTTAGGCAGAGGTTGTACACACATATTTTGCCAGTTAGTTATGTTTAAGTCCCAGAGGGCGAGCCTATTGCTATCAACCGGGCACAAATCCAGACTTCAGACTGCTACTGAGAAATCCTAAATAGGAAAACCCAGTAACACTTTGCCCGACCTGGGAATCGAACCCAGGACCTCATGCTCAGCAGTAACTCTTGCTAGACCAACGAGGCAGTCTGGGGTGAAACTTAGTATTTATAATTGTATTGAGTCACCAAGTTGTTGCAGGAAAAAATAACTACCTACTCCCCTCTCGAAAGTTCGCGAAATGGAGGGGTCCATTCCGCGAACTTTTTCACCTGCTCTTGTAGGAATTCTGGAACATAAGATGATGATCATCGTAGTATGACATTTACGACGGTTTAGTTAGATGATATTGTAGACAAATATTGTTTAAAAATTGTAATTGTAACTACTGTGTCATTTTGAAACTTATTGAGATTGAATGAGTAAATTATTGTATTTTTTTTTGTTATAAATTGTTTGTTGGCACTCGTGATCAATATTCAAAAAAAACTGCCAAAGTGCGTGTCAGACCACGCACAATGAAGGGTTCCGTAGTTGGGATAAATTTATCCCAAGAACAAACTTAACATTGAACAACATGTTCTCCCATACATCGACGTATGTCGCGGTCAATTGTCCAATTGCAAATGTAAGTTTATAATCGCAAAAAAAGATTTTTATATGATGAAACCACAAATTGACGATTTTGGACTTTTTCATTTACTTGTGCTGTCAGACCTTGCTTCTTGCCAAATTTCATGATTCTGGTTCAAGGGGAAGTACCCTATAGGTATTGATTTATTTGCGAGTATCAAAATATGTCGCATGGTTCGACGTATATTTATATTGCTTTGACTCCTAAGCTTCATTTTTTAGAGCTTCAAGGGACCGTAGACTTTACTTCGCATACGCATTTTACTTCAACTTGATACGTTCATGCGTTCCTGAGAAAAAGGGTCTGACAGACTGACAGAAAGACGGAGAAATGGAACCTTTATACGATCACTTCGTTGTCCCTACAAAGGTTCCGTTTCTTCCTTTTGAGGTACGGAACCCTAAAAACCTTTCCAAATTCATTGTCTCACAAATAAATAATCGGATACTACGCCCAAGTGTTGCACGATTAGATATTAAACTGCCATAGTTATCCGTCGCTGTGAAGGTGGGGGATACAATTATTAATTTAACTGATGTTAATGGGTTCTCTTATAAAATAAATAATAATTTCGTGTCTGTTCTCAAGAATTTATTAAATTATAACTTTGCTCGATCTTTTTTTGTTTGGTTTGGAGACGTTGGAGACGTTTTGATACTAAGTTGTATGAATAAAAAAAAGTTTTGATCGATTCCGATTTGGCAATCTTATGTAATATTATAAATAGGAAAGTTTGTTTGTTTGTTTGTTACGGCTGAAAGGATTATAATGAAATTTGGCACGCACATAGATACGCAGGTAAGGACATAGGACATATAATTTATCCTTGATCGTACACGAAGTCGCGGGCTGGTGGTCGCGACTTCGTCTGATGGTTAATAATCAATTTTTTTTTAAAAAACAGGATCTTATGATTAGAAAAAGCAGTATCTTATAAATAAATAGACTTTAATTATTCTTCTTAAACTAAAAATACCAAAAATATTTTTTTTAAACCGCCATAGGTAAACAAGTGTGGAATGCACTACAACTTTTTTAGTTATTGCGGGAAAACTATTAATCATCACATTACCTCCTAGTTATTAAAAGATATTCATAATAATGTAATATGATGTACATATGGAGTATTTATGTTACAGAGAATATTTTGTAAAGATTCTGTACTTTACAATCGCAGTTTTTTTAAGGGATCAAAACCAGCTCTGCGTTGTATAAGGCAGTATAGCGGAAGAGTAGGCCAATTGAAGCATTGGTAGCAAAAAATATAAATATAATAAATCAATTTGGAGGTTATATCCGCCGAGCGGCGCGGGCCGGTTCACGACTGACGAGTTAGGTGTCGATCGTGTATATAAAATGTAGAAAAAAAAAAGGAAATAATATATATTTATTATGAAGATGTCATGATACTTGAATAATTTTGGAAGGACACGTAAATAATATTAGCATCACCTCCAAATATCGACAGGTTTTTTTTGTGTGCCCTTTTTTGTTTGTTTGGCATCTCGCAGGTCAACCTATGCGGTTGTCGTCTGCTTAAGCGGACTTGCCTGTGGATTCCCTAATAAATTAAGGCCTCCAGCCAGGACTTAAAGTTATATACTAACTAAAACTAAGCGACAACGCTAAGGGCACCCCCTGTGGGGTCCGAACCTCGGCTTAGGGCGTCGCTGGAAGAGGGCAGCAAATGACTAGCTGGATCAGGATTGGTATTATTTTGGGACGAATTTAAAGCTACAGGCTCAGCGGCGCGGGCTGGCTCCAGCAAGGGTCGGGAGGGGCGTCGATTTGGGCGTCGCGGCGGGCCTCGGCGGCGAGGGCGGTAGGACGGCGATCGGGTTTTGGGCTTATGTAGCGTGCTGGTTGCCTTACTACTCTCCTGGAGGAGGGTAGTGGCGTCGTCGGGGTCGATTAAAGTATGCCTTGGTCGGCGAATACTGCTAATGCGAGAGGGAGTGTAGCGGGCGGCCGCTGTAATCAGGGGGTTAGAATGTTTGATGCCGCAGTCGAAGAAACGCTTTGATAAGCGTTTCATGAACTGTTTTATGGTTGGCATTTTGAGGTCGACGTGAAGATCTAAATTACGGACATAGAAGGGGGCACCCGTGACCCTTCTGAGGAAACGGTTTTGGAGGGTCTGCATCTTATGGAGATGACGTGGGTGAGCGTGCGCAAATACAACGCAGGCATAGGTCATGATGGGACGGATGACTGCGGTATAGATGCGGAGCTTGCATTTGAGGGACAGTTTACTACCGGCTGTCAGTACGAATTGGAGCCTGCTAAGAGCGAAGGAGGCGCGCGCGCGAACCGCCTTAATATGAGCCTTAAAGGTAAGGTTCTCATCGAGGATCACGCCTAGGTATTTGGCTTGCTTCTCCCAAGGGATTGGCTTGCCGTACATAGTGATCGGGCTGGGTTTGTGTGCCCTTCCATTCCATTTCATAAAAGTGACCAAATACCAAGTCATTTTAGGGGGAGTCTATGAAATTTAAAATGCAGTAAGATCGATATCGCATGAATGTTGTTCATGTAGATATTTGCCAGTTTTCTTGCTTGTCTTCAACGGTAAATTACGAGTAGTATGTTCCCGATATAGGTATAAAGAAGTATCATGTTATCGTATAGTTTCTCATCCTGAGAACCACTCTCTACAAGTAAAATTCAAGTGATGATTTAACTGATCTCTATTCAAAGATTTATCTCCAATTTTTTTCGTGGCTATCCGTAGTGTATTGATAAATTTACCGGTGCTTAATATTTACTTACAAGATCATTAACGTATTATTTATTGTTTGACTGAAGGTCGCAGAGGGCACGACGCCCTCCATCGAGATGTTCCGTGAAAGTTTTTGGTTTAAAAAGATGAGGTTTACGGCAGTAGTAATGGTTTTCAATTATATGTTTATCAAGCTGGTATTCATTTTATTAATAGTATTGGACATCGTGGACAAAACATAAAAAAGTATGGCATGAAAATCGGTTAATAATGTGCTGCCCAAAGGGACACACGATTAGTCCAGAGGAAAAATGTGTTTAAATATACAATTCGAATTAAAACACAAGGTCATTATCCCCAATCAGGGGAAGGGAATGACATGAATCGTATACTAAGGGCTACAAACTCGGAGTTATAAAAATCTAAATCAAAAGTTATTTACTCGAACTAGTTTGAGAATTAGCACTTTTCGAACGTCAAAATGACATTAGACAGTCCTCCAATACGCCCGCCTTTCACTACCTAGTGCTTTAGCTGGAAAGAAAAAGTGGCGCAATAAACTCTCCATCAGCAGAAATCAGTTGTCTATTCGATCGACCCATGTGTCGGTTAATATTTTGCCACAAGCCCTGGGCGACATGTATTGAAAAAAAAAACTACTAACTTAAAGATTACTACTCTACCAGAGTACGTATTTTTCTTAAATCCCTAAAACAACCCAAATACCGTCCATTCTCCGAATGCCCAGTGACGTCACTGCCTAATCTCCGGAAATAACAAGCCATCATTAATTGCTCCCACACTTGACGAGCACAAACAAGCGATTTAAGCCCACAATCGTATCGAGTGGCCTTAAGACATCTCGAGACCGTTTTAAGAAGATCTTAAGATTATTTTTCGGAAATGAAGCGTGCAGTCCAGTTGGTTGAGGGCTCTTGATGATGCGTTGGGCAAATAGAATGTGGTATGGTCGTGGGTCAATATGGTTTTGAATTCAGGCGTGGATTGAAGAATTGTTGGATGCGGTAGTTTTTTCTTGTTCTATGTCATGTTTGCTGATTGTCGATTGGAAAAATACGTGAACAACTTGGTCTAGAACACCACTTTGGTCCGTGAATTGATTAATTAATTTTCGTGTGTAAGTGGAGTAAAACAACGTTTCATTTTATTTATTTAAACAAATTTCAAAGTAAATTACTTATAATGCAGGTGTTGCATTTGCGTAAGAGGATATGCGTTACCTAAACCTATTATAAGTTTATCTAACCTAAAGATCTACATAACTGTTTGATATTTAGTTTTGTTTTATAACATAATCATAACATCACGCCTTGTTTCCCCGAAGGGTTGGGCAGAGGTTTACCTATAGTACACCCACATTTCGCCAGTTATGTTTTTAAGTCCCATGTAATAGGGGGCGAGCCTATTGCCATCAACCGGGCACAAATCTAGACTCCGGGCAGCTACTGAGAAATTCCAGATATAAAAACCCAATATTATTTTGTTTTATAATGACTGTTTACCTGCAAGAACATTTGATATGTAAAATTTAAGGGCCAAAAATTTTAGGTTTTAATGCCGCATCCATTCATTACATCATTATATAAAACACCTAAATAAGTTCGTCACATGCGCGTAGGCACGTTGTTATCATAGAAAGCAGAATCAAGTGTACCGTGTAATACCGGAATTCTAACTATAAACATGGAATTATGTTCGCTAAGTCTGTCTGTTTGCCGACCAAGTTTATTTTGTCCAAGATAATTATTTGACAGGTGTACGTTTGGCTTGATTTCTAATAGGCTGGGAATTCGACTGAAATTAGTTAATGGTTGAAGTGGTTCGATTTTTTTTGTTTTATTGAAATGAAGCTAGGTATGCACGAAAGATTTTGGGAATTAAATACTCCACACTGTTTTAGCCTATAGCTGTTCTTAATAATTTTGTAGTGAACTCTTCATTCCTCAGTGTCATTTATACTGAGTTTTTTTGTCAATGTGAGTACGTTGTAGGTGTAGATTTGTGGACCATTTTCTATTTGCCAAGCACCTGGTACTTGTTGGCAGGCCTACACCTCTCATACCTATTAACACTGTAATTTGAATACGTTGTAGAAGCCAATTATTTTAAAAGAGTAACCGTGGAGTTTCTTGGCGACTCTTCTTCATAGGAAACGACCGACATTTCATAAGTGCCCATGTAGGTATATGTGAAATAATTATTTTGGTTTAGATTTTGTTAATTTTACAGTTTTTCGAGGGCCTAGACACAGTAACATTCGCAACATTCGACTAGCGATGACGCTAGTAGAAAAGCCAAATAATGTATGGGAATGACATAAGCTATCGAAATCTCACGTGATCATGGGTCCTCGAAGGGATGGCAATTGTAGACATAGAATCGCTCCGAAGCGAATGCTTACTGTGACAGACTGTACAGGCCTTCAAGTTGACATCTTAACTATGAGTTTTCTGTTTACTAATCACACCAAGAAAATAATCTTATTATTCCAATAGCTAAATTATACAAATGTTCCATTAATTATTCCAAGTGAATAATAATTAATCACATTCCTTAGGATTTTTAACCCTGAAACCGCAGTCTTCACGATCTTTACCAAAGTGTAACAAATGGTGTTCCCCACAGGACGTTACAGGCAGTCGCTATAGTTTAAGCTATACTTACACCATTAGTCATCATTCATCCATTCATATCCCGTATCATATCCTTTTATTTGCTAGCATTTTACGAATCGTTCTAAAACGATTTCTTTTATAATATATTTAAAAAATCATTCATTGTTTACATTTTCCATTGTCGTGACACAAGTCAATTGTCAAACTGTCATTCAATTTTCTCTTTTAGTCTATGAAGATTACTTTTTGGTTTATATAACTTGAATTATTTTTATCAATAGATTTAGCTGAAATATTGTATTTTCTATACCCTGTCCGATCCAAAAAAGGCGTATTCCTGGTTTAACATACGTACTAGAAAAAATAGTGAAAAAAATCTAACTCATAAAAACCAAAAGCTATTGATTTATTTATTTTTAGTTACCATGCGAAATGTAACACTAAATATGGTACATTTTCATAAGTTGACAACACTCCACCGGCCGGCGAAATCTTTGATTTTTTGCCTATTTTATTTCAAAGGACACCGCCCTGCATTAGCCGCGCTGTAGGTACTCATAACGAGTCCTCGATCCTTTGATGTAGCCGACTGGTCGCTACTTGTTTGGACACTTCGCCAGTCGCACGTGGAGATAGCTTGCGATCGGATGTCCGTACGTATCACGTGCCGCTATCGTATCGCGAACAATGTCGTATACCAATCAGCAATATTTGAATATGTTAATTTTTATTTGTGAGTGAATGTGTGATTCGGAAATCGAAGTAACAGTTCGGATTGTGGAAGCTTTCGAGTCACTCAAATCGTACACATGGGCGCTGCGAAGAGTACGTGCAAATTTAATAAAAAGGTGTCGAATGTGTACTAATGTTCTAGATAGATAGAGGCATGTAACAAGTAAATGTTTTAATAAACTGATACCTACAGTGGGTACATTGCCAAAAGCACATCACATTAACTCAATAATAATTGTTTCTTGATAAACAGAAGGTCAGAAATCGGGGTCATTGTGCGTAAGCCTACAATAAAATATCAGCTGATACCTACGCGTAGGCAAAACGTAGATTTCTTTAGTCCTACGTTTCTTTGGCGGCTTGCGACAAAGGACCGCCGCGCTCAGGCGGCTTCTTTGACACGAAACTGTAGGTGAACTCTGGTGAACCCTGTCGAGCGATCAGTGTTGCCTTTGGTATGATTATTTTTAATTTTTTAAATTAATTGTTTTCATTGGGGAAAAATAATTATGTCGTATCCATTAAATGATTACGTATTTGTGTACGCACTACGATACCAAATAATACCCTTCAGGATCGGACAGGGTTTTCGTTACACCCTGTATAATTACCGATTATTAACTGAATTTCGACATCTAAAATAATTAATAAGGACACGCTCAGACTCGATCGTGGAGGTTTTAATACATCTTGGCTGAACACATAGGCTGGTTTTATGACTGGAAGATGAGATGTCAGAATGTAAAAAACAATTTTGAAACTTCAAAAATCGCTTAAAATAAATTCTGGAAAAGGAAGATTTTTCCTATAAAAGAAAAAGCTGAAGCATCTGATGGGATTCGGCGTCTGGACCTGTTTCAGTAACCATCTGCCGGGGATTCGGTCCGGGTTTTGTCAACAAACCAGCTGTTCATCGATCAATTCTACGTCTGCACTCTGCTGAGTAACCATCTGCCTGGAGATTTTACGTCGAGCTTTGTCGCAGGATACTGGCACTCTAAAGTGTCCCTTCGACACCTGAAGACCCTTTTTCTCCACCTCCTCCTCTTCTTTCCTTCACGAAGCCAATCTACGAAGATCCTTCATCCTCCTCCTCCGGACTTCAATTCAAGCCTATATTAACTTCAGTGACGCATGAACCGTGTATAGTGTTTTTTTATATTACTTCCTGTATTTTATATTTCATTTATTAAACCATATGTGACAAGTCAACTTGCATCCTTTCATGTAGTTAGGATCCACCATTACGTTACATCGCATATTGTGTAATGCGTCAAATGTCATTTCCTTGCATTGATTAGAATGAATACATCAAAAGCACTGACTGATTGATGCCACCGTCTTTTTATTTACTTACATACGTACTTACCTGTTGCGTGGAAATCGGTTGTCAAGGTATAGACATGTGTAGCGGAGGAATGAGCAAATGTCGTGAAAAAAGTTTTGTGTATGAATGTGACGGGTAATAAGAGTTGGAGAAGATCAAAGAAATGATGAATAGAAAGTTGTAGATGACATCTACTAGAGAAGTAAAGAAGAAAAGACATGTTGCGCCGACACCAAACCAATTGCGATAAGAGCTGGAGACTGTTTCAAAAATCAAAATCAAAAGTTATATATTCAAATTAGGCTGAAAATCAGCACTTTTCGAACGTCAAAATTACATAGGACAGTCCCCCAATACGCCCGCCCGTCACCACTTCCTAGTGCTTTAGCTGGGAAGAAGAAGTGGCGCAACAAACTCCCGAGCAGCACAGCTGTCTATTCAGTTAGAAAAAAACTTGAATCTATACAATAATCGATATGCAAAGTAATAAAAATTGCGAGACACAGAACATCATATTACATTATCTGCCATATGTCAGCTAACCACGCCAATAGACCCAAAAAAAGGAAACAATAAATATTAAAAAGAACATAACACAATGTCGATGAATGTTGATGACCTGAACACGTACATACTTACTGTACTTTGGAATCTTACTGGTTTTGGAAAGCCCATTTACAGATCAAAAATATCAGATAAGAATGATGATACATACCAGTTGGCTGGTCTCTAATGAAACAAAAACCCGGATCAAATCAAATCAATTCATTTGCCATAAGTGTTGGTACAATTTCGGTGTTAACATAAACAACTATACAGATCTATAACTCTTTGAAATTATAATGTGACATACATAAATTTAGAACTGTAGCTATAGGTGAATTAAAGTTAAATTGCGTATAATTTTTTTTATAATATTAGATACATTTTTAATAATGTTATTGTCAAAGGCACCACTGATTATTATGTTGTGTGTGGGTTATTTAATTATGATTGAGTAGAAATTGTTTTCCCTAAAGCATACTTTAAGACACCTTGTAAATGTATTAGCGGGTAAGATTTTAATACTGTTGGTATAGCGTTAAATATGCGACCTAGTAGCGTAAAATAGTAGACCATACCAACAAATGAAAAGCTTACCCCAAAATTTTCCCACCCCACTTCGCAACAAACAGCTATGAAAACATAATTTTCTCTACACTCCTACTTCCTAACCACTTAACAATCTCACACAAATACGCTTATAATATTCACATACATCAATATCCCACAATAATAAGTTTGCAGCATAAATCGCACCGTAGGTCGAGGTCACAAGGCACAATTAATAAATTAAGGTGCGCGGTTTAGTCCGCTAACAGAGGAATATTCATAGCTGGCATAATGTATGATAAATGTAGCGAGAAATATGCATAGTCACAGACTTGAATAGTGGCCTCAATGGCAGAGTGGTGCCTTAAGCGCGGGTAGACCACCATCCGGCAGTATGGGATACTTGACTCTTTACTTTTCCACATGAGGCTTTTGAGAGTTTGCAGGATTTTTATGTGTTTTTAAAATTCAAATTCAAATTAATTTATTGGTGTGATTTTCGGTACATTTTACATGAGATCTGAATAATAAATAATTAGTTCCTCAAATATCTACCTTAAAGTTGTACTTCATATTCATATAAGTAGTAATTATGATAAAAAAGAAAAAGTACCAATTAAAATAAAATAATTACAACATAACTTAGTGAATGGAAATAAAGATAATAATAAAATGTCAAAATGATATAAATATCAATGTCAAGTAACTTACAATTTATCATTAGGGAATTCGTCAATAGTCTAATAACAAAAATCCCATAATAGATGTCTTAATTTGTTAAGGCTAAGGCAGCATTTTATAACAATATGGTCAAACTTGGTGCGATATACAGAATTGAATTCGAATTCTTGGAGCTTCTTAAACAGGGCTTTTAACTAAGTTGTACATTCTTTAAGACCAAGGTTTTATTCTTGAGACTCTAAAGATTATACTTCGTTATCTAAGGACACAGCCTCCTGCCACCTATTAAATATTCTGCTATATGGTAGATTTCAAGGTTTCCTAAAACCGGTATAACCCTTATGTTTCCAATTTGTCAACTTATGCAACTCGGTAAAATATTATTCTATGAGGCGAGTTGCGTATCATCGACATTCATCCCTTTCCCATTCAAGAACATAAGTAAATCATCTCCCAGCTGCAGACCTACACCTAAGCTCGCGATGCGGCCAACGGCGGTCGCTACACACTCATCGCGCCCATTGTCTAACATTTTTATAAGCGGCCGAACAATGAGAGATCATTCGACGAAGGCTTAGATACGCAGATACCTGGCCACAGCATCCCGTGGCCAGTTCGATGTCCGAGTAGTATTTAGCTTTCCAACTTCCGGAATGGGATCAGTGGGGTTCGAATGCTTATTGGTGAATTAATGCGGGAGGGTGTGTGATTGGTGGAATTCGTCTTTTGTTTTGAAGGTATCTGTGTTTGCGTGTAACTGTGGTGGCATGCCGGAGATGTGTTGCTAGGGCGTTGGCTGAGTAGATTTTCTGCCCACTACTATACTTAAATTTTGAACAACTCAGCCATTATATCTGGGTACCTCTATATCACCATTAACTTTGGGTCAGGGTATAACTTTCAACCACCGACCGTCTTGTCAAAAAGCTACTTTAAAGTTAGACATAATGTAACATAGTGTCGAGTATGATTAATAAAATTAATTTCGTAAAATTGTGGATGCCGAAAATCTCTTAAAAACATACTGGCGGAAATACTTTTAGATAGGTAGATATAGGAAATAATTTTTGTACAACAAAATTGTAACTCAGCTCTTAGGAACCCACCCTCTATTACGTTTGAAAAAATCTATAATGTCGTCCATGTTATTTGTTATCAAAACTCAATTTTACTTGGTCTGGCGTAAACTAAAAATTGTAAGGCTAATTTACGATCTTAAACAGAAAAAAATCTGCCTTATAAAAAAAAATTGAATACAAACAATTGACACCAGCTTGAAGACCACATTACACCAATTTTTTTTTTATATTCGAGCTACTTTATGTAGTTTTTTTGTGGCATTTTTTTTTGTGTAGAATGAACAATTTTTCTTTCTTTTTTAAAAAGTTCAAAGGTCATACACGTTATCACATTTTAGCAATAAAACGCATACGGAAACAAATCCTTTCCCATCCCGTTCTCACTTAAGGCACGTATAACGTAAACTGTGGTATTCCGAGCTCAGCGGAATATATTCAATGGCAACCATATTGTCGGTCGTTGCGTACACAAAACTGTTATGAGCGTTCGTTTAACTTTTACAGTCTCTGTTTTAGTGTTCGCGGGATGAGGGCTTTTTACGGGCCACGGCACGTAAGCGTGACGATTTGTGTTTTAATACAAGGGAGAACAAACAGTAATACATTACATTTAAGAGGAAAAAGTAAAAATGTGATACGGCCATTGCGTAACCATCAACCATCCATGCGATTTAAGGTCAAACCTACAAATTACAATAATTATAATATTTTTACTTTTATGTGCCAAATTGTAGAACAAAAGTAAGATCAAACAATAAAAAACACATCAAATATAAAAAAAATATAAAAAGATAAAAATATATATCATTCCTGTATATAACTCACATAGGTATACAGAAATGATATATTTTTTTATCGTGTTTACGGTTTTCAATTCAAATCATTTATTTGCCAGAATGTAGGTTTACATGGATTTGTATGATCTTAAAACTACGATGGTCCCTTTACATTCTACCATAACATACGACGTGCAATGATTGCCTTTACTGGCTTTTGCTTTCTCACCTCAAAAAAATTGCCAAAATATCACCTTTCCCAGGCGAGGTCAGGAAGTGGTGGCGTGTTGGCATTTTTTTAAAGATACTATAGTACCGATTGGCATAAATAATCACTCGACACCGTAAGAACACTGAACACTTTGTATTAATGTGGCGGTGCATCTTTTTTTTTTTGGAAAGTGTGTTAACTTCTTTTCCGACCCAATCTTTTGATGACTATATTTAAAATGTATGACATGTACTTGTCTCTAGACCACTTTAGTATTGAATGGCCTTAAATTGACAATTAGCCTTTTTGATTGTCCTATTTGTACAGACCTCATTATGTCTTTCAACGTAAGACAAATTTTATTTTTGTTACTTTCACCTTTAATACAAGCATTTTTGTGTAACTAGAATTAAACTGTTTGTTATCGAATTGACAGTTACTCAAAAGTTCAATTTAACCTGATGTAAGTGGTTATTGAAGTGCGAACAATAAAAATAATGAAATGATTATTTCGAGTGTCAAACATTCACTCACTGTGTGATTGACATTTGGTTAAGTATGTTCTGTGATAAAGTGGATATACAATAATATGCTACCTATTCTGAAAGTAAAAAAAATATTGGACAATGGGATAAGACTCAAATGTATACGAGTCAAAGTCAATGTGAACTCTACATTAACGGGCAAACCTTAGCCAGATCGCTACTGATGATAGACAGTACAAATCTATCTGTCTTTGTCACACAACTAAGGAACGCGTGGAGGTATCAAGTTCAAATTAATATCAAATATGTAGGTCTACGGTCCCTTGGAGTTCAATAAAAATCAAGCTTCGAAGTCTATGCAATAAAACATGTGGCAATACAAGCGACATATTCCCCTTCCGACCCTTGCTCGAGCCAGCCCGCACCGCTGAGCCTGTAGCTTTAAATTCGTCCGTAAATAATACCAATCCTGAACCAGCTAGTCATTTGCTGCCCTCTTCCAGCGACGCCCTAAGCCGAGGTTCGTACCCCACATGGAGTGCCCTTAGCGTTGTCGCTTAGTTTTAGTTAGTATATAAGTTTAAGTCCTGGCTGGAGGCCTTAATTTATTAGGGAATCCACAGGCAAGTCCGCTTAAGCAGACGACAACCGCATAGGTTGACCTGCGAGATGCCAAACAAACAAACAGCGACATATCTTGATACTCGCAAATAAATTAAAACCTATAGGGCATTTCCCGTTGACCTAGAATCATGAAATTTGGCAATAAGCAAGGTCTCACAGCAAAAGTAAAGGGAAACGTCCGAAAATCGTTAATTTGTAGTTTTATCGCAAAAAAGATTTTAGAAGAAGATCACAAAAAAAAGCTTTTTTTGCGATTACAAACTTACATTTGCAGTTGGAAATTCTCCAACTGCAAAAGAACATGTTTTTCAACTACTATGTTAAGTTTGTTATTGGGATAAATTCAAACCTACTCCGGAACCCTTCATTTTGCGTAGCCGGTTTTTATTTCTTGCTTACCTGTCTTCATATTAAGTTCATGGTGTAATCTTTCATTGGTAACATACCATGGTGTATCTGCTATGATTTGTAGAAATTTAAACTGAAATCTTTGAAGGATTTCAAAGTTTGAGTTTGCTGATGTGACCCACAACCGCAAGCCGTAACACCATACGGGTTTGATAACGGCTTTATAGAGAAGCAGTTTGTTTACCAGTGATAGATATGTCTTTTTGTTTAGTATCCAGTAAATTTTTCGGACCTTTTGTCCCATTGCCAGACGTTTGGTGAAGATATGCTTTCTCCGTGTAAAGTCAAGTCAAAGTCAAAGCATTTATTTCAAATTGGCACTAAAAGGCACTTTTGAACGTCAACATTTACATTTAAATATTCGTATGGAGAAGAAGGGGCAAGAAACTCCACCGTTGCGCTTTTAAAATGTTTAACAATATTTTGTATGCGAGTACATTAATTATATTTTGTAAGTGAAGAGGATGCAGCCAGAATAATTTACCACAATTGGGAAAAATAATTTAAAATAAGCAAAGACAGATAAATCAATCACGTGATAGGTACGTGGTGCTCACATATTTACAAACATTGCGAAAGTATATGATTTACCTAAAATATTAACATTAGGAATAAGTCAGTGTGTGAGTAAAGTAAAAATAACAAATGATACAATTCATTAGGCACCTAGTATAGTTTTGTCTACCTCTAGATTGTCCTATGGAGCAGGACCAGCATGTTTCCAAGCATTCTTATCTAGGATATAATCCTCTAACTTGTAATATGCTTGTTTACAAAGTGAACTTTTAACATGAGTTTTAAACTTTCTTTCATTTAATTGCCAAAGCACCAGGTATTTTGTTGTAACATTTAACACAGTACCCCATAAAAGATTTATGCTTTAGATAGTCTGAAAAATGGTTGATCTATTTTATTTTTATTTCTAGTGTTAAAATTATGTCTATCACTTATTTGATTAAAAGGAAGTCTCTTATCCAGGTACACACGGCTACATATCAAGCTATACATGTCCAATATAAGCTGATCTCGCATCGCATTGTATAAGGTTTTCGTACAATGAGGAAGTATAGTTTTAGGCTCGTTGAGCGATTTTTGGTAGGGAAAAATCACCGACACACAGTAATTGCAGTATTTCTGTAGGCATAAGGGTGACGTGTTTTTCTCTTCTGTCGGCAGTTCCCTTGACTGCTTATGCTTTTGATCACATGATGTTTTTTTACGTCAAAACACTTATGACATACATACATGTTTATGTCACTACTATCTTCAAATAACGTGAAATGTAAAAGTCCTTTAAACATTGCGTTGGTCCGGTTTACATAATATAGGATTATAAAATAGACAGAGGAGCCATTTCGCTAAGTTAATGCCATGAACGACTGCTTTTTAAGCTTTTAATATTTAAGTCGTAATTAGCAGGGTTACGACCACACTCGGTATCTGGCAGATAGCTTATTCTTATAGCTAAGTATGGGAGTATATTTTCATAATAAGTAGGTACTTATTTGTGTAGTTAGAGGTACCGGAAGTCAAAGCGAAAGAGTTTGCGTTCAAGAAGGTTCTGTGTTCACTAAGTTTGCTATTTTATTTAGTAGTACTACAATGTTGTTTTAAATTTTAGTATGGTTTGAACTATGATTTCTATTGGTGTCTATTTTTTATGAAATTCACAAGTAGGTAATCAATATTTTTTACGACGTCTCGATTTTCTTTTAAGCTCAATTTATTCTTGCGTATTAAAATAATATATATACATACTTCACCAGGACTGCACAGTTTCACTGCAAAATATTCAGTCATAACAATATTTGGATGAAGGTGATTAGTTTTAAAACCTGACTATTCTCCTAGCCGCAGTACAGTTATAGTGAGTGTCCACTCATTGGCTCGCTGTTCGCGCAATATATCGCGCGTCGCGGGTCACATGCGCGACCTGCGCGCGCGCATCCCAACTCATTAGTATTGCCGGTGTCAGTTCGGAGCGGTAGAATGGTGTGCAGTGACGATGGCTTGATAAAGCTTTTGTTAGAACCTTTTAATTTTATTATTTGTGATTTAGTTTTTTCCGCTATTTAAGTTATTTTGCAGCGACAAGAGTTTGAAACAATGGACTTGAAAAAAAATATATGTATAAGAAAATGATACTTTAAGTTCGTACTTTTCTCCAGCCCGTTGAAATTGTTAGCTATTGCAAAAATGGTCTGTGTTAAAATTTTATCGAATGAGAAATATTGTAAAAAAAAACACATAATCATAATCGAGGATGCAGCATACACCCTATGATGTTTTAAGACGCTCGGAGAGATATTTAAGGAATTACCACAACAACGTCATTAAACTTACACACCCATCGTTTTGTGTGACTACCAAATGGCAGTTAGATGACAGTAGTTTAGGACTTGAAGCTATTTATTCATAAGTCCTTAATACTTAATATTGTATTTAGACTTACTAGTATTATCATGATCATAAGAACAAGAACACAAGAAGCTATAGACTATTCAAGAGCTTATTAATATTTCAACGATTCTGCATCCAGCGCCATTTTATCGCCAGTAATTGCTACGTTAGCTTTTACTTTAAAACCAGCAGTAAATAAGCTGGCCATTGTATTTATGTGTTATGTAATTTGAACCCGACGAGAGGATGTGTAATACATGAAGCGGGCAAAGTGCGCTATGTAGTGTACACACTGCTCGGGCGATGTTCGAAATGATCGCTTGCCTTATGGTGGTCTGGGTTGTGCAGTTTTGTTTTATGAATGTTGTTTTTAATGAGTTGGTGGAAAGGAAGTTGGGTTTTTATTGACGGCGTTTGTAGCTCTGTTTATATGTTTAGAAGAAGGATAGGTAGCGAGAAATACCTCAATGGACTTTGACGTAGTAACATCACTATGTAATCGACATCTGCCTAACCTTTTCTAACCGTATCTTACATACAGCGACTTCTTATCTGATAAAACCTAGTTACTGGATTATACGCCTTGTTAAGACCGGTTGTCAGATTTTCGAGCTTCTGACCACTCGTAACGAACGACTGTCTAAGATCCACGAATGACTGCCAGACCAAAGGCTTAACGTGGTTTCCGAGGCACGGAGCGGTCTTGGGTTGTAATGAGATGGTAACCCATCCAAGGACCAACCGCGGCATGCAAAGCTTAACCTGATCTATGGACCCGTGCGGCTGTTAGTACTGGATAATCCAATACCAAATACAGGGTATTTAGCTAAAGACGAAATTTTAGCATTGAACTTCCAGCAACAAGCTTATTTCTAATTAACCCCCGACAAATAAGAGGGGTGTTTTAAGTTTAATGTGTGTATCTGAGTGTCTGTCTGCGGCATCGTAGCTCCCGAACGGCTGAACCGATTTTGTTTTAAAATTTGTGGCGGTATCTACACCGCCATATGCGAACAACGCATCACACTGACGTCACACATATCCTGCATCGCGCAATCAGAGTTTACCGCGCAGTTAGCATATATACAACTTCGCGTACAGTTGCCTACCAAATACGACATCCATCTGGTCGGAGGATCCTCCCTTTTCCAAGAGTATGAGTGAACTTTACACTCTGTTCTTCATATCTCTTCAAATTCTCTGTTCGTTTGAAAGGTGACTTGAACGAGAGTGTTATAAGTTAGAAAAAAAATCAGCTCAGCCCTTTTATGTAACATTTTATTGTTTGCTTTTGGTTTTCTAGTAATACCATAACTAATTCAATGAACTTTGTAAACACGTACTAGTTCAGTGAACACTGAACTCTAAGCAAGGTGACGAAATCAAGAAGATACTTTAAAGTATCTGTGCATCGATGTCTAAGAGGTTATAAATATTATGCAGAAACTAGTTGCTGCAGTCTCTGTCTACTATATTTTTCCATATTAGGATGTGTCGATGGTGTAGCAACCTGATTGTTGATTCTGATATCAATATTGCGACGTTCAAGCCTTTTTACGACTTAGTTCTATAACAAAATAACAACTATGGCTAGATAAGTCTTACAAAAGGATAGAGGCTATGTCGTGTTATGAATAGGTTAAAAATACACATATTCAATTTCTTATTTTTATTTAGTTTATGTTGACTCACTCATGGGTACAAGCTTTTCTCGAATTTTTGCTGTTTCTCGCTATTTCCTGGCTTGAAGTTGGCTTCCAATGCGTCCCGAGATACGGCGTTGTAATATGTCGGGTCTTGGTTTGGGCAGCATTCAGCACAATTCCCCTTTAAACCTTGCAGCAGGTTGAGGAACTTTGAAAATTTGCTTTCGATAAAATTATGGAAAAGTAACCTTAAATGAGGGCGGCAGAAATATTATGCTCTCAAGAGCGAAGTGTGGTGCTTTTAAATAAAAGAACATATGTTTTGTAGACGATGTTCTATAATTCAAAAGTATGCCTACCATATGTTCAGGTATATCACCTTAATAAAGTTCGTATTCGAATATCGTAGCTTAAAGCCCATAATTCGTGCTGAACATGACAGGGGCCAGCCCTACACAGTGCACAGTTAGCCGCCATTTTACAGCATAACTCAATTACTGACAAATTGTGACCATTGTTAGTAATATTTATTAATCTGCACTTTAACTCCTGATATTTTAACGTAAATGGCGTGTTTACTGTTGATTGTATTAATAATAACGCTATTATTTTAATCTACCATGAACCAATGATGTTATGGCAGTGTTATAATTACGTTTTCAGTTTACAGTAAAATTTATCAACATTAGTGGCATGACTAATCTTAATAAAATTGTCAATTTCAAGCCATTTTGTCTCCTTTGAGTGTTGTCAAGTAATTATAAATCTAATTTCATCCTGCCGCCTATAAAGCTAAAACGAATCTACATTTTAATAACTTAATGCTTAGTTTTAATCGGTGTCCTTGCTGACTTATTAGAAACTGGTTGTGGATAAAGTTTAATAAAATTAAATAATTAAGAAAACATGTTGAATTTCACCTGTACTGTACCAATTCTTCACACCTGTACAAACTATGACAACATTGGTGATGTCGCAACTCAATCGAAAACTATCGATACGCAGGTTTCACTAATTTACATCACAATACTATCGATAGTCGTGTGTCGAGTGCTGAACAAATGTTGTGTGTCCAGCATTGTCTGGTGTTTGCTTTATTAGCGTAATATGAGGTTCGATATTTGAAGATATGGTTCAAGATGTTTGTTTAGTTACGGATTATGTTCTTAAGAGTGGTTGAGGTTGAGGATTAATTCGTAAAATTTTGAGATCATCCGTGTAGTTACGTATTTACAATATGAGATATTTTTGGTCTAAAAATCGTTTTCCTTGGCCATTATAATAAGTAGTCATATTACCATATTTTTCTGAGCTTCTCCGTAAATGGGTAAAGTAAATGACGTAATTATGAAAGTTATCTTTAATTTTATGTATGCAGACTTTGGTAGTCAGCTTAACTCTTAAACATAGTGACACAAAAACACAGAAGAATTAAAAGAAAAAAAAAAATTACAGTAATCACGAGAACAAGTAGCCGAATCAATCAAAAATTTCTTTCACCCAACCGTAACATTTTTTTTTAAACAGAAATATACAAAAGAACAATTAAATATGTCAATAAGTGATAAAGAAATTAACTTAATCGCACAAAGCACGCACTTTAATTATTTTAATTGCGCGTACAACAAGTGACGGTCACTAGATAGATATTTTCAGAAATCCCATCCTCATGAGAAACGGGACTTTTTTTTTTTGCTCCGCGGTGGAAAATCCTCATGGATGTCCTCCGCCATGGGGCGGGCGGAGGGGCCTGTCAGACTCTTACTGACAAAAAACCATCGCGGCGTTCCATCTCACACCTACGTCGGGGTCGCGGGAATATATGATTCTTCCGAAACCCCGACTGGTGCCGGCCCGCCCCTGCGGGCTCGTGAGGGGGGGGGGTCGTGAGGTGATTGACTCCCCCCGCAACGTATAAGAGGGGCGCGCGTGGAACACTACGCGCCTACACCTCTGGTCCTGATGTATGGGGGGCGGCGGACGTCCCCGAGTCCGCCGTCCCTGGACCCATTTACGGGGGCTGGAAGAGGGCGTTGTCCGCCCTCCGCCTGCGCCCGGTGCGCCTGCTGCGGATCGGGAGGGTGGACGAGATCTCTCTCTCCCTTTCCGCAGCCTCCTTCTGCGAGATCACTGTTTCGCAGAAGGAAACCACCGCGTCCCAGGACTCGACGCTGCCGACCATCGCACTCACTACGGTCGGCAGCGACAGGTCACTGCCTACTTCTGAGATGAGGGCACGGCGCGACTCCTCCAAAGCGGCGCACTCTGCCAGCGTATGCCACGCCGTGTCCTCCCGGCAGTCGACGCAGTGGTGACACCGGGCGTCCGGTTCCCTGTTTATGGACACAGATACTTTCCGAAGCACCCATGCCCCGAAAGTACCTGCGTCACCCGAAACGACAGGGTGCCGTGCCTCCTCCCGAGCCAGAGGACGAGCACTGGCCGGACCGCCTCGATGGTGACGAGGCTGGCGGTAGGGCGTGAGAGCCTGTCCCGCCATTCCGCGACTATTACCTCGTGAATCTGTGACCGACGCTGGAGCACCACATGGCGCTGTATCGGCCGCTCGCCCCGCGCCCTAGCTTCCTCGCGCCGCATCTTAAAACCTGAATTCAGTTGTTCCGTATGATACATTATAATTAATGTACTATTATTATACTATTATTATAAACGCGAAAGTTTGTGAAAATGGATGGATGTATGTTACTCTTTCACGCAAAAACTACTGAACGGATTTGGATGAAATTTGACACACCGGTAGTTTATAACCTGGTTTAACACATTTAGTACTTTTGTCCTGGCTGGAGGCCTTAATTTATTAGGGAATCCACAGGCAAGTCCGCTTAAGCAGACGACAACCGCATAGGTTGACCTGCGAGATGCCAAACAAACAAACAAACAATTTAGTACTTTTTTATCACGATACTCCCACGGAATCAAGATGCATGCGGGTGAAACCGCGGGGAGCAGCTAGTACAGAATATTGTAAACATTTAGAAGAGTAAGTATGGAGTTTTTTTTCCGTTATTTTGCATTCAAAACTATTATTACTTAGAATAAATTCTATTTTCTTGTAAATTTTGACGTTCAAAAGTGCTTTTTATGGGCCACTTAAAATAATCAATTTGACTTTGACTTCGACATTTGCTCCCAAAAAGTGACTGTCTGTTATATCTCTTTCTTTTTGGCTATATTCCAAGTAAGCTTTATACGTAATATAATTCAGTTCCCCCCTCCGTTTTGGAATTGTCTACTGTTTATGCATTAAGATTTTTCGCCTCCTCCCTGTAACAATTTTGTGCCAACTGGACCGTATTTTTTTATTATTTATGTACACACAGTAAAATACAGAGGGACACGTCATAGTTACAATTTGAGTACAAAGGTACTGCTTATTTCTTAAGAAATTTCTTCCAGCAGACCTGCGAAAGGAGAGTTGAAAAAGAAATGTAGACAATAGTGTGTGAAAACAAGAAGAGAAAAATATGAACAAATTTTATTGATAAGATAATATTTTTATTTTGTTAATTTCATCATGATTGCCGTATTGTGGAGAATGTACCTTCTGCATCCATTTATTAAGTGTGATAAGTAACACTGTTCAAGTGTTCATGCTTATTAAGTTGTGTCTAAAAGATTTTTATTACCAATTTTTACTGTCGGCGACTTTTGTCAGAGAAAGTATCATGGAGCGAAACAATACAACTTGTTAATTTCTTTTAGGGTTGTCAATTTTCCGGACTTAAAAATGATTAGCTAAATCCATTGACAACAATTTTAATTCAACGAATGAATGTGCAAGGGTAAGTAAATTAAGTAAAGATTTATTTTTTCAATTAGGACTAGATTAAATAGCAAGAAAGTATAATATAAAGCACAGGTGTACCTACCATTTTCATATTTCGTCATAAAGTGACAAATTTCGTCATCAAATGCTCCCTATCTATACTTGGGAACAAGCCTGTTACTAAAAGCCAATTCAATTAAAACATTTCACGGCTAACTGGCCTTGTCATAAATATAAGTTTATATTTTCTTAAACGAAAGAAATCGTCAACACTTCAACAGCGTTAATAGAATACCTTGTATTTATTACAAACTGACTATAAACATGTTAATAAGGACATTTCAATACTATTTATATCTACAAGAAAATCCTCATTTAAATATTTCGAAATACAATAAAGGCGTGACATCCCTAGCACAGGTGTAGCATATCGACATCGACACGACACATCGTCGGTGATTTATCGACATTCGCTGACGTCATCAGAGATTAACTGCACTTGTGACTTCGCATGTTTCAATAATACCGCTTACGGTATTTTTACACAAGAAAGGTTCAAATTAAACGGAGCCATTGTTAGAAATTAATAACAAAATACATCGAACCTTACAGAAACTTTTGGCCTACAATCTACTTATACTCATAATGAAACTAAAGAGTTTGTTTGTTTGAACACGCTATTCTCTGTATCTATTTTTTTTTGCAAAGGTTAAGGGTACAAGAAATTTCACGAATTCGTGGGCAGAATATAGTTGAATAGAATACGTTTTTTTTTTTGTAATAGGTATACGCTTTAATGGATCGATAAATATATCGTATTTATTTCATTGACAGATGTTGTTATATAAGACGATCGACAGGTTTTATTTGAAATTTTGTTCATGAAAATTCATTTCATTTGAGAAATTCACTGTGTCAATGTAGTTACCCCTTACGGTTTTTAATACGGAAACAATGTTACTTAAATTATATATTGAAGGTCTAGTGGCATTTTTCACTGGTTTTGTATGCTAAGGTCTTTGTTTATGTACTTCTTACTTTACATAAAATACATATCATGAGAAAAATGTTATTTTGTAGAATACAGAATTATGCTACGTATCATAATTTTTTGTGTGTTTAAATCAGTATATCATATAGTATTTCATACTCAATCAGGATATCTAGTTTTTTTGCCCGTTGATGACGTAAATGGCGACTACTGTATTTTAAAATCAAGTGGAGAAGCGGTAGCACCTAAAAAGTACAAAAAAAAGTGTAGTGATGTGACTGTTGTCCTTTTTCTCGTGTCGATATAATCACTTGTCAGGCAAACCGCGTAAGTCATAGTGTGAAATATACTTAAGAGCTTAAGTCTAGAACATGCATTTAACTGAACATGAGATATGTTCAGTTTAATGCATGTTCTAAACTTATTTGTATATGAGTAATACTAACACAATATGCCTCACTGTTATCCAAATTAAATTTATTTTATTTTAATTTAAATTAAGTGAAGGTACTTTTGTGTATTAAAATCACTAAATATGGAATGCTTTACCATTGTTTTGTTATAGTTATACCTACAAAATACAAATAACGCTACGATGTTAATACATCGTAGCGTTATTTGTATTTTGTTAGGTTAGTACCAAAGCATTAATTTATTCTTTCATAGTAAGCAAAAACAAACGCGTATGTTGCGTGGGACAAAACAAGCGCCAGTAGAGGCGTACCTACGTACCTGCCTGCAAGCGATCATACCTACATGTAACATGCAGGCTCCTTGATATAATACTAATAGTAAATGTAGAGGTAACAATAAATAAGGTATATAATAAGGTAACTTTAGGTACATTACCCCTTATAACTCTAGGTATCAGTAGGCAGGTATCACCTTTACCTTAGACCACGTTCGCAAGGAAGTGTAAATATCGCGGCGGGGTTTTCAATTCTCGGTGTTGAACCGAGAATCCAACAGAGTGTATCGCAAAGTCAACAGCGCGTCGTCGAACTGTCAATTTTATTTTATTCTATGATGTAGTTATAAGTTAGTTATCGATGTTATAATGCAACTGGAAAATTTATGTTTATTATTGAGCTTAATTTAATTATTCTCGTGTTGGTAAGTTAGGGCCTAAATTTTTTTTGTCATAGTTATTTTTGTCACCCTGGAGAATATTTAATTACACTTAGCAAACACCGCGTTTTAGTTTGACATACTACAAATGATAAGGCAGGTTTTCAAACATTTAATTTGCGATAACTTACGTTTATGTGGCCAGATTAGTTGGTATTTTAATTCAATCAATAGCAGATTAAACACCAACTCAATTAATAAACACCACAAAATTTAAAATTGAACATCATAAAAAATATCCAATCGCCCTTTAAATCCGATTAGATGCCTCGATAGCGAAAAACATAAAAAAAACATCATCCTAAAATTAAAGAACTATAATACGTTGTTGTATAACCAAAAATGTTTTTTTTATATTTTGACGATAAAATATTCAAAATCGCCAAACAGTGTCATAATTAATGTGATTATAGTATGCAGCACAATTTATCAACACAGTTATTTGAATATTTTGTAACTTAGTATTATGACATAAATAAATACTAAGAGCTATCAAAAATAGAGATGAGTCAGTATAACTGACATCATAAAAATGTCGATAAGTATCAGAACCTGACCTTTATAGTATGATAAATGCGGTCGAGTACAGAGGTCGGGGCGGGCCATTAGGTTTTAGATTCGATATTTGAATGTTCTTTTGTGGAATTTTTGAGTGCTTCCGTGTTAAAATGTTGAGAGGCTAATTTACAAGCGAACAAGCTAAAATGCATTTTATGTAAAGCAAAAGTGAGAACTAATACTACTGATGCAAATGTCGTAATTATTCGATTGTATTATTTACATTTGGTGAACTTGGATCTTTTCGTGTCATCATATAAGTCGTTATTGTTATGAAGCGAAACTAGCAAGTGACCAATCGCTGATAGTAACTTACCATATTTAAGTAAAACGCGGATTAAAAATACATCACTGAAGTACTCTATAAATAACTTTGCTGTCGGATTTTTTGTAACATTATCCTAAGTTTACCTAATCCTAAGAACTAGATCAACCTCCCACAATCCTCGCTACTTTCAAAGCCCTACATTTAATCTCAAATCTATAAAACAATATCGATATCGGAGGGCGGTGCGCCCCGCCCTACACGAATAAATATTTAATTAAACTTATGAGAGCGCACGGATTTGTTTGCCTGGTTGCTTGTAACTTTTTTTTCTGTTGTATTTTTTTAAATAGTGTACGAAGCGGATGTTATGAATGAAAGGTTCACTTGTTGAATCATACAAATTGTGAGGCACCATATGGTATAGTAGGTACTCGTAGTAGGTACTAGTATGTCGTGAACTAAAGAGCTAGCATATACATATAACACTTTACATTCGTAATGGACTAAACAGAACGCAGAGGCATACGTGTTGTCACTGTCACTAAAATATTGTGTCAAACCTGGACTTTTTTGTGTTTTGGTGATTAACTTTTATATATGACTACAGGATATTTTTTTTATACTGTAAGTTTTTTTTTACTGTAAGTAAGTCTCTGAGGAACGCTTTTGCGCTAAGAAATTTTTCAAAATTATATTATTGTAAAAACTAAATGATACGTGACAGGTATATACGAGTAGGTTCCTGATTATTGTCCTTCTGAACTTTTGGTCCGTAAATAATTACTCTTATTAAATCAGTATTGTGTGTCATTTTACTCGTAATGCTAAATAATAAAAAAAAATATTCATAAAGTCATTAAAATAAAATAGAGATGTGGTTGTCTCGGACAAAAAAGATACCTCGGAGGATGCCATGTTAAAAATGATTTACCGTTACGAGACTTGACTTTATACACCCTTTCTACCTCTAGTATTGTTTATCCTAAACGGAATAAACCGTAACGTTAAACCTTAATCATCACCTTTATTACAGCCACAGAATTTTGCGGATAATTCTCCATACGATCCAATCCAGGCTTCGATTCCCATGGACCTACGGGGAGGTATCTCCATAATTAATATCCGCCCACCATGGCCCATAGATATAGTACCGAGTCGTAAGCTCTTTTTGTGTGGAAAGGTGATTTATTTGATATTATAATGGAGGCGACGAAGGAGTGTCTCGAAATTGTAGAGCATTACCTACCTACTTGAAATAGGCAGTGGTCCCAGTGTTTCAAACCCCTTTTTTTGCCAAATGTTCTTTAATGAGATTGTATTTATAGAGACTGGTTAACATTTCGTTTCATGTTTCGTTGTTTGGCTCATCATAAGACTGTAGAATGACTGGAAATCTTCTTCCATACATAGATCTGTCCAATTATCGTAATGTTGATTGAAGACTCGCGCTTGGCCAGTATTTATTTATTTTATTTTATCATGTGCGGGAAACTTACAGCTAACATAAACAGTGCCCTTCAACAATACAAAATTGAAGGCCATTTACAAGTTTCCACTAATAAACACTAGAAATACATATATGAGAAGTAGAATTAGGTACAAAATACTGATAACATAAATCAGGAAATACAAACTAAAAATAGTACACGATCAACAAATACAAACTAAGAATCAGATGTAGACATCATCAGATTAAGACGCAAACATTTACTTTTTCGTAATAAAGCTTTCCTCTAAGAAATGCCGAGCCGAGATACACTGGTATTGAATATATCCAAATCATGTTCACCGGACAGTTTATTAAAAATTCCGCTCGCCCGGATTAGAAACGAATTCTTCCTGTACGCGTGGTATTGTTTGCTTAGCCTTTGACCAAGTATAAAATATTATTACCTACCTACTGACTATATAGCACCTACGCAAGCGTTAAAATTCAGTTAAATTAAATAAATTGATAAATTCTTTATGAATAATAAATCAAAACTTTATTATTTTCAAATATTGCACCTTTACTGCTAATATCATTTTAACGAAACCTTAATTATTAATTGCTGGCGATGTAATTGCAGTATTACTCGAGAATCCATTAGTGAAGATCGAGGTTTTCAATTATCAGCCGAGTGGTGGACTCCTACCGTGCCGCCTACGTGTGTATGTGAAATTATTGCATGGGTTTTTATTTCTATAAAACAATCAAACATGCTTATTAAAGTCATCACACTTTTAATTGAACTGTTCTGCAGGAAAAGTGTAGGAGCAAATTAAACTTCATATCCGTCTTTAAATACCCACTGATAGGCAAAGTATATCCCCATATCCCCATCCAGTAGTGCTATTCTGTAACCATCTCACCGTGAAAACTGAGGTGAAGTGAGCGTGGAGTGAGCTGTCAGTGCCACTCGTGCTAGGGATTGACCAAGACGGGATGACACTGACAGCTCACTCCACGCAAGTTTTCACGGTGAGATGCCTGATTGAACATCATACTGCAAACATCACTTTTCGAGTGCAAGTATACGTTGCCGCAAGACATTTACACACAGTCAGACACAGAATATTGATCTTATAAAGGTTCCGTTTTTCTTCTCCCTAAAAACATCATTATAATCAAACGGTATATTTTTGTTATCTAGAAATTATATTTCCACCGTGTGGGTCGATGCCGTGCGGGTCGATGAATTAATCAATCAAAATCAAAATATTTTATTTAACATAAACCTACATGGGCACTTAAAATAATTAGCTTATACATTGTTTTCAAATTACAGTGTTAATATGTATGGGAGTACCAGGTGCTTAACTAATAGAAAATGGTTTACAAATGTACAGTCTACAAGGCCCGCAACGTTCTCATATTCACAAAATATAGGTAAAATAATCTAATAAAACCCGTTTAAACCAAATGGCATGATTTCCATTTTAACTGAAAGAAATCTGAATTAATGTCCTGTTTACAAAAGCCACTTAAAAAGAGTTGTGATAATAATAATTGCAAGAATATATTGTCAAATAATGAGGGGGATTCGGTTGTGAGCCATCGTAGCGAGCGGTTATCTCGGCTGTGTTCCGACAAAAAAAAAAAACAACAAAAGCGTGCGCGACACGTGCGCCAACCCTGCGCCCAGTTTCGGACAACGAAGTGATAAGTGTGTAAGGAACTGCTGGTGTGCCCTGTGTAGCGAAATTCTATTCTTTGCAACTGTACACCTACATACATGCGAGGAACTGCTTGGCTGCCAAAGGATCCTGAGCTTCGAATTTGGTGAGATCAATCTATTCTATGGTTAAGGAAATTTTATTCTTAACGAGAAAGTACAAAGATCTCAGTTAGCTTAGCTATTGTTTAATTTATATAGCAAATCATTTAAGGCTCAAGTTTCATTGTCCAGCTTAACTGTTTTTGTTAAGGCCAAAAGGCTAAATAAGCCAATCGGACAGAGTTTTGATTTTCAGCTTTAATCTAATTGTGGTTGGGCCTAGCGGGTCAGCAGGGTCGTGAACTTGAGGTTTGGCGGTTCTTATTTCAAGAGACATTCTGGTGAAGGGTTTTTGTAGGATGGTATTAACTGAAAACAAAACGAACGCTGTCGAGATTGTCAGATTTCGTACAAGAACTTATTACATTGACCTAGACACTAACCTATCATATGTTAACAGTTGTAGCATTTATTCCCAGGAAATACGGCTAACTAAAATGATCGTTCTGGGGAGGAGAAGACATCCTAATTGCCGCGTCAGAATTGTACCTTGTAAACGTTTGTTCTAACTTGTAAAGGGCGGGAAGAGAGATTGTTGTTTAATAGCTGATTCGTCATATCATTAAAATGAAAGCATTGTTTCTAAAAGCTTGTATTATGTCGCAATAAGCTTACAAAAATGTGCTTCAGGTAGACGGCTCGAGGATAAAAAACAAGGTTATATAGCCGCACAAATAGTCGGTCCCAGTGTCAAGTGTTAAGTTCAAAAGTGCTGAAACCTTGCTCTTAAAACTTGAACATTACGGACTTGGAAAACTTGCGCTCAGTTTAGTAAAATCTTATTTGAATGATAGACAACAGCAAGTCCAAATAAACGGTGTCAATTCACTCGGTCTAAAAGTAAAAATGGGTGTACCACAAGGCTCGATATTGGGTCCTTTCCTCTTTTTAGTTTATATTAATGATCTACCTCATTTGTTTAAAACCCAACCACATATGGTGTTATTTGCTGACGATACTTCGTTAATTTTTAAAATTAATAGGCGTGCATTAAATCTTGACGACGTGAATAACGCCTTACTGCAGATCCAAAATTGGTTCACTGCTAATAATTTGGTATTAAATGGGAAAAAAACTAAGTGCATAAGATTTTCTTTACCAAATGTCAAAAGTACTAATTGGGAGATAGTATTGAATCAAGAGAAACTAGAATTCGTCGATAAAACTGTTTTCCTGGGGATCACGCTCGATTCAAAGCTTCAATGGGGTCCTCATTTAACATCCCTTGCAGGACGGCTAAGTTCAGCAGCATATGCTGTGAGAAAAATCCGTCAATTTACTGATGTAGATACCGCGAGACTAGTCTATTTCAGTTACTTTCATAGTATTATGTCGTACGGTATTTTACTATGGGGACGGGCTGCAGACATCGAGTCCATTTTCATTCTGCAGAAAAGAGCCATCAGAGCCATATATGGCCTCCGCAGGCGCGACTCTCTAAGGGAATTGTTCAAAGATATTAACATCATGACGGTACCTTGTCAATATATCTATGAAAACATCATGTACGTAAGGAAAAATCTACATCTTTTTAGTAAAAGAGGTGAAAGACACAATTATATCACTAGAAATAGGGACCAATTAGTTCAACCAGGTTTCAGGCTGGCTAAAGTAGACTCATCTTTCATGGGGTACTGTTTAAGATGTTACAATAAAATACCTCCCCACATACATCAACTGAATGAAACCAAATTTAAATCTTGTATAAAACGCACACTATGCAGCCGAGCATATTATAAGTTAGGGGATTACATTGCTGATAAAAATGCTTGGCTAATCGCTGGTCCTGCTCCTCAAGGACGCATCAACTAATTGATTAGCATTTAAAAATACTGTTGGAGCTGCTGAAGATTAAAAACAAGAATCTTTGCATTGTATAAACTCAACTTTTTTTAGTACTGTATAATTGCTATATGCCATATGTGAGTACTATGTACATGCTTTAAAGCTACCATTTACAGGGTACGTCTTTCATTGACTTGAATGTGTCCTGGCGGCTGAGAGTATGTCATGCTCACTTTAATGTTTCGCTGATGGTGGCGCGTGTGTTGGATCATTTAGCTCCCTTCAAAATGGTTGAGTTGAATGGTGCTAATCCATGCGTCATGTTCGTGAACGGGCGCCGTCAGTTGAGACTGGTCATCTCTTAGCTGCCACGGCGTATTTTAATTAAATTTTATTTTCGAATTGTTTTCATATAAATAACGGACGCTTTTAACGTTCTGCATCGTTCTCACATGCATAATTTCAACATGAATTATATAACCAATCTATTGTAAACATAATTTGATTTAAAAGAGTGTCCGTGGAGTTTCTTGCCCGTTCTTCTCCATAGGTACCTACTACGCTTTGGAATGGGCAACTAGCTTCATTTTTCTGACCGACCGACCTTGACAATTTAAAAGTGCCTGTAATTGGTTTATTTGAAATAAATGCTTTGAGTTTGAGTTTGAGTTTGAGCTGCAAAAACAGTGAGGGTGACGTGACGCGCTTTGTCGGAATGCGGAAGGCATGTTGTAGTGAAATTATTTGAACATAATAAGCCCTTTGGGATCGTTATTTGGTTTTAAATAAATATAGTAATGTAAATGTTAATTGTGACTCGAAGTCACTAATACCATTTATAATAAACTCAAAGATGGGCTAGAAATTAGCCAGACTCATGTATCAAATGGTGATCGTACCTTGTATGATACACAGTCTGAAAGTATTGGCACTCACTGAAGCCAACAGGTCAAGACTGTGAAAATATGAAATAGTTATCATGAGAGACCTGATTATCCACGCTAAGAATAAACCAAGACAAAAGAAAATGCATGAAATTTTAAAAGGATAACCCGTAACCAAACGCATCAAGAACCACAGGATGTGTTATCTCGCACATGTCCACAGACGACGAAAATCACACCTGCTACATGCTGCAATGCAGTACAAGGCCAAATCCAAATAAGTCGGCCGACCTATTTACACTTGGAATGACAACCTCAAACAGGACATGACTTACTTCGACAAGGAAATCAACTTCTTCAAGATAAGATCAAAGAGGCTGCTAGCGTAATATGCAAGTATCCTGAAACGGATAGTAGCGAGACCTCAGACGAAGATATTGGAACAACACAGCATATCAGAGACCGGCTGCGACGTCGTTAAAAGATATATGGGAGGGCCATAGACAAATATTACCCGTCTCTCCACTAGTCCAATGCTAATTTTAGGGTGAATTACTCGATTGGCTCTCACACTCCTTCCTATCCTAAGGGCACGTCCACCCTACCATTAAGCGCCCCCGGTCTATTCCTTGATATGGTCTTTGTAGCACCACGAAGCATGAGGCTTCAGGGGCTAGTAGAAATCTTGGGGTTCATTCGATTAATCGAGTCTGGTCAAACCACGCTGGGGTCGGTGCATTTCATTCATTCATTCGAATAGTTTGTCAAATAATGAGAAAATTATGATAAAGAAGATTTATTATTATTATTTAATTACGAAAAATAGCAGTGGATACCCAGTAGTAACGGCCCCGCCATACTAGTTGTAGGGCGCGGGTTCGACTCCAGGCAGGCGCTTTACTTTATGTAAATAATTTCATCGCCACTGCTCTCAAAACGGTGAAGGAAAACATTGAAGACATGACGTGACATCTACCAACCCGTACTGGGTCAGCGTGGTAGATTACAGTACACTCCCTGTCACAGAGAGGAGGCCTGTGTCCCAGCAGTGGGAACGTTATAGGCTGATATAACTATTGCCAAACTTCCTAGTCTTATACGTAGTCTTTAATCTTATTCTAAGCTATACTTTAATGTATCAAAATGCTCGGTGCTCTTATTCACACGCACGTGAATCCCACAACATCACCAGTACAGCATTGACGGGAGGCCGCTGCAGCGTGCCATGGAGGTAAACGATTTAGGCAATCATTTCGCCAGTGATCTGCACTTTTGCAGACACGTGGTACACGTTTGTAAAAAGGCAACAGGAATCTCGAATTTGTCCTGTGTCAGACAAATGACTTCATAAACATTAGTGCATTAAAGGCTTTGTATGAGGCTCTTGTGAGTCAGAGTCATCTGGAATATAATACGTCTGGAGCCTGAGTGAAATGAAATGCTAAAATATGCTCCAACGAAACAGAACAATTTCGTCAGATTTATTTAATTAAAGCTGTAGGGTGTAATTAAATGTAAAAAAAAAACAATTAACATACTAGGTTTACATTATTTGATTTGGAGACTTCTTCTAAACAAGGAAATGCTTGTGTTAGGAGAGTCCGCTCTTCCACTTATCATTATCCGAAATATATAAAATTCAAAAACATGTTTATAGATAGAAACATGCAAGATTTAAACAATAAACAAAAAGGAAAAATAGATGTGTTTGAGTGAAGTGTAGTGTAAGGTATGTCTGTGTGTATATGAGTGTATGAGGATGAGTGAAGGTATACAGTGAAGAGTGTGATTTGATTATTTTAGGTATTATGGTTAACCCTACGAACAGTGTCTTGGGATCGGATGTCGTCACAGCCTCTTCCATTAACCGTAAACACCGCAGAATTATTACAGTCAGGAATTGAGGAAAGGTTAGTCTGCAAATTATCGTTTTAAGCGATAGGTTCACCTATTGTGTCAACCTATCTAAAATTTCTACATTTCAATCTGTTATTTTTATGGTGTACAATTAAGAGTATTCTATTGTTGATACCATGGACCCAACTTCATCATAGCTTTTAGTCTTAAGCCAATTTAATACACTCTTTTTAAAGTCATGCAGTTTCAGAGAGAAAATATGTACTTAATTCTTTATTAATCATGTTGTCAGTGGTATATTATCAGAAATACGGTTTAATTTACCGGATAAGTACGTGGCGCGGCTGCTGGTGGTGCGAGTGTGCACTAACCTGCGGGGGCGCGCACCGCTGTCTCGTGCGCTGCGCACTCTCAAGACGGTGGCGAATGCCATAGACATATTCACTTGTACACTGGGTGAGTTCACAAGGGCCACGAACTGTGTAGCATGTAAGGTATAACTAAGTATAAGTTTTTTAAGGTACTCTGTCGCCAAAGTAGTCTGTCGTAAAAGAAAACATGTAACTAATTTGAAATAAATAAATAATATGCTTTTTTGATAAGGACACGTTTGATGTGGGTTTTGAACTTTACATTGCTAAGTTCTGAAACCGATTATGGCACCTAGTTATAAAAGCGTATGCTGTTTACAAGAAATGACTTGCTTTTTTAGTCAATCTAAATTTGGGTAACATAATTAAATTTTTCGTTATTACGAAAATCGCTTATTGTTTTGAAGAGTCCTAAGTGTTTGCGACCATACAAAATACTTTCTAAGGTAGAAAAAGAAGGCATAGTTAGTATATTAATTTCTTTGAATTTGATTATGAGAGACTCGCAAGGACCTATTCCATAGATCTCAAAATGAAAATTGCACAGCAGAACACCATAAGAAATAATGCTGTGGTTATGTCCACAGTATTATGTCTTATGGCGTTCTGCTGTGTACCAAATAATACTAACCTAGCTGTGGCTATTTCGGTCAATTTCCTTATTTTTCTTACAGCTGAACTTAGTTTACCTGAAGGCTCTAATGTTAGCGCCCCATTGCAATTTTGAATCTAAAGTAATTCCTAGAAATACAGTTTCCGTAATAGCATCTAGTTTTTTGTCATCAAGTTGTAAATTTAGGCCCACATAGGGTACATTTGGTAATGAGAACTTCAGACATAACTAAATGTCTGAAGTTCTCATTACCAAATGTACCCTTCTTCGCATTAAGTAAAAGATTATTAGCTGAGAACCATACAAGAGCAAGACTATCGTTGACAATATATCGTTGTCAGTCATCCCTATCTTTTCGTTAAAAAAATAAGAGGAGTGTCATCAGCGAATAAAATTATATCCGATAAGTTAGTAATCATGTAAGGAAGATGATTAATTTAAACTATGTAGAAATTAGAAAAGGCCAAGAACTAAAGTTTGAGGCACGCCCATCTTAACTAAGGACCCCCACGTCGTCGCCCAATTAATGTTTACTTTTTGCTGCCTGGTTGATAGATAGGAAATAACAACATCAGCAGCTTGTCCACGAATTCCGTAGTGGTGTAATTTACAGTTCAGTGCATTGTGGTTAACGCAGTCAAACGCTTTTGAGAGGTCGCAGAAAATGCCAATTGCATATTGAGACTTCTCCTAGGATTCCAAAACTTGACTTACCAAGCGGTATCGTGTTACCCGATAGCAGGGTTGTGGAGGTCAGATGTTTTTTTATTGTGTGATTGGCATCTCGCAGGTCAACCTATGAGGTTGTCGTCTGCATTAAGCGGACTTGGCTTGTGGTTGCCCTAATAAATTAAGGCCTCCAGCCAGGACTAATTACTAACTAAAATAAACTTAAATACTAAGCGACTACACGCTAATAGCACCCCCTGCGGGGTACGGACCTCGGCTTAGGGAGTCGCTGGAAGAGGGCAGCAAGGGACTAGCTACATCAGGATTTATGAGATTTTGGGACGAATTTAAAGCTACAGGCTCAACGGTGCGGGCTGGCTCGAGCAAGAGTCGGGAGGGGCGTGGATTTGGGCGTCACGGCGGGCCTCGGCGGCAAGGACGGTAGGACGGCGATCGGGTTTTGTGCTTACGTAGAGTGCTGGTGGCCTTACTACTCTTCTGGAGGAGGGTAGTGGCGTCGTCGGGGGCGATTAAGGTATGCCTTGGTCGGCGAATATTGCTAATGCGGGAGGGAGTATAGCGGGTGGCCGCTGAAATCAAGGGATTTGGGTGTTTAACGCCACAGTCGAAGAAACGCATATGACGGACGTAGTAGGGGGCACCCGTGACCTTTCTGAGGAAACTGTTTTGGATGTCAGTTAGGCAGTCGCTCTATGTAAAATACTGGTATTCAGCTGCGTTCGGTAAGACTTTAAACTAACTGACCGAGTTGGAAAACGGCTAGACAGATTCATTGCGTCGATTTGTTTGTCGTTTTTAGTTTACAACCCTTCCTGCATTGAAAAAATTCTTCATTCTTGCTTCACCTGTTTTTTGTCAACTACGATATTTATTTTAATTGTAGCTTACCGGTAGTTTTTATTGCATGCTGTTTTAATGGCTAGGATTTTATACGACATATTTAAGTAATAGTTTTTTTTAATGGTTGTTAAATGACAGGAATGAAGGAGGAAAAGAAAAGGAGGAAATTAAAGAGCCATGGGTTAGATTTAGCAGATAGCTTTGAGAGCAGTCGTAACTTGCAAATAATTTTGACACGGCTTGAGCTAGTGTTAATACTTGTACCTTCTCTGAATGAGAAGAGGCCTTTGTCCTGCGGTGGGACAGTAATAGGCCGGTATTATTATATAGGGTAGCAGAGAAATCGACGAGCAACCTGTTACCTTTGTATTTTTAATCTGTTATTTAAAAAAAATGCTGTTGCATACAATATAACCGCGTATGTACCTTACTCGTTTGTTCGGGGCACTCTAGCTTAGTTACTGCGATTAACTCGGCTTGCGCTTAGTTGGTAACAGTTCTAACGCTACCTAACCCGTTTGTTCGGGGCACTCTAGCTTAGTTACTGCCATAAACTCGGCGTGCGCTTATTTGCTAACAGTTCTAACCAGACCCCTCTTTCCCAGTGGGCACTTTGGGCAAGTGCCCAGGGCCCCGCGATCGATAGGGGCCCCCTCAGATCAAATACAAAGTCCCTAGTTGCTGTCAGATCACCAAACGATAACCAATATGGCCAAAAAACTTATATAATTCGAAGAAATCGAACCTAAATTACTGACTACAATACCAACTTTTACATGCGCGAAGCTATTCTACGCTCGCCCAAAAATTAGGCTTTCCGACTTCAGCATGCTTAGATAAATTTAAATATAACTTTATATACTAAGCACATACACATTTTAAAGCTATATAACTTTATATACTAAGCACATACACTTATATACTAAGCACATACACATTTTAAAGAAAAAATCATCAGTGTGACTCGCTCCATTTAAATTGAGCGAACGAAGCGAAGCATGAAGCTCCAAGTTTGAATTAACCAATTAATTTAATTTAGAAATTACATAGAAAATTTAAACAAAATGTGTTTGACTTTATATTTAAGGAGATGGTGGAATGGAATCCCATACAAGTTAGGCCCTGGTTTGAATATCGATGTCCATGAATAATTTATACCAAATTAGTTCGGTATATAAATGCTAATAATAGGTACATATTTGATTTATTTACAATGAGTTTTAATAAAACAATGGAATTTGTGATCTGATAGTTTACTTTTTTTGAGAAAAGACTTTTTTATTATTACTTCCGTATATTTTACATAAAACGCCACCTTTGTACCATGTCCGGGACATTCATTAAACTTAGTAGGTGTACATGCTGCTGGGTGTGTATCGGAGGCAACAAACTTTTTTTAAATGGTTCAGAAAGTTTAAAACTTTTTTCGGGCTCTACTCGTCGATGGAATATATTGACAGAACATTTAGGTAAAAAAAAAGTTATTAAAAGTCTCCACAAACCAGATGGTCAGCCCGAGCAGATGCAGTAGTTGTGGACTATATTACATGTATCTATTCGTTTCATATGATTGTTAATAAAAATAAATATTAAACCTTGTTTATCTACTTTCTTCGTATATTCTAACAAAATAGTGTTCTGTCAAAGTCATACGGCCCCATTATCCTAATATGCCCAGGGCCTCCAATAGGTTAAAGACGGCCCTGGTTCTAACGCTACTTAACCCGTTTGGTCGGGGCACTCTAGCTTAGTTACTGCGATTAACTCGGCTTGCGCTTAGTTGGTAACAGTTCTAACGCTACCCAACCCGTTTGTTCGGGGCATTCCAGTTTAGTTACTGCGATTAACTCGGCGTGCACTTGGTTGCTTGCAGTACTAACCAGGTGAACCGGTGAAAATTTTCTATGCTAGGGGGTCTCGAATCATGTGCTGGATTCATATTTACAGTTTGCTCGTCGACGTCCCTGCCACCTGTATTATACTGAGCTAGTCACATTTATGCTTAGCTTGTACAAACTCAAACTCAAACTATAAGCATTTATTACAATTAGACCATTTACTGGCACTTTTGAATTGTCAAGGAATCGGTCAATTAGAAATATGAAGCTAGTTGCCCATTCCGAAGCGTAGTAGGTACCTATGGAGTAGAACGGGCAAGGAACTCCATGGACATTTTAAATAATATTGTTCTCACAAATATATCAGTTACATCATTAATGTTGATCCTATAGGTGAGAACGATGTCCAAAAACTGTACACGTTTAAAGCAAGTAGAGGGCAGCAACAAATAAAAATAAAACACACCAAAAAATAAAATATTAAAATAAGCCATGGCAGCTAAGAGATGACCGGTCCCAACTGACGGCACCCGTTGACGAACATGACGCATGGATCAGCACCATTCAGCTCAACCATTTTTAAGGGAGCTAAATGATCCAACACACGCGCCGCCGTCAGCGAGACATTTGAGTGAGCATGACATATTATCAGCCGCCAGGGCACGTTCAGCAATATAAGACATTACCCGGTAAATGGTAGCTCCATAGAACAAAGTATTCACACCTGTGCCATGCATTGATATAATAATGGAGTAAGTAATTATTTGTAAAGACAGAAGAAAATCATCTAAAGAATTGTTTAGCTCATGACTTTTATTTCGTGGCTAGACTTAGCACTAGCAAAGTAAAACAAAGCGACTATAACATCTGACCTTTACAATTAAATAATGAGTAAAAAGTCCTAAGATTGGTCCTACATCGAAAAAGATAATAACAGTAATTTAAAACTACCGAAGTAATCACAAGTTCTTCAGCCCTTTTTTCTCACCCATATGTGATCCAAATACTTCGTAATTGTGGTCTAAAAAAGCGAGTCTAAGTTCAGAGCTATACTTAAGAGGGATCCGTCAATATAGTATTATAGTATAAAATATCTTCTTTTTTTACAAATTGAGGTGCTGTTTTACGTTGTTGTTGATCAGAATTCAGTACAATTATATTTATTTAAATCGTCAATTTATTCTCTCGAAATTATATTTGCTGCAAATTAATTTGTAGAAAATGAAATTTCGAGAATCAACATAACATATCACCTCTGCCACCGTCCAGAACCGTCCAGAAATTATTGGCTCAAGCCTGTAATATCTGGACGTTAAGCAGAGGTGTACCTTTAGTACACCAAAATTTCGCCTGCTATGTTTAAGTCCCGTAATAAGGGTCGAGCCTGTTGCCATCGACTAGGCATAAATCCAGACTCCGGACTGCTACTGAAAAATTCGAGATGGAAAAACCGAATAACACTTTGCCCGACCTTATGCATATAAGGAAATCACCTTAAAAAAACCTGTACATACAAAGGTCGGGGCATGTTCGCTACTGTGCGCCGGCGCACACAATCTAACCCCGACCGCAAAACTGATTTGCGAAAATAAAACGAGCGAGGATTACAGACGGCGCCGGGTAATGGAGTAGTGATGGGCTGTGAGGATAATAATGTCGATAATATAAATCGATGAAAATAAAATAATTCTTGAGAATTTGTGCAGGTTTTTAACCCCCTCAATGATTACTAATCCACCATACATCTGTTTAAAAAGTGAATCTACAAAACAATTTTCGAACTTAGGTAGAAAAGTAATATGATCGGTACCCGAATAGAGTATTGCTAACTTTCGATCCAAAATAAAAAGCTAAGATACCTACTTAATATATCATACTATCAACCTACCTACAATAAAAAAGATTTTTACGGAAAAGAAATACGACGTTTACCATCCCACACAAGTTATACATATTTGATTATGTTCTGACAACAACCTAATTTGTAGCCCCGTGGCCGCTAACCATTTCAATATTTAGCGTAATATTTCTTCTCCTTATATTAATGTTCACACCTTTAGGCACTATGGTTATTAATCTGCTTAATCTGCCAAAGTTCATAAGTGTGATATTATTTATAAAAATGTAGAACAAAACCAAAAAAAAAAAAAAATGGTGTATTGGTGACATAAACGAATTACAAACATAATATTCATAATATCAGGCAAACAAGTTATATTTTACATGACCATAAAAATGTCATATCTATAAATAATACGCGCTTGCGCTTAAAGTATTAAGTAGCACTTAAACTTTGAACTATACGGAGCGGGTAATTGCTGTTCCATAATAGAGGATCGTGTTTAAAATAGGGTTGAATACAGCATCTGCATACTATTTTGTAGAAAAGTACTTCACGCAACATTTGATCTTGCCGAGAGGTACCGAAGGAGCGTTGGTAGACCAACGGCCAGGTGAATAGACGACAGAAGAAGAAGATAGTGTTGTGAACCTGGATGAGATTGGAACAGACCAGGGTAGCATGACACAAAAGGGGAGCAGGCCTATACTCAGCAGTGGTTAGAACAAAGCTGCCGATGATGCTGATCACAAATTGTGTGATATTTAAATTACGGGAGGCTGATAGGCATTTTCGTTAGCTTTAGGAAATTCTGTGAGCAAAAACCTATTAACTTGTAAAGTTAGTACTATCAAGTAGTGGTAAAATTAGATACATCGCCTTTGTGACGGAAGTGGTAAAATTTGAGTCCTCATTACTTTTGCTCATTTTAAGATATTTGGAGTTCTTCTGCTTTGTTTTGTTTATAGGCACTGGCTCATAAATGGCCATAGATTCACCTTCTGTTACGAAGTTTCATTTGGTGATTGTCAATCTAAATCATTTTACTTTAACTGTATTTTTATTCTGATTCAAAAAAGGTATGGATTTTTCGACGATATTTAAAAACTTGCTGTCACCTAACTTGGACTTACCATTATAAAGACCATGTTCACAGGTTCAAACTAGAAGCCGTAATATTTTTATGACCATCAAACTGTTTCGTAATACATTGGAAAGTAGTAAAAATCTGTTTCGTTAGGTTTTATGTTTGAAAACCGTTTAGGGGAGCAAACTGCTGATTACAATGACTTCTGGTGTTAAAGGAATTTGTATTAGTATCTAGTTTGAGATTATAGATTAGGCAGTTATGGACGCCTTGGAGGAATAGGAATATAAAGTATTATTTTATGGAAACTTTATTTGTTTTCATGTGATTCTAGTCAAGTTTGTACGTTATGGCTAGAGCTAGATACTAAAAAGCAAAAGACTAAACTATTACCGAATTAATACATTTTAAGAAAAGTAAAGCCAACTAAACTAAATATATGTAACGGTCTCTATCCATCACTTGTAGTTTGTCAGTTGTGTAACGGTGACAGAAGTAATGCTTAGCCAAATACGTGCTAATCAGCTAACATTTAAAGATTTCGGCCTCAGATTGACGTTCATTTGCAAGCCACATAACCATTCATTTTCAAAACAATTCGCTATACATAATTTTCCTTACATCGATAACTGAATCACACATGCCGCTTCACTATACTTTGGTATATTCCGCACAAAGTAATCATTTGTCTACTTGACTAAACTGAATTATATTATTATTCTTTTATTTAATAATGACGGAGGCTATAATTGAAGGTTGCCGATAGGAGCGGCTTCTGTTCTAGCTCCACTCATTACACTGGGCTTATTCGAATCATCTTTGTTAAAGGGAAGTCTGTGTGTTTCATACATTAGGTGGAGGTTTTTAGGAACTGTTTTAGTTCATTATACACACCTTTTGAGAATCTAATCAGACAATGAAGACATGGAGTGTTGAAATTTTTCCATTTTTACACTTTTTTGCGAATAATTTCACAAAAATCTGTCTTAGAACACACAACAAACACATTATCACACCTGTAATCTCAGAAGGGTTAGGCAGAGGTGTGTACCTATAGTACACCCACATTTCGCCAGTTATGTTTTTAAGTCGCATGTAATAGGGGGCGAGCCTATTGCAATCAACCGGGCACAAATCCAAACTCCGAGCTGCTACTGAGAAATTCTAGATAAAAAAAAACAAGAAAGAAAGACTCTGTCTTAAAAATAAAGATAGGAAAAATATTTGAACCCGGTTACATTCTTCTAACCCTGGCACAGGCAACTGAAGGAACATGGGTGGGTTTTAGTAAATAAAAGTCAGACACGACAAAAAAAGGGTATTCTTAAATGAAAAGAAGTGAATTATTGGGAATTGTAAAATAGTGAGGTCCAAATGAAAATCCAAGCTAGCGGCTGCAAAAATAAAAATAAAAAACCAGCCTAGTGCTAGTCGGACTCGCGCACCGAGGGTTCCGTACAAACCTGTAGGTATAAGTTCACACGCGTTCATGAGCAAAGGGGTAGCAAGTTTATAATTATTAAAAATGTTTTTATTGTATGATGTAACAAAATAATTACGGTTATCGCAATTTTTCCTTTATCTGTGCTATAAGACGTGGATACGTACCAAATTTCAAAATTCTGAGTACACGGGAAGTACCCTGTAGGTTTTGCTTCCCTTGCGAGTGTCGAAAATTTGCGGTATAAACGGCTGTATCTTTTGATTGCGTTGGCTTAGAAGTTTGATTTTTACACTTAAAAGGGTCTTGCTTGACAGACAGACGGACGGACGGACAACAAAGGGATCCTATAAGGGTTCCGTTTTTTCCTTTCGAGGTACGGAACCCTAAAAACATGTGTTAATGGGATAAAAAAATAAAAAACTACATGGGTGTCGTTTTAATGGTTTTCGAGGGTGATGCAGCGGACAGTGAAGTTAAATTAATATTCAAGATGGCTTCTGCGCAACTTTTCATATTGTCGAGTTGAAGAAAAAGCTTATGGAACTTCTTTCCTGAATGGGTTCCCCTGACCTCACACCTTTTTTTTCCTACATTAGGACCCTTCTCATCCTTTTCTTCTTCTTTTCTTCAGACAGATAGAATTGTACCTAGTGTCTATCATCAGTAGCGATCTGTCTTAGGTTATTGAGTTTGTCCGTAAATCTATAGCATACTTCGCCTTAACTAATCGTTATTAGATTACAGACAGGATCGCACAGTGTTCGAGATGATACAGCCGGTTCGCACGATACTTATTAACACGGCCTATCATTGCTATGATTCAATTCAGCTCTGATTCAATTAGTTGGTAATTGAAAACAGAGGCTTTAGACAAATATTGGATTGGTGAGTTTGATTTATTTGGACGGATAGAAGTAGGAACTATTACGCTAAGAAAGTCGTTTACAATGCTACAATAAGCACACGTTTTGTAACTATACATCAGTCTTAGAAGACGGAAGCATGGTTTTAAAAGTATTCATATTCATATTTCATTTTTTGGCGTTCCTCAAGGTAAAAAGATGTTAACAAAAGGCTTAGAGCTAAGCACCATTGTAGACCCTGCCAGGGCACAGAATAATTACAGATTGATACAAATTAAATGATACAATAAAACTGAATTATACATTAATTAAAAAAAGTCTTTTACTATTCTTTGACTTTTTTATTCTATTATTTGTAATTTTTTATTTTTACAAACACTTATTCAATAAAGAGATAAAAAATATTAATACAGAGATAAATAAGGATTACGTGGATCACAATTTGAGACAATTTACAGAATCAACTAGTACCATTTTTTATTCACTTATTGTGTATTTACTCGTAGTAGTCATGTTGTCTTTAATTAAATTAAATAATCCTCTTGTTAAAGTTAGACATTTCACAAAATATTTAATTGTAAAACTCAATCGTTTGGATCAGAGCTACGATTTAACTACTGTTATTTTCAGCATGCTTATTTTACTTTTAAATCAATAGTAAATAACGAAAGAAATTAAGTCACAAAACCGTAAACATTACCTGAAAAATTTGTTAGCACCACATCATTAAAATGTATTTGTAGTAAATAAGGACGAAAAACTAGAACATAGAACACAGTAGGTTTTTTAGTCACACTATTGGACAACTGTGACAAATAGCTAGTAGCATAAGCAAAGCATATAAGCCTATAATATTCCCACTGTTGGGACACGGACCTCCTCTCTGTAAGAGGGAGCGGGCCGTAATCCACCACGCCGCCCAGTGCGGGTTACTAGATGTCACATGTCTTCGATTTTGGTGGTTCTCGGACGGTGAAGGAAAACATAGCGAGGAAACCGGTATGTTCCTCATGTATGGTCTTTCTTTCGCCGTTATGAGAGCAATGGTGGGACTTATTAGAGAATGGGCAGCAGCGTTCTCTATGCATTTTAAAACCATACTGCGATCGCCAACCCACCTGCTTATCGTGGCGATGCAACACAAAAAAAATTACAAGCACAGATAACAAATGGCCCTAGTGCCCGGCAGTCCGCCTGCCCTTGGCTACGGTAGCGGCCATGCTCGTGAACTGGCTCATCCATGCGCCAAGTTGGTGAACAAGCGCCGTCAGTTGGGACCGGTCATCTCTCAGCCACGCCACGTCTTAGTCTTGTCACGTTTTATTTTAATAATGTAGTTTTTGCTTTGTTATTTAATTTTTTTCTCTACTCTAGACGCTTTTAACGGGTATATCTTTTTTACATAGTTCTTAAGTATAATTACAAGTTCAACATTATGATGCAACAATATTATTTAAAAGGTTGTCCTTGGAGTTTCTTGCAATTCCGAAGTGCCTGTAAATGGTTTAATCAAAATAAATGCTCTGAGTTATAGTTTGAGTCAAAGCTATAGTGAGGCAAGGGGAGCAACCCTTGCCTCACTATAGCTAAGAATCCCCGGAAGGGATCACAATCACCAAAAACTGGACCTGGCAACATAATACACGCGTACACTTCGGACCGACGCCGACGTTAAGATAACCGTACTCGAAAAAGAATTGAGCAGGTAAGGATGGGGTATAGTAGGGTTATATGAAGTCCGAAGAGAGGGATAGGACTCGATAATCCTCAAATCCGGAAATTTGCTTTATTTCTGGGAGGGCGACCCGCAGGTGTTAGGTTTGTAGTCCATAAGTCCCTTGTGAGCAAAGTGGTGAAGATCGAGAGTGTGACGATCATGGTGGCGTAGCCTTTTTTTTTTGGGTGGTAAATCATCAAATGAAATCTCCCTCTCTGGGTGGAGCGGGTAGGCGTGTCAGACTTTTAGTGACTAAAACCCAACCGTGTTCCTTCATTTGCCTGTGCCAGGGCCACGGTTTCGAATTCCCCGCGATCCTGAGGCGTCGGCCCTATCGGACCCCGTCGTTTGGTGCTGACATCTCTTTGAGGTGCGCGTGGAACACGACGCGTCGTCGACCTGGGCCTGGCCCTACCGGATGGCGAACTACCCATTAAGAGCTACAAGGCTTAGTAGAAAGCTAAAATGACCCAAAGGGCAACCGAGAAGGCTATGCTTGGAGTTTCCCTACGTGATCGATTAAAAAATGCTGCAGGAGAATCAAGGTATTGCCAAATTATAGAGGCAGTAGGCAAGACACATTGCTCGCAGAACAGATGGCCGATGGGGGGTCGAAAAGTTCAGGAGTGGCAACCGCGTCCCGGAAGAAGTAGCGTTGGTAGACCTTCGACAAGGTGAACCGATGACAATGTGAAGGCCGCAGGAATTCGCTGGATGCAGGAAGCACAGAACTGGTTGAAGTGGCGGTGCTTGGGGAGGCCTATGTCAATTATTGGACGTCTTTTCGCAGAAATGATGACGAATGATGATGAAAGCGCTTGTCAGGGTTCGAACCTACGACCAAAACCTCGTAAATCGCGGCTGTTACCACTTGGCCACCACTGCTCCCAGAATACTCAGCGACTGACAAAAAATCGGTGCTCCTTCCAAACATACCATAAATACATTATCTAAACCATCTCTCTAATGTTATTGTCGACACTTCACAAAGTACCCTTTATCACAACATAAGCTTGCATTTAAATTCCTATGCTATCACATACTATTACGGGTACTTAGACGGCCCGGTCCTAAAGGTCTATTAAAAACAATAAGGGTCCCAGCCTTGCCTTCCATAATAACTGTTTTTAAATTGATTTAAGATTTCACAGGCTATTACTTTAGGCTGTGTGTAGGTTGGTATGGGACGTGCGTTTAGCACTGCAGTGTTCATGAGTACCTATTGAATATTATTTGCTTCGTAGGGATATATAAAGGTTTACTGGTTCACTAATACCAATAAACGTTTTTTAAATAGGTCCGGTTAATACTTTAAAAACTTGGATCTCGGACTTGAAGTCGTTTAAATCAGCAAGCGATCTGGATGATCAATTTTCATCACTAAAGAAGCGGTATTTTATTCGTTAGAATGATTCTGCTTTTACTCCCTTAGTTCTTGTAAATAAGAGACCACTTAATTCATTAACCACATTTTTTTTGTAACATAAAGCTGCAGAACTGAGTCCATGCAGCTTTTCGGTTTCATTGTTCTAATCTGTAAAGTTCGCGTAGACAAAATGTTAATTGAATGCCTACATTTTTCAAGACTTTGAGAAATATACAAGTAGGTTCATTACCAGCATTTTCGCCATTCTTCGCGCTACGCCCCATTGTGAACTACCCCCATCCATAGGTCGGCCCGACCACCAGCCGGCTGACCTCCGTCGCTTCCGATGGCGTATAAATATTACTATCATATAAAATTAGCACTATTTGTTACCACTACCATAACCAACCATTATGGCCGTCGAACATAATGCGTGTCATTTTTCTGCGCAGGAGTTCACATATGTTTAAACGTGAGCTGTAATGAGAGGCGACTTTGATAGATATTTGAGGAAAACGTTCATTTGTTTAGAGCAGAATAATGTAGAATTTAGGTATTGTTGCTACGAATTTACCAGACCTTAAAGAAACAGCTGGTTGAATTGTAAGGAAACCTCATAATCGGACAGTAGCTGTGACTCTTTTTTATATCAATGGAACTCAATAGCTGGCAAGGATGACCTGTTAAATGTCATCCTTGCCATAAAGTAGTGCCTATGCAAACTAAATGGTTAACTCGCCCTAAAACAATTGGTTGTTTTCTTTTTACTTTTGCATACTTTTTATGGGTATTTTATTTAGTGCATAGTGTGTTCAACACAAATTTAAAATACGTATACCGTAGGTATAGAATAGCTTATAATATTGTTAAAAGTGCTTAATTTGAGAAACAAATGGCCTAATCGAAGACCACCAAGTCTCTTGTGTAAGCATTCGCCAAATGTGTTTTAATATGTTGCCTCTTTTCAGACAATTATAATTATCTTAAAGCCCATATTATACGATACAATTTATCACAAACCGCGTGATCTATCGGCAAATAAATAAAATAATGTCGAACTCGACTAATATCGTACGAGGCGTTCCCGACGGGTGGTCTTTATATTATTGAGAAAAATATATCATCTATTTGTAGGGTAAGAACACCTGTTGTCGGCCATTGGAAGTGTAGGTACAGTGAAAAATAAACGTAGTGAATATGCAATGAGATTCCAGGGAAGACCATACCTGGAAGAAATGTAACCTAACAAGACATTATTCATAACGTTGATCTACATTTGACACATTTGTACCTTTAAGCATGAAAGAGATTCCTGCCTCAAAACATTTAAATACAAAAATGTACCTAAGTATGTTGGGCCCTTGTAAAAACCAAAAATGTTTCCTCGTAATTCTGTCAAGAAGACATGTCAGCACAAAATGATGGGGTCCGATAGGGCCGACACCTCAGTGTCGCGGGAAATTCGAAAGAGAAACCGTGGCCCTAGCACAGGCAACTGAAGGAACACGGGTGGGTTTTAGTACGTAAAAGTCTGACACGCCCTTCCGCTCCACCCAGAACGCGAGAAGTCATTTGATGATATTCCACCCAAAAAAAAAAGGGCGACCCCTTCCGGCGTTTCCCCTCATATCTGCCTTGCAAATACCTTTTGTTAGTCTCCTTTCATTCATCCTCTCAATATGACCAGACCATAGAGTCTTTTAAATTTTTGTCACCACATCACACTTCACCAAAGCCAACAACAGGCACCTCCACCCGATCGGTATTGCATCAATCTTAACAATTAAAACGCGAATAAGCTCGGACAATAAATAATTGCTCGTTATAAATCAAGCAGAGTAATTGGTTGTTTATACTCGCATTGGCCGGTCATCGATGCTCTGGTTCAGGCAATCCGAGCAATTTGTCAAAAATGTTTCGACATTAGAAATGGTTGGCCGAGATCGTGTGTGCTCTAGATAAATAAATGGTGTATGTTAATTGATGTTGTTTTTTTTATTGTATTCACAGTTAGGTAGGTAAATCACAGTCGTAAACAGAACCAGTTCGTTGGATAAAATTTCTATGATGATGATGACTTGGAGCAAAATCTCTACTAGAAGGTGAAATTAAATTAACACAGATATGTTGGTAAATAAAATAATATGTCTAGCATTGCAACATATTTTATTTGAAATAAACGCTTAAAAAGGCACTTTTGAACTTCAACTTTACATTAAAATATAATTGGTTCTAGTTGCCCCCCCCCCCTCCTCCAAAAGGTAGTCTCGTATGGAGAAGAATGGGCAAGAAACTCCACCGTTACTGAAGAAGCAGCCCGGAGTTTGGATTTGTGCCCGGTTGATGGCAATAGGCTCGCCCCCTATTACAAGGGACGTAACTGGCGAAATATAGGTGCACAATACTATAGGTACACCTCTGCCTAACCTTTTGGGATTATTGACGTGATGTTATGTTATGTAATTATATAATTATGTGAAGACGATGCACCAAGAATAAAATTACTATACTCGTACCACACTAGGTATATAGTTGTCATCAAAATAATAAAATAAACAATTAAATTAGCAACCAGTTTTTGTCTACACTAGATTGTCCTATGGAGCTGGACCAGCATGTTTCCAAGCATTCATATCTTGGATATAATTTTATCTATGATTTCGTAATGGGCGGATCGGATCATCTTTATTGGTGCATTAATTTCCACTCGCCTTCATCCACTGGTACTTCCTGAATCTCATTACACATAGTGCTGGTGGTGGTTTCTTAAGGTACTAAAGTTGTCTACTCTGTTCTCATACTCCATACACTTGACATTATCTTGGTTTGGTATAACTCTGCCTTGAACGAACTCGACCTCTATCATTTCTTCAATATTTTAAAGGTATAAAGATATACTTACTTGCATTTCACAAAACCTGCAAAACAACACAACACAACTCTAAACAAAAAGCAACAACTCTAGAAACATACATTCCTGACTTTTTCAAACAAACACACTAGTTTTTGCTCAATAAACTGACAATAAGTGAACATGGAATCGAACGTTGTACCACACAAAAACCAACTGAGCGTTTTGACCATTTCGCTTTGCCGCAGCTTTTGCGCCAAGAAACCAATACTGTTCGGGATCACAAAAACAGCGTACAATGAGCCATGAAACAAGAACTTGACTGGAGGGTTTTATAGAGGTAGTCGGTGCTAGAATGTATACTTTGGTGTAGGCTGAGAAAATACAACACTACTTCGTAGTGTTTTTAGGTGGAACGAAAGATGTCGTGCTGGCGCGGACCAATGGACCTATTTTTAATTTTATCGGTTTGTATGTTACGTCGAATTAATTGATGACATTAAGTTATACGGTTTAGGTAACTAACAAAAAAAATGTGCTCAAGCAGTTACCATCTACGAAGAATACTTTCTGAATAAATAATAAAGTTAATCTGTCGTCAAAATCGCAATTTTTTTATTTTATATTTGATTAGAAAGTTTTTTAAACAAGTCAGCCACTGCTGGGACACAGGCCTCCTCTCTGTGAGAGGAAGTGGACCGTAATCCATCACGCGTGTGTTCGAATGTTTGGTTCTAGGTCATGCTGGTTTCCTCACGATGTTTTTCCTTCACCGTTTTGAGAGCAGTGGTGACGAAATAATTTCCACAAAGTAAAGCGCCTGTCTGGGTTCGAACCTACGACTTACAACTCGTAAATCGCGGCCGTTACTACTGGGCCACCGCTGCTCTTCGTAAACGATTTGCTTACCTTTTGTTAATTACCTAAAGCAATGGAGTTTAAACCTCTATGGTCTGAAAGGACGTCGCCAAAATACAATGAGCAATAATAGCGTGGCGATCTGTTGGTGTCATGTCTGTTTAAAAGATCAGTCATCATCAAATCAGCCAAAAGAGATTCAGCGTTGGACATAAGCCATGCGACGTAAATATTTTGATTCACTTAATCAAAATATTTACGTTATACTACAACTGTGACTATTTTTTTACCTCACAGGTAATAAATTACAACATATGCTTCATCGTCATTTTATACGAAAGTCGTGCACTGCTGGACGTATTCCTCCCCCAAGCACTGGCAGTTCGTCCGGTTCTGTGCTTTCCACATCCACATTCCTGCGGCGTTTACAAGGTCATCATTTGCTTATGTAGGCAAAAATAAGGCTTAACATATATAAAGATTATCGTCAATAGCCTCTCCTAACCTTCGCAGCTCCTCAAGCCCCGACCTGCTCAACCGCAGAGCTCAAATAGCTCACATTAGTAATGACAGTGAAGCGCCGATCTGTCGACCGCACAGTAATGTGCGGTAATCGCCACTTATTGCGTACTGCTAGCGTTATTTTGTACTACGTGGTAGGCAGGACTCCTACTGTAGAAGCAGAGAAATGACCCAGCATATCGAGATTAGTTAATAAACAACGATAACGTGCTTTTAATGGCGATAAATAGAGTTTTTTTTTGGCAAAGACTTCTACTAGGCCTACTCTCTTTCCACCTCTCTCTGTCCAAGGATCAATCATTATTGAAGGAGTCCAGCTCCGCCCGCCATCTTCGATAGAACGTTTTGAGAAAAATATTTACAAATTTGGCCGAAAGTATTCGGGTCTAGGTGTGAAATTTGCTGCAGTTTGTCAGTCACACACTGTGAATTGATTAGTCTTTTGGAAGAAAAAATCCTATTATAATAACGACTGAAGATGATAACCCAATTTCAGCATTCGTCATTAAGTGTCAACCAAATGACGACTGCAAGAATGGGTATTCTATAACTATGATGGTGTAGTGCAACCATGGGAGGTCTACTTCTTAATTTATGATAGTTGGTATAGAAACAGCTATCTACACAATCAATCTCATCTTACATGGTGTCACGAAAAGTGTGGTCCGCACCAACCTTGTGTCGTTTCCATGCACGACTTAACGCCCATTCCTTGTACCAACCAATAAAATTAATAAGATCATAAGATCATCATTCAAATATTTTGTTATTAAATTCGTGGACCGGAAACTATAATTATCTGCTTCGATTGATACTCTGATCAATGAGGCCTTATTAATAGGTGGAACCATAGAGCAAAGGTCACGATTGTAGACTTTCACTTAGTTGATTTAGGATGGTAAAGTTCGTGTTGAAATTAGTGATCTACTTATGGGACTTGTAAAAAAAAAAAAAGTCCAAAAATACAATTTCCCCAATGAAAATATTTAATGACAGTTCTATACAGGTTGGGCTGATAGTCCGTCTTGCTACATTTAAGCATACGTACTGCGGCCTTTGTTACTAACTCAAATTAAAATATACAATGTTATAGCTCCATATTCATGTTTATTAAGTGCAACAGTGTTGAAGTGACTTGATAATTGAAAAATTGTTTCGCTTAAGTCACGGAAGACTTTGACTTAACAAGAACTCATCATAAGTACTCTGAACTCAAAAAGAGCAAACTTGAAAACCGTTCACATGTCAAAAATGTAAGAAATAACAGTCGTTCTTAAACAATTAAGCAATCAACGACGAAATTTCGTCAAAAATCCAATTGATGATACAGTTATACGCTTGCAAAAAGTGGCGCCTATAATTACAAGCATAATTTACCAATCAAATTATTTAAATTAAATCTTATTACTGAAAGAATAAGCTCTAACATAACTGCTTTGCATCCTTGGTTATGAATAAAAGCTAAAATAAACTTTACAGTTCTGAATTTACGGTTGAACATCGTTTACTAATTGGAATGTTGTTCTGCATTCACGAAAAGATAATGACTCGAATTTCGAACACGCTCAAATATTTAAATAAACTTTCCTTACGGGTGCGTTCAGATGACTCTGTTACTTGTATTTTCTTTTTTAGGGTTCCGTACCTCAAATGAACAAAACGGAACCGTTATAGGATCACTTAGTCATAAGTCATTTATTTCATAAAAAAAAACATTGTTTGAAAATATTACATTGATTAGGTGTTATTGAGTTGTTCGTCTGTAGGTCTGTCAGTCTATCAAGACCATTTTTTCAAGAACGCGTTGAAGTATCAAATTTAAATTAATATCAAATACGTAGGTCTACGGTCCCTTAGACCTCTTAAAAATCAAGCTTCTAAGTCAACACAATCAAAATATACGGCAAGTTAAGCGACATATTTTGATACTCGCAAATAAATCAAACATATAGCGTATTTCTCGTTCCCTAGAATCATGAAATTTTGCAAGAATTACGGTCTGCCAACACAATTAAAGGAACAAGTCCGTAAATCGGTGATTTGTAGTTTTATGATATAAAAAATTACCATTACAAACTTACATTTGCGGTTGGAGAATTGACCATGACGTCTATCTGTGTCAACTGAAATGATAAGTTGGCTCTTGGGGATAATTTATCCCAACTACGAAGAACCCTTCATTGTCCGACACGCACTTGACCGATTTTTTGACGGAGCTCTTGACAGAGCGAACTAAAAATACATGTTTGTTACATGTCTTTTTAGTTCGTTCTGTGGGGTCAAGCTAAGAAAAACGTCAATATTTCTTAATATTTTCAAAACTCCTAAAAACAGATTTCCTTGAAAAGTATTCATTTGACTTTTAGTAAAAACCAAAAAGCATAATGCATTGATTTTCAAAACAAATTATTTAGTATAATATAATATATTATAAACCAATTATAGAAGTTAAAATTAGCTTATTTTCTTTTCCAAATAAACAATTCGTCAAAATAACTGTAGATTCTTCGGTGTTCATGAACGTCAGTGGCACCAAAATTTGGTCCAACATCTGGGGCCTACATAACAAATAACGAAATTGTTGTATGTTTTAACCAATTGACAAGTCACGAACAAGAAAACCACACCATGTATGTTAAGGTTTTTAGGAAACGTTCGAAATTAAAAATTCAAACCAATCCAACAATTATATCCGGAATTGTTCATACAGTGTTGCTATATTAATTATAGTGTTAACAGTTCGGAATATTCATAAATAAAGCTCTATGTTTTTTGCTGTTTTAATTAATTTTAAATAGTGGTTATTGTGTTGGCACGTGGGCGTAGCGGTGATTTTAAGAAAACGATGATGTCAAAGATTTAACAGGTGTTTGGTAATTTGACAATAAAAACATCAGAAAAATATTTGTGTACAATATAATGATAATAGTATGATAATTATTGAAACGCTTGCTCCATAATAAAATACGTATTTTTAGACTATTTTACATAAAAATGAAATAGCAAAGCAACGGCATCAACTGATAATAACAGTGCGAAAAATTATAGCTGTTATAGGTATTAGAATATCACAATAATATTAACCAAAAGATAAGGTAAAATAGATTTCTCTACATTGTAACTTCACACAACCTTTAACCTAAAACCGACCCTGTCTTTACCACATAGATTTCATAATCTATTACGAAATCCTGTCCTCAAACCTCATTACGAAGCAAATCGAACTTTATTGCTCAACACACAGAGTTAAAATTCGTTTGGAGGGTAACCACATAACCGGAGCTGCAAGTACCATACCAGTGCTTATATTTTTTTAATTGCCAACATTGCTGCAGTTGTGTTTGCATTCTCAATAGTGCATATTGCCCGGTGCGTATTGTCTACCTAAGCGCGGTGTTTATACTACCCACACAAGACGGCGGAGGGCTGCTATAGAGTTGACTTGGTTAGGGATTTATTTGGTGGTGTAGTACGTAGATGTAATAATTCAGCTGTGATAATAATGATGATTCGAGTATTGATGACACTTTTTAGAAAAAAAAGCGACCAAGTGCGAGTCGAACTCGTACATGAAGGATTTCGTACCACCATCGTACGGATAATATTTAACAGTTCAATAAAAAATATACAAGGCACGACCCAAAAAAAACACTTTAATTTTTTATTAAGTGTCCACCTTTACGGTTCAGAAGATACATCCCTGTGACAGACGAACGGACGGAAACTGGAGCCTTAGTAATAGGGTCCCGTTGGCGTCCTTTGGCTTTCACATAGGTACCTAATTACGAAAGTACAGATCGCCACGTTACTTATAATATACCTTTTCGTGATGCTTCAATTTTCCCAAGTGAACAGAATTGGTTAATTTTTTTTCAGGAAATGATACCGTCTGAAAATTTATATGAAAGGCTAGCTTTCGGCGATTATTGTAAAAAAATGGTGCAAAAGAAGAATACGGTGGTATCCCTTTAACAGATAGTTTTGTGTAAACGCTACCATATATTATTGGTTATGAACGTTTTACCAGCTTCTACAGAAACCAGAATTGGAAGAATAAACGACTAAATACGCCATAAAATATAAATAATTTACAATAAAATGGCACATCTAAATCGATTTGGGCAGCGAAATCACCTGATTAAATAATAATACTGACGATTCTGCAAAATTAATATTAAATAACAGTATTAATATAAGCTGATATAAAATAATTTCCAATAAATTATAAAAGTTGATTGGTAAAAAAATATATACCTATGACTAGTTTACGATGCTATAAAAATGGTCACAATTTTTGATTGATTTTATAATAAGCGTTTACCTTGCTACGTTATACCTGCGTTACATGTGCGTATCTTGATTAGTTAACATTATAGGAATTCACATAAAAATTACGTTGACTTTAGATATGGCAGAAATCTTATCAATCATAGTTTAACATACAAATTTGCAATTTTGTGACACATATAAATGATAATTGTCACAGTTCGAAACCATTCTATGTAATTCTTGGTCTTCTTTGAGTATCTTCATGCTTCTGGACTTAAACTTAAAATTGACTGTATGAAGTTATAATAAGGTTTAATTTTGATTGTTTCAAGCATCATGAGTTTAAAAAACTTGAACATCAAAGGTAGCCTGAGAAGTTTCGCGTGCGGCCATTGGACAAATCGCTAATTTACATATAACAAATACTGTAGTCACGTTTTCAGTAAAAATGTTCGTGTTTGGGGTACGGCAGAGGTGTAGGCCCGAGTACCCTCTTCTAGAGAATGGGAGATTTTGATCTGTAAGGTTTTATGGCCAGATAGATTTGTGTTGCGGTTGTCTAGATTTGCGACACAATACACTAAGTACACTTAGTGCCTCATAAGGAATAAAAGAGACACTCAATGTATATTTCACGGTATCCACTACATGGTATCGACAGGTCATACATAATGGGTACTGTAGAATCGGAATCACGAAACGACACGCTGAAAAAATACCATGTTAGAATAGAATAGAATAGAATGCTCTTTATTATGTACACCTTTACGATGTTATCTATATAATTAAAACGAAGTTGGTTTAGTTACACCATTTAAGAATCACGAGCAGCTGGATTTTCTGCGGTGGTACGAAGTGCAGCTAGTTTCAAATATAAATAGAATAATTATCTTCCAATATACTCATGATGGTATCTTGCATGTAAGATGAGGAGAGGAGGAAGATAAGAAAATCAAGTTAGTAACGTATGTAAAACAAAACCCTCAAAAGAAATACCAGAATCAGTTTGCAACTCTTGTTTCATTACACCTAATACAGTTCACTGTAGCGGTCAAACTATGTTCTACACTAGACATGCACAGGCTTACATGAACAAACTTTACCCCAGAACAAATAAATACCTTACAAATTCACATTCCATTCTAACGTTCCTAACTATATACCAAACTTCTGAAACAATACACACATAAAATACATTACAAAATACAGTTACTAGTATCTCAGAACAAAAGTATTTGAGAGAACGCACGGACCAGCTGGATGTTATGGTGGTATAAATCTAGCTATGTTATTACTGAAGATGGTCAGTACGTATATATTACAAAATATCGCGAACTGTACTGCACAATGGTCGGGCTTGGCTATTAGAGCGGTCAGGGTAAAGGTATGGGCAGACGAGGCGTGGTAAAAAGTCGCGCGGTTGTGCGGTAAAAATTTACGTAAGATATTATTAAAAGAGAAGTTGGGAAGATGTGGAACAACTACCATCACCTTGGTCAAGGTAGTCGCATCGTCAAGATGGAGAATCCGCAGTAACATCAGCAAATAACACCAGTTGCACTTTTCAAATCTTAGTAAAGAAGCTGTAATGGGAGCAAAGAATATTTGTTACAAATCGAATGACATTTTTCATTGTAAATTATATATTCATATTTTTTTAAATAAGCCATCTCTCAGTGTGGTGAATGGATGGAATACACAGCTTTTGTGTTTTTTTTTGTGATTAAAGTTTAGGTATAGATATAAAGATATAATGCTCTTTATAATGTACACCTTAAAATTGCAGACATAGATGTAAAAAAATTACATTGGGTGACGACACAATGGGCGGTCTTATAGCTAAATGCGATCTTTTACAGACAACGGAAGGAGAGACAATACTGCAGGTGTGCACATGCTAACTCGTTATTTTTCTAGACCCTGTTCTTCTTGGCAAAATACGAATTATGAGTAAGTACGAATGGTTGATTCCTATTATAGGACTTTTGAACATGTAGGCATTTTTGCATGTGCTCCCTAAATGTTCAAAAATCTTATTCTTAAGCAGCTTTCTTGAATATTCATTATATATATATTTCTTTTTCGTGCCATTTCTTGAGTATTACATACACATACTATAAATATTTAGTAAAAAAATATGTGTGTGTGTTGCGGGCTGCAATATTTTCCATGTTTTAGATTGTAGCTGTTTGTTGTTCTTTTTTAATAAAAGAAAATAAAAATAAAATAGTTATTCAGTGTTGAAAACTCAACTAAATTATTTAGACGCGCGGCTTAAACTCACACGCAATATCGTCTCGTGTATAGCTCGCCTTTATAGCGACCCTAGTAATAACAGGTCCCGTCTGCGCAGCCGCAGCAATTAACGCGCGAACCCATCGCGATGAGCTATGGCATTATTTAGATGCCACGATATTTACATGTATATTAAAAGGTAACATTATTTTAAATGCAGGACTTAAATTTTCTCTTGATTATTTCTGGTATTTATAACATGGTGTGATGTCAATGTGAGGCTTTAGTTTCTAGTTTCTAGAGTTGTGGAAATTAGTTTTGTGAGTTATTTCTTCACACTATTATTATCTCATTGCTCTTAAAAGGATAAGGTTTATTGTAGAAGCTTTTCGTTTTTATTACATCACTGCTTTAGTAATCCTTAAAACAAATAAAAGCAAGATTAAACCTGGAACGAATATATGTAAAAAATGTCAACTATCATAACTAATCAAAGGTCCAATTAGGACAGTGACAAACTTAAGTAAACTGTAATAAAATGTAATTTGTTGTTATTTGTACACAAAGAAGCAGTGGTGGCACAGTGGTATCTGCCCCGACTTACGAGTCATAGGTCGTGAGTTCGAACCCAGACAGGCACTTTATTTATTTTATTTTATTTCGTCGCCACTGCTCTAAAAACGGTGAAGGAAAACATAAAACAAAGTTTAACTTAATATTTCTCTTAAACCTGTCAATCTAAACATTAACAGCGGAACACTCGACTCCAGCTTCACCGGTCAGACGTCTAGCCTACTCACAGCCTAACCTGTAGCTCAGTATAATAAACATCACATTACGCCCATCACGAGATTCGAATCTGTGACCCCGCGACCCGTAGTCGACCCACTAAACCCTTATGTGATGTTGCGTTGTTTTAATAACTGTGCTTGCGATATTTTATGGGCTTTTGTGCGGGTACTTCTTGATAAGATATTCTTATTATAATTTGTCATAGTGTCTCACGTAGAAGTTTTGGATAGATTAAATTTTTTTTTGTTGTGTAAGTAATATTACACGGATCAACTACTATTTTTTCTAGACCTTAACTTCGTTTCCAAATCTTGACTTCGTTTTCCCTGAAAACGGCTTTTCAGCTCAATGAATATTTCATTCCTCTTTTGTGCGTTACAAAGATGCTGTGCAAAAAAAATATGCACACTTGTCTGCACGCACTCGGTTGAACACTGACTTTTTATTAAGTGCAGTTCATAGCGATCATTAGATTTTCATTACTTTTTCTGTTTTTGCCTGTGAGAACTTCTTATTATCGCTGTGTATTATTTTGTAAGGGAAATTAAAGATTGGTATAACCTAACTTCCTTACAAATCTATTTTTCCCGGTACCACTTAACGGATTCCGATAACATTTACCAAGGAGTTAGATGACATCCTGGGTAAGGATAAAGGCAACTTTTTGTCCCAGTAGCACGTCCTCGTGGGATAACTTCCGACATCTACCTGCGGGAGAAGCCGCGGGCAAAGCTCGTAAAATTATATAAATGCGAAAATAAGTTTGTTTGTTTGTAACGCTTTCACGCCAAAACCGCTGAACGAATTTGGATGAAAATTGGCATACAGATAGACCATGACCTGAAAAGGACATAGGCTACTTTTAATTTTGGACTGCAGACGAAAATAAACAGATATAACAACAATAAACTGAACAAATGTACTACCCACGACATTTTCCACAGATTGCAACTTTGATATTTTTAACTAATGGCAAACGCAACTATACAATCGTCATTCTTCCGTCTATTTAGCTGTTGGTTCTTCTGTCCATAAATAAATAAGCAAATGAAATCTCACCTGATTCTAGTTTCTTATAGGTCAACTTTCAGCAGGCTTTGCTTGGCTTTGTTTGTACTTATAAAATGTTCTAATTCAAGTCACCATCTCATCTCAGCGACAATCAATGTCAAAACTGTAAATTGTTTGTATTTTTGACAGATTGGGAATGAGATAAGAATGCAAACGTTCCTAAAAATACGCGAATTGCCAGGAGCGACCGAATTTCAATCTCTCAGCAAAAACACTTGTTGATTCGTTCTAGCTGTGTCTTTTAATTCTTCATCTTTACATCCAGTCCTTTTTTTCTAGATACTTCAACTTGCCTAACACCGCCCACTCTTCCGCTATCAAAGCTCTAATTCAGCACCTGTACCAATTAAATGATTACCAAAGAGACGACCTTCGTTTGCTTAACTCGAGATTAATTATTTCTATTGTACCTAGCAAACTTTGAAAGCACCTCTGAAAAACTGTTTTCGAAATACGAATCAGTCCTTATGCAGTCGTAATAAGGATAGTAAGTTTGGGTGAAGTTGTAAAATTAATATGGTAATAGTTTAATCCAGTAACAAAATGCTCTTCGGACGCGCTTGTCAGTGCGCAAGAGCATGATTTTTGTGTTGTTGGAGGGTTCGTTGTCGATATTCGCTAGCGAAAAGTTGTTTCCCAAGAAAAGGATTTTCTTTTGAACAGTAAGTTGCCGATTTAAGGTTAATAAGTTACATTATTAGAATTATATAACACTTACATTTATATCGTCCATAAGGTTTTGTTTATAATTCAATTAACCCAAAATATTAGTCATTTATTTTCAGGACTGATTTTTTTTAATACATTTCTCTACCATTTATTCTCTCAAGACATTAAAACTTACTTAAGAGGTTTAAATATAAAGTACTGAGTTAAATTAAAGTACCGTCAGAACGCAACGGATTGAAAGTTGGTCCTTTCGTCCCCCAATTCGATAATTGTCTTTCGACAATCGTACCTCACTACCTTTTAGCCCCACTTTATAAAGAGCACTCAAAAGGTACTTACACATCTTCAAGTTAAGCTTTTGATTTCATGTGGGTGTGCAACTCGTCAAGTGTGGGTCTTGCAGCCAGTAATTACTTTCCAATGTGACGTACAAAAGGTACGGATATGGGAAGTACAAGGCTGTGCTATTTAGTGCTAATGAGAGAAGGTGGGTGCAAGACTTTTGATTTGTGCATTGTTTTTGCGAGGACGAAGGCCGTCCTCATTCATTTATTTCGCGTTCATTTATTTTTTATTGTTCTGTAGGTGTGTGATAATTAAGTGTGTTGTGCAATTTTCTTTTAGTCAAGTGCGTAAAGGCCCCTTCAAACAGGCGCGACGACAGACGCCTTAAAGCTGTCAAGGAGCGAATGCGAATGAAAGAATTCAGTCGATGGAGGGCCGTTTTTCACAGATAGAGACGTTAACCGGTTGGGACCCGGTTGTTATTTAAATATCTATGATATTTATTTCGGGTACCCAGAAGCCTTATAATTTGTTCATTTTTAATATAGCTAGATCAGATGACTGACGCTCAGTGTGATCTATCAATACATCATATCCGGAAGATTTGGAAGTCAACTCCAGTTATAGATAAAACCGACCAAGTGCGTGTCGGACCACACACAATCAAGGGTTCCGTAATTAGATGAATTTATTCCAAGAACAAACTTAATATTGAAGTTGAAAAACATTTTCTCCCATAGATTCCATTTGCAAATGTAAGTTGGTCGACTTTACTCGTTAATTTCTAAAATCTATTTAGCTGTGATATTAAAAACCAACCATTTATTTTGCAGGTAGGGGGACACCTGAGTCTAACAACAATTTGCACTTTTTAAGTTAAATCACGCAAACGGATCCCTGAATCGAAAAATGGTTTTCACTAACCCACAATATTATTTTTGAACGACTTTTTCAACGACATCCCACATCATGGGATAGTCAAAAATCTCAATCTTCCATTCGTTATAGATAATTACTAGATATCAAATTAACATGATCTCATTATTTCAAGATCAAATCATCCCAGTCCAAATAATCGTGACGTTACAATTAAATGATCACGCCAACCTTAAAGAAGGACTAACCAACACAAAATCAATCATTTTTGATAAGCAACATTACTATTATTATGTCATGTCGACGTGAATACCGTGAGATCGAGTGCGCTCGCGCATGACTCATAGTAACGCATAGATCACGAATTAATTCTACGACTGTTTCATGTGCTGCTTACTGGGTGTAAAAATCTGGATTTATAGGTAGATTAGAGATACATAATTATGGTTTGCGTTTATGACTAACGATACAAGTAGGTACGAGCACTTCATCCTGGGCCATTTTGCTATAAACAGAATTGACTATTAATATGCTTACCTCTGCATGAGGTTCTTTTGAATATGTTCCTCGTTCCGAAGCCAAATAACAAAAAAAAGTAAGAGTATGCCACAATTATGAACTTGTCACATGCCTGCTTGGAAAGTTACTGCAGAACATGTTATTAAAACCATTTTAAAAGTGTAACGGTGGAGTTTCTTGCCCCTTTATCTCCATACGAAACTACCTTTTGGAAGGGGCGCCTATAATCAATTGTATTTAAATTTAAATGTTGACGTTCAAAAGTGCCTTTTAGTGCCTATTTGAAATAAATGTTTTGATTTTGACTTTGACAACTTTTTAAAATCCTTTCGAGTCAAACTGTGTCCAGTATGCAGTGCTGGAGAAAGATGCTGCGTATCCCCATACTGCGGGAGCTCAAAACCTCCTCACGGCTGTGATCCGAGTGCCTGCGCAGAATCTTGGAATACTTCGGTCGCATTGCTAGGAAAGACGATGGCAACCTAGAAAAGCTAATCGTGACCGGCAAGGTGGATGCGAAAAGACCTCGTGTACGCAGCCCAATACGATGGTCTGACCAGATCCACACCGTCCTTGCTGAAGATAAGTTTGAACTGATACCAATCGGTAGGTTTCAGAAATCAGCTATCCAAAATCCACAACGGCAGACCAATGAGTCACAAATAGTAACAATATCAACCCTGAACCACATAACATTCGGTTGACACCCACGTATAGACATGAAACGATATTATATTATTATCTTCTATTTGTTTCTGCTAATCGAGGTGTGGGAATATATTTGTTACTACGATTTGGCTGTGTTTATAATTAGGAACATTAATAGCTTCTGATTCGTGAGAGATTAGGTTTTATTGGTTGGCAATGATGCAGATATAAGATATTGTTGATTTTACTGGATGAAGTTGAATGTAATTTTGTTTTTGTTCTGTTCCAAAGATTTTCTATGTAATCAGCATGTGTTTTTTCGATCACAGACTCTGATTTTTAGGTATATACTTCCAACGCATTTTGTATAATTATTTTATTTATTCAGCCTATATTTTCCTTCTGCGGGGCAAAAGCCCTCCTACTCTGTAGTCTATGGTTGCTAAGGACCATTATGTTGTCTTTACGAATTATAACTTTCATTCGTTAAGCTTATTATTTATAATCACGCATTTAGCTTCTTTATTTACTGTTTTAGAATCTAACCTTAGCTGATCGCCCTTTGAAACACAAAACGCGATGACACACAACAATTCCAGTGTAACCGAATATTAAGGTAACAATGAATCTTGTGGCGTGGGCGTGGGCCTGACGTGAACTGTGCGCCATACCTTATCTAGACTAGGTAATATTCTGACACGTACTAATTATTTGACTCACGTAAAATAATCTGGTTAAAAGCTCTTGGAAGAAGTATGTGATGAATAAGGTTCCCACTGCTAGGACACAGGCCTCCTCTCTGTGAAACGAAGTGGGCCGTAATCCTCCACGCGTGCCCAGTGCGGGTTGGTAGATATCACATGTCTTAGAATTTTTGGTTCTAGGTCATGCCGGTTTCCTCACAATGTTTTCCATTACCGTTTTGAGAGCAGCGGTGATATAATTAATTATACAAAGTAAAGTGTCTCACTGATTATGCTTGTGAAAACTAAATAAAATATATTAGGCCTATATTGTAACGTTAGTAAAGGATCGTTGTCATACTTACTTCCTTCGTTTTACCGATTAATGTCCATTATATGGTTTAGGAATATTCGACGGTCTGCTTACAATGTTATTATTCTCTATCGTTATTTGATAGTAGTTTCAAAAACTTTGCAATCCTTCATTTAATTAAAACGACACACTGATTCTTGATAGACTCCTCCCAACGAATCCTGACAAAAACGCAACCTTCTGTTTAGATAGCTTCTTGTTTGATATTCCGAGATAATATTTCCATAACAACACAGGGACTCTTACTTCAGCAAATCATATCAATCCAAATTCCTCAAATCAATCAGAATACGTCTTCTAGCAACAGTTTGATTACTTACGTTAAACTTGGCCGCAATCAGATCGTGCGCAGTATTACGAGGTATTCCACCAATGCGCATCCACTGTGGGAGACATTTGTGTGATAAATATCATGAGGTTACGTCATTCATAAGGATGTTGGCTTGAATTGTTTTGATGAACATGTATATCAAGATTCTAGAATAGCTTCGTGTCTTTATATTTTTACTGACAACAATCTACCGACCACCTCAACGGTGGTAGGTAGATCTGCTTACGACTCTGATGTTAGTTAGTTACGTTTATTTACTAAAAAGTTTGCATCAGTTTCATAATTGATCGAAGGCCATCGTTTAATTATAAAACTGCAAACAACCGACAAACCGTTTCCATGGTTTGTCTGTGGAAATAGACAATAATACAAAATAAAGTTGAGTTAAAGTATAACGTAGTGGTGTAAGTAGTTCTTCATATAGGATTTTGTTTGGAAAAGTAATACATATAAACATACGTATACTCACTCCTTCTTCCCATGTTCTGTAGTTTCTGCCTACACCAGGCAGAAACTACAGAACGGCACCGTAAAGTAATTTAGGAATGAATTCAAGCGATTGGTAGAGATTGATAGTCTATTAATGATACAGCACAATGATCACACCTGACAGCACAGTTAGATTAGTGACCATCATCCATATTCTAATTCGTAACCTCAAAAGCTACTCGGCAGACCCTCAAAATCGGTTCGTAGTCGTCAGATTAAGGAAATTATGAGGTTCCTCGAATGAGTCGAGTTGTTTCGTCGCGAATACGTCAATATTCAATAAACTCTTCAAAAGACAAAATTTTAATCGGATACAATACGTGTGTTTTGGTTAAAACTGCCTTGTTTACTACCTCATGGAAGCGTCAAAGTAGATAGACCTAGACCTAGACGTACATACCTCACCTCGACTGAGGAAACTGTTTGAGAGGAGGATTATAATTTCAACTACTAATTTCAAACCACCAAAGTGCGGTTAAGTCAAGTCGAGGAAATCATGAGGTTTTGACCTAGAATATGAGTATATGACGATATCCTTTTTCACTCTTTATCAACAACAATGTTGTTTAGCTTTGGACATCGACTTGATGATTTGATGAAGCAAAACACTTGCCTTTTAAAAAACCTACTACGAAAGCTTTAAAGCTTCACATAAGATACAGTACTAATATTTCTCGAACTTATCTGTCACAAAAAAAATAACATAAGCCACAAAGTTCACACGATCTGATAGACTACGATCCATTAAACTCTATATCTCTTATCACACTTAATAGCAAGCAATTTGAAACTATGATTTGGGATATCGAAATATACAAAGACCAAATTACCTTGACCTCCCATACTTTCCCAGAAGTGGGGAAATGTTGGTCGGAACACAGAGGTAATATTATACTAGTTGTTGGCCTATCTCTGATTTAGAAAAATTAGTTTAATGTCAAGAATAATAGATGTGTCAATGTGTTGAGAGACTGTCGTAAAGTAAGCCTTTGTTTTTTTAGTATTTGATTGTGGTTACTGATGGTATATTTTACTGAGATATAGAATTATAGGGAGATTTGTGAGTTATATTGTGTTTGTATTCTCGTAATATTCGATGTTATTTGTACAATCATAATAAGTAGCATACTAACCAACCCAGCACGGTATCGATAAGCTATGAGTGTCTTTTATCTTGGTTCTCAAGTTCTTCAAAGTGAAGTGAACTTTTTGAGTCCTCATTACTTTGTCTAATGAAGAAAGTTTCAGAGAAACCCTAGGACTTAAAAATCCTGAAATTAAATGAAATTGGTTATTCTGTGAATAGGAGTTATTGGAATCACTTTAACACGGAGGTAATATTATTTAAAATAGCTGGATGGAGTCGACATTTTCTATCTGACTACCCTTGATAAGAAATGGCAAAACAAACTCAAGAGTACATCATGTGAGGACCATGTAGATTAGTGCCTGAAATAGCCTTTTTAGGTAAGAACCACACAGATTTCAGTGGACCAGTGCAGTCAGTGCAAGCATTTGCCAGTAATCGTGTAGCTCAACTCAGGATGAAAATCTGTTGTGTCATAAGAAGTCTACAATTATAAGGCGAAGTTGCAGAACTTTTTACTTTCTTAAACCTCTGTAAATCAAGCCAAATGTAAATATTACGCATAACAAAAAATGGTAAATTTAACATGCGTTCAAGCCCTGTGTGAAGACAGTAACGTAAATTATAATAATTGACTCGACAAAAAAAAAACATTACGATGACAACTAAATCGCTATTTAAAACGTGGAAATTGAAGAGACTCCATCATGAAACCATTTTAAAGTTATATTAAAAATAAGGCTTATTATTTTTAGGTCATGTTGAGAACACATTTGATATTTAGGTTTTTTTTTTACAAATATACTAAATCTAGCAGTTCAAACGCTCGCACCAGTGCCCGCCGAGACGCACAACAAGAGGGCCTTATGTATTTGAAAGATAACCTTGGCTAAGTGGCGTTATTTGTACAATTACAGTTCTAATCTAAAAAATCTAACCAACACTAGGCCGCTAAAACATTAAGATTACCAATAAAATTGCAATGTATACATACTTTTATTAAACCACGAGTATACAATAATAAAACCTTGTGTAGCAAATGGTCCATTCATGATTCTGACACGACATATAAACACACTAGCGTACATAAATAGTTAAGTAGTCTCTCACATAATAGCTAATGTGAATTGTAATAAAATGTTCGCGGAACGAGCTTGAGCAAACGGGCTCAGATAGATCTCTATCCAAACTCACGGAATACGCGAGGCGTTGGTTTAGTATGGATACACCTTTGAAAATGTGTTTTTTAATTCTTATACAACAATCAGTCGCAGAAAAAATTGTGTTTCAATTACTTCATCGGTCGCTGTTCCGTTTCAATAAAATTATATCTATGAGGAAATATTTGACAGTCAAAAACGATGGTCGTGAGACTGTTGCTGGCTGTTGTCATGTTGTGTTGTGAAACGTTGACATTGATGTAGACATAAATACCAATTTGCAAACGCACATGCTTACGTGCCCTGAAAAAAAAACATGCCTTTTCACAATTAAGTTATAAACACACCGTGCTACTGACATACTCCTTTTGCGTCGTCCACGTTGATATGTAAATATATAACTCACAAATCTCCCTACAATCTGTTCATGCAAGCAGATAACGAGTACAACGAACCTGACATTTTAAAGATTGGTGCAGGTGAGGAATAACTCAAACGGCGAAAATATTCCAATCATATTGGGAGTTATATGTTTGAGCCGTTTGGAGTTGAAACACTAGGGCCATGGGGTCCGAGTGCCCACTTGGTTTTTCAAGACATTGCTAAGCGATTAGCCGACTCGTTACGTGACAAGAAGACTGGTCTAGTTTTAGGCCAAACGTGGCAATGACAGCCTTTTGGGCGCTTTTCCTGTTGACAGCGATGTGGAAGATTTTTTTTTTGCCCTATGATTCTTTTCCTACTTTTTATACTCATGTTCATATTTTATTTTATTTTAAAACTATTAGCTTGTATATTATGTAAATATTTATATCTAAATAAAGTACTACTTTTAAACACGGGTCTAAGACATTACATCGGTCAGCCAACAAATACAAAAAAACAACAGTGTGTGTGTTTATGGCAAGGTCCTCACAAATCCAGCGTTCCACATTGCGTGGGCTGTGATACGCCACGTCAGCACATCTGGCACGACTCGCAGCTCCCAATGCTCCTCTGATACTATTGTCATGGGAACTCTGCGCCATATCCGGTGATTCGCTATAAGATTTATTCTTCATTCACGGGGACTTGTCTGGTTTGGTTTGGTACGAAATTATTCAGGAGAAGATGCACGTGTCGGTATTCTTCTTCTTTGTCTGTCATTTGGCACGAGCATACCTATGCCGTGGTAAAAACCACAGACAGAGGGACAGTCAGCCTCACTTCTAAGCGAGGCTGACGGTCCAGGGTTTGTTCGGCGTTCATTTAAGTAACGCTACTCGTTAAGGCTATTTGAATGCGCTCTAAATACTTGTCGATTGAATGCTCAAAACAGACGCTAAACTTTTATTAATTTATTTTTTTGGTTCCAGGTTGTCGTCGACTTCAAGGATGGCATTACAATTGCTTAATATTTTCACCAGCAATCTTCGAACCAAAACACACCATCTCAGTTTAAAGATAGCGGTTTCTTGTATGCAACAGAACTTTTTCATTGTTTTTGGCAATTTTGTGCATAGGTATTGCTTATTTTATGGTTTTGTCCTTGCCGGTCGGCAATTCTGATTCTGACATCATGCGCAATATCTACAGGCTAATATTTTATAACGTATTTTCCAAACTAGAATATTATAACGTTTCAATTGTTTACTGTAGGTTGTTTTCGTGTGATCTTTCCCGTGACGATACTAATGACTATGACAAGTTTTTATATGATTTAGTCAAGGGTGAGCGTGTTAGCGGAAATAAAAATTGGCTTTATATTCTTCTTTTTTTTGTCTTCAAAACACTTTTTATTTTTTTGTTTTCTCTTGTGCGGCAGCTGAACTTACTGATATATGAACACCAACTGCAAAAAGTAGACGACTAAAAAACCTCAATAATCAAAAATTTATAGCATTCCTGCTGATTCATGATTTATGCTTCAGTGGTTAAAATACAACAAGATCACTATGGACTTTGTCAGGCACAGCTCAATATAAGAAGAGAGAAAGCTTTAATTAAACTGGTTTAACTTAAGTCTGAGCTACCGTAGTTATCTTTTTCTATCTAGAACTTAAGTGATAGGTACCATTATCATAACAACAATATGTGATAATTATCTAGCTGAGCAGTTCTAGAAAAATATTAATAAGAAATACTTAGTGACATAACGTAAATCGAAGCGTTCCTTTCCCCGAGATGTTTTAATTCTGAAAAAAAAAAACTGAATTAATGGTGTTTTAGGACTCACGATTATTTAGGATCCACGGACCCCTAATTGACCAGGTGCCATTGGAGGAAGTATAACCCGTTAGTGACTTCTTTCCGGCACTTTTTTCCTTTTCACACCATCAACTAATACATGATGGGTTTTTAATAAATGTTATCGAAACTGTTCAGTGGACTACTGCAATTATTTGCTTATTACAGATATGGAGTGGCAATGAGCTGGGAACTTTTTTATTGTTGGTCTTTTTTATTTTTTGAATCGCGGTGCTAAGGTATCATTATTTTGTCAAACAGAACTAAAAGACGCAATAGCATTGCTATTTATTTTATATCAAAGGTTATGGGGAAAAGGGTTAGGTATTGTGATTATTATGATTGACTATTTTTTTTAGGTTATTCAGGATTAAACTGTGAATTTGTGAAAGTTTGGCAGCATGATCAAATACCTCTCTTCCTTAAGGCTTTATTTGAGAGAAAACATGAACCTTGAATTTCCCGAATTGTTAAGCAGAGGCTTTATAGAAGTTCTGATATTAAACTGCGATTCTGAGATTTAACCTTTCGGTAGCCGCGGCAAGATTTATTTTCAAGATTGTTAATTTACAATTTTGTATCTATTTTATATTTCAAATAACGATCACCATCTCTTTTTTTAAATACATTTTAGTATTAATAAATATATTTATATTCAAGCTGTAATGGCAACTGGCGCGGTATCTAGAAAAATATGTCTAAAATAAAATAATATAACGAAGAAATTAATATTATCGTGTACAAAAATTGTCTCGCTAATTAACTATAATGATAGCTATTTAAATACCAATATGCGATAGCAAACGCCATTGCGTAATTGCTATGTATGAAAAATACGAGTGCCATAATAAATACAAGTTTTTTGTTACAACTGCGAAACTGAAAATTATTCTAAAATGGTTCTTAGATCATTAGGTTAAGGTTTGAGGAGATAATGACTAGGTTTTCGACGCATATAGAAAATGGTACCAGTGTTAACTCAGTAGATAATCAACCACCTGTATGTGTTACACACTGGGTCAAAAGCTAGCCAACTCAGTGGAAAGTTCTTATGCAAAGTTAACAAATAGTCATGTTAGGACCTAGAGGTGGGTTTTTATAAGTTTTTACTGGGGTTTATAAAATTATAAATTCAAATGTACGTTCATTATCAGTTACATAATGAATGATGTTTAGTATAATGATACCAAATTTTAATTTATTCTTAATTAAATGGTAAGGACCAAACAAGAAATAAATAAAAGTGTTATTCAAAGTCAAAAACCGATTTTTTATTGAAATTACACCATTAAAATGCACTTATAATAAAATACTTTTACAGCCAACATTCGGTACTAGTAGCCAATCCGCTGGCTATCCAACTGATCCATATATCCCTAGACCGACAGCAAAAAATAATAAGTTAAAGTGCAATACTAATGCGTTAGCAGATATTCCTATCTACTCGATTTGTGCGCCACTACTCGCATAAAATCGTTTTTATTAACACACGCTTATCGATTTAACGAGAGCATCTCGGCTGAGTTGACATTTCGATTCGTTATGGAGCTACTAGTTTTTAATTTTCCAACTTAATGTATGGTAATGGGCGTTTTATCTGTTAAAAGTGAATCAAGGGTGTGTTAAATGTATGTGGATGATATGTTATGTATGACTTGCTTCCTTTGAAGTGCTAAGTGATTCCGATTTGTTAACGCTGGTATTGGAGTAATTAAAATACTAATTGGAATTTACAGTGGTTAGGCTATGAGCCCGTAAATCAATTAAAGTGTAATGTGTCATATGAGATATAGGTTTGGTTGTCCTTTTAAATGTGGGGTGAGCATAAAATATATATTTCAACATGATAAAGAGAAAATGTAGAGCATGTCATTCCGTCATTCAGACGAGAAAAAGGAAAGGGATGCACATACATAAAGTCTTCGCGCGCCTTTTTTTGGAATAGTCAAAATTAGATTAATTACCGCTAGCTCAACGCTTTGCCAACTTGCTTCATGTTGTGGACTGAATGGATTGGTTTTGTCCCGCGCGCTAAAATTGATTCTTTAAAATATTCCTTCTTTGTTTTTTTTTTTTACTTGAACAACGATAATTCGTGTATACTTGAAGGCAATAACTTAGTTTGAACTATCTAAGAGGATGAATAGACGACAATTTATAACTTATACGCAGCAGTTACTGAACTTCCTATTTCGAGTTGGAGCAGGTTTTCAATTTCATCCTGTTTAATAACGAAGACCCTTCTCACAAAGAGATGTTGCCTGTGTATCATTAGTGGGAACATTATAAGCTGATTGTACAATACAGCCATGTTATAATATCCATTTCGGTATTGACTGAAGCCAAACTCCACGATTGCCATACGATTTACCAATAGCGTAATCACTAACTCGCGAAGTAAACAACTTTACCCAACAAAAAGATGACGATGATGTCTCAATTAGTGACAACACAACGTCTAGAAACGTCATTATCACTGTTTGCATTTAAATAGGAACCACAAAACAGTCCACCATAAAGCCATTCACGCCAAACACCATTGGCCACCATAAATAATTCAAACAACACGGGAATCGTGAAATGGAGCCAATCAAGCGGAACAGTCCCACTGAAGCCGTTGACGATACTACTAATATTATGAAATTTTTCAATATAATAACAATATAGCCTTAATAAGACGTCGTGAAGCGTAAGAACGTCCCATCACGACAATGTTAAGGTAAGTGCAGAGAACTACGGAATTTAAATATTATGGTAAATTTTATGGGGTGAGTCGTGTGTTGTAAGTTGTATGAGAAGGTAGAAGAAGAAGCTTTGTTGTGTGATTCCATAATTTTATGGAATGTGTCCAAAAATAACAACAGGTGACTCTTTAACAAGTAAGCTGGTAGCATCCTGACAACTGTACGAACTATTTTGTCCAAATCTTTTGATACTCCTAAATGACGACTAGAAGAAAAGTATAGAAGAAGTTAACGTAAAGTAAAGTAAAGGTAAAAGAATTATGTGTTTATGGCACCATTAAATGCCACTTAACATGAGCAAGAGAATTAGAATGTTTCATAAAGTTATTATTTATCCAAAACTTAAAAAAAAAAATTGGAGTGCATTTTTTTTAAATGCATGTTTTTCTTAAAATGTGATGGTCAAAGACTGAAGAAGTTCAAGGACCAAGATTTTTTACAAAAAGTTCATAATTCATCATTGCCAATTTGATTAATCAATCATTGTGAACCTTGCCTTGTTGAGCGGTTCAAGCGCCCCCTTCGCTCCCATCGTAATTCCAATTCGATATTTGAACGACGCTCTGTCAACGTTACCTTTAGGATGCTTCCAAGCGAAGCGTTTTGAGCGCGTTGTTACTACGATTATGGTAATCGTGTGCGTGATCGACGATATTATGATGTTGACCTGACATTGTGTAGGACGAGAATCATCTTCAACATAATCGTTCTGTGCGCAAAACTAAAAACAAATATATGGAGTTTTACGTTAGAAAAACTTTAAATATTTAGTTTTAGTAACCTAGACCTAGAAGTAGACCTAGTTTTAGTAGATCTTAGAGAAAATTGTACGCTTTCAAGCAATAAAAAAGCGTTGGGAAGTACCCAACGCATTTAGATAGAGCATTTTTGTAAGAAAAGTATTTCTAGATACAACCTAGGGCACAAGATTATGTCAGTAATTTTCACAACTGTCACAATGTACCTACTGTGTTAAAGATCCTAGGAATCGACTATGTAGAACAGAATACATTATTGATGTCTACATCCGCACAACTAGGATCCAATAGTTTCATACACACTATACAATTATTTCAAATAGTGATTTTATATATTTGATGTCCAAGATGCTAGATGCAAGCTATGGCCACGGGCCTTGAGCAAGGACCTTGTCACAGAACCAGCGTTTCAACCGCAAGTTCAACCCGCCATCTTCCAGCCCCCTTACCGCGGTTGTCGTGCGCCGGCGCAACGATAACACGCTCCTCGCCAACAATCGTGCGACATTCCACTACTAAAGCGTTATAACTCATGAATGTTTTAATACTCCAAGTCTGCATCCGATCCCGATAATTTATTATGCTCCTCAGCTATTTTAAATAAACGGGAAGCTTTGTTTCGCTTTTAAATTTCAAGTTCTGCCATCTCTCACGCTCCGTTTTGGTGAGGAGGTTAAGCCATTCAGTTTTTTGTTGCTGGGAAGCTCGTAGCGCCAGCTCATCGCAGCATCAAATACTAGTACCTGGTTTCTGAATCGAAAATATGTAGTTGAGAACTCGTTTTTATGTAGCCCGCGGTATAAATAACTTACGGTTTTTGTAAATTTCAGCGCGTCTCATCATTGCATAAGAATATTATGTCGAACAAAATTTGCGGTTATCATGTTAAAATACTAAATTATAACAATTTAAAACATCAATAACTCTCGAAATGTTTTTCCACGAAATATAATTTTGAGACCTGCAGTGTTTGAAAAATTCGCAACATTAATTCTACGGTAGGCTTAAGTGTGGTTTTAGCGAATGGTGCAAAAAAAACTCAGATTTTCCAAGAATATAGTTAAAACCATCAAACACTAAATATTACTTAGTAACAATCTAAAATTAACTGACAGACAACACACAGCATAAACGAATCGGCCGCTCTAACTCTTAAATCAAGGTACTTACACGACTTATGAAAAAAAAAACGTTTTTTACAGATTCCTAAGTTCAAGGCGCATTATATCGTAAAAAAATTACATAGTTCCAGAGTCATTCATGAAAATTAACTCAAGTATCTGTTTTCGACGTTTTAAGAACTCATTTAAATTTAAGTAATATAGGTATTAACTAGAACAAGTATGTGAAAAACGGGGTAATAAATAATATAATAAACACTAAGACACTCAACTTTGTATCGTCACATACTACACACATAAACTGTTTGATATGATAAATGTTTTTTTTTTCTTAGTTTTGAAGGGATATGGGGAACAGGGTGTAAAGTTCACTCATACTCTTTGAACAAGGGAGGATCCTCCGACCAGATAGATGTCGTATCTGGTGGGCAACTGCCCAATGCTAGTTTTCGGGAAGTTGTCTAAATGCTAGCTGCGCAGTAAACTCTGATTGCGCGATGCAGGTTTTGTGTGACGTCAGTGTGTTGCGTTGTTCGCATGTGGCGGTGTTTTGTTTGTTTGTTTGTTTGGCGTCTCGCAGGTCAACCTATTGGGTTGTCGTCTGCTTAGGCGGACTTGCCTGTGGTTGCCCTAATAAATTAAGGCCTCCAGCCAGGACTTAAACTTAAATGCTAACTAAAAACTAAGCGACTACACGCTAAGGGCACCCCCTGTGGGGTACGTACCTCGGCTTAGGGCGTCGCTGGAAGAGGGCAGCAAATGACTAGCTGGATCAGGATTGGTGTTATTTTGGGACGAATTTAAAGCTACAGGCTCAGCGACGCGGGCTGGCTCGAGCAAGGGTCGGGAGGGGCGTGGATTTGGGCGTCGCGGCGGGCCTCGGCGGCGAGGTCGGTAGGACGGCGCACTATGTGGAGGTGCCTAAGAGGGCCTGGCCATAAATACATTTTGTAAAAATCGGCGCAGGTACTCGTATTATACCTCAAACTGTCGCTAAGAAGTTAATCTACTTTATTATACATAAATTATGTATGTGGTCGGTACTGGTTTATAAAAAAGATCATCTAAACACGATCATTCCTAAACTATCACAAAACGATCTGAATTTGTATTTTTTTCAAGATTATTTTCTAGCCACCTAGCAATGAAAACTATACAAGTATTATACCATTACAGAAAGCTTATACTATGTACTTTTGACTGATATGCATAAAAATGCTATATATGTGTAAATATATTTACTAGAAATATTTATCTCGTGACATATCATTTTTGCGTACCTGAAACTTTCAATTAGAGTTTTGACAGTTGCCGAAATTTGCCGAAGGTCTGGAAATTATGTTATTTGATTGGAAATTTAATATTATAATAAAATAAGAAAAGAAAAGTTGCAATTTCGTTGCACAACATATGTTAATCTATTATAGCATAAAACAGTAAAAAATCCTACAAATACGTAGGTGATTCTATTTGACTACTTGCTTATTATAGGTCTTATTTGTGACATTTTATTAATTGCGGTTTACGTTAAGATAATGTATCGAGTGTTTCCCACCATTTTTTAGTTCACATACATAATAAATTATCAATTATACATATCGTAAACCGCATAACCACACAATGATAATTCGTTCTTTCTACCACAATTTTGCACACGTTTCAAATCAATATTTTTATATAAAATAGGGATTCTGAATACTCAATAATTACATACTGTTTTTCGTTCGTCATTGTCGTTACTTAAAGTGTAGTAACCTAACCATCTACCTTCTCGCAACAATGAGTGTATTCAACTGTACCAGACGTGACTTGTCTTGTTTTAAATGAAAGTGACGGGAATTATGCTGTTGCTTTAACAAGTTATATACGGAATAATTTTACCAACTTTTCCGAGGCAAATATCGCTAAGATTGTAGCAAGTGTGCAAAAAAATCTTATTACAAACTTTCGTCAACGTTACACAAAATCTGGCAGAAATAAGCAAATATTTTTAAACAAGAATAGCGTTTGGTTGGACGTCATATTTACTGTGAATCTGGAAGAACCTACTTGTGAATCCGACATCGACAGGAAAGCGAGGACGCCCTTCGAAAACCTACGAAGACAGTTCCGATAGAACACAAAGACGAAAAAACAAGGAGTTGCTTGAAACATGTGGCCTTGACTTTATACTGAATTCATATCTTCAGGGATTGAGATCTCAAGGGGAAACCGAAGAAGCATTCATTGTCGAAATTTTACGAGTATTGCCCATGGAAAAAAAAGTGATATACGTCAAAATCTCCTAAACGAACCGGCACATTTAACAGCGTACTCTAAAGACGAAGCTCTCAGTATTTTCATCGAGTTGGACCTTAATATGGCACAGTATGAAAACATGAGGAGTTACTTAATCGCGAAGAATTGCTTATTATTTTCATCATACAAATCAATTCAGGAAGCTAAAGGATAGTGCTACCCACCAAGATCAAGCGTAGGAATTAATAATATTAAAGCAAAGGTGAAACTTCAAGATCTGCTGGATCACACTATTGCAAGAATTTTACAAATTGATGGTGTATACAAAGTTGGCAAAACACATTTAATGCTTTGTTCTAAATGGGGCTGTGATGGTTCAAGCGGACAAAGTGAATACAAGCAAGTCTTAGTTGAAGAAAGCGAGTTAATTTCTGACACTAATTTATTTATAGCTTCATTAGTGCCTCTGAAACTTATAAATATTAATACAAATGAAACTGTGTGGGAAAACCCTGTTCCATCATCAGTAAGATTTTGTAGGCCCATTTTAATAGAGTTTTCAAAGGAGACACCTGAAAAGACAAGAAGTGTAGTTAATGAAATTGAAGCTCAAAAGGACGCTCTTACACCAACTTTAGTCAATATAAATGGAGAAGGTATCGAAATTAAACATACATTATTTTTAACCATGGTTGACGGGAAAGTGGCTCAAGTATTGTCAGAAACTTCATCAGGTGCTGTGTGCACTATTTGTGGTGCAAGACCAACAGAGATGAATAATTTAGAAAAAGTGCAAAATAAACCCGTTGATGAAAATGCTTATCAATTTGGGTTATCGACATTGCATTGCTGGATTCGATTTATGGAGTTAATTTTACATGTATCCTATAATCTAGGCTTCGAAAAATGGTCTGCTACAACAAACGAAAATAAAGATTTGAAAAATCAAAAGTAGGCATATGTCTATTTAAAGTCATACATTTCTGAACATTTTTCAACATTTCAAGTTTACTATTTTTTTAGACAATATACATATAATTATATCCATTAATTGTATATTATTTAAAAGTACATTTATTCAAGAATACACAAAAAAAAAATCAGCAGCAAATCTATGAAAACATGGAAGTTATGGATTTATGACCCGAAACCGACTCAATCTCCACATAGTGCGGCGATCGGGTTTTGGGTTTAATTGTGGATTAAGATATGCCTTGGTCGGCGAATACTGCTAATGCGGGAGGGAGTATAGCGAGCGGCCGCTGAAATCAGGGGGTTTGAATGTTTGATGCCTCAGTCGAAGAAACGCTTAGATAAGCGTTTCATGAACTGGTTTATGGTTGGCATTTTAAGGTCGACGTGAAGATCTATGTTTCGAACATAGTAAGGGGCACGCGTAACCTTTCTGAGGAAACGGTTCTGGAGGGTCTGCATCTTATGGAGATGTCGTGGGTGAGCGTGCGCAAATACAACGCAGGCATAGGTCATGATGGGACGGATGACTGCGGTATAGATGCGCAGTTTACATTTTAACGACAGTTTGCTTCGGGCTGTCAGTATAAACTGGAGTCTACTAAGAGCGAAGGAGGCGCGCGCACGAACCGCCTTGATATGTTCCTTAAAGGTCAGGTTCTGATCTAGGATCGCCTAGGTACTTGGCTTGCTTTTCCCAAGGGATCGGCTTGCCGTACATAGTGATCGGGCTGAGAAGGGGGAGGGGAATCGACGACGTCTCGAGAAGAGAACCGCTTGACTCTTATCGGGGTTGACCTCGATTCTCCATTTCCGGAACCAAGCGCCTAAAACGTTTGCGGAGGTTTGGAGAGTACGAGCTATAGCGTTGGGACAGTGACGGGTATAGTAAACGGCAGTGTCGTCGGCGAAAAGAGCCAACTGAGCCTTTTTACTTTTTGGGATATCGCTGGTGAACAGCGTGAAGACGAGAGGAGATAGTACGGAACTCTGAGGGACACCGGCGCGAATAGGATGAGGGGACGAGAGTGCTCCCTCGATGCGATAGCGAAAGGTGCGATTCGACAAAAAGTCTCGTAAGATGAGCACGAGACGATCTGGCACTCCTAGTTGGTTAAGCTTGTATATCAAGCCGTTGTGCCAGACTTTGTCGAAGGCTTTCGCTATGTCGAAGAATAGCACACCCGTCGTCGCGTTACACTGCAGACCAGCGCATAAGTGTTCTACGATACGGTGGACCTGTTGGGTGCCCGAGTGTTGGCTTCGGAAACCAAACTGCCCGTTGGGTATGAGGCTCTTTGCTTCGGCATAGTCTTTGAGACGCTTTTAAATAAGCCTCTCGTAGATTTTGCCGAGAACATTGAGTAAGCTAATAGGGCGGTAGCTGGAGGGCTCAGACTTTGGCTTGCCTGGCTTTGGGATACCGATGACGGTGGCTTCTTTCCATGCTTGTGGGAAGATGTTGTTGCTCAAGGCGCCATTGTAGATGGCGGTCATAAGCATTATTAGCGGGGCCTTATTGGTAATACCATCCGAACCGGGGGCCTTACGAGCGTGGAGCCCTTTAATGATGTCGTGCACTTCGTCTGGAGTGACGGGAGGCAGAGGATCATCAGGGTCTTCGACGGGAGGGAGAGAGGCTCTCCGTTCGACTTCAGCGTCGACTTGTTCAGGTGAGCTTGGTCTACTGGTTGAGAGCTGGGAGAATATTGGGACTCTAGGCTGTCGGCAAGACATTCAGCCTTATCGGGACTGTCGAAAGCGACACTATTGTCGGGGCGGATGAGAGGAGGCATAGGTCGAGTTCACTGAGCATCTTGTTCCAGCCCTCAGAGCGAACCTCCCCTATGCGTTTCTTTACAGCACGCTGTAAATGGCGCATGTGGGCTTTGTTGGCAAGGGAAGGAGTCGTAGGCACGAATGGCCGCGTTCTTCTCGGTTATCAGGTCACGTACGTCAGTAGGTAGTTTCCAGCGATGGTCTTCCATCACCGGAACTTCCCGGGAACAATCCGTCAATACGGATTGTACGTGCTCTGTAAACGAGCCGATTGCGGCCGTCGTGTCGGCGACTGAGACTAAGTGATCGGGAATGGGCATGTGACGGTGTAGATGCCGCCACAGTTTTGTACAAATACTTTTACATGATGAGGTCGGCGTTTCCTATCTGACTAATCTGCTAAGAAAGGCAGACATAGTCAGAGGCCTCTTTTAAGGTCCAGTCATAATATTGGTCACATCACGTGAACACCACGTAGTCTGAAATGGATTTTTGAGAAAAGAGCCACACAGATTGAGTAGACCTATCCAGTGACCAAGACTTGTACAATTTATTTTGCCTAAGAAATTTTAATAACCTGAATTTTACGTCTCCAAATTTTCAAACGTTGTTTTTTTTTCAGAAGATTAATTTGTTCATGACCTATCGAAAAACTATCCGTTTAACAACCAAAATGGAGCAGATATTTCCCTAAAAACAATTCTTGGGCGAAAAATAGAAAAACCTTTCAATTAAAAAACAACCCAATGTTAACCCCAAGATGTAGCAGTATATGGTATATTTTTCAAATTAATTAAAACATAAAAACATATATATAACTAAATTAAATTACTAAATAACAAACTAACTACCTATACAAATTATTATAAAAACACTCAGGCGTCGAAGTACTCGTCCGCATCGCTGTCATCTGGAAACGTGCCCAGAAGACTAAGCAGCATTGCCACGCTGAATGGCAATGCTAATTCTTTGTCCAAAGAACAATCCAGCCCTCTGGTCACGTGAAGTTTCGACTAGTCGGTGAGCAATTTGTTTAAAATTAGACGCGCACTCGGGCCCCATGACCCGAGCGTTTCGACCCCAAACGGCTCAAAACTGTAGTTACCCATAAGGTTACAGTATTTGCGCCGCTTGAGGGTCTCAGCTGCCGCAGCAGCAGCGCCAGCACAGCTCGCCGTGCTAGAAACATGAGATGGAGCAAGGGTATCAACACAGGTTGCGTCCCACACCAGAGGCCTACCCACCTTCCAAGGCAACAACGTCATATCGTCTGGTCTCTTTCCATCGTCACGTACCAAGTACCAAGCCGTTTGGTTCTAAAACCGCAGGTACGCCAGCGGTGACAAGGGCTCGACGAATAATATCGTTGACGCTGGCGTGCCGTGCTATGCGACCTGCGCTCCTGTAGCAGGACAGGCCATGGTGCCCGAGACTGTCGACAGCTTCCCCGCAGTGACACCGATGTGGAGCAACACAAGGTGCGCCCATGCGGAGACATGTAGCGAGCCGAAACGAAGAGTCATCCATCATAGTGCCTATGGTGGATGACGGGAGCGCCTGAAGCCACAAGCCTGACTCCCCTTCTCCCACAGCCAGCAGACGGGCACGCTCAACTCTCGCTGGGCTCGCTCAACAGCCCAGTATTAGGTGACTTGTTTATCAGGGTATTCCGTATAATACTGCAGAGCGGCACGTCCCACCGTCTCTGGGAGGACGGGTTGTCGGGGAAACACGTATTGGGACAAGCCGTTTTCCAAGCGTTCAACGCATCGGTCAAATACGGTACTTCAAAATCGACCAGTAAAGAAGATAAAATATTCCTGGTTAATTTATCAGTACTGTGAACCAAGGAGAGGAAGGCCGGTAAACTTACACTTGAAATTTTGCGGACGCCGAGACCACCTAGGCGAATGGGAAGTGTGGCTTGCTGCCACGCTCGGTCGTCCAGGGCCACATTTAGGATCGAAGTTAGTGTGTTTCTAATAATTTGGTCTACTTTTTCTAAAAGTTGTGGATGTTTCCACAGAAGGGAGGAACGAAGATTATATGTAAATTTTGGTCCAAAACAACAGTATCGAATGAGTGTGAAGGCCGAGTGAATGTTAATTTTGAAAAGTCTTTCCGAGACATCACTGAATTTTTTTATTTTTTCTTCGACGATCGTTGGAAAGGATTCGTCAAAAATTGGGGACCCTAGGAGGTGAAGAGAGTCTCTTTCTGTAATTTTGATATTAGGTGCTACGGTACAAAATTTTGCTAAGGTAGTCTGTCTGTCAGTGGTTTCGGGAAGATAAATTTCACATTTTGTAAAGTTAAGGTCTAGGCCAATAGAACTGATTTTTTCTTTAAAAAAGTTAAGTATTTTATGACTGTGTCTACATCACCTCCTGGGGTTCCGTCATCCAAATACCATGCGTTGAATTTTGAACTTAGCTGTCGAATGATTCGACAGCTTTGGCGATAAATTGCCAAACTAAAAATGACTGGCCCAAAAGGATCACCCTGTGAAATGGTTGTCTTTATAAAGTAATTTAGAGGGGTACCTGTAACATTGATATAGAAAACTGTAAATTTTGGGTATTTATTTTTGAACTTTTGCCAACAAGGTGTCCCTGTTTACGGAATTGAAAGCATTCTTAATGTCAACCTTAAGGATGACCTCACCTTTAGCACTATTGAGGAAAGTGGATAATGCATGTACCGCAGCCTCACAGCCCCCTTTAGACCCAAAGCTCATCTGCAGGGGCTGGAATTTGCTGGCCAGTGTTTCGCTGTAAAAATCACAGCAAATTTTGGCTTCGATACGACGGTTAGTGGACCCTACGGCAATGGGACGAATGCCGCCATCCTTCTCGCGCAGGGCACATAGATTTGCACCGTACAAAATATCAATGACGGCTTCGTTCACATTGCCGGAGAGCATGAGATTGATGAGGGCCGTCAGCTCCTTCAAAAGGGTCTCACCAGCCTCCCCGGCGCCGGAACACATTATGTTCTTGAGATGTTGAGGTGTCAGGCCGTCGAGGCCGCCGGCGGAGCCACTTCGAAAGGACTACACAGCCGCGTATATTTGTTGAGCTGTAATTTCAAGTGAGTTGGATTCCGAATGCCACCCCATTCCACCCCCATGTCAGGGAAGGAGAGGTCATCTGCCGGGGCGGAGTGTTTGCTCTCAAGACCTGTATTTGTCTCTGGGGAGTACGACGCAACCACATCGCTGCTAAAGATGATCCTAGCCGCACCTTTGATATCACCCTCGCCTAGATTAGACTCCACGTGGTGCAATAAACCTCTTTGGGGGAGGGGCGCTGTTAATTTGGGGTCGAAATTGAGGGCCGAAATGTTACAATTATCTTTGATTTGTGCTGTCAAAGTTTTTTTATTTGCCAATATTTTTTGCACATGTAGAATTCTAAACGGGAAGGTGAGTAATTGCTCCCAAGCACTTATAGAGTTCTCTTGGACGGCCAGGCGGATACTACGCGCTAAACAGTAAGCCACGGAAGGTCTCGCGCCACGAGAAACTCTCTTTAAAACTGGAGTTGACGTTGTAATTGTTGCAAGGGTTTTCCAAAAGGGTTGAGCGGGTGAATCAGGTGTTAAGGAAGTGTGTACTGTCGGACATGATGAAGGCACATTGTGGGGTTTATGTTTCTTCCCCAAATGTACCTTCAACCAACACCTTTAAAAAAACGTGCTTGGGGACAATGAGGGCATCTCACTAGGGTATCCAGCGATGTGGCAAGTTGACTGCGCTTTGTACGGCGTCACTACTGACGTCAGTATTCAGCATAAATAAACAAAGACTGCTTACACGACTTTTCGTTCACACAATAAAGGAAACTTTAAAATCAAAAATAACATTATAATAACAAAATTGACATTTAAAAAATTGTCAGAGCTTGACTGAAGCACTATGACAGCGGCGCAGACGCGCTAGCAGCCTGGGGCGCCGCGCCGCCGTATAACATTTTGGCGCAGCCCTGGTAACCGTTGCCGTGAGACAGCGTCGCGTCCAAAAGTCAGTTGCTGTTTTGATGGTGCTGATAATAGAAAGTCCTTGCACTGCTTTCACCCCACTTATCCAGCACAAAAGTAAGGTAGTAAAATTTTGTTGAAGTAGGTATTGTGACCGTTTTTAAATGATTTATATTAAGATGACGTTTGTGACGTCCACTTTCTGTAAAGTAAATCTGTTTTGTCAGTGACTTGGTAATTAAAATCCACTACATTTTCCCTTACTTAAGTATCATATGATATTATAAATGTAGTTTATAATATTAACCACTTCAAATTTATAATAAATAACAATAAATTTACTAGGACTAGCAATAAGTCGAACTGTTTTACTTTTTCTGTCATACAAAGATGATGTTTTTTTTTTAATTCAAAAAAAAATGTGGTTGTTGTTCTTAATAAATGATTTAAATACGACAACATTGTTTTTATCCAAAGGCTCATTTTATGTGCTATGAAAAGGTATTATATTATCACAAGACATTAGATATTTTTACTGATTCTTTGTTTTTTTAAAGTGGATTGAAAGAAAATAGCAAGATTCAAAAACGAACTAGATTTATTTTAAAACGGCCTACGTATCCAACATAATTGCCTCAAAATAGTGAAGGCAAGTGATGGAAAGTGGGTGTTCCATATACGGTATTAAATTTATTCACGGAATCGACACATGGTTATGTGAGTTAAAACCTTTTACGGGAAAAGTGGTCCTTTTATTTGGAGTGTGCAATGCATGCAGGCGCCTAGGCGTTAAAGGCGCCACAACCAACTACCGTTTTATAGAGTAGAAACTTGTTTATGTTATTCAATCGTCGTATTAAACCAGTAGCTGTCACGATTAGGCAACGTTTGCTATTTATTGCTTGTAAAATATAAACGAGTTTATCCTGAAGTGAAATTGTTTCTATATCTATCAAAATACTAACACGAATCCTGGCGTGTCTAAGAGCACTATCTTAGACTATTGTCTATTTGTTAAACATATGGTACTTGTTGACAGGCCTACACCGTCCTCCCATACCTATAAACACTGTAATATGAAACCGTTGTAAATGTCAATAATTTTTTAAAGAGTAATCGTGGAGTTTCTTGCTGGCTCTTCACCATAGGAAACGACCAATTGGAACCGTGCAGCTAGCTTCTGACGTTTCATAAGTGACGTTTGATTTTAAAATAATGAATTGAAACAACCACATCAAGAACTTTTCTTTGAACAGTTTAACAAAGACAACATTTGATTTGTTTTTATTGTTCCCAAAATATTACAATATGTGCTCCACTCGGCTTTCTTCGAATAAGTAGGTAACTAAGTAACACAAATGTAACAAAGCATTACGAATGCTTTCGTCCAAGGGTTAGTCAAAAGAGTACCTTGTAGTACATCTATTGCCATCAACCGGACACTAGCTGCTACTCAAAAATTCCTGGAAAACATAATAACACTTTTAATGACCTGGGACTTTAATCCTGGACTTAACTCTCAGCAGTAGCTTGCAACCACTAGACCAACGAGGTAAACGACTAAATCATTGGCTATAGTTACTCAAAAGGATTTGATGTTGTTTGTATCACAAATTTCTCCTGACTATCAGTTTATTTCTTATCTTATATAAAACGTAGTAAACACTTTTCTTAACAGATCCAATTTATACAAAACACATGCGCGGTCTACCCTATTTTTTCCGTATCAGACTTATTGGCAGTATTTAATCTCAGCGCTCGGCTATCTTGTTGGGTGTTATCGGTTGATCCGCAATGTATCTACGCCATTACGGCTAGTCTTGTGATGCTATTAAACCTATTTATAAGTAAAGTAAGTCTGTTTTTAACTCTAGTGGCTAAGACTGGTCACTATTTACTTCGCGGGTCTGAAGGCAAATTCTCGTAAATGTAAAAGTTCAAAAACTAGTCGCAAAATCAACACAACGTCGACCGACATTAAATGTAAAAAACTTGTCAAAATTGTACGCAAAGAGGTTTTTTTGACAGATCTAGACTAAGATTAAAACGCGAATGTTCTTAAAAATACGTCATACAATCGTGAGCAAGGGAACATCAAGGCGTCTTTTTCTAGATAATGTGTTTGGTAAGTGGAAGCCCTGAAATAATGTGCTCTAAATATGACCTGAAACTCTTTAAAACTTTCATAAATAAATAAAAAAAGCAGGTAATACAAGAGAAGTTGATATAAAATACATTGTAGCTGCACAAGAAAGCCATATTCAGTGGTGGGCTTTCATCAAAGTATCGGCCTGAATACTCAATCAACCAACACTCACAGTAAATACTCCTGCAAAAATAAATCCTAACTTAAATACACATACATACATAGACTCACGCCTTCTTAACATAGGTGTAGGCAGAAACCACATAACGCCACCTGCTACGATCCTTACATACTAATTTTGCCTCGTTTACGTTCGTACATCTGATCATACACGCGCGCCGGTTGTGAGTACTACGGACCTGATCTTACTGGAGAACATCACCAATAAGGTTACTGGATGTTCTCCTAGGTCGTTCCCTCCCGGCATTTCCACTCACATCTGCCTTAAAATACATCTTTAAATAAAACTAAGAAATTATGAACAATTCTTGCACATAGCACGGAGCGTGTCTTCGCTCCCTGTATGGATGGTATCGGGGTTCGATTCCCGGTGAATGGGCAATGTTCCATTCAGTGCACACCCGTCTCTCGCTACACGCTATGTCGTTTTGTTTGTCCGTTTGACTGCTGGTTTAAGTTATAAGAGGATGTATGGATTTTTCTGCTTGCATTAACATAGACCGAAAGCCTTTCTGCTACCGAGAATTCCCCTTGCAGAATTTTTTTATAACTATAAGCCCGAATCGGGAATTAAACCCAGGACGCCATGCTCCAGCCGTCAAGTATTACACACTAGACCATAAAGTTGGTATACAAAACGTTTCAATCATATTTTTCTTTTGAAGTCTGCTACATCATTTTATTAAACACCACGTTTGAAGTTTTAAGAGAAGACCGATGAAAGAAATCCAAGAAACTCAGACAGAACATTTTGTCTCCTAGAAATCAAAACCTACCACCCTGAATTCGAAAGCCACCAACCTTAAAATATAGACTCATTTCCCAAAGCATCCCATTACGTTCTGAACTCATTACTGAAGCTCATAAATAACAATTTAGTTATAGCTCTAACCTTACCCATTTATGTGGCATAAAACCAGGCCTAAGTCTAAGCATGGATAATTTAACGAGCCTCCATTTTGTTTAGATATTTAGCTTTAGTGGAGTTGTGCGATGTGTGGGGTTATCTGGGGTAAAACGGTATTTTGTCATTCGGGATCCGGGATGTTTTGGAGATTTTTTGAATATGATGAAGTGTAAACCTGTGTTGGGTTACACTGAGAATGATGATTACCATCACTCAATTTGCAAAACCAATCTTTGTCGCTCTGTACCGTATCGTACACAACGACATTAATTCGTTATCTAAAGTAATCAATAATCGAATGACCAGTTGTCAATTTATGTAACGCCAAAGGCCTAAAATTAGCTTTTGGCTTGTTGTGCAAAATATTAAAAAATTGTGAGTCAACTGTTTCTTCTAGAAATTCCCTATTTTGTTTTCCTATTGCAAAAAAAAGATGCAAAGTTCTGAGAATATGGCTCTATGATATATAGCTCGTCCCTATTATTTTTACTTCTGTTACAAAATTCAACTAAGACCAACTCAGCGTCTGCCAAACGTGGTGATTATAACCATCCCGTCAACATTTATCATTAAAATAGGTATCTTCGGATTCCATTTTATAGGCGAATGACTCAACAATCCGATCCTAACACATGAAGTAAAATATAACGCTCAACAAGTCGACGAAGGTTATCATACGATTTAGCCCGTATAGTTGCTATCTGGGCTGTTTTGAATTTGTTACATGTTCACGTATATCTGGAGGTGGAGAGCGATGAAAGTAAAGGATGTGCTTTGTGTGGGAATGCAGCTTTCAAAAACTGTATTTGAATGTCAAACCTAGAAATCACTATTGACGGTCTAAGGATCTAGAACTTATTCACTACTGTCAAGTCATAACCAATGATAGACACGTAATTATCTATTATCAGGAGTAACAGGGGTAACACATTACTGAAGTACAGTACAGTTTGAAGGTCTGCCAGTGGTAAAATGTTTTTTTCAGATTGATTATTATTATTTCCAAGATAATCTTGGGAATCACTACCATGTAAAAACAAAATCACCTAAAATATTCTGAACATAAAAGTTTAAGTCAACAGGACACAGTGAGCAAGAGTAGTAGTTAGTAACTTTGTATGTAAAGAAGCCTTAATAAAAATGATTCTTATAAATAAAAGAACATCCTCATATTCGCAACTCCTGCGCACGTATTAGCGATGCGCCTCGTCCGGCCCACGCTCGGAAAAGGGCACAGATGATCGTCGAACTCACGCCCCTCCGAACTGTGCCGATAATAACTTCGCGCTGCTTCTAATGTTTTGCCCTAGTTTCGTTGGATGTACCGGGATTGTGTGTGTGAGGGAATGGGAGTAACAGATTATTGGAAGAGAATCAGCTAATATCCATGTAAAACTAAGTATAATGACCGCCATTGTGCTAAGTTTTATCATAGGTAACGACCAAATAATTCAGGGTGGTGTCTCCTGTCAAAGAATGTTGAGAATAGAGTGAAGTTGGTCCATGTTTTATAGAATGGAGGTCATGAAAAAGGTGCATAGATTCACTGTAACCCAAGCTACAGTACTCTGTTGGTCACCCAAGTTTAATGCATTAACGCTACGATAGGTATTTTACTATATAGCTTGGCTATGTAGAGAACTACAAGCGTAGTTACCATAGGTAGCGTTGGTACCATTAATAATACTTGTATGCACACTTACAAAAATCATTTTTTCAGTTTGGTTTCTAAAATTTTCAGCTTCATCATCATCATTTCAGCCGAAATACGTCCACTGCTGGACATAGTCCTCCCCCAAATTTCAGCTTAATCGTAAACTTTACAATTTGATTTTCAAATAAAAAGCAAAAGTAACCTACCCGATAGGTCTAAGTACTAAGAACGTTACTTCAGAACACTGTACCCACGAAAACCAAACCACACATACAAAGTAATTAACATTTAATTACGTCAAAACAATTCTCGGAGCGCAGCGTACACTGGCGATGGTCCGAAGGCCGTACATTGTTGGTTCTACACCAGTCGCCTCTCACGGTCCCCTGACCTCTAGGTTCACGTGGGCAAATGAAATCAGATGCATCAATCATTTTACAATCACGTGCATATATTGTGTGCAGCATTATGTCGGTGCTCGGTGGTTTCATTTAGGTACTTATTATGTTACGATGGCGGTAAGTTTAGTTGGAGGAGAAATGAAAGACGATTTTATAGCGCAGTCCAAGAATCGGTCTGGAACATCAGAGAAGCAGAGACGATTCTCTAGCACGTATAACAGATCTGTTACAAAAGTTTGTACTTAAAATTAGAGAGGTTCCGCGCTTCGCAATATTTTATTTTAATTTTTTTTTACTTATTCACACACTGACTTATTCCTAGTTAATATTTTAGGAAAGTCATATATTTTTACAATGTTTGTAAATATGTGAGCACAATGTACATATCGCGTGATTCATTTATCTGCCTTTGCTTTATTTTTAATTCTTCTTACCAATTGTGGTATAGTATTTTTACTCTTGGTGCATCGTCTTCACATATAAAAATATAATTAATGTATAAAAATATTGTAAAATATTTTAAAAGAGTAACGGTGGAGTTTTTTGCCACTTCTTCTCCATACGAAACTACTTTTTGGAAGTGGCGCCTAGAATCAGTTATATTTTAATGTAATTTTTGACGTTCCAAAGTGCCATTTTATGGGCCTATTTGAAATAAATGCTTTGACTTTGACTTCGACTGATCCTTGGTCTGAAAACAAAGTAAACATCGAATGCAGTCTTCCTTAGTTTGGTCAGTAGTCAGCTTAGGCCGACGATGGCCCGAGTTTGGTATTGTAGATAATAGTTCACTTCAATGTTTAAAAGCAACATACGTACACATAAACAAAGGTCATTTCTGGTACATTGGATCGTCGGGTGATGAATTTTATTACAGAATTCCATTAATGGTCCGGGTAGCAAGAAACCAAAATAATTTCGAACCTCATTTTAAAGACTTGATCAATTTACACATTTTTCAAATCATCTGAATATACACATCACGTAATACACAAAACAACCGAAAATTAACCCAACAAAATCATAAAACACTTTGGCAACTGAAAATTGTTCAAATTACATAAATTATCAATTTCAGCGACAAACGACATTCGCACATTAGTATCTCGTGCGACAAAATGCGATCGCAAGGTCGCACGAACCTTGTGGCTAGCAAACGGATATTGCGACTGGACAAAAAGTTGTGACTTGCATTATATACGAAATTGGGGTCAGTAGGGTCATGTAATTTGATGTGGTTCGCTTGCCACTGGGAAGTTGGATTCTGGTTGATCATTTTAATAATGACTGTGTTAAAAGTGTAACTTGATAAATGAGTGCTAGGTAAATCAATATAAACTAGTAAGGGGGCTTGGGGTCAGAGTGCTCGTCGACTATTCACGCCGCCAAACCGCCAAGCGGTTGGTCGACTCTTCACGTGACTAGGGAAAGAAGCAGCATTGCCATCCAACGTGGCAATGCTGCCAGCCTTTTGGGCACGTGTCCCGTTGACGGCGATGCGAACAAACGATTTGATGTCCTATGAGCTCTTCTCCCTTTTTTATTATTATACATTTGCACATAGTTAGCTGGTATTTTGTAATAAAATAATCTATTAAAATAAAAATCAATTGCAAAAATGTTGGTCTGCGCATCGCTTCAAAGCGGTTGCACCTATTTAGATGGTTATTTTTTTGTTGTGTTTGTAATTACTAGTACGGGTTAATAATCGTTGTCTGTCAGTAAGTAGATTTCTTTTACTGCAAAATCGACTAACGCATTCAATCAGTCGTCAATTATCTCTGCCAAAAGACGTCAACGCTGTATATTCCTCCCCAATGAATCTCCAATAACTTTGAATTCTAATGAGCAATAAAACTTTCATGTTATGCCGCTTAAAATTAAATCTACCATAAAAAGTTTTCCTTAGGGCTTGGAACCACAAAATAACAACATACAGACACTGATATTCTTTAAAAAAAAAACTTCAATAAACTAACACTGTATGTGGCCGGTGTTAGGTCGTTGAAAGTTTTTTTTCCTCTTGATGTTGATTTTGCGCAAAAACAGTAATTATGGAATGACCTTTATAATACAATTATTCAACACAATCTGTCCTGAAAGGTCAGTACCGCACAATTATCCAAACCTCAACATTAGCAGAAACACGCTAAATTCATTACAGAAATAACACAATCTTCATTATCCTGTGTTTTAAATCGCTACATTATTGTTAATAAACATACAAGGCTGGCTTTAAGTATATCATTATGTCACTGAAAAGGAAAATGCAAAAGCTTAACAAATTATGCACAAGCAATCACAAAATAGGTATGATTTGTTCTAGAAAACTGAAAAAAATCAAAACAACACTTATTTTATTGCCAAACAGGTTAACATCCTCACATTAGGAGGTAAAAATAGCATTATTGTCGGGAGACCATCCTTTGGGTAACCCCGCAGTCAAAATGCGAGTTCAAAAAAGTCTTTGACTTGTCAGGCACTCGAAGCTTCCAAACTGACACAAAATTGCTAAAATAAATGATTAAGTATAGTTGTACTCGACAGAAAGACATGCATTTTTAAAAGAGTTTCGCGGGTCATCGTTCACTATTTTAGACGAAAAGTATGCATACATTTTTCTGCTTCATAGAATGGTCCTTCTTCTTCACAACCTCTTTCATGATAACCAGTCATCATTACAACAGATCATGGCCAAATAACGTCGCAAGATTGTAAAATAATAACGCAATGGTGTTAAAATTGTTGATCTACCCGCAAAAGTGATTGACGCTTGAGATCATAGTAGGTAGCCAGTGTCGATCAAATAGGTGCAGCAACCACACGTCTTGTGCGAAGTGGAACGTTCCTGAAACTTGGTCTAGTAGTTTTGTAATTAATTAATCAGTTTAGTTTTTGTACAGGTCTTCTTTGAGATGGGTAATTGATGGTAAATGTCAGAGTGGTTGAGATTTTTTGTTTACATATTAATATTAAATAATTTCGCACATTAGTACGTATAGTGACCTTATTGGTGATGTTCTTCAGAAAGGTCAGGTGTGTAGTCCTCGCAACCGGCGCTCGTGTATGACCAGATGTATGAACGTAAACGAGGCAAAAGGAGCATGTAAGGATCGTAGCAGGTGGCGTTCTATGGTTTCTGCCTACCCCCAAGGGAAGAAGGCGTGAGTTTATGTATGTATGTATGTATGTTGGTACATTATGAAAATAATAATAATGAGATTAGGAGCGTCATCTTGCCTGCTGGAACTACATACAATAGGTACCTAATGGTTCTGACCAACTCAAAATACAGCGAAAATTTTTCATTATTATAATGTTTAGCGTGGAACTACTGCTTATCATGGCAAAAATTTCTCAGGATTCAGGGTTTTTTTTTCTTGCGGCAGGTACTGAGGGACTTATCTAGCTTTATTCGAAAGAAAAAAATACATGGAAATTATCACCCAAAATTAAAGATAAGAATCTCGTCCAGTCTTGTTGCACCACACCACACGATGGTCACATCAGCATACGACACCGCTAATGTCAGAGCATTAAGATAAAGTACGTACCTAGTTGCTTTACCGGAGATCGTGTTTTTTTTTTAAATACTATTATAATTTCAATGGCCGCCATTGCAACAGCAGTACTTGACGAGTTAGATACGGCATCACAACAGGAATTTTAGAACATTTTTAAACCAGGCTTCTTTGCAAAGTTTTGTCGCAATGTAAGTCAATATTCCCTGTAACCAGGGCTCAGAAACCTGGTAAATATCTATAACCAGCTCGTTCAAAACGCCATACATTTTAAAAAGATAATTTCCTTTTTGGTTCTACTCGAACAGAATCGATATTATTTTGGTTGAGTAGGAACAAAATCAACCTGTTCCAGCTCAAGACACCGGATAACTTCACTCGATAATCTCTGCTCTGCACACCCGCACACTTCTTTAATATAACTTAGCATCGCTTGCAAGTTATCAGAAATAAAACACAGCCGTATTATTTCGTATCATTTGTAGAAGTTTCTTAATTTTTACATTAGCTGGAATTGACCAGGTTAAACCAAATCAAATAAAAAATCATTTATTTAAATCCATTTAGATCATAATTAAGTTGCACCTACATTGGAAATACAATTAAATAAATAAATAACTAATTAAGTAAAACAAATTTTATTTTATTCAATAATATAGAAAAAATAAAAACAAATTTTAAAATTAAATTAAAATCAAAAAAATTAAATTAAACTTATTAGTAACACGTCTGCCTCTGAGTATTTTTTTTTAACCCAGCGATCGCTCGCCTTGTTAGAAACGCCCGTTTGGAGTGGAATCTATTATTCCACTCCAAACGAGCGTTTCTAACAAATCTGGTTAGTTAAAAACCATAATTAAGCGGTATTTTGCGAACCGTTTCCAAGCCCTGTCTTTAATTTCAGCGGATCTCGCAGTTTCAAAAGACAATAGGTAATGCTGCTTTGAAGGATTAATTTTACTACCAGATTCATAACCTTCCTAAACCATAAGCTTTTAATTATTGTGTGTAATATAGTGGTAACTTCAGCGAGCTCAGGGATCGATCAATGAAGGGCTCACATAAAAAAGGTTTGACAAAAAATATTGTTATGGTATTGCTCCCAAATATCGGTGTTTTATTTTTATTTATTATTATTAGATATTAACTGTTTGCATATCTCTTTGACATAATATTCTCATTTTTTACATTACACACCTTTTTTTTTTTTTTTTTGGTGGGAAATCATCAAATGTCTTCTCCCGCTCTGGGTGGAGCGGGAGGGCGTGTCAGACTTTTACTGACTAAAACCCACCCGTGTTCCTTCAGTTGCCTGTGCCAGGGCCACGGTTATCTCTATCGAATTACCGTGCGAATTGGAACCGTGCACATAGAATCTGACGTTTCATAAGTGCCCATGTAGGTTTATGGGAAATAACGTATTTTATTATTAAAGTACCGTATCAAATCCTCACCAACAAACACTTATCCCATCGTAGTGTTCAGTATCATTATGTCGCGAACTCTGCGATCGGTCACCTTGACTTTTCCCGATCGGTATAAAATAATTTGACATGATACAACGTCGGTCATTAGACCGCCATTACTGATGCGCTGTGCTACTAATGTAGACTTTATTTTAGGTACATTTTTCTTTTTAGATTTCGTTTTTGTAAGAGGCTGAAGGATATTTTGGTGACTTGTGGTTTGTAGAGTAGTTTAAATGGATTGACCAAGTACAGACATCAAAAAAAGTATTCAAGCAGTCAAAAAAGTGTAAGCCTGATAACTGGCTATTAACAATTATTATTATACACACAAGGCAAAATTACCGTGACGATATTTACTTGCACACTGTCCTTTACAGCAAGAAGCGTGACTGATGGTTGTGTACCTGTTACTTGAGGTCATATTCTTGGCAATTGAGTAATTTTTTATTGCAGATTTCATGCGTACATTTTCACAACTGTTTTGTACTCTTTGTCATGAAAGCCTTTTTTATATGACTAAAATGTTTAATCAGTCTAATTTAACTGCCTATTTGGTCCTTGATCACACTGAACATGAGGGTTCGATTCGCGGGTCGTGAAAAGTGTTATTGGGTTTTCCATCTGAAATTTCTCAGTAGAAGCCCGGAATCTGGATTTGTAGCCGATTGATGGCAATAGGCTGGCTCCCTATTATAATAATATTATTATAATCAGCCTGTGTTGTCCCACTGCAGGGCAATTGCCTCCCTTTACTTTTTCCTCTCAACTCGATCTTGAGCCAGCATGGACCAATCCATCTTATAAGCGTCAAGTTTATCCAGCCATCCACGCCTGGGTCTTCCACGATGCCGTTGGACGTTTTCAGCCAGATCCCATTTGCGCTTGGCTACTTTTTGGGTGACGCTCCCTATTACATGGGACTTAAACATAACTGGCGATATATGGGTGTTTTATCGTTACACCGCTGCCTAACCCTTCAGGGAAATCATGCGTTATTCAAATTCAAATAATTATTTATTGACATAATAAGTTACAGAAAATTGTTTGAAACCTCTAACTCCCTATCTATGTGTGTTTTATGTTATATTACGTCGAATATATATTAGTATGCAACAGCATACAACTTTTTTATGAGGACAGCGGATTGTAGAGATAAATTGTAGGTAACCTATAAGTTTTTGAACAATTTGGTCAATCAATATTTTCCCGTCAATTTGTCTTTGACAAACTGTGATCGCCACGTAACAAAGTTTGCTTCATACACGAAAGGAGTTTCATTCCACAACGCATAAAATCTATGATTGGCGTTAAGTCCATCCATTTATCTGTTCTTATAAGTATCGCATTAGGTTTTAAGATACAATGAAGGAAAATACATGGCCAAACGTAAGCTCAGTACCTACCTACTAGCATATTTTTCAATAAAATACGTAAAGAAGACAAGTTTTATTGATTTGTAAAGACTACTAGTTTACATAATAGTTTAGAGAGAGCTTTAGCCATTCCTGGACTCACCCTTTTTCAAAAAAGATCACATTTCATTACCGTTGCTTCTAACAATGATTTTATTAAGACGTTAACACCCATGTAAGTGTGAAATTGTGAAAATCTTACTAAAATGACGATAAAATTATAGAATTGTATTCAAAAGTTGATGACACCTGTCATAATGGGCATACTAGGGTCACACCGCGGCGTGGCGTGCTGTTGGCAATAAAAGGTTACAGAATAATTGTTCACACTTTTACGATGATTGTCCGTGTCGGATTTGAATCAATTTGTCACCGTAGTTCGATTGTTTTAACTTTGTGAAAGTTTCTATTGTTAATTATTTAATGATCAGCACTATTTTGACTAACAGTACTTTACTGTCAATTGTATTTCTTTTATTGGTGTTAATTTTTGGGCGAGATCAATTTTCGAATCAGTTTTTAACAATCATCGTTCGAATTCTATAGTTCACACGATGTGAATGACCTCTGAACGCTGGAGAGAGCAAAAATCTAAATGTTGTCAGTTAGAACTAGTGACTACATTTCTCATATCATATCGATTCTAAAAATGGATAGCTAATTAAATGGATGATTCTTGAATATACTTTCATTACATGCAAGATGATAGCGCTTTACAAATAATACGTCGGTATCAGGCCGAACTAGGGCTGGCAAGTTTGTGTCTACAAAATAGATGATGTAACAATTTTTTTCTGTATCCATATTATTTAAAAGAGTGTCCATGGAGTTTCTTGCCCGTTCTTCTCCATAGGTTCCTACTTTCGCTTTGGAATGGGCAACTAGCTTCATATTTCTGACTGACCGACCCCTTGACAATTCAAAAGTACCTGTAATTGGTTTATTTGAAATAAATGCTTTGAGTTTGAGTTTGAGTTTGAATACAGGGTGCAAAAAGAGCCATCACGTAGCCGTCAACTACGCATTCTGTCATCAATCTAAGTAACATTGCATAAAAATATTTGCTGGTAAATATGTGCTTACGGGTGCATGCAACGGCACAGGGGCCGTGGCGGTATTTAAAGTTGTGTTACATAAACATTAAAAACTTGCTTTCGTAAAAAAAGACAGTAAGAGGTGGAGTTTTGACATTCATAATGGAGATATTGAAGGTCATAACTCCACCTTTTACTTAGTTATCACCAGAAGGTACCCTAGTATGGTCCAGTACAAAAAAAGTGTAGTACAATGACGGAGAGTAAAAGTGGTACTTGGTTTCGTTAAGGGGACAACAGTAAAAGTGATACTTGGTTTCGTTAAGGGGACAACAGTAAAAGTGGTACTTGGTTTCGTTAAGGGGACAACAGTAAAAGTGGTACTTGGTTTCGTTAAGGGGACAACAGTAAAAGTGGTACTTGGTTTCGTTAAGGGGACAACAGTAAAAGTGGTACTTGGTTTCGTTAAGGGGACAACAGGACCTAAACGCAAGTTTTATAATGTCTAAAACTATATGCTCCACTGCAGTAAAAAAATATTAATATTATTATAATATATCCTGAAGAACATCATATATTTTTCTGGTCAGTAACTAGCATATATGCTAGTTAGATAGTGTGTTGAAAACATACTACAACTAATTACATACGATAGAAAAAAATCGCGACGATACCTCTAAATATTTATTTTGACGATTAAAAACCATAATAATATACATGCATCAGCCTAATTATAGGCAGAGATGTACCTATAATACACCCACATTTCGCCAGTAATGTGAAAGTACCATGTAATAGGTGGCGAGCCTATTGCCATATAACCAGGCACAATCCAGACTCTGGGCTGCTACTGAGAAATTCTAGATAGAACAACCCAATTACACTTTGCCCGACCTGGAAATCGAACCCAGGACCTCATGCTCAGCAGTAGCTCCTGCTAACACTTGACCAACGAGACAGTCTGTTGTAAAAAGTAAAAGTTTAATATACTAAAATAAAACTAGTCAGTGCCAACCCTAGGTCAAAAGAAAAATAAAAAATAAGCCATAAAGCACACGTTAACGCCGATCATTCGAATGATTAATATATTTAGAGTTGGTAGTGAAAAGTGCTCATTACTGCCCGGGCTTGATGCTCGGTGCTAAAGTTCAAATATTCACGGCTTTTACTTTCGGTAGGTGATCAGGTTACTTAGTATCTTGCGCAGTACTTTGTGCTATGGTATCATTATTACATGGAATGTCTTTTGATGATTTGCTTAAATTACGTTGGGTCCAGCTATGATTTTTAGGTGCTTCTTCAAATGAATGTAGGGTATGATCTACAATATTATAAGTAAGATAATATTCAAGTTTATGTAGTTTTTTCTTTATCGACTAACATTAAAATAAAGTTATTTTAATTTAAAATAAGTGCCACACGCGTTTTCATTTTTAATCATAATCATAAACATCTTCACCTGTGAAACGTCTTATAATAATCTCATATATTATATATCATAATTAAATCCGCAATAAAAATTAAACGTAATTATGACACAACCAATAATATTCAACACTAAAACTAAATATAACTTTGCCTCACACATTCATCAACTATAATGAATTCTCTCATTTCATATCAAATTTATAATAAGAGTTATTTATATGCAAATTTTCTCTAACATTAGATCGGTAATGGTCAATATAACTTGTATGTTTTGAACGGTGACATTTACTTCGAGGTTCTAAATGTTCTAAATAGTGCAGTTCAGATAAAGTCTGCATTAGTGGGGCGGGTTGCTGGTCGCCCACGTGCTGGTGTGGTTTTATTGGGAGCGGGGAGCGATTTACATAACCAACAACACTGTCTCATTGAACCATATTTTTGAATTTGAATAGATTGAATTGATGAACATTTGAAAATCGAAATGTTAGTACAAACATGATTTGTATCCACATATTTAGCACGCCTTTTTTTTTTTTGGGTGGGAAATCATCAAATGACTTCTCCCGCTCTGGGTGGAGCGGGAGGGCGTGTCAGACTTTTACTGACTAAAACTCACCCGTGTTCCTTCAGTTGCCTGTGCCAGGGCCACGGTTTTCTCTGTAGAATAACCCGCGACCCTGAGGCGTCGGCCCTATCGGTCCCCGTCACTTTGTGCTGACATCTCTGACGCGTGGAACACAACGCGCCGTCGACCCGGGCCTGGTCCTTACCGGCGGCGAGCTTCCCATTGCTCGCCGTCCGCAAGCCCGCGCCTGCGGTGGCCGGGAATCTGCAGGCGACTCCCGACACCCAGGGCGTCTCCTGCGGCGGCTAGTGGGGGCGTGAGGGCGCAAGGCTCTCTCCCTCACCCGCTCCGCCTCCTCCTTTGCGAGCATTACTGCTTCGCAGAAGGAGGTGACGGCTTTCCATTCCCTCTCGCTCCGTACCATGGCCTGGACCAGGGCCGGACGCGAGAGATCGCCGCCGCCAATCGCCTCCCTGAGGACACTGCGGTGCTCCGCCCAAGCTGGGCATACCTCCACCGTATGCTCCACCGTGTCCTCCGGGCGATCTACACAATGGTGACACCCAGGCGTTTCCTCCCGCCTTATGCGAAACAGGAACCTCCCGAAACAACCGTGTCCGGTGAGGACCTGTGTCAGGCGGAAGGTGAGGACGCCGTGGCGCCTCTCCAACCACTCCTCAAAGAGGGGACTTACCGCCGCTATTGTGGCGTGCCCAGTATTTAGCACTCCTGGAAATGTAAGATAGCCTAGAAGAAAATTGTGCCTATACTTACCTTATTATGTTATGATTTGGTTACACTTGGCCTACATAGGTCAGTAAGTCAGTTATAGGTTCAAATGCAAATTGTAAAACAGACAACAAAGCTTCAACAGCAACTTATTTCTATGTTACAAAGACAGCAAATAATGGGGCCGACGTTCCACTGAGAACGTCAATTAGAACCTCACTAACGTAAGTCGTTTAAAAAAAAGTTGTTTTCAGTGGCACCACGCCTCAAAATGAATAAATCGTCATTAACTTCAAGAAAATCAATTCAAACAAAATCGATCAAGAAAGCAGGCTCGTTGAACTTCTAAAGTCCATTTAAGAGCTGTTAGCTAAAGATTAAACCATCAAACTTTTTAGGTACGAGTCAACTAGTTTAATTATCCATATAAATTTACTATTATTGTTTCTAATAATAGTTAGAAATAACAATGCTTTTAAGTACCGATTTCACCAATGTTACTGACCGCGTTCAGCTCATCTAAAAACGCGTTCAAGAGCTGTCAGTGTCAATATTCCACAGGAAATATTGTCACTGACAGCTCTTAAACGAAGTTTATGTACTGATAACGTTCAATTTCATTGGTGAAATCAGACCGAAACCGCTACACTAAAAAAAATTTTTATGTCGGGTTTCGACATATGAATAGTTTTGCTTACCATCTTTGTATCCAATTTTATTTGTGGTATATGTAACAACTCAAGTTTTCTCATACATCTCTATAACTGGTCATGTCAGAGTTCAATTCCTTCCTCCAGCCATTAGTCGTAATTTTTGCATCCTTTCACATAGTTCATTCACCTTTAGAGGGTTCCGTAGTCAACACGGAACCCTTATAGTTTCCCCCAGACGTCCATCTGTCCGCAGTTTAGCTCAGACACTCTTAATACTAGAAAGCTGATATATATATGTGGGAATAAATATGTTATAAACTGGCAACACTTAAGATATGAGGCTGCAGGTACAAAATTGGTTAATAATTTAGTATTAAATGGAAAATAAAATGCATAAGGTTTTCTTTGACGAATGTTAAAGTAGTGATTGTGAATTGTATTGAATAAAGAGAAACTAGAATTCTTTAATAAAACAGTTTTCTTGGTGATCAAGGCTGCAATGGGGCCCATTTAACATGTATTGCAGGACGGCTAAGTTCAGCAGCATATGCTCTAAGAAAAATCCGTCAGTTTACTAATGTAGAAACCGCGAGGCTAGTCTATTTCAGTTACTTTCATAGTATCATGTCTTACGGTATCTTATTATGGGGACGCGCTGCAGACAACGAGTCTATTTTTATTCTGCAAAAGAGAGCCATCAGAGCAATATGTCGTCTCCGCAGGCGCGTTTCTCTAAGGGAACTGTTTAAAGATATTAACATCATGACCGTACCTTGTCAATATATATATGAAAACATCATGTACGTTACGAAAAAAAATATCTATCCAGTGATGGAGGTGAAAGACAAAACTATAGGACTAGAAATAGGGACCAATTAGTTACTGTTTAAAACGATATAATAAAATACCTCCCCACGTACTCCAACTGAATGGAACGAAGTTTAAAACTTGTATCAAACGCACACTATGCAGCCAAGCAAATTATAAGTTGGGGGATTATATCTCTGACAAAATGCTTGGCTCAACGCTGGTTCTGCTCCACAAGGGCGCATAAACCAATTGATTAGCATTCTAAAATATTGTTGGAGCTGCTGAAAACTGTAAAAACTATCTTTGCATTGTATAAATGCAATCTTTTTATATTGTATAATTGCAAAGCACACGTATGAACACTATGTACTTACCTACTATAAAGCTACCCTATACTGGGCACGTCTGTCATTGACTTGAATGTGTCCTGGCGGCTGAGAGTATGTCACGCTCACTCAAATGTCTCGTTGGTGGTGGCGTGTGTGTTGGATCATTAAGTTCCCTTCAAAATGGTTGAGCTGAATGGTGCTGATCCATACGTCATGTTCGTGAACGGGTGCCGTCACTTTGCTGCCACTGCTTTTTTTATATTACCGAATTATTTTTTGGTTTTGTATGTTTTTCATTACGGACGCCTTTAACGTGCACGTCTTTTTACATCGTTCTCATATGTATAATTTCAACAAGACTGATGTAACAAATTTTCTGTAAAGATATTATTTAAAAGAGTGTCCATAGAGTTTCTTGCCCGTTCTTCTGCATAGGTACCTACTACGCTTTGGAATGGGCAACTAGCTTCTAGCTTCATATTTCTGACTAACCGACCCCTTGATAATTGAAAAGTGCTGGTAATTGGTTTATTTGAAATAAATGCTTTGAGTTTGAGTTTGAGAGATGTGAGAAGATGGGTATGGAAAAGGAGTAGAGATAAGATGGACGACGACTATTGAAAAGACGCATTGTAACGACTAACGAAGAAAGAGTAAAAATATAAAATATTTAAAATATATAGTTTGCTTTTTATTTTCAACGATCCCTACATAAATATTAGGCTTGTTGGCATGGATATACATATTATATGTATTAGACTCATTCCGACAAAGTCTTGAAATAAGAAATCTTTAAAATAAAGTTTTTTTAGGGTACCTCCCCTACACGTTAACTGGGATGAATATTTTTTTCTCGTCTGTCCCATGGTGTTGGGTGCAGACATTTTTTAATACAGGGTTTGCGAAGTATTAAGCTTAAAAGTGCTAATTTTTGTTAGAGTCAGCCCCCTCCCCCCACCCCACCTGCCAGCTAAATGGTTTTATTTTGGATGTGCGAAAAAATTCAAGACAGTAGTACATAAATAACGAAGTTAAAAGGAAACCTATCACAGCTAAGTCGGCTTACCTTACGAGCAAAAGGGTTGAAAACGAAGGAAACCATTAGCTGGGTGGAACAGGTATGTGAGCGAGGCTCATAGAAATGCCAGGCTGGATTTCATTCCATGATGCGATAACGGAAAGCCCTCATCGGGTCCTCTTTATGACTCAATGATGAAATCGCGGGAAATTTTCAAAGGAAAAGTCAAATGGTGCCCAACCACCAGGAACAGTTGAGGATGGATTCGCTGGCAAAGCACTATTAAGCAAATTCAGACTTAAAAAGTTTCTGGAAAGGTACTAGTAAGCTAAATCCTAGGCCTGGTATTCCTGTACGTATCGATGGGATTGCCAACCCAAATGCTACCCAGTTTACCATACAGTCGCCTCTTGGACCAGTATGCGGGGATCTTGATGCTCTTCCCAAAGATCAGGAGGTACCAACGATGGTCTTGGCGAAAGAGGTCAGGGCCAATATTAAAAATATGGTTAGAGGGAAATCACCAGGACACGATGGGCTAAGCATCGAGCACCTACAGCATGCTGGTGCGCACTTGCCACGAGTACTTGCATACTATTTAACTTGTGTCTGTCTCATATGTACTTGCCCTCGGACATGATGCGGACTCTGGTGGTGCCTGTAGTAATAGGACTGGAGACGTTTCGGACGGGTCAATCTCACTAGCCACCGTCATAGCCAAGGTACCCATTTCAGTTTTCGGGAAGGGCTATCAACGGAGACGGCCATTCTTAGTCTAAAGCACGCTATAAAGTTTTAAAATTACACGGATAGGCAGACGCCACAGTCTACGCGGTTTTCCTGGACATTTCCAAAGCCTTTGACCTAGTCTCTTCCGATTTACTCTGGCAGAAGCTAAGAGACACAAAACTGCCACGAGAGCTCGCATCTCTCCTCAAATACCCGTGGTACCTCCTAGTACCCCGTCCTTGGTGCCTACACCAAGAGACTCGGGTGAGATGGGTAGGGGAGCTTTCGGAGCCATTCAGGCCGGAGTGTGGGGTGCAACAGGGGGGACTGTCCTCGCCCTTTCTCTTCGGCCTCTATGTGAATGCCTTGGTCGAGAGACTCAGCAGCATGCGTGTCGGCTGTTATGTGGATGGTGTTTGTTTTAATAATCTGAGCTACGCGGACAACATGGTGCTGCTGGCTCCCTCAATTAATGCTCTCCGTAAGTTACTGACTGTATGGGAGTCGTACGCGGAGTCTCATGCAACACCAAAAAGATATAGAATATATTGTCTTCAGGTCTGGTGCCAGATGTCCATCTACGGTCCCGCTTTTGTTACTTAAAGGTCACCCAATAAACAGAGTGTATAAATTTAAATACTTGGAGCATCTGTTAACAGATTCCCTGAAAGACGATTCAGATTTGGAGAGGGAGAGCAGAGCGTTGTCAGTCCGGGCGAACATGCTGGCCCACAGGTTCTCTCGATGTACAGTCGCAGTTAAAATAGCTCTTTTTAAGGCGTATTGTACAACACTACACAAAAGGGTTGCATATCCAATAAAACAATGCGTTCAGGGTGCTGTTGCGACTGCCACGATTCTGCAGTGCGTCGGCGATGTTGCCGACGCGCGCACTGACAGCTTTGATGCAGTACGGCGCAAGAGATCTGCCTCATTACTTTTTGCAGATTGCGTGTCAGTCCCAACATCATTCTGCATTCTATAGCCGCCCGGGCAGATAGTCCGCTTGTGTCGGCGTTAGCCGGTAGGACAAGATCTTTTTTAGTTATTAAGTACTAACATATTAAGTAATAACAGGCTTAGTAAGATTGTTACTAACACAATGGACCTCTTTTGTAGTATGAATAAACAAATGATAATAATAAATAATATTGTTATTATTTGCTATTATAATAATAAACAAGCTAAGGAGTAAAAGTTTACCAACTTACATTTGCAGTGAGAATTTATGAAAGAACATGTTTTTCAACTAAAATATTAAGTTTGTTCTTGGGATAAATAAATTCGTCCAACTACGGAACCCTTTATTGTAAGTGGTCCGACACGGATTTGGCCGGATTTTTTCGATCTGGCTCTGACACCGGAAGAATGATGTTCTTTTTAATAGTTTTTCCACATCTTTTGTCTGAAATAAAAACTTTAAAAACAGATCTCAAAAATACTCATAAACAACCGTGTTGTTTTGAGACGAACTCGACCAATTTTTTCTCGTCCATAATTGACCACTTTTTTGCCCATCCTCAGTACCTATTCAGTGCTATAAAAACCTAATCAACTTCACAATTGATGTATTAGATGTGTACATAATGATTTTGTAAACTTTATTATTAGTTAAATGATTTTAATCATGAGGAAAATCACGGGTTGCTCTGCAAGATTAGTGTTTTTTGGAATGTTCTGCGGAGATCTTTTTATTTGAGATGTAATTGTGTTAAACCTTTATCGACAGTTTTAATTGAAGAGGTTCAAAATACAGTAAAATATGCAAAAAAGTTATCAAGGAACATAAAAACCTATCAAGGATGAGGCTTGCCAAAATTTGGTGGATTACTGAATCTTAAATAAACTTTATGTGGGTCTGAATCCCATCCCATTTCTAAAGGGATTAAGTGCCTTAAATAATGTTTAGTTATGTATAGTATGAAACTCTGCGAGAATATGAATATTATGTTTCGCATTGATTTACAAAACAGGTTTTCAGGTTCTCAATACCAAACGCTCAGAACTTCAGCTTCTGCGATTTATAGCTTAAAAGAGCAGCTGCTGAAACCGCTGCGAATAATCAGATTGGTCTGTTGCCCTGCAAAGCACCCCACATTAAACGTTGGAAAAGCTCACGGGTTGATGCTCACAACCAAGGACTTAAAAACACCTTTATAAATGTTACAGAATTATAAGTGTTACATTTTGAATTGATAACAGAACCAAATGTGTAACACTTACAAATGTGATTTTAAGAAACACCTACAAAATAGTGTAACAGTAATATATCTGAAACAGTGTTAATAAGTGTAACTGGTAAACGCGGCGTGGCCAAAATACCCTTAATCTGCGGCAACGCCGCATCTGTCTGTCCACTGCGCGTTGTTGCGGTACAGTGCAATTATGCCTAAGACTACTTATTTCTGTTATATTAACACATATTAAAGTTTGCACTTTGAAACTGTAACATTAATGTATCTGTTACATTTATAAAGGTTTTTCTTTTAAACACTCATTACGATTGCAGTTTGAGTTCCTGCTCACAACTAACTAAATCAGCACGTTTACACTAAGTCGCCGATCGTGATGGAAACTGTCAATGGCTTCTGCTGAATATACATGACCTTCAATGGAATTAAAATTACTATTCCGGAATTTCACTTCTTGAGAAAAAATACTTGCAAAATTATTCGTCGGATGCCTTGAACTAGTAACTAGTCACTGTGTCATTGGGTGGGCGCCTGGTTGTTGCCGGCATTGGCGACTGAGTAAAGTTATGTAAATAAACAATGGAACAACTTTTTTTTAAACACTTTAGCTAGACCAAAGACTCTGAAGTTCTAGCAACGGTTTATAGCGTTATACTTTAGTTCTTAATTATTATTCAGCGCTATTTTTAGGGTTCCGTTCCTCAAAAGGAAAAGGAAAAAAACGGAACTCTTATATGATCACTTTGTTGTCCGTCTGTCTGTTTGTCTGTCCGTCAAGACCCTTTGTCTCAGGAACGCGTGGAGCAAAACTAAAACGGTACTTCCCGTTAACTTGGAATCATAAAAATTGGCAAGAAGCAAGGTCTCACAACACAAGTAAAGGAAAAAAATATTTTGCGATTACAAACTTACATTTGCAGTTGGAGAATTGACCGTGAGTTAGAGCAGTTTGTTTTTGGTTAAATTCACTCTAACTACGGAACCCTTCATTGTGCGTTTCCGACACGCAACTGGCCGGTTTTTAGTTTTCAATTTACGTCATTGCCTACCAATTCGTTTTTTAGGTATTTTCGTTGTGCGTTAAAGAGCTCAAATCGTCCCGACTTAATCCTATATGTATAACCTGGCCTCTAAAGCGTATTTCCAACGTTAAATAAAATTGCCACATTTCATCTGACTATGTATAGAAATTAAATAAATCTCAAAATACTGCTTATTGAATCGTATATTAATAACGCTAATCACAATGTTGTTTTGTTCTTTATACATATTAATTAAAAATAACATCATAATTACATTAAATAATCATGTAATATGTAATTGTTAAATTGACATACAGGTAGTCTTTCTACTATACCTTATAATTATATATAAAATTTCATTATCACGTTTTTAAATGTATTGGAAGTGGCCATTGTTCTTTGTAACTCATAATGACCTATTATTTTTTTGAAGTCGGGCTTAATACCATAATGGTACACAATACCTTATAAAGAAGCTAACTATACCAACCACCTCTTCCTAATCTACTCTATTTAAAGTTTGTCATTCACAATGACCGATGGTATGGTACACATGTCGAGCCATTGTTTTGTCCATTCAACGCCAACCGATCTACTTAGCCGGCACACGTTGGGCCGATGATAAAACGGTAATGTGGACCACCCAAACGCAATGCGTATGTCGGTTGTTCGGACTTTACTGGTAAGCTTAGTGTGGATTTTGAAAGCCTACTGAGTAATATAGTATTCTCTTGTACAACGAACGAAACTAACTACAAAAATTCTAACTATCACTAAAATTCCTCACTTTTGACTATGAGGAATTTAAATATATTCTGCCAAAAAAAAACTCCAAATTCAAAAATAATTTTGACACAACTATAATCGAATTTGACAATCTCGAGTCACGTGCTTTTATTTATATTTTTCCTTCGCAACTTGTTTACCCTACCTCGTGAATTTTTGTTAGAGCCGGAGGCAGCCTGGGAAGTTATACTTTGTGTATGAAAAATAAAAATCAAATATTACCTGTATATTGAGTTTTAGGGGTTTAAGGGTTTTCTAAAAGGAAACAGAAAACATCGACAATACAGAAAACTCATTATTTTTGCGATAGGTCACACCGTTTTCGAGATATAAGCACAAGAAAAGAAAAAATAAGATATCTACAGTTCTGTTTTTGCAAGTCTGAAGTAGAGGTGTTGGTGTGAATTTTAGTTCACGACAACTAATTTTATTCCACACCTTTTTAATCGCGATAAAAAATTGGCAGATTTATGTTCAGATTTAGTTAGACAATCAAATTTTTAAGTGTAAAACGTCAAATTCAGAATGGCAAAATTGTCAATTTTACTAGACTAACAACTCAGTGCAATCTTAGTGCTGTCAAACTAACAATAAAGTTAAGTTGTGTCACTTTAGTCATTTTCAGAATGGGAAATCGTCTTTTGACAGGATTAAACCAAATTTAAGTGATTTTTAGTCTAGTTTAGAGACATTTGTGACAAGAGAATCGGCACCATTGTCTTCTTTTTAATAGAACATGATTTAAAAGTTTAGTGATTGGGAACAACGTAGCAGTTCGTCTCTTTCACTGAACTTTTTATTCAGTCTTTTTAATAACAATAGGATGTTATTAAAAAGACTGAATAAAAAGTTCAGTGAATTTTTTAGTGCCGATTTCGCCTACGGTGCTTAATTCTGTTTTTGACAACGATTCGCTCCTATTTGCTAGTTAAGAGCATTTTATGACACACAACAGAAAATATAGTCCTGCTAAGTGTGGTGATTATGACTGTAAGACTGTCAATCTGTGTAATTATGCACAGTATGGGTCAGTATGTAGCAAAATTTTGGCTTAACGGATAGAATCAAAACGATCTAAGTTTTAGAGACCGTCTAATTGTAATAATGGACATAATGACCTAGATTCAAGATTATTATTTAAGTGTCTTTGACATATCTCGGAACCCTGGGGTCTCGGTCCTTTGGAAGGCGTACGACAATCCACTAAAGCCGGCCAATAAAGGCAAGAAGGAGGTGGGAGCTCTGGTCCTCGTCAGTGTTCACTCTGGCCGGTCAATAAAGGCAAGCCAGGGATGAGGAACAAGACTTCTCCGGGGAGATAGGGCCATGGGGTCGCTACTGCCCAACAGCTCGCCACATGCTGCCCTGGGAGTTTCTGTATTTCTCAAAATGATGAGGAAATGCGTTCCCACCACGACGTCAACGTGATACGGCGGTGGTGGGGAGATAATAAAATAAAATAAAAAGTTTGTACTTAGCTGTCCCACTGCAGGGCAAAAGCCGGGAGGCCTATATTCTCTTTACAATTCTCTCCGTTTAAAGCTGCTGAGAACCAGTTCTTGTTGAAGGAGTCCAGCTCATCCCACCATCTCATCATCTTACGAGACCATTACCGTTACCATGACGCTTGCCATTACGAGGGACACATTAGTCGTTTGACATGCGGCAGATGTGTCCATCCCAATTCCGTTTTAGCGTGGCAGCTTTCCAAGTGACAGCAGTTCTCTTTGTTTTGGAACGATTTTAAGATTTAAAAAAATCTAACAATTAACATTTACTTCATACACAACTTAACATTTATAGCAATATTAATGTTTACTTATCACTTAATGTCTTGTCCACAATAACCTCTCCAGCTTCCATGTTTAAAATCATGTGTAATTGGATTAAACGATTCTTTTTCTGTCATTGTTTCCTGTCGGCCATTGTTCTTGTTTGTACGTCTGTCTGCCCATTGCTACGGAACCCGTGTGCTAATAAGCTAATGTGGATCAATTATTCATGGAGATTGTGATGCTGTAAATAAATGTAAGTCGTAATGGACAGATTATGTTTGAACTGTATTTGGGTGAGAGGTAAGAGTTATAACCGTGTCGTGATATATGGGAAAGGTAATGCTGTCATGGGTTTGTCAGATGTGGATTAATTCTTGTTCCGAACCTTGATAGGGTTTCTGAACTCCGTTTATTTTTGTGTTTTTTCAGTTCAGTTCTATGTTTCGTAAGATGAGCTTCGAGTGGTTGTGCGGCTTTGCAGTCGCGGTAGTTAATCCGATCTACATAGTCATTGTCACATCTTCTTCACTTTTTTGAGTAGCGTAGGTGTTTTATTACAGATGAAAGTATTAGGTGCCTACTTTTGACATTATTGGAGTCGCACCGCAACGTCAACTTCAAGGCGTTCGTGGTGCGCGTACCGAATTTATATCTGCCCGTCGTCATGGAAGAAGACTTTTGGCCTCAGGACGTGATGTTCCGTCGCTTTCGCGGACAAGTACCACAGGACAGCACAAGGACAAGCTAGGGAAGTGCTACTAAAATAGTTTTAAGCTACTTATATTAATACAATTTTGTTTTATACTATAAATATGTTAGTTGGTAAGGTATATGTCTATGGGCCATTGTAGCCTGAAATAAATGGTTTATTATTATTATTATTATTATTTTCGCTGTGATTTAAAACAGTTCCACTTCTATAAGTGGCATTATTGCACTTGGTCATCATTATCCGTCTTGCTATTTACCTATACCCAAAATCCTTAAATTTGACTACATCAAATTTATATTTTTCACGACCAACCATTACCTGATAACCGAACCTCATAAATTCATCTACTTACAACCTAATCATGCGACGTTACCCAATCAGAACTAACGTGTACCTACCGTCCAATTTTTACCCAATATACAATTTGTGCGCATTATAAAAACAGGGTTGGCCCACTGGGTATAAATTATGCGAAATTGGAGCCGGATCACGTCATAAATTCTGAAATTAAAGTTTTCGGGCGTCGACGGTGATTGTATGAATTAAGAGCTTTCTTTATGGTTAAGTTGGCACTTTATACCCTTATTATTATGGTGATCTGTAATTTTGGTGCCGCTGGGTTTCGTTCCCTTGCCTGACCTAGTTGAGTTAAGGTCTCTCTTTTTTCTTATAATTTGTTTGTAGGTACCTTGTGTGGTTTTTTAAGCTTTGCTGTCAGCGAAATTTAATGTATGAGCACTGTGCGGATTTCAAAACTATGAGAAGAATTCCAAGTTTAATAAAACAATTGGGTTGTCTGTTTCAAACTGAGGAAGTTTCTTTTTGTGCCTTATAATAGTCAGAAATGATGTGTTCTTACATGGTCATTGAGTATTACGGTTATGTGAGTGTTTGGTCATTAATAATATCTCTGCTTATCTTTTTATAGTTTACATCCATGACAGCTCAGATTACAACACAAAATTGAGCATCAACCTTTATAAAGTCATTTTATGCAAACACCACACATCATAAATATCAGTTATCTGCAAGCGATACCCATTATCCGAAAGTGTACATAATAATTTATTAAAAAATATCATCTGTAAATAATTTTTATGGTAATTATTCGAGTAAAAAATTTTACTCTCTCTCTATATTATGATAATCGAATACCATCTTCATCATTGGTTACGCAATCACGGTATCATTAATATTTCATTGCGCGTGCAGATATTTCGATTCATTATCATTCCTAATATTTGTAATCGATACTTTTTGTTATAAAAAATAATTAATTGTATGACTTTCTCACAGTATCTGAGAGTCTTATTGACTACTTTGATTTAATATTTATTGTCGGAATTTTCGCTCTTTTCTTGAAACACGTCACTGTAAATTACAGTGAAAATGGTCAGTTTTAAGACTTGAATTTAAACAATGACGTGTTTCAATATGATCATTCAAGCAGGTTGAATTTGTTGTATGTTTTAACCACTTTTTGGTTTCGGCAGACAAACTTCAAGTCTGAAGAGATAATCCTATGAGTTTATGCGGAAAATATAATATTGATAATTAACTATTGTCTTGATCGAAGATGATAAAATCATGTGGTGTTTTTAGTCGTCAATGGTTTAAAAGTCATTGTGTACAAAAATAACACTGTTAAGGCTCCCCCACACAGGCGCGACACAAAGGCACCGCCCGTCGCTCGACACGCGGTGCTTTTGTGTCGCGCTGTGGCATCGCGCCTGTTTGTGGGAGCCTTAAAACTGAATGATTGCCTGAATAGGTGACTACGTGTTTCTCAAATCAAATACTAAGCTAATTCAAAACCCAATAAAAAATCAACAATAGTTGATGCCTTTTTATTTTATGAATCAATTTCTTAATCGATTTTAAATAATTATTTGCTTTTCGATCCGAAATATAAATATCAATTTAAAACACATTTTTCGTTCGAAACTATCATTTAATAAGATTAAAGAGAAACCCCGCAATTAGGGTTCAAATATGAATCTAATCATTGATATTTGAATAAAACAGTGCAATGTTTCAACAAAAAATGGGCAAAAAACGTTGCGCTCTCTCTTGGAATAAATTAGCCAGACGAACGATATCATATCCATCACTCGGTCAACTTTAAAATAAATAAATCATGGATGATGAGCGCAATAAATCAATCGATTCATAGCAACGATCCAATTCGATTCATCTCTCGATTGGAGGGAATGGGCGCGAAACAATAACTATGAATAACTCGCGTATGAATGTAATTGAATGATTAATGTCGGTACGTTCGTGTCTAGTTGTTTAGGTAACTGCTTGGTAAATTGACTACGTATTAGACTGTATACATACAGGAATACCTAGGAATACAATAAATACAGATATAGATTAAATTAAATTCCTTTTGTAAAACTAAGCTAGTAGAACGTGGAGGTAGATAGACCTCAATATTATTATCCTTAACACTTTGCGAGGAACATTCAAATATTCGTTGGGCGGCGCACTATTTTAGAATGTAAGACATAATTGTGCATGTGCATGTGTGTGTGACGAAAAAACTGAAGTGGAGTGGCGCTAGCAATTTAGACGTTTAAAATGTAATACGGCGCGGTGACGTAATTTTAAGGAATTGGCTTAAGCCACAGCCGTATCCACGTAGTGAAAAATAAGACTTATTTTTGGATGGCGTGATTAAACGTTGTGTCAACTAGCGTTTTCTTTATTTCTACTGATAGACTTTGAGACTTTGATTACTACTGATAGTGTGTTACGCAATTACTCATAATTATTATTACAAAGTTTTTATTATTTCTCATACAATTGTACTAAGTCACAAAATGGAGGAAGTCACGGTAAGCCATAGAGCATCATTACAAATATAGATGTCAAGTTCACGTAAAGGACATACGTGAACTTGACATTTATATTTGTCTCACCAATGGTTTCTAGTAATCATTGAACGAGACTGTATTTTATTTTTTACGCAGTAAGTTTGTCCTTCACTTCCATCGGAGCTGCATTTGCAAACAATAATCTGACATGCACAAACACCAAATAATAATGTTGTACGTGGAAATAGAACCCACGATCCATGTTAAAGAATTCTACGAAAATCTACCAAGATCTCTATTCGAAAATCTACCAAGGGACATCTGCCAAATCACTACTTAATCTTATCATCATCATCTGGCTAGTAATTTCCCAACAGTATTGGGGCCGACTCACTGGATGCAGCTGATTACCAGTATATTTCATAGAGCGACTGCCTATTTGACCTTCAGAACCCAATAACTATGTATTACGATATCCCTTGGTAAGGCTGGTTGACAGACTTTAGGGCTTCTGACGACCTGTAACGACTGTCAAAGTTCCACGCATGACAGCCGGGACCAACGGCTTAACTTGCTTTCCGAGGCATACAGGGGTCTCGGTATGTAAAGATGGTTACCCATCCACGGACCAACCGCGGAAAGGGAAAGCTTAACCGATCGATGAGATCGATCTATCCGTGTGTTACTTAATCATTGCATGCATTCACTTGATCTTACCAGCACATAGAGTAACATAACATCATAACATCACGCCTGTTATCCCAGAAGGGTTAGGCAGAGGTGTACCTATAGTACACCCACATTTCGGCAGTTATGCTTAAGTCCCATGTAATAGAGCCAACCGAGCCAACAAATCCAGACTCCGGGCTGGTACTGGATAATTCTAGATAGAAAAACCCAATTACACTTTGTCCGACCTGGGAATAGAACCCAGGACCTCATGCTCAGCAGTAGCTCGTGCGACCACTAGACCAACGAGGCAGTCAATGTAGGCAGATAGAGTAAGTTCCTTTTAAACGAAGATGGATAGAATTATTATAATGTTCCAAAAGCATAAAAAACTAGATGATCCATATCACCAGCCTCAACACTCAACTACACTACGCAACACTCACTATTACTACGTAGATTTAATAATAGTAAAAAGAATCAGTATTGTTAGTGCGTGCGCCCATTGTCTAGTAGCGCCCACGCAGCTCCAGATAAATTATTAATAGTGAATTTGTAATGAATTGTAGATCAAGAGGAAAGAGACGCGACTGTAATGTTGGTGTTTTGATTTTGCGTTAAACAGTGAGTGATCGGGTGCTGGATGTAGATTTGCTGCGGTTATAACAGGGATGCTTCAAAGACAAATGTTGGTAGACAGTATTGTATTGCTGGTTTTATGTTCTGTGGTCTTTAGGTAAGCATCGTCATAGTTATTTAAAATCATCTTGGTTTTATTATAACGTCGTGTGCCAGTGTGCAGTTTGCGCAACATATTTATCGTAAGTTGAAAGATGCTCTTCAGACATCTTTGTTTCTTTGGTGTTACCTCTTCATCTGTGTCTGATGACGTAATAATGATTTTAAGTAATAATTAGGTTTTTTTCAATTAACAATTTGTTCGTGTTGTCTAAAGATATCGCACAATATTCCCCAATACTTCGTTTTACTTAAGTAGAAAAGTCATAAGTTTACTTTTTACTGTGAACCTGAGAAAACCATTTCTTCATCATGTCAGCTTACATCTAACCTGTGCGTTTCTGTATCAGATTTACCAATCCCAATTTCATTTAACACCCAGTTTAATCCTACACACCTCAACATCTGTAATATCAAGACTAATTCCCAATATAAATCACAATTATTACGACGTCTGCACTAATTAGTCTTTGCGTTTGTCTAGCAAGCCCGGTTAGTCACCGCGCGACAATGACGGTGTTAGTAACAATATACCGGCTGAGATATCGGCTCTATAAGGTATTTAGTTCGACGCTGGTTACATGTAAACCTTTAGTATACAAACAAGTATGCTTATTTGTTTATTGGCAGGTTAACAATGGATAGTTCTTGGGTTTACTCGAAGATTTCAGAAAATTTGGGAATTTTTCCGCATTTCAGATGTATGTTTTTTTTTTGTAATAATGCTGACGTAGTATATTTAGCTTTCAAGGGATAAATTTAAAGGGAGGTAAAAATCAGGCAATGATTTGGATAACCATAACAATGAAAAATAAAAAATCTGGAGCAGTTAGTAAGACACATATGACACCTTTTTTTTCTTTTGGATGGGAAATCATCAAATGTCTTCTCCCGCTCTGGGTGGAGCGGGAGGGCGTGTCAGACTTTTACTGACTAAAACCCACTCGTGTTCCTTCAGTTGCCTGTGCCAAGGCCACGGTTATCTCTTTCGAATTTCCCGTGACCCTGAGGCGTCGGCCCTATCGGACCCCGTCATTTTGTGCTGACATCTCTTTGATGCACGCGTGGAACACGACGCGCCGTCGACCCGGGCCTGGTCCTTACCGGATGGCGAGCTACCCATTGCTCGCCGTCCGCAAGCCCGCGCCTACGGTGCCCGGGAATCTGCAGGCGACTCCCGACGCCCAGGACGCACAGTGGGTCGAAACTATGATTTTAGTGACTTAGGGCTCAACTTTGCTTTTTCACTTTTTTTTTTATGCGGATGGGTAGAGCTCATTAACCTCAATAATAATTGTTCTGATGTATTATTTCCTAAACTTTATACTTTGGGTAGAAAAATGTGTTTTGTTATTTTTTTGTATGGAGCGGCTCAAATAAACTTAAATTCCTGCTAAGTAGCGTGTGATCCCGCGTTGAAACTTTATTTTTCATATACCTTGTCTGGTCTATTATCATTTGATGCTATAAACAAATGCATAAAGTTGCAACTCTGCCAAATAAATGGATCGAAAAAAATGAAAAAATACATAGAATAAAAAGCTTCATTTTTTACTTTCGTAAGTTATTTTAAGTTAAATTTGATATGGAATAGTAAGTAAAAGCACGTAATAATACACATAATTACTTAGCAACTAACAACAATACATTTAAAAGGTCCCTAATTAGCTTAAATTTACTAATACTACATATATTAGTAAATTTAAGCTAATTAGGGACCTTTATTTAAAAATGTGGATATGAAATCAATTAATTTCTATTTGTGTGTTTAATTACTGTAATTAGCTTAACCTTTTACCTTATAAAATAACAATGTTTTTCACTTTTAGTCATTACTGTAATATTAATTAGGATAATTAGTTAATGAGGGTAGTAGAAAAATTAGTAAACATTGTTTGTCACTGGATTCTGGAAGTATAAAATGACCATAATTTATTATATACTAACTAGTGTTCGTTTATTCGTACTACTACTAACATCTCGTGATTCTGATCGTCCCTTTTTCGTTATAATGGATAATTTAGTTAACAATTTAGATTTATTTATGATTTTAAGAGAGCAGGTCAAGTCACTGTCGGATAGTCAAAAATTCTTTCAATTCCTACAACATAAAATAAACGTGACCGAAGAGAACAGTGTTGAGCTCCAAAAATTCTGTACGCGCTTTTGTTCAAATATAAGTGCAAGATGGGAACGAAGTAGTCGCACGTTAGCACAGTTTGTAAGAAAAAATGGTGATTGGTTGGAACGTGCAATAAACTGGCCCGAAGGAATGATACCTGAAGCTGTGAACACTGAACAGGAAAGGCTCGAGATTTGTAATACTGAAGATGTCGAAAATCTACCACCATCTACTACAGAAGCTTCGACATCTACATTTACACCTCGAAAACCTTTCGAGGAATTGGGCTCCAGGCAAAAACGACGACGCGTTGATCAAATTAACCAATCGCTTTCGTTATCCCCGGATGAACTTAAAGCTACTACAATTGCTAGTTTAAGAAACACCGGAAATGAGGATGTAGGAAAAATTATGAACCATTTACTAAATCACCCCGAAGATCTAGAAAAAGTTAAAGAGTGTTTAAGTACAAGTAAACCGAAAAGTAGTACATATTCACCCGATAAGGCACTGTCTTTATTAGTTTCACTTAAATTAAGTAAGTGGCAGTATATAAGCCTAAGAGAAGCAGCAAGTGAAAATAGGTCTGATTTATACCCTTCTTATTATAAAATAAAACAAGCGAAGGCAAAATGTTATCCAGGGAAAGAAGACATAATTATAACTGAAGAAGGAGCTGCTATTAAACTGCAAGCTTTACTCAACTTGACGGTATCTAGGCTTTTAGAAGTGATTACTTTAGATTTGGATTCGCCAACTGAGTTACTGCTAATAAGCAAATGGGGTTTTGATGGAGCCTCAGGTCAAAGTAATTATAAACAAAAGACTGAAGCAGAGTTTGATGACTCAACTATCTTCATGGCCAGTCTAGTTCCTATAAGGCTTCAACAATGTGATGGAACAATTGTTTGGGAAAACGATCGACCCTCATCAACTTTCTATTGCCGTCCGATAATGTTCAAATTTACCAAAGAAACGCAGTCAACAGTGGTAACTATAAAAGCTAGCATAACCGAAGAAATAGAAACACTTCAGCCAATCAAGTTCAATCAAGTTGAAGTTAAGCATCAATTGCACTTGACGATGATAGACGGCAAAATATCGTCATATTTGTCAGACACATCTTCAGCTGTCTGTGATATCTGCAAAGCAAAACCGTCAGAGATGAACAATTTAGAGTCACTTGCTCAAAAAGAGAACAACGAAGAAGTGTTCCAGTATGGAATGTCATCTTTACATGCCTGGATAAGAAGCATGGAGTGCTTACTTCATATCGGTAAATATAATTTTATTAGTTCATAATTTTTTTCACGTTATATAGTTACTTGTGAGATTTTTATTTAAGTGATATTTCTTTTTGTTTGCAGCTTATCGTTTGGACTTCAAAAAATGGAGTTGCAGGGGCGATGACAAAGAAAAAATGTCACTCAGAAAGAGCGCTATACAGCAAGCGTTTAAGAAAGAATGCGGTTTACTTATTGACGTAGTCAAGCAAGGAGTAGGCACAACCAATGATGGCAATACTGCCAGAAGATTTTTTAGGGATGCAGAAACAACAGCTCGCATAACAGGAATAGATAAAGATTTAATAGAAAGGTTTCATGTGATTCTTCAGACGGTTGCATCTGGAGAGAGCGTGGATCTTTCTAAGTTTTCCGAATTTTGTAGAGATACTGCACAATTGTACGTTCACTTATATCCCTGGTATTATATGCCTTCCAGTATACATAAATTGTTAGTACATGGGAGTGATATAATTAAGCACTTTGGTGCCATACCTATAGGTAAACTGTCGGAAGAGGCAGCGGAAGCTCGTAATAAAGATTTCCGGAAATATAGAGAGAGTCATTCTAGAAAGGTAAGTAGAACGGCGACAAATGAGGATATTATACACAATCTTCTTTTGTCTTCTGATCCAAAGATCACAAGTCTAAGACCTCGAATGGTGAAACAAAATATAATGGTTCTCTCTCCAAAAGTCAAAGAGCTTCTGCTGATTTTTCCCACAGAATCCGATATAGATTTTATTGATGTAGATAATTTACAAGATAGTCATAGCGATAGTGAATAAGATTTTTTGGTAGTTTGTAAGTTTCTTGTTTTTTTTATTAGTTTATAAATGTCAAACTCATAATTGAAAGGAAATAGTAATGTTTGATGTTGTTTATAGTTAGTTTTTAGTTTGCTTGTGTTAGTTGTAGTAATGTTAGTTTACCTTTACTAATTTGTATTATTATGTACCTATCTTTACTCACTATTCAGTATTAAATCTAACTTAAAATAACATTTCATAAACATGTTAAAGTCATTAAAACAAAGAAATTGAAATTCATAGATCCCTAATTAGCTTAAATTTACTACTACTACATATATTAGTAAATTTAAGCTAATTAGGGACCTTTTAAATGTATTATGATTAGTGTGATTAGCTTTAAATTTACTAATACTACATATATTCGTAAATTTAAGCTAATTAGGGACCTTTTAAATGTATTATGATTAGTGTGATTAGCTTTAAATTTACTAATACTACATATATTAGTAAATTTAAGCTAATTAGGGACCTTTTAAATGTATTGTTGTTAGTTGTTAAGTAACTATGTGTATTATTACGTGCTTTTACTTACTATTCCATATCAAATTTAACTTAAAAGAACTTACGAAAGTAAAAAATGTAGCTTTTTATTCTATATATTTTTTCATTTTTTTCGATCCATTTATTTGGCAGAGTTGCAACTTTATGCACACGTTAATAGCATCAAATGATAATAGACTAGACAAGGTATATGAAAAATAAAGTTTCAACGCGGGATCACACGCTACTTAGCAGGAATTTAAGGTTATTTGATCCGCTCCATACAAAAATATAACAAAACACATTTTTCTACCCAAAGTATAAAGTTTAGGAAAAAATACATCAGAACAATTATTGTTGAGGTTAATGAGCTCTATCCATCCACATGAGGAAAAAAGTAAAAAAGCAAAGTTGAGCCCTAAGTCACTAAAATCATAGTTTCGACCCACTGTGGGACGTGTCCTGCGGCGACTAGTGGGGGCGTGAGGGCACAAGGCTCTCTCCCTCACGCGCTCCGCCCCCTCCTTCGCAAGCATTACTGCTTCGCAGAAGGAGGTGACGACTTTCCATTCTCTTTCGCTCCGTACCATGGCCTGGACCAGGGCCGGACGCGAGAGATCGCCGCCGCCGATCGCCTCCGCGAGGACACTTCGGTGCTCCGCCCAAGCTGGGCAGACCTCCACCGTATGCTCCACCGTGTCCTCCGGGCGATCCACACAATGGTGACACCCGGGCGTATCTCCCGCCTTTTGCGAAACAGGAAAGGCTTTCCTGTTGTACTAAAACATAATCTTACCCTTGACAACTGTTTATAGTTGTTTGAAATTATGACTCAGCTGATTGATTTTTTTGCCAATTTATCTAAGTTAAGAAAGGTTTTGCCCTGTTACAGAAAGTAACTTCCTAAGACTGCTAAACCACAGCTTAATATTTTCTGTTCGTTCTTTAAAAAAAATACAATATCTAAAATTCAGCAACCAGCTTATACCACACCCAATATTGTTGACATCGTCATCTATAACGAACGGCTAAGATAACTATCAATTTCACATAACTGAGCAATAAATAAAGATTTTTTCTATAAACTCTGCTTAGAAATACCATGTATTTATGAGAGTGCTGCTTACAAATCATGGTATTGTTGGAAGTCTACGGGTATTGAAAGTCGACGATGTGTTTAGATTTATTTCTCTGTTTATGCCATAGGTGTGTCTACGGTTTGAACATTAGGGTTCGCGTTTGATGGGGAATGGAAGCGATGAAATGGGGAGCGTGGTTTTTGGTGTGTGAGAAGCGTAGTCTCGTTGTCGCTAACTCTAGTTTTTCGAGATATTTTTCAGTGCCAGAACATTTTGGAATATATAAATCGGGATGGCAATTCTAATGCTCACGAAACTTGAGTCAACTTGTCTTTCAGAACTCAACAAAGTCTTTTGAAAACAATACAAATGGGAGGGTCAAACGTAATCAGTGTGTGTATTTTCGATTTGAGCACCAAGACCTCTATTTTCAAAAACGCCTTGTATAAAACGAAAGTCCAATCACATTCAAACGCCACTCTTCAGAACCAACAATAAGGCAACGACGTTTCCAGTACAGTCTAAATCTCTTTGTCGGGAACTTCATAAATGTCAAAATATTTCGACCCTCGCCATTACGGGTTAACTAGGGTGGCAACCGTTTGTAGGACATCGCGCCTAATTTTATTTATGTACCGTGATCTCTCGATTTCAAACCAAAAGAATACTCTTTATAGACTCTTTTCACAAACCTATGTTTACCATCACAAAAATATATAACATTCAATTATCCTCCTCAAGTCTTTGTGATAAGTTTGAAACTGTGCTGTCAAAGGTGCAAAATGTAAATTGGTTTTCGTTTTAGAGTGTCCATAAATTTAGCATTGAGAACAGAATTGTAACAATCGCTCGATTTAAAAACTACTTATTGTGAGTTAGAAGGCGCGTCAAATGTATTGACAATTTGTTCAGGCCCTTAAATAAAATCTAATATACTTTTACTATGACAAAGGTTACTAAGAAAAACTTGGGCAAACTTTCTTTAAAGCCATTTTTTTTTTTTAATTTAAAACAGCTGTTATTTCTTAGGGACTAAAAATTAAGTTAAATACGGACCTGAGTTATTTAAACGAAGAAGACGATTAACTTGATCGAGTAGTTACGGTTAATAAGTAATCGGTTTGGAACAATCGTCTGCACGTAACCACGTAAATAACGCAATGAATTTTGCTGAAATGTCGAAGTGAATACCATTTTATGTGTGTAACGTAATTACCCCTTTGGTCCTTTTTCCTACCAGTTTTTCTATAGATAAAGTTGCTTCCTATGTTAAGCTTAGACTTTTAGCGAGACTATGCTCTGATATTGCCAATGGAAGATGACACATTTATGTAATTACACATTACAATACACATATAAGTAATTGTATTGAAAAAAAAGATGACGGCGTTATGTCCAATTTTGTACAAGTATTGTAGCTGCATATTATTCGCTACTTTTACATAGCTTCTTAAAGAAACTAGCTTAAAATAATACTGTTATTTTAATAACACCGTATACACAACACTTAATTTCCCAACCAGCACCCAATAACTTAAACCAAACTTCAACCAAAAGGTAATTTACACCACAATTCAGTTCAAATCTTAATAGCTGACGTGATTGGCACGTATAAAACTAACAGTCAAGCTGACAAGCGAGTGTTTAGCGCATTAGTCACCGGAACAGCGCAGATAATATTATGCTAATAAGGGTAGGCTGGAGTAAATCATGCTGCGGCCAAGGTTTAGCCAGTGATGTTGGAGGAGGTAGTGTTAAAGTTTGGGAGTTGTTTTGGCTTCGATTTTACTTCGTCTAACAGATTAAAGAGCAATCTAAATCAGTTTTGTCAGGCGTTGCTTGAAGTTTGAAAAATAAATAAAAAACTCTTACATAATCAGCCTATACTGTTCCCACTGTGAGGACACAGGCCTCCTCTCGGTGAGAGGGAGTGGGACGTAATCCACACATAGTAGATGTCACATAAATGTCTTCGATTTTTTTGTTCTAGGACATGACAGTTTCCTCACGATGTTTTCCTTTACCGTTTTGAGAGCAGTGATGATGATTTTGCACAAAGTAAAGCGCCTGCCTTGGTTCGAACCTACGATCTAAATCTCGTAAGTTTCGGCCGCTACCTCTGGGCCACCACTGCTCCTAGCACTAATCTTTCGATGTTTTGCAAGTCGCCGCCGGTACCCACTATTACAAATAACGGGTGGGTCGCTATCTATCTGTCTTCTATCTAAAAGAAATATGAAATGCTGTAAGCACATAAGTTCAGAATTTTTGTATTAATTTGTGTGTGCAAATTATGTTTTTAGGGAAAGATTTTTTATTTTTTTTAATTGAACGTCTTTTTTATTGAAACTTTTAACTTGGGGTAAAATAAAGATTTTTATCTGAATAATAATCACCACGCTTCCAATCATTTCAAATATTGATGGCTAGCGTGGTGATTATTACAATATTATCAGAAGAGCTCTCTGAAGACTGTAGCAGTTTATAGGAAATCAAGGTTAAATTATAATCAATTATTAAAAAAATTAAACATCGTTGTAACTAGCGCCATCTGTCGATTCACAAGTATACTTTTCAAAATTATTTAGTTGAATACATCTTTTTCTTCCTTTTTATTACTTCAGTACTTCAATATGAGTAGTATCCCCCAAGCATTCCTACATCACTATCGACTCCGGCGCACCGCCCACGCGTCATTTCGCGCCCGATATGCGCGCGCAGTTACGCAACTGTTGACACCTAGATCAGTGCGCAAGCGCCGCGCGCCGGGAAGCATACTATTGTCTTATAGCTGTTCGAATGACAACGTGTGAAACTGCGGTATGATGAAGGATTTTGGGTACCAACAAACATAACTATAGATTTTATTTCTCAAATTGAGACTAGTTTGCTGATAATGAATTGGTTATTGCTTGAGAGTCTCTCTCGTAGGGTATTAGATGAGTAGCTTTCTTAAGAGTTCGACAAAACCTTTTTGTCTTCATATTGCTGCCTGACCTAAGAAAGGAACTTCAACCCTCAGGGTTTGCAGAAGAATGATTGGAAGCAGGTTTTATGATGAAGAATCACCGACCCAATCGCAAACACTGCTACTGGTAGCGCTGTCTATCTTCAAAAGGAGATATTAAAGTATAATACACTTTGCCCGCACAATGGGGATGATGACAATTTTTTTATTTATGTCTCAAAAAAATGTTTATTTCCAAATTGTACAAACAGTATTACAAAAAATGTAAAAGGTGAAAAAACTGCCAAGTTATAAACGTTTTAAAGTAAATGTTACACTAGGACAGCACTATCGTAGAAGTGACGTCACGAGTACGTAACTTCATACTAGCGCCGTACATTGTGCGTACCCCGCGACAAGGACAGGAATAATCCCCTCCAAAAACTTTTAAAGCGTGTATCTTCTTCATAATTACATCGATTAACAGATTTTTTCGATAATCTCATTTTTACTATGTCAAATCCCAATTAATTGAGCGAATTTCTATAAAATACGTTTCGAATGTCCTTTTATGCTTGTACACCTGGGCAAAATTCAATTCAAATTTTCAAAAAAACTGTCAAAAATTCAAATTTTATGCTCAGGCTTCATGAAGCCTGAGCATAAAATTTGAATTTTTGACAGTTTTTCCATACTATAAGTACTGTCAATCGTCATTTTTTTACATCTGACATTGGTAAAATCAGCCCTTAGTAACACACCTAGAATTTAATAGGAACATTTGTATAAACCATGCTATATTTTGAAAGCGAAACAAGATATTAGGTAGGATCCTAAGTATAGGGGGCAATATTATAATAGGCTCGCCCCCTATTACATGGGACTTAAAAACATAATCAATCAAATCAATCAAAATATTTTATTTCACATAGACCTACATGGGCACTTATGAAACGTCAGATTCTAGGTGCACGGTTCCAATTGGTCGTTTCCCATGGAGAAGAGCCGGCAAGAAACTCCATGGTTACTCTTTTTAAAAATATGTCTTTTACAATGTTTTCCAATTAGTGATTAACAGGTATGGGAGGACAGTGTAGGCCTGTCAACAGTTATATGTTAAACAAATAGACAATTGTCTATAATTTATAATCCACAGGGCCTACGACGTTCTCACATTTACAAAATATAAAATAATCTAATAAAGTAAAATAAAAAAAATTAGGTATATAATGTCAAATAATGAAAGAATTATGTCAGAGATATGTAAAAGTCCATATCTAATAATAAAAAATAAAAATTAAACACCATTATTTGGGAGCAGTTATTAGAAATTTACATAGTGATGCCGTTCATGAGGTACCAGGGAAGCCACATGTGCAGAAGGAATTATTGCCAAACTTTCTTGTCTTCGACGTAGTCTTTAATCTTATAGTACGCTTTTTTGATAAGGACACGTTTAATGTGGGCTTTGAACTTTCCATCGCTAAGTTCTGTAACCGACTTAGGCAACTTATTATAAAAGCGGATACTGTTTATCAGAAATGATTTGCTTGTTTTAGTTAATCTAAATTTGGGTATAACAATTTCATTTTTACTACGTGTATTTATATTATGGAAATCGCTTCTTATTTTAAAAAGTTCTAAGTTTTTGCGAACATACAAAATACTTTCTAAGATATAAAGGGAAGGCAGAGTGAGTATATCAATTTCTTTGAATTTGTTTCTAAGAGACTCGCGAGGACCCATTTCATAGATCGCGCGGATTGCCCTCTTTTGTAAAATGAAAATTGAATCTACGTCAGCTGCTGATCCCCACAGCAGAACGCCATAAGACATAATACTGTGGAAATAAGCAAAGTATACCAACCTAGCTGTGGCTATATCGGTCAACTGCCTTATTTTTCTTACTGCATACGCAGCTGAACTTAATTTACCTGAAAGAGCTCTAATGTGAGCGCCCCATTGCAATTTAGAATCTAAAGTAATTCCTAGAAATACAGTTTCCGTAATAGCATCTACTTTCTTGCCATCAAGTTTTAAATTTAAACCCACTTGGGGTACATTTGGTAATGAGAACTTAAGACATTTAGTTTTGTTCGCATTGAGTAAAAGATTATTAGCTGCAAACCATTTCGAAAGAATAGCCAGACTATCATTCACATGTAAGACATCCGTATCTTTTCTATCTATTTTAAAAATAAGAGAAGTATCATCAGCGAATAAAATTATATCTGATAAGTTAGCCATCATGTAAGGAAGGTCATTAATATAAACTAGAAATAAGAAAGGGCCGAGAATTGAACCTTGAGGCACTCCCATCTTAACTAAGGACCCCGAGGACGTCGCCCCGTTAACGTTCACTTTCTGTTGCCTGTTTGATAGATAGGAAAGAACAAGATTAGCGGCTTGTCCACGAATTCCGTAGTGGTGTAATTTACAGATCAGTGTATTGTGGTCAACGCAGTCAAACGCTTTGGAGAGGTCACAGAAAATGCCAATTGCATCCTGGGACTTCTCCCAGGATTCCAAAATGTGACTGATGAGTAACACTCCCGCATCAGTCGTCGACCTACCTTTCGTGAAACCGAACTGGCGACTATGTAAAATACCATTTGAATTGAAATGTGACAACATCTGGTCTAGCATGATTTTTTCATAGATTTTACTCAATGCTGGTAGCACTGATATAGGTCTATAATTAGAGGGATCACTCTTACTACCCGATTTGAAAATTGGTACTACTTTACTATGTTTCATTAAATCAGGAAACGTACCGCTGTCTAAACATTGATTAAATATGCCTGTTAGGACAGGGGCAATTGTGTCAATAATATCTCCAAGAACCTTAACGGAAATCCCCCATAAGTCTACAGTGTTTTTTATGTTAAGACTTTTGAACGCTTTTTTAATTGTGATAATAGAAATAGGCTCGAATTTAAAACTAGGAATGTCCTTACTGAAGTTTTCTTTGAGTAAAGATTCAGCTAACACAGATGATGAGGGAAGAGATTTCGGAACCTCAATTGGGATGTTGGTGAAGAAATTTTCTAGCGACTCAGCAACTTTCAACTTATCTGAAATGGTTTCATTATCAATTTTTAACGACAAGTCATTCTGATCTCGCTGTTTATTGTTTCCAGTTTCTTTGTTAATTACCTGCCACACAGCTTTTATTTTATTATGGGAAATACCAATTTTGTTACTTATTAATTTAGACTTAGCTTGAGCGCAGACTCTTTTGAATATTTTAGAATAATTTCTTACATAATCATGAAGAGTTTAGAAGATAACTGGCGAAATGTGGGTGTACTATAGGTACACCTCTGCCCAACCCTTCGAGGAAACAAGGCGTTATGTTATGTTGTTATGTTACCCAAGTATATGAAGAACTATAGCTATCAGTAACATACAGTAATAAGTAACTAACCTATCATCCCAGACAAGTTCATTTTACACTTGGAACCATTTCACGAAACAAAACCTGTTAATGAAGTTGCCGTTCCATTTATATCCTTTTCACACAATAGTAGCAAAAACAGCAATAGCCAATAACCATGAAATTCCATTGATGAATGTAAACCGTCTGCTAAAGATAATCTAGCGTTAGTAAAAACTGAGATGTTTCAGCTAACGAACTGTATTGTGCGATATGGATCCGCGGTAAAATCGAACGTTGAGAGGGTGTGGTACAAATGATGAACGGGAAGCGGTTCTTAGATACGTACATACAAAATCATGTACCTACCTACTAGCAAAAGATATAGGTGTGATTACTTTTTGGTATTTCCTTTAAGTATGTAATAGTAAAAAAGAAAGAAAGAAAGTAAGTTTATTTGATCCAGGTTAAGGCACAATATTCACACAAGACAAAAAAACACAAAAAAATAGTATTATGTGCCTCACGGCTGCGGCACATGAAACACGGACTTTTTCTGTTCAACTCTTAATAAAGAATACGCTTACAGATTAGCAGTTTCATTTGATTATTATCTGTAAATCGCATCAGAGAATTCGAAAACGAAGGTCAGGAATAATAAAATCCTTTAAATAACATCCCGAAAGGACGAGATGTTATTTAAAGGATTTTATAGAAGATATTTGGCAATGTTACTGTATTAGCTCTGGCGAAAATGCTATTGCATAATATTTTATCAAAAACACCATATCGCTCTGCTTATGAACTCGCCCACTCGTGTGGCACGCACCACCTCCATACAAATCCGAGCAAAATCGAAGTGCCACGCAACAATAGGGCGTCCTCAATACAAAATTGACAATGGCTGGAGTGAGCAGCAACAAATTTATCACCTTCTGTTTCTTGCAAAACGCTGTCAAATACACTGTGACTAAATTGTTGAAAAACGATGTTGTGCGCAGTGTTGTTCGGTTTCATTGAAGAGGATTGTGGATGCTATATTATCCGTTTGTGTTTAGTTTATGTCCTGTTCAAAGCAAAAAAACATAATACGAAAGAATGCTTCAGGAATCTGGCTTCTTCACTGCTTACTTGAACCTAGATTGGTTCATTGTTTTACCAAGACTGATGAATATACCGACGCACGGTTCGTTTGCTACTTGTTGACATGGCTTGTTATTTTATAATAAGCTATTTTACTTTGCCAAAGTAAACAAGATTGTCAACTGATGGTGACTTAACTGTATAAAGCTATCGAAAATAACACTCCACACTTCACGACTTTCATGAAATCAAGATCAAACTCATTCTAAGAATTACAATTACATCCAATCCACAACTATTTGCAACCACATTGCCTACAAAAAAACATATACAAAATTCTGATAACACATTTATGACCACAAAAACGATTGCAAACATAACGCACCCTATATTTGAAATTAAAAAAAGAACATAATATTATCACACATCACTGAAATCATTGGAAATCACGCGTAAATCAATGAAATGATAAAAATCAACCGTGCGGCTGCGCGGCCGGTCGTTAGTACCCACACGTTTGTATCTGCTGACTAACAGATGCTCTGGTCACAATAGACGAATATTTGGTAGGCGGTGACGGGTGAACTGCGGTACAAATGTGGTAGCAGCGATGGGTTGGAATTGTGTGGATGAGATGAGACGGTTTGATAATTTCCTTTTTTCAATTACTAGCTCCTGCCCGCGGCTTCGTTTGCGTAAAAAATATTGCACCCACCGCGTCGCATCATTTTCGCTTAGCATTATTTCTGTATTTTTTTGTTTTTGCTCGGCTTCTAACGAGCATAGCGTGATGTTAAATAGCCTATAGCATTCCTTAAGAATTGGGCTATCAAATGCTAAAAAACACTAACAAACAAACCAACAATCAACCATAATATTAGTATAATTTTCTAATCAAAATATAAATAAATAGGTAAATGATTTAAGCAAATAGAAAGTGGCTTTTACTTATAACTGCAGGTGCAGTTATTATCAGATCCAGAAAAGTGCTGCATGCGAGAAGCACAGGTTGGTGTAAAAACGCTAGGACGAGGCCTGTGTCATGTGAAAGTCTTCTTCGACATCGACGGCTGAAATGATGATCACAATGATCAGTCTACCTTTGCTGATATTCCTTAGTTTAACAACTTAGCTGATTTTGTATAGTTTTGTTTACGTAAGTAACGTATCTTCTTAATGATTTTATCTTTTAATACCCACAATAATTATTATCGATTCTTATCTCAACCGAATCCTGTTTATTTAAGACATTAATTTACTACCTCAACTTTTAACATTTTAATTGCACACCACATCCATACCAACTCCACACACTTAACTTATCGTAACAAATTATACTACATTATATTATGTGGAAGGCCGAAGTAATTTATCTTCACCGACCACAATAGTAACGACAATATTGTTCAAAATATTGACACGTTTTTATTCAGAAAAATCGTTAGGGGTCGAATCGACCCCCACTTAACATTGTATTGTCTGTTCTGATGTTTATGGTGTAGTGTTAATGGGTATGAGGTGCTTTCTTGTTGCTAAGTAAACTCTTGGGGTATGAACAGTGGTGATTTTAAATAGGAACAGGGTTAGGAACTTTGATAGCTCGGAAAGGTGGTACAGTGCAGGATATGTTCTGATGATTACAAAACAATCTACAATTATCATAAGGATAGGAAATTAATAATTTCTTGTCATTGTTTGTGACCGCTAGGATTAATGACAGCAGGATGCAATAAAATAAAGTCATCTAGAGAGTTCAAAGGCCGAGAACAAGTCTTTGAAGGAATTTTCATGACATTACTTAACAAGAAATGAGCAATAACTAGCATTTTTAATGACAAATAATTTAACTGTACTCTAACTGTGCAAATGTGCATTACTCACAAGTTCTAATTGCCAGCCGCTACCGCTCATGACTTAAATCGCTTCACATTGCGCATTTATGTCCACAATATTATGAAAGATCAAGTCAATGGATTGTATCTGTCCCTATTGATTTAACGCTATATCCTACAAACATTTCCAATACATATTCACTGAAAAACCACCCCTACTACTTTATCAACAAGGGCTAATGTAGTTTGACTACGAGCAAATTATATCGGGTACTTACTTGCATAGAAATTGAACGTAAATTGTATTCGAATTTGGAATCATTCGTCAAGGTACTCGATTTCTTTGTATTTTTTTTCTTCTCAGTCAGTTTTGTATTGATTTGGTAGAAGTGTATTAATATCCTGCTGTTTCGATAAAGGTAACTATTTTATGTTTATTTCTTCACGGTAATGTTTTCTGGGGATAGTTAATGGAATGCCAAGGTGGTGAATGGTGTACCACGTGGCTTGGTGGCAGCTGTTTATGGGACAGGTGGCGCTACCAGTTTTGGGCTAAAGTTATTATAATATATGCCCACTATAAAGTAACCCCACCATCAGTTAGGTGTATTGGTAATAAGTCTGATGAGTAGTCAATAGATTTAATCGAACCAATGCAATTGATAAAACCCTGACGATGTCATAAACAGTCCATTGAAAGACTTTTCAACAGCCAAGTGGTTTTCTCAAATCCATAATTATTTAAAACAGAACATAATAATTTGATGCAACAAAACATTAAATTCTCCCCATAATAAAAATCTGGTATCGAACCCGAGACACCGAGATATCACAACCAATGTTCTGCAAAGCAGTCGCCGCTTCAATAAAATATCACCAACACAAAAATGAATGACAGAATATCTCAGAAGTGGCACAAAAAAATCGCACCACATTGAAAAAGGATGGTCCAAAACGATAAAAATTCAACCGATGCGCAGTCGCACATTAATCAAAAAGTGGATCGCAAAAAAATCTTGTGTCGTGTGGGCAAACTGCGATGTAGCCGAAAAAGGTTAATTGTGAATTTGACAGATGTAGGGAGTTCCGTATAAAAACTTCTGTCAAAAACACTTCATGGAGTTGTAAAAAGATTAGCCGGACAACTTTGTAGGTTGTCTAAAAAGGAATGACGTTATTTTCTATTCAAAGCAAGGCATGCTGCTATTTGGATGTAACAGTAGAAAAGAGAAGGCAGGCTGGTATCAGCACAAGATGATAACTGCTTCACAATTTCCACAGACAGGTACTTACATACAATATTACTATAGACTTTAAAATGCTGTTTCATTTAAAAAATACCTTCTTACAAACAATTTTATTTTGGATGCAATAATGCGAATGCGGCGATCAGAGGGGCAATCCGTTCGGTTTCGGGCCCCATTTTCAACATTTATTAGCACTGAGTTGAGATTGTAACTAAATTTGAACGTTTTAAACAACTGGAATTGGCCTTCAGACTATAGTTTTCTACGGGCTGACACTTCTGAGAAACACATATTTTCACGTGGTGTATTAGCAAAAAAATAAACAACAAATTTAATTAAATATTATCTGCAACTAAAAGTAACTTATAAGGTAGTAATTGTTTGAAATTAAATTAGAACTCATGCAAGTTGGAGGAACCCTAAACAATTTTTGATTTTCGTTTTTTCATTTGCAACGTCCGTTGCCCGCATGTTTATCATATTACTTTGAATTGGAATAGCAATAAAATATAGAGCATAATATTAGTTTCGTAAATAATGACATGTCTTGCGGAGCCATATTGTCTATGGTTGTTTTTGAGAATTCTTTGCAATGCAATAAAAATATACCAAGAATTCGCAGGTAAGGTTTGGGGTTAGATTGTCATTGAAACGGTTTCATTTATCATACATGGATATTTGTATCAATATCTATTATATATACATAGTACAAAACAAAGTCGTTTATCGTGTCTAAATCGATGCGCAAACTGTGGCCATGAAGACATCCTAGCGCAATTAAAAAGCACATTTTAGTGTGACCAAAGACTGGCAAACAGACTCGTAAAACAAGTCATATTTTTAATTATACCAGTACAAACAAACATTAAAAATGACTACTTTGTACATCTCAACACGATAGCAATGACTTCACTTCTTTACAGCCCTTATCCAGATCGCAAACGCACATAATGTAAACAAAGAAAGTTTATGACGTTGTAAAAGCACAATAAACATGTAATCATACTAATATAAACATGATGAGCATTTACCGTGTTTACACGAAACATTAAAACTATGACAGAGTTTGTCGCTGTTGAGTTCTGGTTCGAGGTTCAAGGGATGAGCGATTAGATGTTTTCTATGTCTTACCAAGCTATTTGTTGAAATGGCCAGTTGTTTCTAAGCTTAATTTTAAATGAAATTAGCCATCAAACTCCCTTCATCCGGATACCACCAGAATACATTTCATAAGCGTGTAGGCACAATAAGGGTGTTTTCTTCAGTTATTCCAAAGGTATATGCAATGGCTATCTATGTAGGTACTATTTTCTACTTTCAAAGTCCGTCAACGAAGTTACGGGCCCCTTCTGAATGTAGGTCGATAGGTTCATCGGAATGAACCCTACTCCCAATTTTATAAGCTTTTTCGGATGGGCAAATACTCATCGGGAGTCCGGACAACTGTCAAATCGTGTTGTCATACATTCTTAGTTCGGGCCCCTTGTGTCCGTAGGTAATACTAATACTAACTACGGTTTTCGTGCTTTGAGAGTTGACTCCGGAACTAGCTCTTGTACAGTAGTGATTTTGGCAACAATTTTGATATGACACAGCAGCAGCAGGTATAAACAAAATGTAGGATTGAACTTTTTGCTTTCCTTCCATTTAACTGGACGATTAATTGGAGATCAAGGATCTATCCTGTAGATAGGTATGATATTAGCCAAACCTGTAGATACTCCGCCAGGCGTATCTGGCGACATTTCCTGTTTTTCTAAGGCAACTTAGAAAAACAGGAAAATGGCTCTTCCCAGAAAATGGAATAAGGACATCCAGCCGAATTTCCAAACGTGTCTTCATCAGCATATAACTTGAACAACCTCATGCATATTCGCTCTTACAAATGTAATGTTTGTTTATAGCAGTAAGTTGCAGTTTTACATGCGCGTGGGCAGAAATAGTGCAGTAAAAATTATCTCTTTATAAACTGCGAGGAAGCTTTTGTCGTAATTACTTTTATAATTCGCTTCCTTGAACTTCCTTTATGTGATTAGCTACTAAGCGAAAGTTGCTTTGAACCCATAGACTTTATACTTAATAAGTATTTTTTATAAGTTTACTTTTAATTGCTTAGGTGTTTAGGGACTTATAATGAGATACCTTAGTGTAGTAAGTACGAAGGTTTTGAAAGATTTTACCTACATAATATTTTATCAGGGTTTTGTAAGTTTTATTGTCTTTGATCTTTTAGTCTTACCACCTCTGGATTATCTGGCAAATAATTACATATTATAAATTCTTTTTCATTTATCCGGTACGACTAAACTCACTTTTGAAGCAGCTGATAAATCCTTTTCCTTGTTAAGGATCAGCTTTTATCATTTTAACTCTTCAATTCGAATTTAAACTGAAATTACTGCACTTTTACCAAAAAAATGCATTTAGTGCCCCAAACGCTACCCTTAACGCCATCTGTCGCCACACGGTTGAACTGCGTCGACAGTACTCTCACTGGAGTCTTGAGTGACAAGTTGACGTGCGCGTGCGCATCCCAACGGCGAACCTGTGAGTTATGCGCAGGAACTATAATTATTTGAAGTTTCGATATTACGAAACGGTTCTGTAATAACTTTTGTTTGTTTCTTCTGTTACTTGACAGTTATAATTTTGACCGACTTTTGATCGAACCCTGAGTCAATCACAAATTTAGGATCTGTTTAATTAAACTTTCAAAGTGCGCTTATATTTGTTTTTTTTTTGCATAATTTATGGAAGCGCATTCCACTTGCATTAATTTTTGTGTTAGTTAGTTTTTTGATGTCAGTGTGCATACAATGGTCGATTGCTTTATAACAACTCTTATAGGAATTTTCAGTAATGTTTTATAAGATTCAACATTTGTTGTCTCCTTTAATTGGTCTCTGTACTTTATTTTTAACCAATTTGGAGTCGGCATTGAACCAAAAGAGATACAGCTTGCTGTACCGAAAGCACCTAAATTATGGAGAATGGGATTAAGATTTTTGCTTTTTGGAATTAAATATATCTTATATCAATACTGGAGAGAAAGACGCAGATACAACAGTGAACTCGAAGTGATTTATTATGATATTGATACTGTTTAATAGGTTACTCTTGAACCTATAAATTAAAGCCGCGTGATTATACAAAATTGTACTTTATACATAGAGATAAGCATAAAGAGATTCGAAATGGAAATCTTAATTATTCTAACTAGAATGTTATGTTAAAGTAACCGTTAAGTTACGTAATACTGATTAGAATATATTTACAAACATTTGAATTAAAAAAGCATGTGAACCAAATAACTATAAATGTAGACTGAGGCAATATTTGATTTGATTGGAATAACATGAATAAGTTGAATGAAAAGTTAATATCAGAAAGCAAATATATTTGCAGCAAATTATTTGTAGTAATCAAATAGAGTGCACTCATAAAGGCTTAGTTATGATTTGTAAAAGGAGATATGTAATAATATTTGTAGTGGTGATTAAAATCCTGTGGTCGCATTTATTCTATAAACAGACAATCTGTTAGAAAATGTCAATTTCATCTTAAGAATGCGTTGACCAGGTAGCAGTGGTTTCATAAAATACATGAGGCTTTTGTAGATTTTATTGTTCTGGAAATAATTTGGGCAAGATGAACTTGGGGACATAAATACATGAAGTTTCTATGGAAACACTATAGGTATCAGGTAATGCAACAGCACATTATTGAAAAAGTGTACCCAGATATATCGACGAAATAACGATTAAAATCTCAACAATTAACAAGAACCTCCTTTTAAAATCCCGCTATTTGAAAACCTCACTTTTAAAACTTCCTGCAGAGCTCACCGCGGCCCAAACTCGGCGTGCGACAAAAAAAACGTCGACTGGTCCGCAATTTGTTGCAGCGGCCGGCCCAACGATAAAGCCTTAAATGTTCCTCGCGACAGATTGCGTTCCATGTTTGAAATCCGATTATAAAGTAGCCTCCTTTGTGTATGGCCTTTTCTCTTTGGAAAGTGCCGAGATTGCATAGATGTTGGGTTTAATTTTAAATGATTGGTCATTGGTTTGTTTGATTATATGGATAGTACAGTTAGCAATAACTAACTGTCTGTTATAAACTGGCAAAATGTGGGTATTCTATAACCGCTGCCTAAGTCTTGTCTTGTATGATAATGTTAGTTATTTTTCCTTTGTCTTTTATTTCAATTATTAAATGAAGTAAGGATTGAAGGCCGTTCTTCAATCATTTTTATTTTATTCGTCATGAAGATCCTATCTAGTTTCATTGCCATGATACTGTTGATGACTTTCCTTAAGATTTTATCGACTTTGGCTGCATGTCGTCATGCAGCTGCCATTTTCACTCCAATAAGAAAAACAATTTGCAGTGATTTCAAATAAGCACCATACTCAAATTTAAATTCTAATAAAGCTTTTACCTCATAGAATTTTATTTGAAACCGATGTATACTGCAATGTTCCTCTATATATATGTGATATGCCCGTTACCTAAGTAGTTTACCTACTGTTTGATGCATCTGATTATGAAAGGTATAATTTTGTGTCAACTAGAATTATTAGAGATGTGTACTTATCGATATTCCTATTTTCAACCTTGTCTTTTTATCAGGATCAACTGTTTCAATTACTATGTTGACGATAGTATCTCTGACAAGCCAGCGGTCAGTTTTTACAATGAATATTTTTCCTTCTTTAATGTTATCAGTTTGGTTTCTTAAGTAGTGTGTTATGGCATTCTTTAAGGAATCTCAATTAACCCACAATAGTAATTTGTCTGTTGCACATTTCAAATTAGAGAAGTGTCATATCATATTATCATCGATATCTTGGTATCCAATCTCACGATATCTTCATGTCCCATCAAATCTAATGCAATTGTTTTTGCTCGATCTGTCGAAGCATGTATGATAACACCTCTAAATATCAAGTTACATCAACGCATTACCTGTTGTAATGTTATGCGAAATGGTCATTGGACATAAAACCTAGACTCGGCGACCTCTGACACACATTGATGCAACGGGGCACTAAAACCCAACGCGAATGGCATTAGGCCCGTTTTAAAACACGTTCTAGAATGTTACTTAGATTGTGACCTTTTGGTATGTAATGATGCGGGGAATCGCAGTGTTGAAATTGAGTGAAATTTTTAAAGGGACATCAAGGTATACAGTTTGATAGGAAATTGTAGGTCGAAATCGATGCGTGAAGAATGAGTCTAACCGCATTTATTTGTATATGCTTAGTAGTGGACGTTTAGGGCTGATGAATACAGCAACTATGTATTACAATACAATGGTAAACGAACTACTAGGAACATTGCATCGCATACTAGGCATCATTACGCAGGATATATAATTTGTTAACACTAAATGTTCTTGAAATAACTGTGAAGAACAATGTGAACCTTTATATTATCTTCTTTTCAGATATATATTTCTTCTCGGTGGATAGCACCAAGTTGTGGCAACAGGGTTCTGTAGGAATGTCTCCCGATGCGTGATCCTCTGAAAACAGCTATCAGGAAAGTTTTAATGTACTTACAAGTTATATAACCGTTTTGTTTTTGATCTTCCATAAATATTACAAATTGCCTGAAAATAGAAACTATTTTTTAGGATGCGGATTATTTCTGTTGCTTAATCAAGTTTTGCGGTTTTGCAAAACCTTTGACAACAAACTTAGAATGAAGATTAAGAATACCTACATGGGTACCTGTTTCTTCTTGTCACTGAGTAATATCAAGTATCTAGGGACGCATTAGAGCCTCCTATAGCAATAATGTATTCAATTTCAAAATACTCATAGAAGAAATGTTAACCACATGCATACATCGTATGCTGTGATTTGTCTTGTGCGTTTGTTTATTTAGCTACAACGTTTATTTCGTGTGATTTATTTATTTCTGTAAGTTTCTTAATCAGCCTTGACTCTTTACGATTCTGCTTATTTTACTACATAACATCATAACATCACGCCTGTAATCCTAGAAGGGTTAAACAGAGGTGTATCCATAGTAAGTACACCCACATTTCGCCAGTTATGTTTAAGTCCCATGTTATAGGGGGCCACCCAATTGCCATCAACCGGGCACAGATCCTGACTCCGGGCTGCTACGGAGAAATTCTAGATAGAAAAACCCAATAACACTTTGCCCGACCTGGAAATCGAACCCAGGACCTCATGCTCAGCCGTAGCTCTTGCGACCAGTAGACCAACTACAATTGTCCATAATAATTGTTTTCTGATAATAACATTTGTTGAAATTAGTGCCTGCTACAAACGTGGAGCGTGTGTTAATCTGATGATCTGATTGAGTGCCTGTAAATCAAACTATTTATGAAGCGATCCAGATTCTAAATTAGGGTAAATTGTATTTAGCATACAATGCTAACATAATATTTAAATTGTTTACCCACCATGTGTTTAGAGATTATTCAACTTTACTCTGAACCAGAAAGTACGGGCATTTCAATCAATATTTGCTCGAACTAATTAGTATGTACCGCAGCCCATGTCATCTGTAGACAAAGTAAATAACCAAATTGTATTTGCCATCAACGGTTCTTAAACACGTTTTCCTTGTGTTACATTTGCTAAAATTACCTTAAGTTTTCTTCAATTATAACAAAAGTAGGTCACGACAGATCAACGTTATATGTAAATATATTAACGACACAGTATGAAAGGGCCGTGAGCAGTTTTAATTAACCGGCACATGCCATATGTCACAAGTCTCCACCAATTACGCGATGATCCACAAATCCCCACTTTTAGGGGGGCAGTCATTGCCCCCCTATAACGGTACAGGCGGGGCCTGCGCGGGACACGCCAATCGGCGCAAATGCGGCGCGCGCGCACGCCGATGATCTAAGCGAATGATCTAGCGTGCTTGTCATTTCGCGAGCACCGGATTGGTTCGTGATAAAATATTTCGTTACGCGATCACGATTCGGCGCGATCTAGTTTCGGTTGCGCGTTATCTTATTTTTTATTGTTCGTAAATGTCTTGGGGCAATTGACATTTTTACGACATAAATAAACTTTGACCCAGTTAATCTCATTCAACAAATTATAATAAAAAATAAAACACGAGAGACAGTGTCTTAATGTGTGATATAAATCATGATTACAAAAGAACGGCGCATCAATAAATTGAGGGTGCGGCACCTGTGCAGGCGCACCAAACAAATAAATTACCCGAGCAGCGACGAGACGACAAAATAGCCGCTCACACTGCCATACGGTACGTGTTTTATGGTCGTACAACATAGAGAAAGTAACGGTACAGGGAGCACGGCCTTCCCACCCGATGTCCGACCGCTAACTGACTGATGGGCGAAGCTTAACCTCTGATAATAAGAAAGCGAGACGACAATACTCGCGGCTACCGCGCGGGAACGCGACGCAAGATGTATCTTCTTCGGTGATCGTGAAGTGCAAGATGAGTACACAGTCACACAGTCACATACGGACCACATCCGAGTGAGGCCCGGCTTCGGTTTTTAAAAAACGAATCGCGCGATCCGCGGTGCGCGTACGCACGGACGCGCGGACGAATTTCGGATTCGCGAATTTATGAAAAACTTTTTTTTATTATGACGTTTTGAACTGTAACAAGTGAATTTTATGTGATTATTTTTGTGCCGTTTATGAAGTGTAAATATGAGGAACGAAAAGTAGGTGTTTAGTGGAGAACTATTGAATTTTTCGCAAACATTAAGGAAGTCCAGATATCAGCTGTCGTAAGAAACAGGTGCCAAGGTAAGTTTTAAAATTGTACAGTAGTTTATGACTTGAATCCTCATTATGTTTTACGAGTTTACAAAAACATTAAATATGCATTAATTTATTTAAAACATAATATTACCTAGTATTTATTGACGCGAATCGAATAAAAAAATCGATTTGACAGTTTTTTTAAGGACGCCTGCATGTTTTTCTATTCATATTTTTTTATGGTCGTATTTTAATGTTTTTTGAAAGTTTTTTTACGGTTATTCGCATACTTTTTTATTGACTTGTTTTTTGATGGATTCATAGAAATATGAATAACATTACTTTTACATGTATTTTCATATTATATGATTTATGTTTTCCGAAAATATAAGTAGTTTAACATACACTTTATAATTTAAAAATGTAATGAAATTGTTAAGTCGAACTTCACCACTAGGATTTAATTATCTGTTTTTAAAGGCTTTTCCTTTGACTTTAATATTGGTAATTTGTTTTTGCGATATAGGTTATGTTTATTAAAATCAACTGTTAAAATTACAGTTTAACGAAAAAAAAAAAATACAATAATGAAAAATTACTTTAAGGCTTTTTGGCGCTATTTATTTTTCCACCGACATTCGACTTAAAATCACGTAGTACCTATTCAAGCAGGTAATTTTCAGCATTTTGTTATTTTTTCTGGAATCAAACTAAATCACAAAATAGCCTCGCTACGCAATATGCGTATTGGTTTTATTTTGCTAATTTACAGCTACAAAAAAACATATATAGATGTTTTTCCGTAAATACCGGAATTGTAATAATATTATAATCCTTTGACTTTTTATGATCCCGCTCTATGAAAGGCTCTTTTAATTGATGGGTACTTAATTTGTTTTTAATTCATTATGAGATACCTACTTTGCTCATTTAAACCTTGTTTTCCACCCGTAGCACAGGGAAGCTGCATTTGAGGTCATTTAACAGAAGTAGCTCGTAAAGTTACAACAGCGTAAGCAATATGTTGTTTTGAGGTGGAAATAACGTTAATTTTAACAGTCAATTATATTAAGTAGCTTACTATATTATTATAACGAACGCAAATTTACATTACGTTTTAAAAAGTCGATCAATTATTTTGTTATTAAAACAAGTCCTTATGTTATATAAAAACGCTTCAGTAAATCAATTCTGAATAAGGTCCTGAATATTAAATCCCACAATATAATAAAACACCTAAGTACACAATCTTAAAAATAACCTCCATACCCGCGAACTATGGGTTGGCGCCAAATATTTCCGTACAGCAATCATTAATCTTACTCAGCTGGTACAGACACGCATTTCGATCGAGATAAGATTCGAGATCAAAGTTCACACCTAGTCGATACATATTGTTTTTACTATACCTCAGAACTTATGAAGTAAGTGGGAAAAATTATGATGTTGTTTCTGGGAGGCTTTTTTTCTGTGGCGTTGCGAATTTTTGAGTATTGTTGGCATAATACAACAAAATCGTAATTTTGTAGAGCTTTTTGCTACAAAACTTTAAAATGTAGGAGTGGTATAGGCCATGCAAAAAAAGTCGTTCGAAAGGTACCCGGAAGCATGTAACACCAATTCACAGGTATTTTTTCAGTTCAGGATGTCCGCTTAACAAGACAGATTTGTTCTTGTAGGAGAATTGAGATGTTATTAGGTTAGTAGGTATATACCTATGTATTTCTAAATGAAAAATTGGGTCCTCTCAGAGAAAGAGATAGAAAATAAGAGTTAAATGTATGATAATAGTTTCATTTTAAAAACTTACCTACCAATGCAATATTACCCAAATTTCTGCAAAACTGCGAACTTATTGTTGTTAATTTTTGCAAAGGTATATTAATATTAATCGTACTGAATGAATAAATGGACTTCAAAGCTTTTCGCAGGAAAACAACTTCTAATAACGAAATAGGATACTTTGATAAGCCTCGCCTTTGACCAGTGTTACATTAAATATCGTGTAAAATTACTATCTCATAATTGCCGGTAATTAACACTTCAACATTAACAGTTCACATTCGTAATGTTACGTCTTGTCTTGATTAAAACCGTAATGTTCTTTGAGTGCTGTTTTGTTGGTAGTTATTCTGTGGAGAAAATTATTTATCTTCAGCTATGGTTTAGTAGGTACTACTCAAGTACAAAATAACTTTCATGTCTATTAAGTTCTTATGTGCCTGTTTTCATTAGGCGACATCTTAATTTATTGGTGTTAAGTAGTTTCTTAGCAAAGGCAGGAGAAAAGCCCAACAGTGGCACAATAAGGCGCGATTTCGATTCGCCGATGCGTTATGTTTAGACAACTCTTGCAAGTTACCTAGCTACAGATATCTAACAAAATTGAAAGTCTCTGAACTTGTCTTAAGATACCACGGACGAGTCTCAAAAATGGAGAATCCAAAGTTTACGAGATAAATAGTGAGGAACGAATTTCTTGACCGTTCTTCTCCATAGGAATCTACTGCGCTTTGGAATGGGCAACTAGCTTCGTCTTTCTTACTGATGACTCCTTGACCACTCAAAAGTGCCCGTAATTGGTTAATTTAAATAAATTCTTTGAACTGGAAACAGAGGGGCAATGGGGATGATGACTTTTTTTATTTTTTCAAAATAAACTATTATTTCCGTAATATTACAAAATATGTTAAAGCTTAAAAAATTGCTAAGTAATAAACGTTATAAAATGTTAGAATAGGACAGCGCATCGTAAAAGTCACCTCACGACTATGTAACTTCATACCAGCGCTGTTCATCGTCCGTAGCGCGCGACAAGGACAGGAATAATCCCCTCCAAAAACTTTTAAGCGTTCATTTTTCTGGCGAAATGCGGGTGTACTATAGGTGCAACTCTGCCTAACCCTTCGGGGAAATAAGGCGTGATGTTATGTTATGTATTCTTTATATTTACATCGATTTAACAGTTTTTAGCTATTTTCTCATTTTTACTATGCCTTCTTTGAATTAACATTATTTTAACGAATATTTTTAATAGTAGTCATAATCCCAATTCCCTTAATTTTAACAATGTTCACAGTCTGATCTCAGTCTCTGTAATCATTTAAAAATACTTCTAACTTTAATACATTTTTGACAAGTTTTTGAAATTGGTTGTAGCTAAGATGAGATTGCAGTTAGATTTTGAAAGTTTTAATTACGGGACTTGGACTTCTGAAGTGGTTGTTTAGGCATCTGCTTAGGTTAGCAATTACCTAACTGGACGTGTTGCTTAAATTGACGTTAAGGAAAACAATCATTCACCGGTTATAAAAGTTAAGTATTATTAGGGATAGCGGTTAAAGTAATTGAAAACTGTTTATTGATAATGATGTTAGAGTCCCTTTCGTTACAGACGTCGATAAACTTGTTAATGACTGATTAACCAATATTAAATTCGTTTTACAATAATTGCTTCAGGTTTATGGTGTACAAGTGAAATAAGGCAAACTAAAACTATACTAGTAGTTTCAGTTTTAGATTGTCTTTTTACTATTTGTCATTCTGCCCGCGACTTCGTACGAGTGATTTCTTGTTGAATCATTAAGTATATCCTACTAGCTGTTGCCCGCGACTTCGTCTCTGATCCAGGATGAAAGTAGCCGATGCCCTTATACAGGTCACGGTCTATCTGTGTGCCAAATTGTATCAAAATCCGTTCAGCCGTTTTGGCGTGATAGCGTAACAAATAAATAAACTTACTTTCGCATTTAAAATATTAAAGTTAGGATGACACTCGGCAATTCTGCAGATTCCCATAAGTGAAATCGTTTTTGAAATCGGATCAGCACTTTTGAAGAAAACCCCCTACATACAACCTCTTCTTAATATTAGTACAGAAACAGATGCGTGTTACGTATACTTTTTCCTTAACTACCGGCTCAGAAGTGCCATATTGAAACTTGGCACCTTAATTCAAAACTATAAATCCGAAGAAGGAATTACGTCAACCACTACATTATTGTAAGTTCATATAACACATCAATGATCATCATGATTTTACTCAAGTATGTACAATAATAAATGAATTCAAGGTTCAAAACATCTTGATTATTAAAATGATCGTGTACAATCACGAGCAAAAATATGTTATGCAATTATGTTTGTATAATATAAAATAAAAACAATGGAAACATTGACAGATAGCCTGCTGTCACTTTGTAAAGTAAAATAGTTGTTTAATCGATGTATTTTAAGTGCAAAGAATATATTTTTAATAAATGTGAAGTCATTAAATATAACCACATTAGTTATTTTACGAAGTGACGGCTAGTATCTGTTTTTTTTTTTAACAAATTTAGCTAAATGATTACCTCGTGTTATTAAGATTGCTAGTTTTCGGAAAGATCTGTTCCATATTAGTCTGGGTTCGAAAAAACTGTAGATTTATACCATGAAATTGAACACCTGTTTTGTCTCACTATTGGCAAAGGACAAAACATTATTTTATTAGTTTTTTTTTCAAGTGTAGGCACTCGAAACATGAATGTAAACATTATTATTGCTCATGACTGTACTAGTGTAACGTATGGTATTTGGCAATGAGTGTGTATCAATAAATGTGTGTGTGTGTGTGTTAGGTAATCAATCATACACTGTGATATATCTGACACGTGTTAGAGATCACATTCATGTGTTCATGTCACGGATGTTTGTAGGTTTTTGTTTCATTTTTTTTTAGGATTAAGGTACTGTAAAGTTGTGTTTTTTTAAAGATGTGACTTGTGACGTTTCGCTTTTGTGAAAGTGAAAAAACAACAATTGACAGGAAATGTGAGTACATCAAAGCGATTATTTATTTAGATATCTATACTTTATTGGTACACCAGAAAAAGCTAAAGTAATATCTTGTGTTCTACTAAGGCACTGGTTTCATATTTTGGACACCAAAAAGTTTTAAAGAAATTGAACCTCTCGACTTAAACAAAGCACCACCTTCTTAACCATGTTGTGGGCACACTTTCGGTTGCTCAAGTTTACAATTTGTTTTTAATGTTTTGCGCAGCACCATTTCTAGTAACTCAAGCGACAAAACTGATATAGTTAACCACAAAGTTCAGTTTTCACTTTTTTATCTAAAGCTACAGCTTAATAGAATTCCTGGATTCTACGAAGCTTTCTGTTTATCATCACGCGCTGCTCGTAAAATCGTGGCTAGGATGCTTTCGCTTTAGTTCAAGTACTAAATGGTTACCTTTCACCTCGTAAAAACATATTAATAGGTAAATAAAAAAAAATTTAAGTTATTATAATTCCGTTTTGCTTTTTTATTGGTTTTACACAATTATTTTTTAAGATTTCGTACATGAAAATTCTTTAGAATGAAATTTTTTACTAAAATTGTGGTAAGAAATGCGTGACAGACAAGTAATAATAATAAAAATATGCTTTACATTTCCACTTACATCGCTGCAAACCCCACATACATAACGGTGTGAACAACAAAACTATAATTAGATGTCAACAGTGCACGCTGGTCTTTCAGACCGCACAGAGTTTTATGCCATTGCGGTGGAGCACAAGTTACAAGAATACAGCGATTTGAGTTCTCAGTTTTCTTCAATATATAGGGTGAAATATGTTAAGCTTATGTCGTATTCAAGCATCTAAACAAACTTGAGAAACTGGCCAAGTGCTTGTTGGACCAAGCATAGTGAAGGGTTCAATTGTTGGAATTAATATATACGCATGCACAGCATTTCATTGACCAAAAACATTAGTTTGTATTGACTATGAAATTTCATAGTTATTTTTAAAGTTATTTTTACGGTCATAACTGAAAAAAAAACTATTCATTTCAATAGCAATGTCACGTAATACATCATTTTATTATTAATCCAACAATAATCCACACGAATATGTGCCACTCGATCCTCTCTGCCAACCCCACAAAGAAAAGCGGTATCTGGTAGTTAAATATTTAAAAAAGGTATAGAAGACTTAGTTAAAAAGACTCGAATATCGGTCGGAAGCATAACGAGTGTTAGTCGAAGATTCGAGAACACTTACAGAAAAATAAAAACAAACCATTCGTTAGAAAGACGATAGGAAAACAAGTCATTAAAGACAAACTAAGGAAAAATCAACACTCAAGAGTTAAAAAAAAAACATCACGCCTTGTAACCTCGGAGGGTTAGGCAGAGATGCACCAATAGTACCCAAAAATTACTCCAGTTATGTTGAAGTCCCATGTAATAGGGGGCGAGCCTATTGCCATCAACCGGGCACAAATCCAGCCTCCGAGCGGCTATTGAGAAATTCCTGATGTAAAATTACAACATCACTTTGTCCGACCCGGGAATCGAACCCACGACCTCATGCTCAGCAGTAGCGCTTGCGAACACGGAGGCAGACAGGAGTAAAAGTAAACCATTAATTCCCCATTAACAGACAGCTTAGTTTATGACAACATACAAAAACATTGCTTGTCACTATGACAACTTAGTTTGGCAACTATGACAGTTTGCCATTGAGACGAAAAATGTGCTTTGTCATGGTGATTAAAGTCAGAAAGTTTATGTTCGGTCCAATGGAAGTAACAACATATTTACTTTTACTTAAGTCTTCCAATTTGCATTGAATGTGCTTTTGAAATAACTAGGTTAATGTATTTTTTTTTAAAGTTCTGTTTATGTTTTGTTATTTAATTTGTTTGACACACAGGCTTTTCAGATTAATTGAAGCTCGGATTTACGGAATACAAACGTATCGTTTTTGTGCAAATCGTAACCTACTTACACAGGTATCTTATCAATAATAATTATAAGCATAAGCTCAATTTTGTATTTATTTATTATCATTCATATTTTAAAATAATAGTGTTATGATTAAATTTGTACCTATATGAATTAAATCATTGAATAAATATGATTAGTACTTTAAACTGTTTGAATATTAAGTTCCAAATAACATCAAATTAACCTTGATGAAGAAATGAAAAGTAGGATGTTGTTGTAGTTCTCATAGCCAAAATCTATAAACGTTACTTGGCTCGTGCTTTGGTATGTTCTCGTATCTACTATAACTGTCAAACTGACAGTTGACAGTTGTAAGACAGTGACAGCGATAACGTCTTCGCAAAAGTCTTCAAAAAGCCAAAATCAATAGAACGTGTTTACTTTTTAATGCACTGTTTCACTGTCCCATGAACCATTAAAAGTAAAACTTAAATTAAAATTCAAAATTCATATACAAAATCATTTACTTCACAAAATTATTTTACTTCACAAGAACAATAATAATCACCTGAAAAATTACGCAACCCGCTTTTCGCTTGTAACTTAAAACTCATCTTCGAATAAGGTAGAAAGTTAGGAAACGAGGATTGTTTTTACAACAGGGTGTGTCTGTGGTCAACTAGACTTTACTAGACAGCCGATGGTATTTTCACCTCTTCTGATTTAATGGCGACCTGTCTTGTCTATGTCTTGCAATTGTCTGGTGATCGTCTGCTTGTCTATGGATTTGCAAGTTTGCACTTGTGATTTTCTATACATGTAGTTGGGTTGAGCTTTACTAGTATTTTTAAAGGTGCGACTGTAGTGGATACAGTAACGTTTCTACTTCTACTTATTTTGATATCATTTTTATTGTGCGACCCTTGTTTAACGGCTGAATTGTCCTTTCTGCTAATTGACTGATTGAATTCTGATTTGATTAATTGATTAAATTCATATATTTTGAACTTAACTTGAAAGTACCTACTTATTGAAAGTAATTGTTATCTTTCCTCCTCTGAGCCTATTTTGTTTTGTTATCGTTAAATCGCAGCATTCCCCTCTCGTCTCCGCTCCTCTCCACTTTGGTGGAAACCGGGCCTTATGCATTCTTTTGTTTTTAATATCCTGGTCTTACTTTTTATTTTCATACAATTCGTGATCCTCTCACCCACAAAGTAATGTACACATTACAGATTCAAGTGGATATCCGACTTCTGTCATCTCCATAACGGTACCGCAGATAAATTTATTTCGTAACACCGAAGTATTGGGATTCACCGTACACTTAAGATTTCAACGTATAGTGCGGTGTCAACACGCTCTGTGATTAATAGATTTTGAGGTTAGAATTAAAATGAGATGGGACCGTATCGACCTGTTAGGCACCTTGTATACTGCCGGTAATTTTTTTTCGGATATTTTGTATTGAGGTAAATTTTTATTTTATTGTTGCGTGAATAATTGAATAAATATATTAACATTTCATGGATTATTTTAAACAAAACTAAATTATTAGTTCCTATATTGCGATTTGCGGATATTATGCCCATTTTTTCATTAATATCAAGTCATTTTCGGATTCTGAATTAAGTATGGATATCTCATGGCTTCCTAAAATTAACGAATCCTAATACGTTTTTGCTATTAAAAGTAATAAATGATCGTCACATTTAATTTCAAATAGGAACAAGTGTCGGGACTAATTGGCTACCAAACAAAAGTGAACAAAAAGCTTGATGAATTTATTCGTATTCTCCATTTGACATTTGAAGGTGAGAATAATAAAATTAAACGTAACAAGTAGAACAACGTAATAAAATACAAATTAACAGAAATCGATTTTATTTCTGCACGTCTATGAAGACCATGTTATTCAATCAATGACATGTATGTGTCAGGTATTCAAGATACGGCTCTTAATAATAAAATCGTAAAGTTTGTTATTACTTTTTACGAAGTATTTAAATGACTTATCTACATTCATATGGGACTGCTCTCATTCTAAATATTCATTCTTATATTTATTCATTGTTGTTAATTTTCTGTTTGATTTAATGTTTTCAAAAGAATCAACTATTCGTTTTACTTTAAACTTCTCATAAAATTATTTTATTAATAATTTTGTCATTTTACAGCAAACAATTTTTTTTAAATGTTAATAATTCAAATAAAATGGAAACACAAGCCATCTAATGTGCATTCCCTCCAACCGACCGGTATAGTACAAGGAATGCGCCATCTGCTTCAACCAGTTAATGAGTGCCCAGTTAAGATTTATTTAACCTTATTCTTTTACTTTTTACTGCTTATCTTAAGTGAAAGCCTCATTTAATGTATGTGTTATAGTTAACATTATTACTTTGTAGTGTAAACGCTTTCATGGTTCAAGAGTTATCGTCCTAGTCGTATCGTCGGCCTAGTTTATCGTTAACTGCCCGGTTGGTGTCGTGGTTGCAAGCGCGACTGCTAAACGTGGGGTTCCGGGTTCGATTCGCAGGTCAGGCTAAGTGTTATTGGGTTTTTCCATAGAAATGTCGGAGTGAAAAGCACGGAGTTTGGAAGTTGGTGGTGTGATACCCCGTGCCTCGGAAAGCACGTAAAGCCGTCGGTCCTAAGCATGATCTATCTTCGATCGTATCGGATTGAAGTCCTATCGGTCTATGAGAGAGTGCACCTGTGTCTGCGCACGCACTTGTGCACTATAATGTTCCGGCGCCGAAGGCTAGTCTCCGTTGAGATTGACCGCCATGGCCGAAATACGATCTGGGGGACTATTATTATCCTAGACATTAAAGTTATCAAGCAATAATTTGTATTTGTAAGAGATTTGCAGAGTATTTTATTGAGTTTATTTTTTTTATTTGTCAGTTTTTCATGGACTCAAAACGTTCACAAAGTTGTTTGGACATACAAGAATTTAAAAAAAACAGTGTTTAATATAATGAATCTTTCGGAAAATCAACACGCCTCTGGTTATAAATTACCTCATTATACACACATCATCAATTACTTAAACTAAACAGTCGATATGTCACAAACAATCGTGAGAACGCAATTGACACAGGACAGTTTGATCTATACTTTATGAGATATTTTACTGCCAAACGTTCATTTTATCGATAATCTTTGCTATTAAAGCTAGTATTTTTATTAAATAAAAACGGAATCTAGATTATGCCTCGCATTAAACACCCTCATTTTCGTCATTAGAGATTTTATGATAACATATTTGAAATAATAAAACTTTTATTTCCGTATAAATATAACGTAATGGGATAGTTTAATTATAGTTATACGTAATAAAATGGCTGGAGTTATTATTCAGTAAGTGAGGTCTTGAAGTTTACTGCTCGGCCACGTGTGTCCTATTCCAAACACTCAAGAAAGACGATTTATTTGTAATGGCACTTGTCATTATGGTCTGTGGCGATTAAAAATGGTTTACTTTATGGGTTCGAAAAAGAAAAAAAAGGAAAAATTGGAACACAATACATTAGAGAAGGCTAACCAGTTTCGACAAATATTGACAAAAACGAAAAAAATAAAAGGAAAATCATATTTCCGAAACAAATGTGTCTCATCCATACGAAAGCTGTGCAGGTACCTTTAAGCGAGCAATATTGTAAAGGTGTGCTATGAAGTTTTTTAAATTGTGATTTTATTTCTAAGTATTCAACAATTTTCCAATTTCGATGTTCTTTTAATAAAAGAGAATTAAAAAATAAAATGTTTTAAATAAAATTTTAACGAGACAGGTTGTCGACGTGTGTTTTAAACAGTAAATAAGCCGGTGATATTCGATATTTTTATAACTTTTTTTGACGTTGCTGTTTAGGATTAACTATTTTATAAAGTAATAACGAAACATTTATTGGTTATTATAAACATGTAATAAACATTATAATAAAATAAAATATTGTAACAACTTACGTTAGATTACATTATTTGTTTTAACTAAATACGTCTTTATGTCTTTGCCCAATATTTACATTTGACTAAAGCCTAACAAAACAGAACAATGAGCAACTGTCTCCTCGCCACGTATTAAACGCAGCATAAGATGCTCCATCAGCCACAAATATGTCATAATATAAACTAATAACAGTCTTACATCAAAGACACGTTATAAGCGCAGTCTACATTTCGCACGTTGTTCGAGTGTGCACTATAAAGGCACTGGCTCGCATTGCCTGCGTTCTAGACGCATTCTGTGTCGGTGACGAGTTTAGTACGGAGACAGTATTTGCTCCAGTACTAGCTTGAGTATGATGAAACAAGATGTGTCCGTTTACGTGCTTATTCGAGGATAACAATTTAGATTATTTCCCTCATGGCTGTATTTTAAGATATATTATTCGTGACTGTTTTCTTTGTTAATTACATTAGGAAAATCTACTTTTTGCACTTTGATAAACATTTTCACCAAGCTGTCAAAGTCAAATTTAATTATCTATGGGAAGAGCCAATTCAAGTAAAAATACCTCAAGTGTTTATGTCCAAGCAAAATTATTTTTTAATTAAAATGAATTTAATCTTCTACAGTTAAACCATCCTAAGGCAATAGTAAATATTAGCTCACCTACACAATATTAAAAAAAGTATTTAACATAAGCTATTAAAATGAGGTTGCTCTACCAATTCTGCCTTCAAATTACCAAAAGTAGGCATTGTCCTTTGAGAATCATAACATAATATGATGTTTTGCATATTTTATGATATAAAATTAAATAGGACCACCGAATAACACCACACACTGGGAAATAATAATAAAATTTTAATTAAGACGACATTTTTATACTCATCAGTTTTAAATTATCATATTTTCCGTGGAGGTTTTAGTGCTTTGTTAAAAAAATATTAAAATGTGTGCCCTGAGAAGCGTTGGGTTTGTCACGTTATAAAATCGTAAACTATCGATAGGCCATCATAATACGTAATATGTTTTAAAAAAATATTCACACACACACACGGCAAAAATCCATCAAACTCATTAAATTTGAATCAACAGCCACGTGAGATCATACAACAACCACAAACCAGCCTGTTAAGATATTAGATTGGGTTTATTACCCCAAAGGTCATTCATGAAGTCGTATAATGGGGAAGCCCGTGTGCCCCACTGAACGTCCACATAACAGTTAGGTATAAAAATTCGTATGTAGTCAATACATACGAATTTTTATACCTAACTGTTATGTTATCATTTGTTTTAACTCACATATAATATATCTGCTACTGATCTTAGCAAATTAACTGTCTCGTTAGTTAAGTGGTTGCAAGCTTGATTGCTAAGTGTAGGGTTCTGGGCGCAATATCTGGTTCAGGCAAGGCTTGAGAAATGCTTAATATCAGACCGGTGACTGAATGCGTCAGAGGGGTGCAGAAGACTCAACCACTATTAAATAGGACTTTTAATGTAACTTACTGTCTGATTTTAGGTCCTATTTAATATATGGACGTGTAGATACACGTCCATATATTCCAACTGTAAATATTTGTTGAAGTTCACTTCCACAACTACTATCTTTAGCAAATAATGGTCGAGTAATTACATCAAGTCAGTTCAAACGCAGCACGATGGGCCCAGTTTTGTAATTACGTCCACTGAATAGTGTTAACTAACCTAATGCGTAACTGTCCACTTCTAGGAACACATACTGTTTGCAGAGCAAAAGTTACTTGTCTTGATTATCTCAGTTTTCCTTTAAAGAAAGATCGACTAATTTGCCTAGTAATTACTGATTCAGACGTTCCGATTACATAGGTTCGATATGGACTGACTCCTGGTGAACAAGTACTGGTAATGTTTCTACGTTACCGCAATCTTCTTTAAGCCCAGGCCCAGGCCCAGGACAATTTATCTCGCGCAATGGATTTTCGACTCTCAGCGCTAAGCCGAGCATTGAGGATTCAACAGAGTGGATTCCCATTTTCGTGAAAAAACACACCGTTGGATTTTCAACTCTCAGCGCTAATCAGTGATTTGAAAATCCAGTGCTTGATAAAACATGGCCACATTAGGCCCGTTCTACACGGCACGGTTTCTTTACGAAATAATCATGTCAGCTTGTATGTGTCAACAAGGTTCCATAGTGAACCAAACAACACTGACGACTCGTGTCTACTCACGACGAATTAACCGTAGCTTTTCGGGGCAAAAAAAAAATTGCTTGTACAACGTGTCTTAAAAAATCGCCCGTGAGTACGAACGCTAAGAGTAGTCAGAAGATCTTTACAAACAACATCAGCATTTGAGACCTAAAAAGAATGCTATTGAATAAAATCAACATCCTCCTCATCGTGTTACAATGCGGTCTTCCTTTTATGCGATGCTGTCTTAGTTTGTGCTAATTGCTTTGAAGTCCTTTGCAGATAAATCTGACTGCGGTATTCAGGCTCGGCAGGGTAACCCGCGAAATTCATTCATGGCTATTTCCTGAAAAAGTCATTGTTTGGGATCGTATAAGAACTGAGACGGTTGTGTTAATGATTGAAAATATGTTAAGTAATACTTGTTACGGTCGAGAAGCTTTTTTTTCAACATACAACCGTGTCACTGACCTGCAAATTGAGTGAGCGTGACAAAAATGTAAGAAAATTTGGATTTCTCGGGCAACGCTTCCTTCTTAACGCTAAACATCGTTCTGTTTCTGTCAATTGTGTAAGGATAAGACAGAATTATGTTTTAAATATCTAGCGCTAAAATCTTTAGTGATTTGTGCTAGTGTTAAAAGGATGATGCTCAAAAAAGTTACCGAGAATATTGTAAATAAAAGATGACGATTGTGACAATAGTCGATTGTCATAATAGCTAAAAGGTGCCGCACATACCAGGGAAACATGGCACAAAAGGAAGCAAGTCTAAACTCAGCAGTGGGTAGACCAAGGCTGTAAAAGATGTCAATTTATATAGTTATTCTATATAGAGTAATGAAGATAAAAGAAAATTTTAAATAACGCAAATCTTAATATTTTATTACCAAATACCTTGCTCTGAGCTATATTTAGATGGCAAATTAAATCACTAAATTAAACAAACGTTAGTTCTATAATTTTAATACTTCGGTCGAATAAAAAGCAAAGTATAATATTGATCATAGATAATGATAGGAATACAAAAGCATCATAAATATGAGAATGTTGATAATGATAATATTTTATGGATTTCTTTCAGACAGACTAAATATTTGATTTCAAAATGGTAGGTAGTGCTGTCTTGTCATTTCAACAAATAGCTTCATTTTAATAGCATAATTAATTTGTCAAGGTGTTCTTCAGGGGACTGTTCTCTGCACTCTTGGTTATTTTTCTTTTATTTGTTATGGTGTTCTTCAGGGAACTGTTCTCTGCACTCTTGGGTTTTATTCTTTTTTTGTTAGGGTGTTCTTCAGGGCTGTTCTCTGCACTCTTAGCATTTTTGTTGTAGAATGTTCTTCAGGGGACTGCTCTCTGCACTCTTGGTTCTTTTTCTTTTATTTGTTAGGGTGTTCTTCAGGGGACTGTTCTCTGCACTCTTGGCTCTTATTCTTTTATCACCTATTCCCAACTATGTTGGTCGGCTTCCAGTCTAACCGAATGCAGCTAAATACCATATATTACCGTATTTTACATGAAGCGACTTCCTATCTGACTTTCAGCATCCAGTAACTGGGTAATAGGATACCCCTTGGTAACAAGACTGGTTGTAAGACATTCGGGCTTCTGACGACTCGTAACGGCTGTCAAAGATCCACGAATGACAGCTCTAATTTTTTCATTTATAACCTTAATAATACTTGTGGTGCTGTTCTACGAACAATGTCCTGTTGTCTGCACGTTACTTACTGAACTGATGATCGCTTGTGAAGTTGCCAAACCCGTTGCCAAATTCGACTCCATTTAGATTGCCATCGACGTTGATCAGAAAAACAAATCTTGATAAATAGTATTGACATTTTGAATGTTTGAACAATTAGGTATATTAAGTAGGTACTGTAAATGTAGGTATATAGCCGTTCTTGATTACCTACTTGATACATAGTCATTGATAAAATATGTTCTGATTTAATTCTCAGATTGGAAGTACTTTATTATAATATTTTTAAGCCATTATCTGCGTTCAGTATCAAAAATGTTGGCCAACACACACGGTACGATTAGAATGATCTATTCGTACCGTGTATGTTAGCAGAAATTACAAACATTAACACACTACCACCGGTTTAAAAAAAAGTTACGTTTGAATCGTGAAAAATAATGTAAAACCGTGATAGAATCGGTTTTATTCGATTTATTCTGGGTCAATAGTGGTGTAAATAATTAAAAATGTTAATGAGATTATAATTTGAATGATCGACAGAAAATGAAAGCATCGTGCAATTAATATTAGAACGATATTAGAACCACGCTTTAAAAGTTTTGGTAACATATTATATCATTAATTTCGATTTTAAATGGCTATCTTTAAATACATCTGTCTCATTACAAACGGGTTTCAGTTACAAAGGAAACGTGTTTTTCCGAATCACTGAGTAATCTAGTTCATGGTGAAACCCGGTTGATAGTATCACAATTATGTATTTCCTTCTTTCTACCTATTTATTTGTAGGTCTTTTGGCCCAACAATTAACTATTGGGCTCTATGTTTCTGGTATTTCTTGATATTATGTTTTATGACTGCCTCGTTTGGTTGCAAGAGCTACTGCTGAGCTTGAGGTCCTGGGTTCGATTCCCAGGTCGGACAAAGTGTTATTGGGTTGTTCAATCTAGAATTTCTCAGTAGCAGCCCGGAGTCTGGATTTATGTCCGGTTGATGGCAATAGGCTCGCCCCCTATTACATGGGACTTAATACATAACTGGCGAAATGTGGGTGTACACCTCTGCCTAACCCTTCAGGGATTACAGGCGTGATGCTATGTTTTATATCACAATCTTGTAGTTAAAGCTTAGTCTCGTGTGACGCGGTAATTGTTCATCTAGTCCTTGTCCTTGTGTAAATTAAACCATTCACTGAAAGAAGTATCGAATAATCCGAAGCTTCCAAAAAGTTTGATTTTTCCCTAATGATACAAAATTCTAGATCAGTCTAGCAAATGTTATCTATATTTTTAACCAGAGTACCGTACACGTTCCTGTAGTATAATTTCCGACCTCGAGGCGGGCGAAGCCATGTGCATGAGCTAGTAAAGTATGGATCAATCAATCATCAAAGACACGAAACCAAGATTAAATAAATAAAACTTTCAGGAAAAGTAAGAAAATAATTCTCTAATGATACACAAACTAAAACACCAGACAAAATCATCAAAATCATTACTCAAGAGTTTGAACTGATTACCAGTAAGTCAAACAATCAGTCACGCTCACACGCTTGACGTGCCGATGACGTGACGGTGACGTGCTCGTCAAAGATCGGGATGTTTCGTGACGCATCAGACCACAGCTGCACGAGGTAGGTTGAAGCCATAGTGATGAGCGGAGCGAGATGATTGGTTGGAGGTACAAGTAATAGGCGGGCAGCGCGAAGGGAAATAGTTGTAGAAGAATCGACTAAATTGTGGTTTTGGTAATTGTTAAGTCTGATATCTAACAATCTGTCTGAAAAAAATATTATATCGGGTAAAATGGAGATGTTGTCGTGAAGGAATCACCGTGAATTGGTAACAGTAAGACAACGAGGCAGTTATTACGTTGTCCCATGAAAACTGCAAAAAAACTTCTGTTTTCATTTAAAACTCTAAAGTTGAAAATATTAATGTGAGTTTGCGGCCGAAAGTTTCATCAACGTATTTCGACGGACGCTCTGAAATAAAGACGAATTAAAAACACAAATCATACTAATTCTGGTCCTAATTACTGCATGCTATGATAATTGCACTACCATCACTCAACGTCACTCTTATTCCTACAATTTCAAAATACTAAAATATCATTTTTAAATTAGATTTCTCGAGTCCTCTTTAACATGACCGCAACCTTTGAACGTATTATTTTGTAGGTAATTAAAGCATTATGATTTAAATGGATATTTATAGCAATTATAAGATGACAACATCACAATATTATTTATTTATTGGCGTGAGTGACTCATTAGATGTTCTTAAGATTTATCGAGTATTTGTAATTGTAAACCGGAACTGTAGAATCGATCGACAATCTTTAAGAATAAAATCGATATTCGTTTGTCGATATAATAAAATGAAATTGATTGTGAAACTAATTAATACTGTTAATGTATTTAATACTCAATACTGTTGCTGTTTAATTTGATTTGATTTGTATTGTGCAGTTTTAGCTTTGAAATATTCCTATTTAATAGACTAGGTTCTGTTTTTTAATCTATTACCGTAGTTAAAGCGTGGGAATTAGTAACAGAATTTTGATGCTCAAATTCGATGCTTTAGTAGGTGTTTCTAGCAGAAATTTAAGAATTTCGCTACTAATTAGGTATATTGGTATCATTATATGGAAGAAGGGATAGTTTCGGAAATAGGACGAACAAAATATATTTCCGAATTTACAAACCAAAATATATTTCCGAATTTACAAACCAAAATATATTTCCGTCTTTAAGACTCAAAAGAACAGCCTTTATCAAATCCCAATTAAACTAAAATCCCCAAAACAAAAAAAAGACAGCTCTTCAAATTACATTATGGATCGTGATCTAATTTAAATTGTGACGTACGAATCTTAACGAGCGATCGTTTCGGCCGTCAACGTGCGTACACGCAAGTTGACATCGCATGTCAAAATCAACGAACTAGTGACAGACGAGTTAATTTGAACCCAACACTTTAACAAGTGATGGGTTAGGGTTCAGTTTGGAAATGTGGTAAAATGTTATTAATGGTGGTTTAGTTTTTTATACTACATCTGCAGGTTTAATAGTGCTAACAACTAAAGACAATTTTAAATACACCTATATTTTAAGTCGTAACCTTGAAAGCTACTCAACATTGTCGAGGAGACCTCAAGGCGTGCCTCAGACGACCCTCAAAATCGGTATTCATAGTCTGCAGTTTAAGGAAGTTATGAGGTCCCTCGAATGAGTGTGAGTCGAGGTTATACGTCACGAATACGTCAATATACTATAAACTCTTCAAAAGACCACCTCAAGGAAGCCTCAAGGTAGATGCTGATGTTCCTTATATTTGACAGTTGGTCCCACAAATCAAACTCACCTCGACTAAGGAAGCTGTTTGAGATGAGGAGAAAAATTGCAATTACGAATATCAAATCACCTAAGTCGAGGAAATCATGAGGTTTTGACTTAGAATGTGTAAAAGTATATTTCATTCCATGGTTGCTGTAGGTGTGCATTATATGAATTACGCATTGTAGAATAAATGGTGATGTAATTAAAGGAACTTGTAACACAAGTGGCTGCCACAATTTACATGAAATGAAAAAGACAAACATAAGTTAAAGTAATTGTAATCTACGGAACCGATCCCACAAAAGTTGGCTTACCAAATTAAACGAAATCATTGCTGTCCCGATTATGAAAGATTCTTAAACTTTTTTGTTACCTTTTTGGACATTGTCAGCCTTAATAATGAGTTCGGTGTCATGTTTGCTAAATAAATTTGGAAGTTCACTTGGAACGCCTGGTGCATTTGACAGCTTCTTGACAAACCATTGTGTATTTTGTTGGCTATCACCTACATGGAAGATGTAGGAATGTTCTAAGAAAACTTACGAAATAACATGGAAGTCAGTAATATAAATATGTGATACTGTTCATTCATTACCGCCTAGTACATAGTGACTGAGAACTTGAATAAAGAAACGAATGCTGTTTGAAGAATCATGATAATTGGTGATGTCAGTGTGATATCATCAGTGGAATTAGATCCTGATTCTCACGATTTTGAAAAATTGTGCGAAATTATCCTTATAGCCCTTCATATATTGACTGGAAGAACGGATGGGATAATCTGATTCTATGCGGAAAGAGAGACTTTAAGGGACAGTACAAGACCAATACAAAAACAAAGTTGTCTACGAATAAAAGAAGACTGAGTAAAAATTCAGCAAAGAACGAATGAAGCTATCTTTAAGCAAATATTTCTGCTGCGTATCATTATAGAGAACGCTTGTCAAGGTTTCGAGCTCACTTAAAAATTATTTCAAAACTGTATCTAACATAGTTTCATTATTCACAGTCTATACTTATCAAGTACTCGACCAATTTATCAATGGCTGTTCTCTGTCTCCCACATCTTTGATGAAATGTCATAAAATTTTGGAGAAATGGATTTCTATGGACTTTATGGGCGTCAGACCATTTGTGAGTAATTGCGAAGTCACACTTGGTTGTGACATTTGCCTCAAGCTGTTGCATTTAAAGGTATCAGGTAAGATGGATGACTATTAGCCAGCCGTGGGCCAATGTGCCTTCTTAGTTTCTGTCTATTTTCTCATGAAGTAAGTTGTAAGTTAGTAAGTTACCAATCTTACAATTGTCCTTTCAGCCAAATCCCCTTCCCAACTGTCATTAAATCTTGTGAGAAAACCAATGTAAATGGTGGTTTAACAATTATCTGTAACAACTACGCATGAATTTTCTGCATAATCGCAATTAATTTCATCATAATCAGCACATTTGAAACTGAAACTTACAGTCACGAGACTTACCAATAATTATGTTGACTGAAGTGTTTGAACCAGATACGCTATCATGGAATTAAGACCTTCCAATTTAAAAATGACTTAAAATTGCATTACAAGGCCCCATAATATAATTCTTTTATCTTTGCACAATGCTGATAACTTTCAACAAGTGACAGAGTACACACTTTTTACCACCGATGTCAACTTCTCGACCCACATATGGGTCAAAGTGATTTCCGTGGAAGGGCCACCCACGAAGTGACCCCTAAACTTCAAGCCAGTGCTGATGGAAGCCAGCGAAAAAAGTGGTTCCTGCGTGTGGCATTTTAATGTCCATGGTTTGGGTTTCTGCTGTTGCTTTTCGAGTTAATCTGGTTTTTATTAAATTGATTTTTCGCGGATTCCGGTGTTGGGAGGAAATTGTTCGGGGCGTTTACTTTTTTAGGTGAATTCAGGGAATTGATGTTAATTTAGGCAAAATTGCTAATGGGTGTAATTTAATCAATTTTAAACGGATGTTTAATGTGTCTATAGGCCCGAGCTTCGATACAAGACGTTATCAAAGTAAGGAACCCTAAAAATGTGTCACCATTAAAGGTGAATGACCTGATGTACACTTCATGGAGAAACTCTTAGCCATCACCGAGGTCATTGACACCGGACCAAATAAATCCACATTTTTGTGCGAAACTGTATTTATCGATTGAATCGTGACTAAAGGTCACTGGTTCGAGTCTGTTGTGGTGAATTCTATATTTTTAACAGTTGTAAAATTATGTGACACATAAACGGCAATAATTCAAATTAAACATAGGAAGCTATGTAAATATCATTTTTAGCATTTAACCTCAAATTAAATTAGACATTTCTACCATTTTTTTAAACCATTCTGTGGCTGATGTAACATAACATAACATAACGCCTGTAATCCCAGAAGGGTTAGGCAGAGGTGCACCTATAGTACACCCACATTTCGCCAGCCTATTGCCATCAACCGGGCACAAATCCAGACTCCGGGCTGCTACTGAGAAATTCTAGGTAGAAAAACCCAATTACACTTTGCCCGACATGGGAATCGAACCCAGGACCTCGTGCTCAGCAGTAGCTCTTGCGTCCACTAGACCAACGAGGCAGTTTTTGGATCGTTTGGTCTAAAATGGAACTTATGGTTCCTTTTACTTCTTTGCTCTGTTTAAAGTGCATAAGCTTCTGCCTGCGACTTCTCCCCGACCTACCGCATCGATGCGATGCGACACGTTATTACTTCGCTTTCGCTTAGCGTTCTTTCTGACTTTTTGTTTTTGTCGGCGCCTGAGAATCCTGGCGTGATGTTAAATAATCCTTTCTCAGGAATTGGACTATCAAATGCAAAAATAACTGTATTTTCAGAGTTTACCGTCTACAAACAAACTTACAACCAAACAAACGAATAAATTGTATCTCTTGATAGCATAGTTGTAATTTTCATCCTATAGGCTGGCCCTCAAGAACTTACCCTGCATAACGCATGCATAATCAGCCTATTATGTTCCCACTCACTGCTGGGACACAGGGCTCCTCTCTGTCAGAGGGAGTGGGCCGTAATCCAGCATGCGGGCTCAGTGCGGGTTAGTAGATGTCACATGTCTTCGAATTTTTGGTTTTAAGACATGCCGGTTTCCTCCTGATATTTTCCTTCCGTTTTGAGAGCAGTGCTGATGAAATAATTTACACAAAGTAAAGCGCCTGTCGGAGTTCGAACCTTCGACGTGCAACTCGTAAGTCGCGGTCGTTACCACTGGGCCACCACTGCTCTAATTTTAAATTTTCCAACGGCCAAACCTTAAAACCTAAGACAGATCGCTACTGATGATGGACAGTATAGTTATATCTGTCCCTGTCAAACAAATAGCTGCCAATACATTATGGGGTCACATACTTTAGCTTTATTGGAACGTTTAAACCAGAGATGCATAGGTTTTTCTATCTCCAGAAAGCCAAAATTGGAGATATTGGTCGGGTTCGGCCGTTAATTGTAAGAATATCGTCCTGTATCACTAATCCTATACCTAACTACTGAATTACTGTAATAAAAATAACCCCTCTCACATCGCAAACTAAAGCCATTACCTGTCACTATATTTTTTATACTTGTCAATAAAACAACATACAAACCCGCCATCTTAGTAATCTAACTCTTAAACATTACTACAGGCGACAGTTTTTAATATTCCTCTGTAGTTGCACCTTTCTGACGTTTAAAGAAATAACATAAAAATAGCTGCTCAGGATACTCATGTAAGTGTCATTTAAGTTAAACAAAACGGGTACCAAGCAGATGGTGCAGTGTTTTTGCCATTTTTGAGCGGTGGTTATACTGAAGGCGGTTAGCGACTAAGCCCACGTTCGCCCACGGACGTAAAATATCACGGAAGGACTTCACCGCACAATTTTCAACGCTCTGCTCAATACCGAGAAATAAAAGTCTTGTGTTTTCGTTGATATTTTTACGTCTGTGCGAACGTGAGCTAAGAGTAGCACCAAATTTAAGTGGAAATTGCTGTACACATAACATAGTAAGCTCGTCTGTATTAGTATGTACAAGCATATTTCTATCAACTGTAATCAATCGATTACTGTTGATAGAAATAGGCTCGAAATGTCTGAGAATATTAATGGCTCCTTTATATGAAATAACACCTTTAGCCATAATTCAATGTAGGGTTTGAGGAACCAACCTTGTTTCAATAGTGATGACTAACTAAAGAATACTGACAACTTAATAATCTAGAAGGCGAATCTACGAAAAGATAAACAGCGGGAGGCGAAATTACCAAGCAGCATGATAATTCAAAACATGCATTCCGCTCCCGCTTCCGCTTTCAGTTAGACCTAGCTCCATTTGATGCTAGCTGAAAGTGACATTATTTATGCACCTTTACGATATTTAAGTTCGATATTTTATTACTATCATTGGTGTTAGAATTTCTTGAACTTCACATCGTAAAGGCGGCCATAATTAGAGAGCTGCAGAATGATGAAGATAGTATTTATTAAGTTTTATGCAAGGTTGTAAAGCTCCTTCTGAATATATTCGCCCGGAAAATGACTACTGCTACTGCTAATGAAGTAAAGCACAAGAAGCAGTTATAATTGGAATTTTCATTTAGGCATTGGAACGAAACTCTTTCTCATTTCTGTTTTATTTTAATCTCTTGAAAAGTATTAATGGCGAGGCCTTTGCATTTAATTTTAATTGTTAAATGGTTTATTTACCAAATAATGTATTCTTACATTTACTTAACGAATACAAATAAACAACTCCTTAAATTTTTGTAACAAAGGAAAAGTAATTTTAATATAATACTAGCTAACCCCGCAAACGTTGTTTTGCAGACCTACCCGATATACAAATAAAACTTTATACAAATCGGTCCAGGCCGTTTAGGAGGAGTTTGGTAACAAACATTGCGACACGAGAATTTTATACATTAGTAGAAATGGACTTGTGAAGTCCATATCTACTACATATTATATAAAATTCTCTAGGTCAAGCCAGTGAATATTGAATTAGTTTTATTTTCTTAGGAAACGAGCACCCTTATACGCGCAATGTTGTTGAAATGTCAAAATTTAAGCCCTTGCTACTGTTAGCGTATTACGCAGTGATCTTGCTGGTTGAATACAGTCATCAATGTCAGAGACGCCGCCAAAGTCATTGAACTAGAAATGTCAGGTCCATTATTACATATAGAAAACGAAAATAAATAATGGCTATTATACAGTCTTAGATAGAAGATACAATATTATAACACGACTACGAGTACAACCACATTACAGTAAATTTTATCACCTGCTCGCATAGATATACCATGTGCCAGTTTGATTTTATCCCCTTCTTACACCATAAAGAAACAAAAGCACAGTGACATCTTCATAGAAACCAAACGTTACCAGTCAACAGTACTTTTCCTGCATTTTATGTCAAAGGAAAGTTGGCGGTTTGTAGCTGGTACTAAGCGAAACACCATTGTTACTGAGTTTCCCTAAGACTGAGTCTTATGTTACATTGTAAGTTTGTGAGTTACGGCTGTGCAGGTGAATCAGAGAAGTAAGGAAAGTTTTGTTTGTCATGTCAAAATATGTAGGTAAATAATAAAGATTCGGATGGTGAGTGGGCTGAATATTTCCGTCCTTTATTTTGAATGCAGAATTTCTACGGACACATACTAGTGTATGCCCGTCGTGATAAGGTTTCCACTGCTGGGACACATTGGGCCTCCTCTCTGTGAGAGAGAGTGGACCCAGTGCGGGTCACATGGGTACAGACTTCACATGTCTTCAAATTTTGTTTCTAGGACATGCCGGTTTCCTCACGATGATTTCCTTCACCGTTTTGTTATTGTAATGTAGATGTGTATTTCGGGACCACAACATTTTTAATTGACCTTAGATCGGTCGCTTAAAATTCATAAAAAGAAATGGAAAAGTTTAAATACTTAACGTATGAGATATTTTCTAGACGTCCTCACTTCTTAAACCTCAGTACATTTTTTATAGTTTTTCAATAACACACTCAAATGTTATTAAGTACCCCGGAAAGATGCATTACTTTTTCTCTCACACCAGAAACTATTAATTATGTAAATTCGCTAGAAAATATGGGATTGATATTCCAAGATTTCTGTGACCACAGAAACCCATTCTACGACTTGATCTAACCTAGAAACGGAAACTGAAACTCTTAATTGTCACAAATGATAAATAATACGGATAATAAGGTAGCGCAACCAAATATCGGACATTCTTTAATTACTGTCACTTCAGACGTTTCATTAGAAAAAAGATCCTGGAGACGCGTAATAGTTTTCATTTGAGTTATTTAATAGTAGTCGTTAAGTTTTCCTAATTTTATTTACATGTACTTTATGGGTTGTTATAATAATTAGGCGAATTTAGACTGCTTTGTTACTAAGTGAATTCCTTTTCTTTTTCAGGTAAGAAATAAATATTTTTATTCTACTGATGAGGAGTCGATGAGATTTTACTAGGTTGGTTTAATCAATTCCATAATAATACCTTATATTATGGTTATTGCAATTCAGACGACCCTTACTTAAACTATTCCAAATAGAGTTACATGTCACTATGTTTTAACAATGTCGGACATACCTTCATTCTTATAACAACAACGAGATTTCCTATAAAGAGCTTGTTTCCTTGTATTTATTTACAAAAGGCACCGTTCGTCGCGCGACACGCGGTGTTTTTGTGTGTCGTGCGATTCACCTCGCGTGTCGCACCAGTATGAACGAGCCTTTAAAGCAAGTCAAATGATAGGTACTGGGCATACTGTGAAGGTTTAAGTTGTGGTTTTCCATATCGGCGTGACGTTGCCACGTTTATTTGTGACTATATATTTAAAAACTTGCATCTATAATTAATTATTATCGTAAAATTATAATAGTATTATACTATCCAGTAGGGCTTTCGCTTCGTCTCGAGTTGGCTTTACTTTGATGCAACTTTGTGTAATAAATCGCTTTAACATTAGTTTTAATGGTCAACCACAATAAAGCACGGTTGATTGACGCAAAACGGTTCAAACGGTCAAGTCGAGGAAAGTAATTGGCATTATTCGGGTTTACTATATATTTTTTTAACCTGAAAAATTAATAGGAGTCTTTCCACGAAATCACAAAATTTACGCAAATGCAAGCATCTTCAATATTTGCGTAAGCAGCTACAAGTGTAACAAGAAGTAATTTCAATTTCACTGATCATCAGCCTCTCCTTCGCAAGTCAATCCAAACAAAATGCCATAAAAGACCATCTTTACATGTTCCGACAAACACAATAATAGATACATCAAACACTGCACAAAGCGATTTAATAATGCACAAACACACTTCCACGTCCATATTATTTAATAAAAATATTACTAACGTTTAGAAATTATCGACAGTTTACGCTCATAACTGTTTGTTTTAACCTATGTTTACATTCCTTTAAGGCGCGGACACATTATGTTGTTGCAGTTTGATTGCGAATGATCGAAAAACCGCACTTTGTTTTGCGCATTTTACGAGTACCTGCGTAGAAATCCATGTATTGCATTTGTACTTACAATAATTGTGCAAATGTACGTAGGTATTGTCATACAATCAACTCAGCCTTGCGGAGTCATCTACAGAGCCTGCATTATATTAATTAAGTTCGTGTTAACTTTGAGATTAATCAGCACAGAAGGAAATTATTCACGATATGCTTTTTTTCTTTCATCCTAGCTAACATAATGTTTGTTGTCAGAGATAAAGACACACTTATAAAATAGGAAAGGACATACACACTAACAAATCGCTACTAATTGTTTTACAAAACATTTCTTCAGCCGATATGGACGCACCTCTTATAACTGGTGTTGTGTGAAATTAAACTGGTCTGGCTAAGATAATTGTGTTTCTAGTGATTACATTAATTCAACAAGTAAACACGTATTAAGTGTTTTGCTTCGATAGTGTTAATTAAAATCGAACGAGGTTGAACGCAAGAGCATCAAGCTGGTGCCAGTGTGCGAGAAAAACGTTAATTTCCTGTAAGGGCCAAAATAATAAACATATCATGTGGGGACATTGAAAAATTGAACATTGAAACACAAAGATCTTTTAAAGACACACGTGATCAAATAAGAGTATCGAATAAGTGCCGAAGGAAGGATTTTTTAAAATTTATCTTCTAATGGAGTAAACATAACATACAAAACATAACGCCATGTTTCCCCGAAGGTTTGGGCAGAGGTGTACCTATAGTATACCCACATTTCGCCAGTTATGTTTAGGTCCCATGTAATAGGGGGCGAGCCTATTATAAAAATAGCCCAAAAGCCTAAAGAAGAGGATAAAAGTGTTTAATGTGGTACTTGGAGTTCTGTTTATATGTTAAAGTTAGTCGCATCATTGTTTTATGGAATCTCGGGATAACTTAAAAAATAACAATGATGAAGGAAGAAACCCCATCGCGCACGTGGCTTGTAGGTGTTATAACTGTGTACGTTTGCAAAGAATGTGGTTTCTCAATTATATTATTATAAGCAAAATCATAAGATATTTGGATAGATTTACTATATCACAGATTAACAGAAAGGATACTTTTTATCTGGATGTGAGGAAAATCGCTGGCAATAGGTACTTGATTACTTTAAGTTGCCAAACTCGGTTACCTACTAAAGCAATACTATGTAAAAGATCACTCATCACCTCGAGCTTTAACCTCTCATCCACTGGGCGTGCCTGTTATCTCCGAAGATCTAAGTATAATTAACATCTGGTATTGAAAGTTGTAGGCCCTACAAGAATAATGGGCAATTACTGCACGCGTAGGACTGTAGCTTAATGAAGATCCACCTGACCTCATGTGATCACTTTCTAAGTTTACGCTAAGTTAGTGCTAAGTTAAGTTAAATAATTTCGCATTTGCAGTTTCTTTTTGCCCGACTTCGAGAAAGAAGGAGGTTCTATGGTCGCCTGTTTTTTTATGGTCATCGATTCTAATCAATTGTGGACCGATACTGTTTTTTAAGTTTTTTTATTTTAGCAAACAAAACAAAAGTGTTTATGTCATTATCATAATTGGCTTCAAAATCGTAAAACACGACAAGTTTACTAAAATATTTAAGCATCCATTCATTGAAGTAACATTTCGTAATACTTAGGAAGCCTAATAAAAATTGATCATCATAGAAATCGTGCATTTGGATCGTAATATTTGTAATCTTTTGAGATATGCGACCAACGTCGTAAACAACATATATATATTCGAATTAAGAATGCCTGCCACAATACGTGTTACATTCTTGGAGTTCCGTAGCTTTTATAAACAAGAAGTTCTGAGGTTTCGTCCAGTCTATCTGTTATTCAAATGTTGCCAAACATATTTATAGACCACGCACTAGTTTCATTGTTGCCACCATTCGTAATTCGTGTATATTTGACAGTCGTTACTGTCAAAGTCTGACAACCAGTCTTACCAAGGGGTACCGTGCTACCCAGGTTCGGATGCAGCTACATTCAGTTACCCTGAAAGCCGACTCCAAGGCCAACACAGTAGTCAAAAGGCGAGGCACTACTTGGCAGTTTATGATTCAGCTGAAAAAAATAAATGCCTGCAGTTTTCTTTGATCAATTATTGCAAATAAAGAATCTCTCTTTTTAAATTTGTAAAGAAAGTCTAACAACAGCGAAACTCCTTATTTGGTTCGACTCGTGCTTGACAGGTTTAATGTTTATTGTAATGAAATAGGTTTGATTGTAATAAAGTGGTTTATTGCAATAGATCGGTGTTTAGGAGCCATAACTTAATTGAATAACAATTGAAAATTTAAATAAGGAATTTTTATTTTTCGATCATATATGATCGAAAAATAAAAATTCCTTATTTAAATTTTTCAGGGGCGGGTTCGACTTTATCATTTATTGGCTTTTTTTCAACGTTTTTTTTGATGCGTCATAGGCTTTTATGACCTACTTTTATTTGAATTCAGAGCAGTGCGTGGGTTTACTTACGAGTAAAAGGTCGTAGGTTCGAACCCGCACCGACACATGTGTAAATTATTTCATCACCACTGCTCGCAACACCGTGAAGGAACATCGTGAGGAAACCGGCCGGTTCTATCCCAAAAAACTCAAAGACATGTGACATTTACTAACCCGCACTACCGCGTGGTGGGTTAGGACCTAGTCCCTCTCACGTTAAGGAGGCCTGTGTCCCAGCAGTGGGAACATTATAGGTTGATTGTGTAGATATGTGGGTTTCTATAAGATGGAGAACGGTCGGTCAGCAACCTACTCACAATGAACAGATGAAACTATCATAATAATAACTATCATAAGTTAGTAAGAAAAACTAGTCAGCAATTAAATAGTAATAAGAAACAATGTATTGTCAATATTCTGTGAATAAGGGATAATAAACATAACATACATTTTTTTTACATAAATAAAGTATACAGATACAGGGTGACACTTAATTTAAGCGTACAAATAGTCTGATACAAATAAATTATCAATTACTGCCATGCTAGGAAAAACTTGTGTTATAGAGATCATCTATTTACTTACAAATTAGTAATGTGCACTTTTGTAAAGACTAATGCAATTAATTTTGAGCATCAGAAACGGAGAAATATAGTAAAAGGAGTTTAAATGAATTCGGAACCATGAAAAGGGAGTATATATCTATTTCTGCCGGGTGTGTGTTTGTGTGATAGTACTTAGGAACCGCCGATAAGGAAAATCTAATATTCCGAAGATAAAAAATTACCTAAACTCCCTAGTCCTCTATGTCCATTCAGAAGACATACAGCATATAATACATACATACTAATAAATACCAAATTACCTATGTTTAAATATTACCTAATTAATGTACAAAAAATATTGTTATTTATTTTAAAAGAGTAACGTAAGTAAAAGGTGGAGTTTCTTGCCCCTTCTTCTCCATACGAAACTACCTTTTGAAAGGGGGCGCCTAGAATCAATTCTATTTAAATGAAAATGTTGACGTTCATAAGTGCCTTTTAGTGCCTATTTGAAATAAATGTTTTGACTTGACTTTGAATTTACGTTAGTATATATATTTTAGTGTAAAATACTTATAGCTAAAAATTGTCAGATCAGTCAGATATCTCCTTGAACTTTTAATTATTTTAATATACAAAACAGGTCGCCATTTAATTAGGCGGCAAATAAAACGTGAGCGTGCATAGCCAACACGTCTAAGCGACGTATTTAGACCAGTTTAATTATCAATCATGCCTGTAACATCACGGTTTTAGAAGGTTGTAATAGGTTCATAGTTTATAGAACCAAGATTAGTATGCACATTAAAATCCAGGATAAGAAGTAGCTTATGTCCTCGCACAGGTTATGATTTCCTGTTTCGCATAAGGCGGTAGGAAACGCCCGGTTGTCATCATTGTGTGGAACGCCCTGAGGACACGGTGGAGCATACGGTGGAGGTCTGCCCAGCTTGAGCGGAGCACCGCAGTGTCCTCGCGGAGGCGATCGGCGGCGGCGATCTCTTGCGCCCGGCCCTGGTCCAGGCCATGCTACGGAGCGAGAGGAAATGGAAAGCCGTCACCTCCTTCTGCAAAGCAGTTATACTCGCGAAGGAGCAGGCAGAGTGCGTGAGGGAGAGAGCCTTGCGCCCTCACGCCCCTAGTCGCCGCAGGAGACGCCCTGGGAGACGGGAGTCGCCGTCGCAGATTCCCGGCCACCGTAGGCGCGGTCACGGGCACGCGGGTAGGGACCAGGCCCGGGTCGAGGGTGCGTCGTGTTCCGTCGTGTCAGCACGAAATGACGGGGTCCGATAGGGCCGACGCCTCAGGGTCGCGGGTAATTTGAAAGAGTAACCGTGGCCCTGGCACAGGCAACTGAAGGAACACGGGTGGGTTTTAGTCAGTAAAAGTCTGACACGCCCTCCCGCTCCACCCAGAGCGGGAGAAGTCATTTGATGATTTCCCACCCAAAAAAAAAAGGATAGCTAGGAATAGGACGGCGGAACAAATAATGTGATTTCCAAGAAGGCATTGTAGCATGAGATAATAATATATTTTTTTAAATCGATAGAAACGTGGAGACGCTAAACACTTGCGTTTTTAAAGGTATTATTCCCGTCCTCGTGTGCGCGGCACGTAAAATGTATGGCGCTTGTTTTTGTAATTTTATAAAGCTCTTACACGTTTTATATTTGCATTATTTGCAGACATTTTTTTTTTTTAGTTTAAAATAATAATAAAAATGTCACTATTCCCTATTACAGTGACTACTTAAACTAAGTGTCATTCGAACCTAGGACCAAAATCTAAGAGTTACCACTAATTAGTGATTAGTCCACTAATTAGTGGAAAAAGAACGATGATTATTAATTCGTTTAGAGCTTAATTCATTTAAGATCAACACTGTCCCAATACCTATTGTAATTAAATTAATAAGATTATGATTTTTTGGTGCAAACGGATCCAAGTTAAACATTTCAAACACCAGTTTTTCATTAGAAAGAAATGCTTTCAAAAATACAAATTGATTTGCTACAACATTAAAAGTATTTGAAACTTGATGTTATTGTCTATTTTTTATACGCTAGTAATGTGACGATACTAAACAAAATTTCATGTTCCCGTCATAAAAAAAAGGAAAATTGACATTTCTCTTCAATTTAATGCTGCCATATAGAAAATACTGGTAGTATTCAGAACCATAACGTCTTATTTTAATTTTTATCACCCTATAGAGATCTACAGGAGGCTACTATTATAATGCCAATGAAGTAATAATAGCTTTTAATACGTATGCATTAATAGTGTTGGCCTATTTCAATAAAAACTGGACCTAGCAATAAAGATTTTAAGATAATGTCGATGAATATTTTAGATTTTTTTTGTTACCTGTTTTAAATGACGTTTCATTTTTAAGTAGGGCGATGCATTTCAAAGTGTAACCTTGAAGTGGCAAGACAAACGACAAGAAAAATAATTAAAGATTGGCAGAAGCTTTATGTGTTTCACGTAAAGTTTTGCTGGCCTGAAACTCACATAAACAATCTGATATTATTTCCTCGCTATTTAAATTGAAGGCATAATTGACACAAGTTTTTTATTTAGTGATTGGGAAAGGTACGAAATTAAATGATAAAACAACGATAAAACAGTTAAATTAAATTAATCGTACGTTAGAAGTTCCTAACTTAAATTGTAGGTACCTACTGAAACATTACTACCTACTACCTACTATTAATAAACGAAAAAAAAACGCATAAATCTTGATCCCGTGGGAGTATTTGGATAAAAAGTACTCTACACGTTAATCCAGGCTATAAACTATCTGTGTGCCAAATTTCATCCAAATCCGTTCAGTAGTTTTTTCGTGAAAGAGTTACAAACATCCATTCATACTCACAAACTTTCGCGTTTTTATTATTAGCAGGATGACAATGCTAAATTAATACGATTCGTATTTAAAGTTGTTTTATTACGAGAAGCTTTCTTAAAACCGGTAATTTAGCGCTGTCAACCAAAGAGCAACGTTTTTGTTCGTTTACTTTTTTCATGAAAAATCTCGTTTTCAGTACTTTTCAGTAAAAAATTTAATTCAACTTTTGTTAATATACGAACGTTGTACTTTCGTAAATTAACAAAAAATGTATTAAATTTAACACGCACATGTCCAAGCAAATTACAACCATCTTAATTAATTTTGAAACAAATAAAAATTAACAGAACGTCAAGAATGACTGATAAAAATATATTTAGTATGGAAATTATTGACAGGCATACACATTTACGATCCTGGCCATCATAAAAGTACGAACATTCCATTTTACTACAGAAAACTAAAGCTAATATACATACTGACAGAAAAGACGTTTCATAAAAGGCTAAGTCGTAAATAGATATAAAATTAACATGGAATTACAATTTGTAAGTGAGCGCGGGCGACTAACGAACGATCGCAGCAGACTGCGACAAAAATGTCGGGAATGTGTGCTATGGTACTTCAGTGAAATAATGTAATGTTCTGTTCTTGAATAGAAATGGTTGGTTTATGTTGTACCGTTTATCTGTTAATTAGTTTAGTTCCTTATGATTGTGATAAAATTCGTTTGAAGTTTGAGTCCGATGGGTAAAAGGTTCTTTAAGATATTTTGAAAGATCCGACTCGGATGACCAAACTAATTAGGTTGTTGAATCACAATTAATGTTGACAGTAACTTAAAAATTGATAATACTGTAGGCAAAAGACATAAAATAAAGCATGCTAAAACTGTAATTAAAAAAGAGGCTAAAACTGAAAGAGGATCGCTGCACGCTTTCGATTTTGCGTAAATCCGCCATTCTGTCGAATACAAACGCACTGGTGACTCAGCACCACAAAACTGTATTCTACGAGTAAGTATTATTCAAATTCTAATTTTCATTCCGATTTACTATAATCGGATTTGTAAAAGTCGTGACAGTTTAAATCCAATCTTAATAATTTCGTCAATCGATTCTCTACCTTATTGCTATGGTAGAAACAATGTTAAATAACTGAATGGCTTGTGATTTAGTTACGTCAAATAATCACGTTTTAAGTTGGCCATTTAGCGTTCATTATGGATTCGTGTTGTTTGAATCATGTTTGAACGACTTATTTGGTGCAGGTTAGTAGCTCTTTAGATTAATCAGCGACGAGCTGTATAATGTGAAATGGAATATCGATTGCTATTTGCTGAGTTTAGTGGATACCTACTATTAACTGTTACAGTTACTTTCGATTTTCGTTATGATTCACAGCACGTTTTCATATCAATAATACGAATAATGGTGTGTTTAAAACCATTAATAATTATTATGTCATCAATGTAAACACAGAAATAATAATAATTAAGTTTTTCAAGATTTGGTTGTTTTAGGATAAGTTTTTATTTAAAATTTGTTTCTATCCATTAATAGTATCAGCTATGGAAAAAAACATTATCTTTTACTCTTTTTCCCTTCTCAGTAGGAGCTGACACGATGGTATCACAGATTTACAAATATTTCTCTCAGGCCATTACTACTTATAGGTACTATCATATTTTTATATCAAAGCGTCACAAAGATCTAAAGAAATTGATAAGAGACACAACATGCACTTGAAATCCACATCTAAATAACATTTTACGTAATTTTGACAGATAATTAATCAATAATCTGGTACTGTTCTAGTTCTATATATGATTTGACTATATATCCTACGAAGCTTTACATATTATTCCTTTGTTTTGTACGTTCCTCTTGTGAGATGCCTATTTATTGGGTCCTTACTCTCAGAAAAGATTCATCTCTGCTTGAGAACAATGTTTTTTTGGACGTGGATTTCGTTGATATTCACATCATCTATGTATGCCTTGTCAGGTTAAAAGTTGCTCTTCATTGCTAGGCTTTTATGGTTTACGATGTCTAAGTTTTAAAGACCTTGAATCTACCGACCTTTGACCTTCGACCGTTTCTCAGAGTAAATTCAAAACACTGGCGCCATCGAATCCTAGTAAATGATGTCATTCTCGTAATCAATTTGTCAATACATATCAATATTTACTCTTAAAAGTAACCCACCTTTTACTCATAATTAATTTAATACACCCAAAATTTCGCATACTTTTAAATTCTACTAATGATTCTTTTTTTCTAAATGTTAATTGATCTAGTTATCAAGAAGAAGAATTTCTATATTCGAATGTCGAGCCGGTAGCCATTAAGATATTAGGACACTCACCTATAAAGCTAATATGGTGTTACATTCTGACGTTAATGTGATCGGTGTCTTCTGATACCGTAATATTTGGAGATTTTAATTTCCTTACCGCTATAGGAATATATTTGATGCAATAATCGAAATTGATCACGCTATATTCAATTCAATTCAATTCAAATATTTAATTCAGACAAAAAGTCCATATTGTGTTAGTAGTAGTATAACTTAGCTTAATGTTAGTATTATATATGATTAATAACAATGACACTAATGAACCATTGAACTCTTCGTTCAATGGTTCACTAGTTTATTTGGGAAAGTGAATCTGAACACTTACCCACTTTCGCAACAGGGGAGAGTCCCACCGGTCCGAAAACACATTCAGGATGCCATTGGAGGCCGAGCGCAAGCGAGCCATCATGGAGGCGCAACGCTTCCGCATGATCGCGGCGAACCCGTCGACGCACGCTTCCGCGAACATCCCTGACGCGCTACATCGCCACGGCAACCCCAAAAGCACCCTGAATGCGTTATTGTACTGTACGCGCAGGTCGCTGTATGCCCGCTGGGTATACTTGGTCCACAGGCTGCACGTGTAAAACGACTGGCAGAAGGCCTTAAAAAGCGTTTTCTTAACAAAATCAGTACAGCGTGCAAACCTGCGGGCCAGCATGTTGCAACGGACAGCCAGCGACCTGCGCTCCCTATCTATGTCTACATCGTCTTTTAAGTCATCGGTGACCCAGTGACCCAAATACTTAAACTTTGAAACCCGACCTAAAGGAGACCCAGCGAGTGAGAGTTCAGGCAGCTGTTTGTAGGTTAGAGTACCTGATTTAAAAACCAACCATTCACTCTTATCGGTATTGTATTTGAGCCCGTGAGCCACCGCATAACCTTCACAAATTTTAAGAAGCTCTCTCATTGCACCAATAGATGGGCTCAGCAGCACCATATCATCAGCGTAGCTGATGTTGTTCACGCAAACACCGTCCACGTGACAACCGATTTGAGTGCTACTGAGCCTACCTATCAGTTTATTTATGTATAGATTAAAAAGACGAGGGGAGCTCAGACCCCCCTGCCTCACCCCACAGTCCAGCCCATACATATCGGAATATGAGCCTGCCCACTTAACTGTATTTTTTTGACTACTGTACCAATATCTAAACAGTGATATCACATTAGCCGGGACAGTAGTGTCGTGAGCGAGCTTACGCCAGAGCAGGTCATAATTGACCAGGTCGAAGGCCCTCGATAAATCCAAGAAGCATGCTATCACAGGAGTCTTCCTGTCTGTATAATATTGGACAGTCTGCTTAAGGCATAAAATTGCACTATCCGTTGACAGGTTCGGTCTAAAACCAAACTGTCCATCCTCGAGAGCGATATGTTTAGCTAGAATCTTATCAAGCAGACTATCCAATACCTTAGCATAGACAGTGGCAAGCGATATCGGCCTATAGTTGGAGATATCGGTGGCGTCACCCGTCTTATTCTTTATTACTGGCACAACGATCGTATTAGAAAGTTCACCAGGTAAGTATCCATGACTTAGACATAAGTTAAAAATCATAGCAAGTACTCGTGGTAAGTGTACCCCAGCGCATTTAAGATGTTCGACGCTGAGGCTGTCGTGACCAGGGGACTTTCCCCTCACCATGTTCTGTATACTTCTCGCGACGTCTTTAGCAGAGAACCTGACAGGGGGAGCCCCGGTCACGGCCGCCCCCGCGCCGCTATTTAACGACTCACTTAGATGGCCACAGAAACGCGAGTTTACATTGAAATGTTTTTGAAAAGCATTAGCTATTTCAGTGGGGTCGCTCACGCCTGCGACGCTCACCGGCATCCCCGACCTATGTTTTAATTTATTCGTTAATTTCCAAAACTTATTAAATTGTTTACTTTTATGACAAGATGCTAGCATATCCATTTTAATTTTCTCTTGGTTGTTTTGACAATATTTTAATTTAGCTTTAAAAAGATTTCGTGATGTACACATATTTCCATAAATAAATCCAGATGTAGGTTTGTTGTAAAATAGCCACGTTTGATAACACAGTCGGGCATCGCGGTGAGCCTCGCGAACGTGTTTGTTCCACCCTACCACATAACTTCCTTTATGACGATTTTTAACAGAACCTGCATGAGTGAGTTCGGCTCCTTTTTTTAAGATACAAATTAATTTATGATACAACCTTTCTATCACCAACCGATGCTCAGTTTCGTGACAAACACTATCCGCACATTTACATAATTCTGGAGGAAAATCTATTTGTTTTAAGTTGCTATTACAGTAATCTAAATACTTATTTATCTGTTCTAAATCCCTCTCACCCCATACAACTTTGTTATAAGACATGTAGGATCCAATAATTTTGGGTCTAATTAGATTAATGTTACACTCTATTAATAACGGAATATGGTCCGACGCGTACACGCCGTACAAAATAGACGCATTATTCACCAAATGACTAGCGGCCTCAGTGACAACACAGTGATCTAGCCAGCGGAGGGAACCGTTGGCGGAGCTAGTAAAAGTATGCGAGTCTTGCGGCAAAAGTTCTGTATCAATGCAAGTCCATGATTGATCAGCGCAGGTTAAAAGTAACTCACGTGAGAATCGTGTCCCTGGGTGCGCGTTAAAGTCTCCCAACACAAAAACCGACTCCACTTCACTGCTCTCAATCACTGAGATAATCTCACTTAAACAAGTCGTAAAACCCGTAAGATTATCGGCACAGTCAGTAGGCATGTACAAACTAAATATTAGCAAAGACTGCTCGCCCTGCGCTATTTTTATACACACGACACGATCACTAGCACAATTTATAACTGATACCGACGCAAATAACGACTTCCTCCACAACAGCGCCACACCTCCGTACGGTCTTCCAACCAGAACACCGGCAGAGATGTCCACGGCTGATTTCCCAGTGTACGCGAAGTCTCCATCAATAGTCGCTAGGAAGGGCACGTCGTGGGGCAGCAGCCAGGTCTCCTGTAACGCTATCACGTCGGCTCGTGCACATAATTGACGAACGCAATCAGCTGATCGAATTACATTTTTACAGTTGAATGTACATAGTTTAACGTTCGACATACAACCCATTATATGTTTGTTATATTGTCAACACTGCGCTCCTTATTTACTTTTATTGTATTTTTCTTAAAGTAAATAAACCGTCTAAACCGTATACCCTCAGGCCATACTTTGTCATCTAAAAATTTATTTAATTTGTTTTTTGAGACAAACAGTTTAAAGGCATTATACGGTCTTTCAGATTTCATACTGATTTTCTGAAGCTGTACTATTTCTTGCGTCTTATTTTGTATATAATCACAAATATCTTTTTCTGTAGTCTCTTTGTCAACATTAGTAATGAAAAGCGGAACTTTTAAATCAGCAGCCCTAAATTTAAAGTTCGCATTAGGGCTTGCAGTTCCCGTATTCCCCTCGAACCGATTCTTTGACTTTTTATTTTGAACCAGCGTCCAACCTTCATTAGAACGATGTTTAGGCCATTCACCTTGCGTTAATACTTCCACCATAGTTTTATTATTCTGCAATGATTGTATTCTATTAGTATTTGTGTCATCCGTGTTTTCCAAGAATGTCGAGTTAATCGGCGTGGTAGCAGACTCATCCACAGCCGGTAGCACCTGAGCATGAGAGAGAACGAGAGAACGATACTTCAGTCCGTCATCGTTACTTGTTTGCTGCGTTTGCGAATGTGAGTCAGAATCGATCAGCTGTGAATGTTGTGAAGGTAGGTGCGGTGACAATCCAAATGGTCCGCTGTTTAAATTATACCCTCCACCTCTTATTTTATTTACATTAGAGTTAAATATCGGATTTGGGAACTGATGCCCAGATGATTGTGTGATATTATTCTCTTTCAGGGCCACCACTAGGTCGTTCTTAGTGACAAAATTATCTTTGATATCATTTAGTTCCGCACGCAAAATTAACAAGTCCTTTAGTACTTTCGTGACGTCTACGTGGTCGAAACACACAGGGGGCAGTTTATGAAGCTCGTAGGCGACAAAAACCGGCAATTGATCGGGGTCTATAGTTTTAAAAACCGCTACCATGTCTTCTAAATCCTTTTGTTTTTTGTCTTTTCGCCTCGACTTCAATCGTTTACCAATCTTTGTCGTACTGCATAACAATTTCTTGGCCTCGTCAATTTCCTCCTCAGAAAACGCCGACACACATATTCTTATGAGACTTTCGTTGTCCATCACGTCATGTTTATTACGAATAAACGCTAGGACTTCAGAAATCACCACATTACAGTTCGCGCACTTAATCGTATCAACGGACATGATCGCACAATCACACATCCGCGACCACTCGCATTGAACTCGCGCACGAGAATAAGAAAAATAAAAGCTAAAATAAGAATTGGATTTTGGTATAAAAATAATACAAGGTAAAAAAATACTACAAGAATAAAAAAATAAAAAATTTATAGTCAGATTAACACGCTTGATAAATTGCTTGTATTGATATGAGCTATATTTTGACTCATTCTTTTATAAACATATACAGATAATTGCGCTTGTAAGATATTGCGGTAGGTTCATCCAAAATCTTCAGAATTATGTAAATTTTACCGTAACGTAAACTTCTAAACCGTCTTTTAGGTTTACTTAAGAAGCTTTTAAGCATTTTTTGATTGATCCACAACTTATTTATCTACTCCATCCACATTAGTAAATAAATCTAGCTATCCATTATCATATCACATGAGGTACAGTGTTTTCTATTTATCTAGCTTGAGTTACAGCGGCAAAAAATCATAATTTTTAAAACCGCTCTGATTTTTGTCTCCCTCCTGTAACAACACAATTTTAATACAGTCATCACCCCAAAATGTCTCTGCATAATCTTTTGATCTAAATTCATACAATTATCCCTAGTTATTCAACAATGCCAACTAACATGACCCATTGCGACACTTAACCGGTTTTCATACAAACATTACCATTGAAGGGTTAAGTACTGTTTTTTTTTAAAGAATTAAGTCTATTATTATAATATTACACCACTTTTACAACAATGAGGTACATGCCAGAAGTCAATATTCTGTGACTGGTTAAAAAAGTTGTAATATATTATTTTTGAGACAATAGTTAGGATTTATTACTGTTAGTCGTAATGTCATGGATATGGGAAATATTTTTTTGATCTTGAACGTCGACGTTTTGGTCTGCATTGTATTAAAAAGCTGTTTTAATAAACAAGGGGTATGGCCTCTTGAGTGAATGAACTATTTTGGTTCCGCTACTATTTATATTTATCAACTTTTTTTATGCTATCCTACAAATTATTGTCAAAGGTTAAGAATCGGTATCGGCTCTAATTTATTGGGGAAAATTATAATCCTATCGTAATTATTATTTTTAATATCCCAATCTAGTATCAAGAACGTATATATTAATAAACATAGATTCTGATACATCACCAAATACCTAGGCGTGATCCTTGATGAAAACCTTACCTTTAAGGCTCATATTAAGGCGGTTCGCGCGCGCGCCTCCTACGCTCTTAGCAGGCTCCACTTTGTACTGACAGCCCGTAGTAAACTGTCACTTAAATGCAAGCTGCGCATCTACACCGCAGTCATCCGTCCCATCATGACCTATGCCTGCGTTGTATTTGCGCACGCTCACCCACGTCATCTCCATAAAATGCAGACCCTCCAGAACCGTTTCCTCAGAAAGGTCACGGGTGCCCCCTTCTATGTCCGTAATATAAATCTCCACATCGATCTTTAAATGCCTACCATAAACCAGTTCATGAAACGCTTATCGAAGCGCTTCTTTGACTGTGGCATTTAACACTCCAACCCTTTGATCTCAGCGGCCGCCCGATACACTCCCTCCCGCATTAGCAGTATTCGCCGACCAAGGCAGACTTTAATCGCCCCCGACGACGCCACTACCCTCCTCCAGGAGAGTAGTAAGGCCACCAGCACACTACATAAGCCCAAAACCCGATCGCCGTCCTACCGTCCTCGCCGCCGAGGCCCGCCGCGACGCCCAAATACACGCCCCTCCCGTCCCTTGCTCGAGCCAGCCCGCACCGCTGAGCCTATAGCTTTAAATTCGTCCCTAATTAATATCAATCCTGATCCAGCTAGTCCCTTGCTGCCCTCTTCCAGCGACACCCTAAGCCGAGGTCCGTATCCCACAGGGCGTTCCCTTAGCGTTGTCGCTTAGTTTTAGTTAGTATTTAAGTTTAAGCAGACGACAACCTCATAGGTTGACCTGCGAGATGGCATTAAAAAAAAAAAAAAAATACTGATACATCAGAGACGGTATGTTCGACATTATAAATCTTTGAATAATATTTATATTAAAATAATTTACATATAAAACACAGTCTGTATATTACTATATTATGCATTTGTAACTAATTAAAATACTAAAAATAGTGGTTAAGTGCCAATTTGCATTCTTATTTAATGACGGAACACCCAGATTTCGGTGGCAGATAGAATATCTAAGACAATGTAATGAAATCTGCGGAATAACGATAACATATTTTGTAAAATCGATTTCTAAACACGATTAGAAGAAAGCTTACAAATTACAAAATCGAAATCAATAATCCGACTCTCCTGGTTGCCCCTTCGGTATCAACTGAGTAGTATCGTGTTTCGTTGCGAACGATTTAGATATCTATTTTTGGCCATTATCGGTTTAGTAGCTTTATTATGGTGTCACAATTTATCAAAAATAATTGTGTCCTTATATTTTTCTGTTTTATTGGCTGATATTATTTAAAATCTGGCACCGACACGTTTATTTCGATCAAAGATGTTCGGTTCTACTATGCGACTGTCTAATTTTGTTTGAATCGTCTACAAAAATGACTTTCTATCAATAAAGTTCAATTACCCGTCCCAAAAATTGCATAGTTACATGACGACAAATAAAACTTTTTACCGAATGACATTTGAAATCACAAAGCTACGATTCTTTGAGTTTCAAAAGTGCGTGTCCAAACATAAGTGATCCTTGACATGTTGTGACTTCTCCATTGTTGATATTTTTCATCAAACGTGTTGTTGCGTGAACTCGAACTCAAGTTTTGATCGGCGTGTGACGTCCATTTGTAACGGTTTGTTTGGCTGATTAGTGTAATTGACGGGTAGGTATCATCTGCTTCTTCGTGGTCTAAAAGTTGTTCGAGTGATGTCATGCTTTGTGTATTACGATTTAGAATGCCACAAATTTGAAAAAGATCAGTAATATAAAATAATACTCTTGAGTTCTTGCAATGATCCATAATTTTTACCTAAGTCAAAATAACTGTTTATCGTTATGAATACAACCTTTTGTCAACATACAGATTGTGCAGTACTTATCTAACTAAGACTATGGGTCAATTTCTCCAATGAAATTGATAAACAAAAGTTTATTTGAATTAACATAGGTACTACTACACGCGAAAGCGATCAACACAGCTGCGTTCAAGAGCTATAAGTGTCCATAGTTTCAAAACCGACCCCGATGACGCCACTACCCTCCTCCAGGAGAGCAGTAAGGCCACCAGCACTTTTCACAAGCGCAAAACCCGATCGCCGTCATACCGTCCTCGCCGCCGAGGCCCGCCGCGACGCCCAAATCCACGCCCCTCCCGACCCTTGCTCGAGCCAGCCCGCGCCGCTGAGCCTGTAGCTTTAAATTCGTCCCTAAATCACTCAAATCCTGATCCAGCTAGTCCCTTGCTGCCCTCTTCCAGCGACGCCCTAAGCCGAGGTTCGTACCCCACAGGGGGTGCCTTTAGCGTATAGTCGCTTAGTTTTTAAGTTAGTACATAAGTTTAAGTCCTGGCTGGAGGCCTTAATTTATTAGGGCAACCACAGACAAGTCCGTCTAAGCAGACGACAACCTCATAGGTTGACCTGCGAGATGCAATTCCCAAAAAAAAAAAAAATTCAAACAATGATGACACTGACAGCTCTGAAACGAGGTTTAGATATGCTAATTGCGTTCAATTTCATTAGTAAAATCCGCCCTAATTAATAAAATTGTAATGACTTTTTTTATTTGTTTTAAAATAAACAACACCGACATTAGTTCCGCCGAAATCCCGTTTTATGAACCAGAATTCGGTCGAATTGTAATAATATTATGAGCGCTTTTATGACATGAATATTCATATATTTAAAAAATCTGCTTCTTTAATGTAAACTTATGCAAAGTTACATAATGAAAATCAATCAAGTTTCTTAAATACCTAAATTCTTTTGTTATATTTTTATGTTTCTAAACAAGATAAGATCAGTCGTTATCATATTTAATATTATTTTAAATTAGCAATTTTATTTAACCAGCTAAGTGTTAAATTATTCAAGGCTTAATGAAAGAAAATCAGAAAAATAACTATCTTCAACTTAACACACATGATCAGCGTATTATGTTCCCATTCCTGGGACACAGGCCTCCTCTGAGTGAGCAGTAGTGGGCCGTAATCCACCACGCGGGCCCAGTGCGGGTTGGTAGATGTCACATGTCTTCGAATTTTTGGTTCTAGGACATGCCAGTTTCTTCACGATGTTTGTCTTCACCGTTTTAAGAGCAGTGGTGACGAAATTATTTACACAAAGTAAATTGCCTGTCTGGATTACGGATCTGGATTACGAAGTCGCGGCCACTGGGCCGTGGAATTGCAACTAAAGTTGTTATTAAACTATGAGACACTCTTTCCATATACCGAATAAATGAGAAAATTCAGCCCTTGCTAGTCAAAACAATTTCAGATAGGTTGTTAAATCTCAACACTTTGAACCGAATATTACGAAAACATCTCAATCTATTCTAAAAATAAAAACTGCACTTACCAAATACGTGACAGAACCAAAAATTCAAGCACGTATTTCAAGAATTCGGCTCCCTTCACAAGTTTGTAAGTGAAATCTTGACCTGTTGTCGTAATGACATTATAATAGAGCAGAGTGGTGATGAGGTCTAATGAGGCTCAGTTTTGAACCGATTGCAGTAATGATATGCTTTGGGCGTGATCTGTTATGCTGGTCAATTTTATTACGTTTTTTTTGGTGAGAATAAAATGTACGGTAAATAACAACTTAGGTACTCAACAATTTCAGGGAGATAAAAAACAAAAAGTTAGAACGGGAATTAACGTAGCTCTTTATACATAGTATTTTAAACATAACATTTTGGGGACCAGTATCAACATAAGAAGATCCAAGAGAATGTAAAAGAATGGAGGGAGTACTTTATCCAGAATAAAAACAGAAGAAATATTTGAGACAGAGTAATCCCGAAATCGCACATCCAAAATAACTACAAACCACAAATCTACAACTGAACTAAAAAGTACCCTTACCACATGCTCCCGTATCGCTCCGATCAGGACCCAACGATAAAAAAGATGTAACCATCAATCCTTTGGCCGAATTTATTTGAGAAACCCAACATAATGGGGTCGCATGTTCGTTACAATTTATTATTTTGCTCAACAATGGTTCACAAAGGCATTGTTAAAAGTTTACCAACATGTCGCGTGATTAATTCTAGTGGTACGGGTAAGTGCTCCCTTTAAATGGTAGTCTTGAAATCATAGGGTTTGCCGATTAAACGTTTTGTTGACGTTTGAAGTGTTTAAATAGTTTAAGGGCTTGGATGATGAAGTTTTAAATAAATAAGGATCGATTGATAGAAAAACGCAGTTACGTTCATAATTGGAAGTAAAACAGAAAGCTTTGATATAATAATGGTGACAAAATAACAAGACTTTAAGACTTGACGGACCATTTAGTTAATCCACCTTTGTAGCAAAACCACAGTGACCGATGAAAAGCAAAAGTTAATAGAAGAGAGGCCCTCACTCAACAATGTGTTATTAAGTATTGAACCAATTTAAAAGAATTAAATGCAGAATTGAGTCATTACATCTCCTTATCTTGTAACCGAAACACCTCGAACAACAAATAGACGCACGCACATACATTACATCGTCCATTGCAACATTTCAACCGTTTTTTAGATGCTCCACAAATAAATAATCATAAATAAACATTACCAACGGTACACTTTAGATTGAGTTATATCTCATTGTAACTATTGAATTGATCGTGACTGATTCAAATCTAATTCAATTCATTGATTTTATAAAGGGAGTCGACGTGGAAGATGTGATTGATGCTATACTGTTCAATATGGAAGGTCCGTTCAAGTCTAATGAAACAGTTTTTGTAATAGACTTCTTGAATTCATTTAGTGGTTTGGTTTAATTCATCTTATGTCAATGAGTGTTAACGAAACTACTGGAAAGTATAACTGAATAATAATAATGTACTGTTGTAATTTAATTGGGTGTAATAATAGTGAATATTGATTTAGAAAAGGTCATCATCATCATCATCGCAACATCACGCCTGTACTCCCAGAAGGGTTAGGCAGAGGTGTACCCAAAGTACACCCACATTTCGCCAGTTATGTTTAAGTCCCATGTAATAGAGGGCGAGCCTATTGCCATCAACCGGGCACAAATCCAGACTCCGGGCTGCTACTGAGAAATTCTAGATAGATAAACCCAATAACACTTTGCCCGACCTGGGAACCGAACCCAGGAATTCATGCTCAGTAGTAGCTCTTGCGAACACTAGACCAACGAGACCGCAGCAGGCATTTATAAAAGGTATCTATTAAATATATAATTTGGGACTAAATTTTACCATCTAATCTTATAAACGTTTTTGAATCTTCAACTCCCATAAAGTACTTTAATCACATTAAATTCATTTCCATCAGGCTCATGTTACGAATTTTGCAAAGAGAATTAAACCAAAGTTTGCTTAAGCCCCATCAAAATCTGCATCATTAGTCACTCAAAGAATTTAAACGTCAATTGAACAAAAACAGACGAAGCAAACAAATTGAAAATTCCCACATACGAAGGTGAAAATCCAAGGGCAAATACGGGATCGAATATTATAATAAATGATCTTGTTAAACTTCAAGCGAATATAGTTCTTAAAGTTTATAACACAGAAGCTGAAGTTAATTGAAAGAAGATAACTATCGTTAGCGAAGACGGTGTTAAGGTTTACAATCAGAACAAAGTTTTGTGTGATACAGTAAAAAGGCTATATCCACATGTGTTCTAAGTGATTAATGTTGTTACTACTGAACTATTATCACCGACGGAAGAAGCGGGACAATTGTCAATGTAAGATCAGGACAAAAAAGAATGCCAAGAGCATAATACTGCTGCAAATTGAAATTTCGAAATAGGATCAGCTTTATTGCAAGGTAACAAAGGTAGTTTTGCTGTAGCATTTCTTCAATTTAGTGTAAATTTTGGAAAGAATCGGGTTCTAATAAAAAAGTTGACTAATGATTCTGGTTTGGGATCAAATATATTCATGCATTTTTTTCAGCGATGTGACTTGTTTTGTTCCACTTAACGCTTTTTATAGTGAGCATCTGTTGATGACATTTAATTTTTTTATTATGTTTGTTTGTGTTTACCGTTGATATCTTTTGTGACGTACTATCTATAGAAATTATGAATAAGAAAGCGTTTAAAGCTGCTTTATCGTATATTTCCACAATTTAACTGATATTAACTGTTCCAAAATTGATCACATTTTCACAATTCTTCCATAGATAATATTGCTTGGTAAGATTGCCTCTTGTTACAAAGATGCCACCTAGCTCAGGAGTAAGGTTTAATTGAAAATGAACTTATTGATGAATTTTTTATGTATTAAAACTTTATGCACAAGTAAAAAAAATACCGTACAAAGACGGACTTAATGCCTGAAACATTTTCTGCCAGTCAACCTCAGGGTGATGCGGACACAACACATGGCAGGTGCAACAAAGGGATAGATAACTAGAACAAGAATAAAATACTAATACACACATAAACATATTAATGTATATATGTGTGCAAATTTCATCCAGATCCGTTCAGTTGTTTTGGCGTGAAAGCATAATTAACAAACAAACTTACTTTCGCTTTCATAATATTAGTTAGAATAGTTTTCCAATTTCTATCAACCCTAACAAAGAATAATAACCCAATGTCAAATAAGTATCTCCCACAGTGTTACTATGTATTAGCAGCTCAGTTACCACGATCCCAGATTTACTACCAACAGTTATAGGTTCACATTTGTATGATATTTATTGGTGCACTTTTGCACCTACGGCTACGGGTGCGCTAACGAACCAGTTGATATCTTACGTAAATAACGCTAGTTTGTATGTCTTTTCTTGTGGATAATCAGATGGGATGGATGGAACTTGCTTGCCTTGATAACTTATGTAGCACGCAAAGGTCTTTCAAGATCTTGTTTCGTTAATTTAATTTAGAATTCCTTTCGTGTTGGGTTGTGATTTAGAAAATGTTGAAGACATTTTTTTTTGCAGCCTCGAGAATAAAAAAAAAATATGATAAAGTTTAGTGATTTTCAGAATCTCGATCCTGATACAATTATTATAATAATTATTCCTAATAAGTATAATGTGGTTTATGTCGTTACTACTTTAAGGATTGTATTTTTGTTTAAATAAAATACCAACGAAATAATTAGGTGTACAAATAGGTCAGATTACAAATACATGCTTACTTCTAAAAAGCAAGAACCTATAACATGAAATCGAATAACATTATTTTGTTCTCACAGAATTTTGAGTCAAACTACCAGGCGAACATAACCATCACGGAAGTGTAAGCGAAAGTGTGAATAAGTGAGTTTATTAATAAAGCGTACGATATACTATCGCGCTCTGAATTCGGATTAGGAATTTTATTACGATTGCCACATCCATACTAATCTGATATTGCTTCCCACACGGCCATTTTGTTGGTAGGTAGCCAGGGATCACGATCATTTTACTAATTTAGATAAAAACGTTGGTATTTGGTAGGAATAAACACAGGTTGATTAAAGGTATGTTATAGTTTGGTAAAATATTTGCTCTCTTTTATTAAGCAGTCTTCAACTTTCTGATCACACAAATAGAACAGAGATGTTTAAGTTTAGTACATAAACATTGTCAGGATTACAAAATACATATTTATTTTTAATTTGCCACATTGTCACTTATATATGCAGTTTCAAACCCTTCCATATTAAAAACACAACAATCAAATAAATCCACAAGTATTGCGCAGATTCGACCTGACTCCTATTACCAGGAACACCGAAATCAAAGCAAACATTACCGTTTCAAATCACGACTACTACTAAGATTTACGAGCAGCACTGCATGTAATTGCCCCCTTCTCATTATAGTTCCATCTGAATTGATTCATGGCGTTCAACAGCAATAACGTAAGTAGCAGCAGAAGGCCTATTCTAATATCGTGCGATAAAGAACTCCCACATAAGTAGTCACATGTGGTTAAAAGATTAAGCTACCGTGTTTGAGGATTTTTTTCAGAAGCGATGAACCAAACTAGATACAGAAGGCACGCGATTGAATGTAGTGGGACATATATTGTTTGAAGCATTTGTCAAGCCAGCATTCAATTGTTTTTAATAAGTTCATATTATTCTATGTCACGTATATCTCTATAGTATATTGCTTCGAACTCCCTCTGAATTTGCTTTCAGTACCAATTTTGAAACTACACTACCCTTCATCATAATATTCATCATCTTAAGCGTATAACGTTCCCACTGCTGGCACAGGCCTCCACTCTGTGATATTGAGTTGGCTGTACCTAATCCACCACGCGGGCCTAGGGCGGATTGATAGATGTCACATCACTTCAAATTTTTGGTTCTAGGACCTGCCGGTTTACTCACTATGTTTTCTTCTACCGTTTTGAGAGCAGTAGTGATTAAATAAATTACAAAAAGTGAACGCCTGTCTATGTTCGACCTTATGACTACCTTATAAGCCGGGGTCGTTGGGACACCACTGCTTCACCATTAGTAGGGATACTCCTACTAATGGTGATATAAAGATTCTACTAAAGCACTACACAATATATTATTGAGACGTCTTTCACTGCTACTACAGAGGAATCTGTATGAAGTGTACCTTCTGTACTATCTTCTTTTAAGCGAAATACTGTCGTAACAAATGTTACTTAAACGCCATTTGAATATCTTAACTAGTTAACGAATAGGCTGAAGGTACATTTTAATAAATTCAAAGAAAGTTTTCGGAGATAACGTTTTGTTTGTTTATAAGTGATACAATATTGGTATAAATCTATAATTGAGAGAAACATATTTTAAAATTGCATGGTAATGAAGCACGCCAGTAGAGTTTTGTATCAGTTAAATAATACAGAATACAAATGGAACATCATGTTCGAGAAAAAAAAAATACATCAAAATGATTAATCAAATGTTAGATAAGACAGATATTGAGACTCCACAGACCATTTCAAAACATCGTTTAAAAAAATGCATTTATCCATTTTATTGATAGCATTTTACATTTTCGAATTTTTGTAAAAAAAAAGCGTCATCCACAAAGTCAACAACATATCAAGCATATACAGTAAACACACTTATTACAGATAAAACCCAATAATTAATTCTTAACAAAAGATAACGACACCCACTTAAATAAAGGACGTTATACATTATATAATAAATATAAATACTTTTAGTAACTATGAATGTGGATTTTATAGCAGTTTTTACGACTTGGTGCACAATAATGTTGGTTAACGGAGCGTTTCCTATGAATGGCGTAGCTTGACTTTATTGCTTTCGAAACAGTTTTAGCTCATATACTGGAATACTGCTCTGTACATTTTCATGGTGGTCGTACACTTGCATAATTTTCAAGCTGTTAACAGTGTTCCTAGCTGTATATTTACTGCGTATTGTTTAAATTATAGGACTTGAAGAAATGTTGTGGTGAAGATTCTTTGCACTTTGAGGTAACTTTTGCCTTTGTCTCTCTTTAATTAAACAATCTGTACCTTAAGTCTGTTGTATTTTTTTGTAAAAAGTTTATTTTTATTTTTAGTTGTGACACACAAACTCGTAGTCGACTACTTGCTATGTAAATATCAAAGACAGGAGTTTATTATAACATCATCAACTTCTACTAAATGGAAAAATTCTTATTATTGAAGCTAACTCAAAAACTACCCAAGAAAAGTAAATGAAATTAATAAGGAATAGAATTTATATTTTTATGGATTTAAAGGAGCTATTGAAAATCTGTGAGGAGTATGGGGGCAACCATGCCCTTATGTATAATGTCGTGAAAAGCCAATACATGGTATTTCAGGGAGGCGCCAAATGTCCACAGCAAATGCCCCCTATTCGCTTGAATGGGGTACCCGTAGTTTTTTTTTTTTTTGGGAATGACATCTCGCAGAACGACGTCAACCTATGAGGTTGTCGTCTGCTTAGACGGACTTGCCTGTGGTTGCCCTAATAAATTAAGGCCTCCAGCCCGGACTTAAACTTATGTACTAACTTAAAAACTAAGCGACTGCACGCTAAGGGCACCCCCTGTGGGGTACGAACCTCGGCTTAGGCCGTCGCTGGAAGAGGGCAGCAAGGGACTAGCTGGATCAAGATTTGAGTGATTTAGGGACGAATTTAAAGCTACAGGCTCAGCGGCGCGGGCTGGCTCGAGCAAGGGTCGGGAAGGGCTTGGATTTGGGCGTCGCGGCGGGCCTCGGCGGCGAGGACGGTATGACGGCGATCGGGTTTTGATTGGGGTACCCGTAGAACGGGTGACTAATTTAAATACTTGGGGCACTGGGTAGCAGCTGATCTGACAGACCATGTTGACATTAAGCGGGAGCGGAGGGCACCTTCTAAGAGGGCAAATATGATAGCCCGTAGGTTTGCACGTTGCTCAGATAAGGTTAAAAGAACACACTTTTCAAACCTTTCTGCACCTCCCTATACACGTGCAGCCTATGGGTATCTTACTCACAAGTTGCTTACAGTGCCCTTCGTGTCCAATATAACAACGCGTTCAGGGCAGTGTTGGGGCTGCCCCGCTTCTGCAGCGCCTCGGGCATGTTTGCGGAAGCGCGCACTGACTGTTTCCACGGTACCATGCGCAAGCGGTGCGCGTCCTTGGTGCACAGGTTGCGAGCTAGCTCCAATACTGTCCTGGCGATGATTGCTCAGCGACTGGATTGCCCTTACATTGGGCATTGTTGTAGCAGGCATATTACTGGTGCTTGATTTGTCGTTTTATATTATGTAATGATGTAATATTTTGGATATTTTAATTATAGTTTTTGCTTCTGACATAATCTCATATACATAATTTAATTAATTTGACTATTTAATTTATTTTTATTTTGCTTTGTGTTTTGGACTTCAATTTATTTGATCTGACATTTGTCTGTTGTGCTGTTATATTTTAATGTCATTTCATTAACTTTGAACATGATTCATCAGTCATGTAATTATAAAAGTGACAAAATTGAATTGTGTTGTTTTTGTATGACCTGAAATCAGTGAATTTTTATTTTGTTTTGAAAAATCAATTTTTTTTGCAAAGTCGATCTACAGTTTTACTGTTGAAAATATCGATAAAAAATACAGACGAATTGAGAACCTCTTCCACACAAAATGACAGATTGGTTTTATTCATCAGTCATTTTGTCTATTCTTCTGACGACAAAACTTGATTCTACGGTGGTCATGTTACAACAACTTATACAATGTAGTAGACGCAAGTTCTTACTTTTATTAGTCTACTTTTGCAATACATTCGAAAATCATTAAACGAGTAAACGACAAGGTGGTATAGCCAGCGACCTTTCCTGCACCATACTTACTCGTTGCTTGTTACAGTTACTACTTAGTTAATATGAAATAAAACCCAAGAATTACATGTTTGCCTTCATTCTCAATAAAAGGTAAATTCCTAGAGCAAAGTAATCTGAAGCGTTTCCGATGTTATGATTCAGATTACGATATAAAGTCAAATTGTATTTATATTGTCGTAAAATTTGCGATATACGTTGTGCCTACAGTTTTTAATGCTGGCAAGTACGGCCAAGTAAACGCCTTATTTAGCAAGTACCGAAGAACGTTTAATAGTTTTAGGTTATAAAACCTACCGCGATGTATGATTTGTTTGTTTTGTGTGAGACAATTCCACGTATGCAACATGGAATTGTCTCACACAAAACAAACAAATGCGTACAATAATGGGTCTATAAAGTTTATTATAGTCAATACTTGAAATTGTATGTACGAGTGTGCTTATTTCGACGTAAAAGTAATGTATGTTTGAAAATTCTGAAAATTTTATCCTGAAAGATGATCATGGTCCCTTTTATTTACCAAACTGTTTCGATTCTTTTTGGAAACTGAATTCTGTTTTGGAACTTGCGTAAAGTTTTTATTAATCAGTCAGAATGATATAAACTCTTTGGTGTTTGCTACTTCTTTCTAACACCCATCTTCGTCTTAACACTTTATTAAACCAAAAAAATAACTAAAACCGAAACGGAAACATATATTTTTAATCAGCAGAATTCCCAAGCGATCTGACTGTACCGTGTCAAATCACATCATTTATCAAATGTTAGCTCCCGGCCTCACATTTAACTGCCACACACGCTGATCAAAATTTTAAACAATTTAATTTTGAACCTTAAGACGAAAGACGTAGAGTTGAAAATCCTGTGGTGCAGGAGGCATTTTTTCAAAACTATCAGGGTTTGCACAAGTATTGTTTATTGTGAAATTGTCACAGAAGGACAGATGCATCGTAAATACTTATTAATGATTTCGTTGAAGCTTAAGTGGATGTGAAGAATCGTTCTACGGAGCGAGAAGCGCTGTGTCATTGTGGGTTTTTGTATTTTTGGGGCTAATTGTTACTAAGGAGAGTTTGGTGAAAGAATTTGTGAGAGAAGACGTCGTGGTTCTGAGATTTGAAATTTAAAAAGAGAAATTTGTGTCTTCATCGGGAATAGACGGTTTTTAATTGGTCAATATTGGTTAGTAAGTTTTAATAAACACGAGTGGCACGCGTTAATGGCATTGGCAACTGTAGACGTCGATAACCATGGACGGTAGTCGTCGACGAGTAGAAAATTTGAAAAGATCAAGAGCTTGAAAACCAAAAACTTGGTCTGGGATCATAACAAATTTCTAAACGAACTAGTTAGGTACATAATAGTCGCGGCAGGTTTCCATTACTTTTGATAAAATGCAAAACAGAAACATTAATATTTCATAAAATTATATTTCGATCACAGAATGCGCTCAAGCCGTCTTTCAAGAACATAGAATATAAATTATGATTTTAATAAACACTAAAAATAACTTAGATAAAATTAATAGAGCTTTAGAATCAATATCACACTTTTATGCCTAAAAGCATGTTTTACGGTTTTGCACCAGATTATAATGTTAATAGCCGATCGGCTAGAAACCTTATTTAATTGGTGGGTTCCGCAGTTTAATATAATATTTATAAATGGACAGATAGAATACTTTTTTTTACTATGTCCACAATATAAATTACACAAATTTATGTAAAAAAACACATGAGGTGTCACATTGGGCGGTCTTCATGAGGACTTATAATTTCATGAGGGTTACGCCAACAGCAGCTGAAACTTTGACCTGCGTTTTTGTTTTGAGTGTAAATAATTCACAGACAGATTTACAACAACACAAAAAAACACATTCTGAAAATCCGTAGTTCGAAGAGATATAAGTTCTGTCCGAAACTGCAATAAGTGTATGCCGCCAGTAACTTTGTAATAAAACTAGGCTGTTTTGTATCGAATTCACTGGAATCACCGAAAAGGTCGGTTAGGAGTGACACTGGCTGGTGACAGTCACTCTAGCAAAGCGTCACCGCGTCACACCGATGGCTGTCTTCTGATGACAGAAGATAATGTCAGGGAAGCCGCTGTCGTACCACGTCCACGACGAACTGCTACATTCCTGATCAATCTTGATGGGATTGAAGCTGCTGAACCACATATACAATGACCACTTCTGATAAAGGCTTCCTGCACCGTTAAGTATTAAATTGTATGAAATCGCCGGCAAATTAACAATCATGTAGAAATAAATATCATTTAATATAAAACTACCTGTAATTGTATAATTGGTAAAAATATATAATTTAGTCGAATCCAATAACACAGAAACAGCTAAACGGAACCCTGAATTCTAGCGACCACCTAAGCCGTAATTGGCGCGATCAGCAGTTGACGACGGATTAGACGCTCGTAAAACGCTCAGAATACGCACTAAGCTTTTAATGCGGCCTTTAGTCACACCGTTCTGTACCATACTGTTATTTTAATTCTCATATAAACTTGTATAAAATGGGTTTTGAATGCGATATTATTCGTCATTCGAGTTCTATGATCGATTAAGTTGGTGGATTACTTATCTGAAGCCTTGTAATTTATCGTTGAGGCGCTGTTAGATTTTTAATATCGGAGCAGATTTAAATTGCTAAGGAAATATGTAAAACATTCTGATTATATATCAGATAAATTAAACCTACTTAAAGTAATCAAATGTTAGGTGAAAACGTGTTGCATCGACCACAAGGAACATGAGACACGAGCAGGAAGATGGCCAGTCAAGGGCTTGAAAGTCGAGAGTAATAATCCATTTGAGTTATAAAATCTGTAATATTTTGGTTCAATACAGGTTGGTATTTCGGTTTTTTGTTTGTTTGAACGCGGTAATCTCCTCTCCTCTAAAAAAAATAAAAATAAAATTAATTTTACACCGTAATCCGGAATCTGAGTTACCACAGACAGCTACACTTTTGTTGTAGGACAAATTGAATAGTATCATTGCTGATTCTAAATAACATAAGTCCATAGACAATTAATTAGACTCATTGTCTATGGATGCAAATCAAAATCAGCAAACATTAATAAAAACTTAAGTCCATAGACATTACGATACAGTGTAAAACCAAGCCACACATAGATCAAGAACAGAAATAAAATTAATTTTATACCGTAATCCGGAATCTGAGTTACCACAGACACACTATTATTGTCGGACAAATTGAGACTAGTACAACTGTGGTCAAATTGTAAAATAAATAATTGAAGCCACTAAAATTAGAGTAGGGGCAATTAATTGAATTTGTTTTAATTCAATTAGACGGTTTCTTGGTTTGTAATTTATAAGTGTTTGTGGGAAGCGGATGTAGACGTTTGTTTTCCTTTTGTACTGCTTTAAAGTATTTATGTAATCATGAGTTTCGCATTTTAGTGAGCACAAAATTAAAGCTAAGTAGTAGGTTCTATGGCTTTTTAAACTTATGTACGTTTAAAATTTTTAAACTTTCCGAGTTTAGTTTGAACATTACTGACATTTATACAGGGTGTCTAGTAAGTAGACGTGAAGCCAGAATCGGGTGATAGGTAGTCATAATATTTACCAGAAAAATATGAAAAAATATTTATTTGCTGTGAATTTTAAAAAATATGGGCATTTATAAATAAAAAAAAAGAGAAAATCTACTGCTTGTAACCTTTTGTCTTTAAAGTCATGTTACTACAATTTTTTTTTTTTTTGTTATGGCCCGACTTATCACCCGCTTGACGTCGACTTACGGGACATCCCGTATGTCTGAAGTCGCCAACCCATCTTGAGCAAGTGTGGTGATCTATGCTCGTGCCGTCTTTGTATCAGAAGAGACAACACAATAGACTGGTATTATTATTTACATACTTGTAAAAGCTTTTGCTGGCATGGCATGTAAATTTTAGTTTCTTAATGAATATTCATTAAGAAACTAAAATTTACATGCCATATTTTTCTTTAACGTCGTTAGGTCCGACCAGTATGTATGTTGTTGTTCAGTACCGATTAAATTCTGCTTGGTACGAGGTTCTACAAATACCGTGAACAGACATATTACTTTGTAACATCTAACACGTGGTACAAATCGTGTGCTAACTAGATCACTATCAGTCACTCTAAGTTAGTTCTAAGTTATAAGTGATGGCATTTTTTTGTGTATATGAGAAACATTGGTCATTTAGAGGGATTGATAAGTTTTCAACTGGGTATTTCGTATAATCGTGTGTGTTACTTGATTATTTTTCGAACTAGAAATTTCTTCTGTGTCTAGGATAAGTTAATGGCCGTTTCAGACATGAAACAATTACTTATCGTCTTGCGTCCTGTAGCTAAATTGTTTACTATATGCAAATCAAGCCTGAAGCCATTCTTGGAGGTGCAGTCAAAGAGACTATAACTATTCGGCATAGCAATAGCTTCTTGCTACCGAGCGACGACTTACAACGGTATTTAGATAATTTAAGTACGAATTTCAAAGACAAACTGGTACGCTAAAGAAGAGAGCATAAAAATTCAAACATGCACTTTACCAATAAGTTCATAGCTTAGACCCACAATACTGTGGGTGGTAACGAGCCGGTGGATGGAATAGTAATCGCTTGTTGCATTTGTATGGGAATTAAGACGTACCGAGTGATGACGCCGTGAAGGACTTATTACGTACCTAATCTTTAGACGCCTTTTACTATGAAGTTAATTGAGTAGCACAAAGTATTCGCCGAAATAAAGTATTTCTATAAGGTTGAATCAATATTCATTTCAGATGATTTGTAGGTGCCGCAGCCGTCCACTCAAGTACTGTTCAAATCGGTGCTCTGAGTGGAATGCCTCTTGAAAAATTAATACAGTAACTTTTGATAATATTTCTTACAGATATTGTTGCAAAGAAATTGTTTTTAAAAGACCGGGTTTTTTTTTCTTATTCCTTCTCTTGGATGAATTACGAAACTTTTCTCTACGTTCACTTTGGAATGTAAAAATGTTGTTTAATAATTTTATTCATGAAACAGAAAAACTCACACAAATTTTACGGAAAAAACCGAAAACGAACATCACCGTCACCAAAAATCGTTACCAAACAGAACCGAAAATCGGTTCAACACAGTAAACGCTGCATGCATTATTCATAATCACCGATTCTCTTCTCGATTCTTTTCCCGGTGATAAATGACTCGTAATTGTATCCGAGTATCGATGTTTTAAGAAAAATCGCCGCAGTCATATGACCGCATGTTTTCCTATCGTAACTGCGATCGGTATTACAAGTATTAATGTGTGGAAGGGATCGAGTTGTAATTAGATCTGTTGTAATTTTTTGCAGATTTTTGTTTTGTTCCTTTTTTGAATTGCTGAGGTTTGTTTTATGTTTTCGTTTAAGTGATTGAGTATAGGCGCTACTCGTAAAGATCGGCATCATCTAGAGGTTTATAGTGCTATCTTAGTTTTCGTTGTATATGCCAGTCAAAGTATGTAGGTAAGTATTATATTTTAAGTAGGCAATTAAAAGCTAATTTTGAACGTTTAAAATTAAAAAGAAAATAGAACTGATTCTAGGTGACTATTCCAAAAGATAGCTTCGTATAGAGATTGAGAAAAAAGAGCAAATGCATAAGAGTTACTGGTAAGTACCTTTTTCCTGACAAATCTGAAGTCAATTCCTATTATTCCTATTATTTTTCCTGTCTGATTAGACAGGAAACACCAATTGAGATAAGCATGTAGTAGGTGTAAAGAGAGAACATTTCCAGATATCTTACACTCTTATAAGAAGAGTTCAAATTCCAATTCATGGTCAAAATCTGACCGGCACTTCCAGATTCTGGTACAAGCAAATAAATAAAATTGACTCAACACTGCAAATATATCAAGCACACACGGAAGCTACTTTTTTCACCAATATTTTACATTGAACTGAGGTTTAACCTTTTCACCAGCGATTTAAAAAGTGCAACAGCATTTAGTTCCTGATTGCCGTGATTCCTTTAAAACAGATCAGCGTGTATTAATTACTGATATGGACAAAAGGCGCCACAAGAATAACGGGCGTGCCAAACCCATTTACCAATGTCTACCGATATTAAAATCGATTTTCCTGAATCGATCCGACGAGTAATTGTCGGTAATAATCCGAAATACCATGCGGAGGTGTCGATGTAACGAGATATAGGGCCCGTTACTTGCAATATGCAGGTGGTCAGTGCAGCATCGATATTTTTAAATCGATACGCAATGAATCGATGATTCTGCACACTTTGATCGATCGCGATCGCTTTTTCGGTTGTGTCACGCTGTGTTTCTTTTTTCAATTCGATTTTTGAATTGAACGATGATGTTTAATGCATGGAATGGTCGAATGTTATCGGCCAGTGTGCTTGCTACAGATAATTTGTAAAAATAATAATAACAAAACATGAATTGCGTCTTCAAATAAGAAAATACGTCTCTACAATCTAATATTGAGTTTAAAAAAAACCTGTTTACTTTGTTAAAGAAAACACCTCATTTCAGCAACTCTATTAACATACATCATAAAACTAGGGCTCAACTTACACTAGCCTTCAAACGCCTACTTAAACACACCAGCATTACCCGACACCTACAAAGACCCACAGACCACTCAGCCACATTGACACAAATAGATTTCTCTGGTAACTAATACTAAAGCTTATGTTTGTGGAGCAAATTCCGTATCGGCAAATTTACCGAGTCTAGCTTGGCTGTGAGGCTCTATGGTTCTATGGCCAAAAAGCCGTTATGTTCTGTTGGCTTTTCACACAAACGGTTCGCGGGTCGAGCTTTGAACTGGGTAGACGAGCGGTAAAAAAAACGCTAGTAACGATAAACGATTAATAAGAAGGAAAAAAATCCTGTTGTAACAAAAACAACTTCTTCTTCTTCGTGTCGATGGCACGAAGGTTAGTTTTTTAAATTAAATATCTTTGTTTCCCAAAAATACACATAATTGTGTTAAGTTTACAATTTTTGAATTTATGGTAGAGAACATTTACATTAAACATTTGGATGCTGCAGAAAACTGTACACATTGGATTAAACTCTGTCTCTTAAACTCTTCTTCTTCTCTCTAGGGTAACCTGTATATTAAGAGACAGTGTATATTTTTATTTTCTGTTGGCCCGAAACTCCGCCATTTTCACGGCGTTATTGGTGACAGCGCAGAGGTTACTTTGGCTGCATGTTTTGGGGCACAAAGGGCAAGATAGGAGGTGGAACAAAATCTAATAAAACAATTTGTCGCCATTCTTGATTTTCACTTACTTGCAAGACAATCGCTTCTGCTTTTTCACAATTAATTTAAAAACTTTTTCTGCTTTGATTCTTCACTTTTATTCAATTTTGAATAATGAAAATGTTCCCAAAAAAAACTCACAATAATTTATAAATCTAACTGGCACTACTTCCGCATAACACAGCACAATGTAAACCAATAAGAGAATGCCAGTATATTTCATCATTCAAACTATTTTATTTTATCAAAACACAAACGTTTATATTAAATTCAAATAACTGCCAGTCTATACACAAACAATTTGAATAAAGAACGCGCATCAACAAATATTGCTTATTGCTGCCTTCGTGTTGACGAACTACAAGCTTTGCGACCATTATACTAAGACCCGCGATGACCACTTCACACACCCATTTTACTGTAAAAACTTTCCAGTGAAAGGGACAAGAGAGGTCTTACTAAAACGGCCGCTAACTTTACATGTGTTAGCTTTTTAGAAATGGGATCGTAAGGTTGCGTTCATTGTTTGACAAGCTATTACGAACTTTTGAAATTAGAATAATAAATGTTTCTTTGGACTTTCAATAAATGTTTATTGCGGACATTCAATTGGTGAGTTTTCGCGCTTAATTTGATTTGAATGAGATTCTGAGTGTTGATGTTCAACTCAATATTCATTTGGTGTGTGAATGTTGATTTACTAGGTTAGATTCCGGTTAGATAAAGGATATAAACCAGACCCAAAATATTGTATGACTATCTTACAACATTTTGGGTCGTGTAAGGGCGGATTTTTCTTAATATAACATTTTAAATCCGAGGAATAAAATGGAAGTTTGACAGCTTTTAGAAAATATATGTCAAACTGTCAGATTTATTCTTCGTTTAAAAGTTATCTGACTATTGGAAAATCTGCCCTAAATCTGAATAGAAAATTAAATTCATTCTAATAATAGCATTTGGGATCTGATTAGATTATTAGCCCATTCTGTTTTCAAAGTTATAAGTACCTACAGGGTGACGTTTATACTTAATGATGAGTTGATTCCTTGAGGCTTTTCTTTTATAGAAAAATAAAGTTCTCTTGGTGATCTGAATGAATAATTTTAGTATGGACTTTTTAAGACATAGATTTTCATAACGACACAAAGATTGTGTACTGAAAAAATTCTACTTTTTTATCTGCAATTCATATGGTGTATTATATTTATCCTTTATTTTTCGACTACATGACTCAATACGCTCATATTTAACATCACCACAGAACAAAACATCAAGCATAATCAGCTTATTGTTAACAGAAACCTCTTAAAACATCGCATGAAACCAAATTTACATAATTCCACTAAAGGTTACTTAAAAATATGAACAAACAACTTCACACAAAAGTTCAACAGATCAAATGTCATTATTTAACATTATAATTTAATTAAGCCCGTAATTGACAAGTCTAATAATTAATCTATGACCCGCTAAATTGGTGAAGCGAACTTCGTAAACTATTGGCAATGTTTGAGCTTATGTAATTAAAGTCAAGTGTTGTTTCTTTGGTAGAGATAATTGTATTAACATTTTGCGTGTGTGATCGTCTTCATCATATTGCTTTGGTCACCACCAGACCAGCCTATTTTCGTCAAAGGATGCGTAGAAGCGTCAGACATTGTCAAATCGTTCATTCATTCTTCAATAAAATTGTTTTTAAGCAAGGCTGAGCTTGAACAGAATGTTCTTCTTGCTTTTGAGTCCAAGCAGCTTGTTGAATGAAATCGAATAATAATATCGATTTTCGTACTTAGTCAAATCTTATTCGACTCAGAAATGACCAAAACTGTAGGTCTACGGCCAACATTGAGGATGTCAGGCGTAAGCTTACAGGTCAAACTGCTATTTAACATTTAGTACATAAATCCCAGTCCAAATTGAACAAAGACCGAGAAATTCCCATCTAAAACGCCAAACGCCAATTACACCTGCCTTAACGAATTGCGAAAATATCATCTTCAATTGACAGGCCCAATAATTATTTCATGACTTGGCAGAATTGCTTGAACGAATGATTGCGATTATAATTGCTGTTTCATTATCACATTATGATTATTTGTTATTGTGCTATGTACTGGTTCATCATCGTTATTGGTCGGTACATGATCTTTTTTTTTTGTTGTGATTTTTGCTGGCTGTTGCTGGGGCACGATTTTTAACAGAATCTCTTGTATTGACTGTTGTTGTAAATAGACAAGAAACCAAAATGGAACAGAAAAATACGTACGAAGGTGATGCTTATTTCTAAAGACATCTCTTCCATCATACCTGCGATAGGAGAGTATATAATAGATGTAGATAACGTGTGTAAGATGTGGTATTTTGTTACACCAAAATCACATCTTATAATCTATTTATCTACTTAACACCTGAGGAGCTGTTGTGCACAGCAATCCTTTCTATGATTCAGTAGGTACTAAAGTCTTTACGAAAATTGTATGACACTCATTTCACTTACATTTTTTTATCTGATAATTGTTGTACTGCTGAAAAGCAAACCTTTAGCTACCTTTGTCTATTTTCCACACCCATTTATCTCATTTCATGTGATCTCTTATTATTTTCCTTTTATTGAATGTTGTGACATTTTGTATCTAACATTGTCATCTGTCAGTTTTTCTTTTTCTATAGTATAGAGCTAAGAGGTCGTCTATTTTATTGTAAAGGAATCGTAAAACTAGTGTTAAGCCAAGTTCTCACTGTAAGCCATCTTTATTGTTCCTGGCCGATGACCAATTAAGAAGTATTTGGATTTAAAACTAAAAAAAGTCACTTCTGGAAGATCTGCCAGGGCCTATATAAGGCAACCGTTACTTTTCACCAGGTTCTTTTGACTCCGTCTTTTGACTCATCTTTTGACTCCTTCTTTTGACACGCCCTTTTTGCACGTCTGTTGGCTTCTTTCGTTTCTTACTCACTAGTCTATGTTTTTCTAAAAGCTACTTAAATATAAACCTTCCTAAATGTGAATATCAGTAATTATTATTAACATCTTGTGTGCGTAAAGGTGTTTAACTCACTCAATCACCTCTGACCCTCCCACTTGCGTCTTCGAGAGGAGTTCGACACGTATTGGAGAGATCTGAAAACGTGGCGGAGATGTTGTGGGCTAATGGAGAGGCTGCTCCTAGCTCTCACTCGACAGACTGGGGCCGGAGGAGCGGCCGACGCATGCTGCTTCAAAGTTTCAAACTCGAGCTGTTGCGCGACCGTGAGCTCCCTCGTCGAAAACTGCGGGCCAGAGGAGCGACCTACCCAAACTACTTTTAAGTCTTAATATCTTTTTCTACATACTTTTGTATTTTATAATTTAAAATGATATTAACATGTAACCTCGTTTAGTCAGCCGGCATGACACAGTGGAAAGATAGTGTTATTTTACTCTCCTTTTAAACACAGCAACCGTTTGACAGTTCCTAATGTCAGGCGGAAGTGAATTCCACAACCGAACCGTGGCACAGAGAAATAGTGGGAGTAGAAGTCCTGCAAGGCGCCTCAAAAGGACGGGCGGAGGAGAAGCGTTCTCGCAGATAGGATGGCGGGTTGTGAAGTATGTTAAATATCAGACACAATATCCGAGAGTTCCTGCGAAGTCGAATAGGGTGCCACTTGAGTATCACATCAGCACATCTTGTGATTTTTCTTCTGTCCACAGTTGTCCTTGTTTGTTATTAAAAGTCCGCTGTATGCGAAAAGCCGGCCGGTCTATGTGGCGACGCTTGAAGAAGGCCTGTGTCCAGCAAAGAGGTCTTTCGGCAAAAAAAAGTGATTATAATAATTTTTGGTCTGAATATGAACAGCCTAGTTCATCATCATTTCAGCTCGGAATCATCCACTGCTGGATATAGGCTTTCCCTTTTTCTTTCATACTTCCCGGTTCCGTGCGTGTCTCCCGCAACTTTCACGATATCATCAACCCAATGCGCTTTTGGAAGGCCCTGGTTTCTTTGGGCTAACCTTGGCCACTATTCAGTAACATCTTTACTCCATCGGCCATCTTCTCGTCTAGCTAGATGACCTGCTTAACTCCACTTGAGACAACGCCCTAGACTAGTTAAAACAACGGTTAAGTTGAAAAATACTCTGTAACTTCACAAAGCAAAACTTCATGAATTTACTTTCACTCCCGAACGAAACACTATATTAACCACTCCGTTTGTTTTAACAATGCCGTTAACACATATTCAGTTTCATTACGAAATAAATATTAAATATTCAAAGTAATAATGACTACTTTAGTTTCAATATTCATTAAGTCTCAAGTTATTTACAGTAAGTTATGGCTTTGCGTTCTCGATATATCTTGTGTTCGTATAACCTTGTGAACACTTGTATGAAAGATAATATTGATCAATATAATTACTGCTATATTGTTGGTTGGTTGTTAAGTTTCATTTTAGAATTAGCGAATCCATTTAATTCACCTGTCTTTAACAGTCAGATACTGTTCTGGTGGCAGTTCAATAAATCTGAACTGATGATGAAGGCGGCAGGATCTACTTCAATATTTAAATTTTCTGATCTTGAATTGGAGATTGGCTTCATTGTCTTTGTTATCTGTTATTTATTTTCCGTCCATTTGAGTGTTTCCAGGTTAAGTGTCAAAAATGTTATACTAGCTGTTTTCCATTTGTTTTCCTTCCATAAGAGCTTTTAAAATCAAACCTGTATGATCATTTTCTTCGTCTTTGATAGTAACAGGTTTCCGATTTTACGCTTAATGACTCATCATCGCAACTGCACTTTAAACTATACCGCCCATCATGTACCCCTCAGGGTAAACCTACGAATCGAATGATTTAATATCGATTAATCAAGAATCGAGTAGTCAGTTAATTAATAATTATGTCGTTGATTTGATATAATGCCTTTTGAATTTCCATTAAGACTTCTGTAACAAGCTATATCTTACGCCGATGTCTCTTTCGCCTGAAGCATTCACAATTGACAGCAACGATCGACTAGCTAGATTGGGCAAACGTTACTTAGTAATAAAGGTTTCTGAACCCAATTACATGGTGATACAGTTTAAAATTGATTGGAGGTTTTTGACAGCTGGATAACCATGACGAATCTCACAATATACTGACGTGACCATTATTAATAGTAATTCAAATTAATTTTCAATAACGTCTATAAACTAAGAAGGGCGACTTTCGCTTATTAATCGTTTTCGTTCGTGACCAATCGGGCGGGTTCGTGAAACGTCGGGCGTTTCCGCCGCCCGTCGTCTTCCCTCGGGCGCTGCCATGGGTTTTGATTAATGGAGTTCCGTATCCAAAAATTTGGGCTGTTTTTTTTTAATCTTTACCCTGGAGGTGCTTGAACTCTTTTTAGGGTAGCCGGTAGTAATTAGTGGTTATTGAATATAAAGTTTTGACAGGTTTTTGAGGGGTTAATTGCATTGTTTCTTTTGCTCTGAAGTTAATCTATTTTCTTGTTTATGTTTCGCGTTTGGGTGTTAAAATATGCGTTCTTGATTCGTTGACATGAAATTGATTCTTAAGGTTGTGTTTTTATGTTGTTTTAAGGCTAGCTAGGTATATATAGTTCTCTTGTTGATCCCATCCCATTTCTGATCTAGTTTTGGGCTAAACTGGATTTATTGAACAAATCATTTTGGGCTGGTACTCAAAATGAATTATTTAATTAACTGTCATCAATGTATTAATAGGATGACATTCAAGTAGGATGGTTCACCTTATATCAGTCTTGAAGAATGACAAGTGATTCTGTTAAAAGTTCTTAACAAACGTACACATTGAGATTACTGATAATTGTAGAAGTACCTACTTAATGCAATTGAAATGTAAACAATTGCAAAAAAATATTTTGATGCCCAAAAGTGCCAAATACCTAATACAATTTAAGATAATAATATTAAATCACTGTCTTAATATTTAAAGCGTTATATCGGTAATTAATTAACTAAACTCATCAACACACAGATAAAAATCTTAATATCCATAATATATTCAAATTTCAATATCCTAATTAATCCTAACCAATATTTTAAACGCGAAAGTAAGTTGGTTTGTTACGCTTTCACGCCAAAACGGCGAAACGGATTTGGATGAAATTTGGCTCACAGATAGGCCATGACCTGAGTAAGCACATAGGTAACTTTTCATCCTGGATCGCAGACTAAGTCGCGGGAAACAGCTAGTGTGTTATATTTGTGTTTAGGTTTTAAAGTTATTTGTCATGTTATTACTAACATTAGATTCATAAAAGCATTTCTGTGTTACTATATGATTTTTTCAATATTTGTATCTTTTTACATACACAATGACATGTATATATTTACTGTATAAATTATAATATTATTTTCTTTTTTTTCTTTCAGTTGTTTTAATCATGTTCTGGCTGTTTGAGTACTTTACGCGGCCTCCCCAAATGTCCTTTCTTTTATATTGTTCGTCGGATCGTTGAGCTCCTTAGTTCTGAGTTGAGCTGCACCATGATCGACAAATGCGTGCACTGACTGGACAGGTCCACTCAAATCAGTGTGGTTCTTTCCTCAAAAGACCATTTCAGACACCAATCTACAGGGTCCTCATATGATCTGACCAAGTTTATTCTCAGATTTTTATACACTTTGACATACTATACAATGACATGAAAATTTACTTTGTATAGTATTATAATATTTTAATTATTGTGAATGTGAAGGCAGTGTGTATTTGTTGTTTTTTTTATATCTCAGTTTATTTATATTTTAAGTTAGTTGTAATCATGGTCTGGCAGTTTGAGTAATTAATGCGGCCTACCCAAATGTCCTTTCTTTGGTAATGTTCGTCGAATCGTTGAGCTCCTTAAGTTCTGTGTTGAGTTGCATGATTACTGACAAACAAATACGTGCACTGACTGGACAGGTCCACTCATTTTGTTTGGTTCTTTTCTCAAAAGACCACTTCAGACATCAATCTACATGGTCTTCACATAACCTGACCAAGATTATGTCTGGACTTTAAAAGAGACTGTGACCTCTGAGTTTGTTTCGGCCTTTCTTCTCGGAGTAGTCTGATAGGAAACGACAAACTCATCAAATTTTAAAATATGATTGACGTGTAAGTAAAAATAAAGTGTTTGTAAAAACCTATTTACAGAAATAAAATCATTTATGATTTATCAATTATCACTAACAAAAACGCTTAGTTTACATCAGTCAAAACTGCCATTAACATTTAAACCGTCAATTTTAATGGCAGTATTGGAATCATCAACAGGAGCGAAATTCTAAAATAATCTAATAACATGCAAATATTTCTGGCAGCACAAACCAACACAGTAAACACCTTACATAACCTTTATTTTGTTAACAACAAAGTTCAAAACACTCTTCTCCAACAGCAAAACAATTTGTGAGGACAAAACAATATTTCACAAAACTGGTGCATAAAAATCGTCTTCGCTTATTGGGCTGGGCGTTGACCTCATATTTTAACGGTTCCAATATTGTTTAAGAAAAGAATTCCTAATCAGCCAGTGTTTTTGTCAATTTCAGCGTAAATTGTTGTCTTTCAAAACAAAACAATGCGCTATGTGAAAAGTGGCTTTGCGTTAGAATTCAGAGCGTGTAAATTGCTCTTTAATTCTTTTTTTCGGTTCTCTTTGACCGTGGAAAAGTGTAACATGTGGAAGTTTTTCTAATATTTTGACGTTTTATGTTCTTTGACAAGCGAGGTCAGTGACTTTGCTGTTGTATAAATATGCTGTAATTCTGTTGCATAAAGGAAAATTACGATTTAAATGGGAAAACGCTTTTCAGTAAAGTTGGCTTTAGGAGAAAATAGGTCAACAGGGAGTCTTCCCTTTCGCTGTTCTCTTTTACTAATTTTTGATACATGTTTATTACAGCAGGCACTTGAAAATAAATCTTGAGTAAGTATTTTCATAAAATACTTTATTGCATTCATAAATCCTTCCCATCAATGCTGGCAATGTTGTTTGCAAGTGTGATAAAACGTGCAAAGGACTATCATTCTGCGGTTAGAATATTACTACTGTAAACCATAAACTAACCAAATCAAATTCGGAACATTACAATCGCGGCCAAAATTATCAGCATAAATATTGCACATCAACGTATCCAATTAAAACTGTCTCGCGCCCTTCAGCCGTACACTGCGAGCTTAACAAACTGACGCGCAAAATTAATTTAAATATTAAACAAACACAGTTAGTTCTTTTACTGGTAACAAGGTTGTAATACACCTCATTGATACCTTTAAAAAAACATATTTTATTCACTTGTAATAAGGTATGTAATTAAGTTTTGATAGGTCTCAGGTCTCGAGGCGTGGTAATATTTAGCTGTCGGCACTTTCCCCTGTGACTTCGGATGTATTCGGGTTGCCTCGTGGGGTATTCGTTAATTTGGATAAACCTTTTTATTTGCGATTGTTTTTTACTGTTGCCAAGCGGATCGGCGTTTTCAGAACAATTATTTGTAATTACATTTTAAAGTGTTGTGTTGTAATTTGTTTTCTGTTTACAAAATGGAGCTGTTGTTGATTTATTTCAATGTTTATTTTAATTGGAATGTTGGAAAAGAAAGTTCTTTTTTTCTGAGTTACTGGGAGTTAAGCCCTGTTTAAGTTCCTTATCGCGCACTTATCTTATCTGAGAGAGGTCTGATCATTTAGTTATTATCTAAGTATTGTTTAAGAGGCTTTTTCTATATAGGTGCATTAGTACATTTATTATAATATAAAACATACGTCTTTCAAACATGGTAGATAATTTAGCAAATTATTTATGTTAATTAATTCTTATTGAAGTTAATTTTGGTGATATACCGTTACTGTGATTTATTCTATAATTAATTATTTTAACATCTAGCCTATGTCAAAATAATCTCCATATTCAAGAAGAGTTCTGTGACCCAAATAAATATAATAATTATTTTATGACAACTGACATTTGGTAAAATCAAGCTTACCCACTTAATTTTTAAATATTGATGTGACCTGAATAGGTACCTAATGATTAATTTTTATTGAAAAGCTAAATTTATTATTTCTGTCACATATTTTAGTGGTCCAAATAATTATGAGACATTTCTGATTTCTATTTATGAGTAGATAGGTTACATTATTCTTATCTAAATGTCAAAACTCATCAACTATGCTTAATAGATTAGTCGGAAGCACGGATTTAAATGATTTACTGAACTTGTGAATATCTAAAGGTTTTGATCTAGTTTTGATGCTACGATTGAAAAACAACAATATGTTAATCAAAATTGAAATCTTTTACGATGTTATTTTTTAACAGATGTTTTTAAACAAGCTTAAGTGTGCCAACCCGCACTGGGCCCGCGTGGTGGATTACGGCCCACTCCCTCTAACAGAGAGGAGGCCTTTGTCCCAGCAGTGGGAACATAAAAGGCTGATTATGCTTATGCTTATTATGCTAAGTGTGCACATTTTTCAAAATTCGTAAATGACTGATGAACAGAACATTCAAAAACAATTATGTTTTTGCACTCACTCATTTAATCTGTCCCTCAGCGGTAACAACCACTCCATTACTGATAGCAATCGTTATTACACGATTTAATTTATTTCACTTGAAAATTGAGGTAACAAGTTAATAAAAACATCCTTTTATGACGAAAAGCAACAAGAAATTCATTAAAAACTTGATGAAAATTGGTTTAATTGGTGCCACGTTATTTATTTTACGTGAAACTGCTTGATTGAGTTGTTGCCGCCCTGTCGTTTTTATTACAAAAATTATCAAGTCATCACATAAATTGCACTATTAATTGTTACGTAGATCAGGGCGTGGTGAAAAGATAATTTTAAATTATTTACTTGATATTACCTATAAGGAAATTTAAGAAAAATTATGGTGCTTGAAAAGGCGTAAGAAGTAGGTTATAGTTTTTGCACGTCGTTGTAAGTGTCAGACGATCATTCAATGGAATTTAATCAACCATGCGAAATCAAATAATACACATTTCGATGACAGGAAAATACCAAAACCTGTTTTCGCTAACTATGTAAACACGGGCATCATACAAGGACAACACGATACTTAGTTTGATTCCAGCTGTGTTACAAGGAAATGTAACGAAACACGAATTAAATTAAATTAAATCTGTATCAACAACAACTCATTCGCTAAGGAAAGCAATTTGTTACAAAAACTTTCTTTCATGTTCCCCGCACTATCTCATAAAATTAACGTCCAAACAAAAAAACTTCACTTAACTTTTCCTAGCACAACTGTAATTAGTATTTCCTAAGACATTTTTACCTTTTTAGGTTCCGTAGGACCGTAATTTATGCTTTACGTCAACATGTAGACATATTGTCGCAGGACGGCTGCCTGGATTGATTGATGGGTATTAGTGGTTCAGTACGTTTTTTCTATGTTGATGTTGGAAAAACTTGATCAGTATTGATATTATTTGTACGTTTGTGGTAAGGTTGTGCTCGCATTAAACGACTGGCGATACGGTTTTTTTGTGTCGTGTTTGTCGGGTTGGTTTTTTGCTTGCGAGCTGACCATAATTAGCATGCAGCTTTTATCCTATTTGTAAACATGGTTAGAAATTAGTTTTCGCCACGTAAGTAATAAGCTATGTAACTTCCAGCAGTTAATGATTATTCTATTCGCGTTTTTCAACTATGTACCTAGTAGTTCTGTAATAACGGCATTTAGCAGGTTAATAAAGCAATAACTGTTCAAGCCAAACTGTGGTTCAAACGAAGGTAATTACGACATTGGCACATTTTCTGACGTAGCAACATTATTACTTCGCAATATAGCAGCAACATTATACAAATTGTCAACTTCTTTATACACATAAAACATTGCAGTTAACATAACACTGATTATTAATTCCCTCCACAATCTTTTACACTACCAAAAAAAATCTCATCAATTATGAAATCAGAAGTAATCAAGTCGTAGAACTATCGCAACTGCGCGCCTAACCTTACTAGTGTAATATAATCGCTTTTTAATCGTTGCATTAAGTGGACTGTAAGGAACTCTATGATGCCTTTTTTGGAAGGAAAAAGCAACAAAAAAATTAAGCTCAGTAGGCCCACTTCTGAGTGACTTCTGGCTTATGCTGCGGGCAGCAAATCGATCAATCCGTTCGATTGAAAAACCCTACTGCGTTCAAGTCAGAATAGATGGCCGCTCTTTACTGTTTGTGACTCGAAGCTGGCTTTATCAGACTTTGGATTGATTTTCAATACATCTATGTTAGACTTTGTTAAGGTAGTTCATCATTCTGACAAATCCTTTTTGGTCCATGTTGAAAATCATGACTATAATATTTTAAATGCAAAGGTAAGTTTGTTTATTTGTTACGCTTTCACGCTAAAAGGGCTCAACGAATTTAGACGAAATTTGGCAGATGGGTAGACCGTCACTTCGATGGCTTCTTTTCATCATGGATTACAGATGAAGTTGCGGGCAACAGCTAGTGGGTTAAGAGATTTGTTATAAGGATTGGCCATTAGAAAAAACTTTACTACTACTTTGCCAATTTTTTTTAGGTATTTTAGGAGATTCAATAGACATTTGGAGCCCTATAAGATGATATAGGTACAGTCACACGTCGTAACAAAACCTGTAAAAGCTGGCCTCGTATTCTAATTAAACACCTCAGGGTCAAAGGCTGACCACCGATGTGCGGTCGACTGTATCCAAAATTTGTATTTTAAACCTTCTGTTTATATCTTCTGTACGTCAACGTGCACCTCCTATTTGGGAGCGATACAGATAAAGATCGATTTTATTTCATCTTATTTGTTTCAGTATTTTAAGCGAATGCACATAATAATACAGACTTTAATATAGCGACTCTATAATGTATCATGCTCCAGAAATGGGATGAGCAGAACGTTAGGTGACCGACAATAGGATCTTTGACATTTTTAAGGCTGCATATATATACAAGAGTAAAAATGAATGTTCAGTTATGTATTAAGTAGACAAGTTGCAAGTATCTTTCTGTGTTAATATAAATTAATTAAATATCATCATTTATAATGTTACTACTGTTGATAAAGCTCGTCTTTGTTTCAACAAATAAAAAACAAAACATTATTTATTAACAGCAAAATTATTAAATTATACTCAGACACACCCTGAAGGAAATAAGGTCGATATTTTTTTCACGTTAATAAAATACTACGAAGTTGTGAAATGTCATCACGGAGAGCCAAGACACAAAACTTAAACAAACACATAAAAAGCATGCGGGTCAAAATAAATATAAATTCAATACCATACTATTAAAAACCTTTCATTTCCTCTCTTCTTGGAATGTCCCAAAAACTCATAATCTCAAAATTCCCAGAATTTATACTACTCACTATAACCAAAAACCACTCGAAATAAATCAACAAAAATTCGTTTAACACTATCAAGAAATCGTGTTGGATTCTTAATTATTGTGCTTGAAGTTCACCAAATACTCGAATACGCGAAGTAGCTGCGTATCGGATCGACACGCCTGTGCGCTGGCGCATGATTTATTGTGGCAATCGGACTCGAATTTAGGTCTGATATCGACAGGTGGTAAGATATTTGTCAGTATTTTCTGTAGTTTACTTTTATTTGTATAAATAAGTGGTTCTGGTTTGGACCAGAAACTATTTGGGTGATATTTTGTATCAACTAGATTGGCTGCCAATACATTTTCTCACTGGGTCGTTCTTTTGAAAATCAAAGAATGCAGCATTTCCATGCATCGTGGCAATGCTGTCTGTCTTCTGGGTACGTTTCCGGATGACAGCGATGCGAGCGACGAGTAAGTCATATTTTATCACTTACTTGCTCTTTTTAGACATGCGTCTGATGATATGCGTATATACGTCAATATTATGTCGCCACAATTGACAGTCATGTTGGCAAGCGCCACATCACACATATTCATTTAGTTTGATCATTTTGATCTAACGCTTCACAAAATAATCACAAGATACAGAGCTAATAATTTAGTGTCTAGAATTTTAAATAGACCAACCGCAGCCTTTCCAAAACAAGTCCTAAAACTAGTCACAGCACTCCAAGTAAACAAACAAAAAACTAGTCTCGCTCTTAAGTAAAGTCTAGCACACACGACACCAATAAATCTCAATTCAGCACCTAACTTAGTAAAGAAAAATCGCCATCCATCGCTGGAGAAAACACCCCATTGCATAGAAAGTTCGTCCGTATCACACGTTGTACGTGAGACAATTTCCTTTCCCGTTTTTGATGGTCACCAATTGTAAATCCAGATGGTGTATGCAAAATAGATAGGCTGAGCACCAAGTAAAGGCAGCAAGCCTTAAATGGGGGTGAACACCTTTCCTGCAATGATGTGCTTTGGTTTAAGAGGCCAATACGTAGCTGTTTTGTCGTTCGTGTGAATGTTTGGTAGGAGTTGTAAGTAGAGAGAGTTAGACAGTTTACTGTTGACATTGTATTTGTCCGGAATATATTCTAAAGCATCTGCTATGGTTTGTTCAAAGATGAAACAAGACATCTGTTCGTTCTTGAGTCGTGTGCTAGCTAAGTTTGAAACAGTATATCCTGACTTTCAATTTCAATAAGCTCTGTTATATCTTTATCAGCTATTTCAGCATAATGTTTTCTGATCTGTGTTGGACAATGTACAGATTTATTCATTCCTAATTGACATTTTATCATTTTCATTTGATAAAAACTATTTCTTATTTCATTTGAAGCCGTGGTTACTGGCTGGCTGTGTGATTCGCCGCTTTAAAGCGTGCGGGAGTGATGATGATGACGTCACGCTGAAGTAGTTGCACGAAGGCTGCGCTGACGTTCATACTCGGGGTCACCAGTGAAGAGATATGAGGAACAGGGTGTAAATTTCACTCATTCTCTTTAGAAAAGGGAGGATTCTCCGACCCGAGATGGATGTCGTATCTGGTGGGCAAATGCCCAACGTTTGATGTCGGGAACTTGTAAATATGTTATCTGCGCTGTAAACTCTGCTTGCGCGATGCAGGATTTGTCTGACGTCAGTGTGATGTGATTGCTCGCATGTGGCGATGTAGATGCCGTCGCATGTTCATCCTCAATACAACAAATTACTTAAAAGCGATTGCAATTAAGTCCAAATCGCTATCATCCCATCCGTTGCACCACACATTGACATGCTTTACAGTCGAACGTCGGCGCTACATCTTCGCCCGTTGTAAATTGTATACAGTTTTCGTCAATCAGTGTTCCGATTAGCCCCAAGCGACTGTTTAACGACTTCTGGTGTTCGGACCATCCCTAATACATGGTCGTATTGTTTTGTAGAACATGGACCTTGATTTGATGAAGGGCATAAGCTTAGATAGTTTGTATGGTCAAATATGGTGGGTTTGTTTTTAGTGTTGAGAATAACGAAGAGGTAAATGTTGGTGAAAATAATACGATTGTTATTGATGACAATGTATTGGTATATGATTAATTAGTAAACAAGTTGATCATATTTTAAAATGTCAAATATTTGCAGGCAAGCAGAATAATAATAACCCTGGTCTTTCTATAAATCAAAAGGTAAAGAAAAACTAATTTAGTAAAGGAACTTCAAGCGCAAGACGATATTTTACAAAATAAAGATCGAAAACACAAAGAACCTCAATCATCATAATTGCATATTCACACATTTCATACTCAAGCATACAGTTTAAAATCGACAAGTCAAGTTTTACATTCGCCGGCAATCGGTTACATCCATATTAAAAAAACATTTTGACATCGAAGATATTTCTCAAGACAAAGATTACGGTATTACACGCGAATGATAAATCGCAACAATTTGTATTTATACACGAAATGGACGATAAGCAAGGAAAGGAAACGATAAAAATCAACAATGTTCAAACTTTGCAAGAATTACTTAATTAAACCGTAATTTTAAAGGATATGATAAAATCGTTGGGATTGCAACCCAAATATCGGACTTTGATATATCATTCATTTGCCGATTCCGGTGATTCCAAATGATAAAATCTGGATGATTTATAAAGTATGCTCCGACACGGTAAATCGATCCGAGTACAAATTAAGCCAAGAAATATGGTATAAAATTAATATTGTTCCCTTAATATAGTCAAAAGAGAAACTGATAACGAACAATACTTGTAATAATATGACAGACGTAACTTTTGCTATCAGAAACCGTGGCAAGTCGATTAATAGGATATATACTTTGGACTGAAACATTCTTTACCAAACCCTGTCAGGTATATTCAATTCCATGATGTAAGTGTACTGAATTACTTTTTTAATAACGTAAAATAACGTAAAACCACTTGTCCAGTGTGGTTCAGTACTCGCGTGTTGATTACTTTGATTAAGCATGTACTTACTCTGAAAATATTACGCTCAGCCTTTCATTTATCAGCCTTTATTACCAGCTATACTTATAAAAATATTGAAATCAGACCAAGCAATTCATTCGCGTCAGCCCCTGATGGAGTATTTTCACCCGAAAACATCAAAGATTATTCATAAGAGTTGAATCCATTACTTCGGCCCCCTTGTCTTACAGACGTGCTCAATCCTTCATCGCTTGTTCGCGATGACCAAAAAAGGCACAAAAAATAACATTTCGGATACGTTAACAGTGCCCAGTCACGCCAACTTGTTAGCACAGGCCCAAAACATGTTATTATTCAACATTTATTTAATTTTTTTAAACCTGCGTCCGTTTGTTACGAGAACCGGGGAATCGGTTTAACAAAATACACAATTGCGCACGCGATGCCACGAAAGTGATTTTTTCTGAAATTTTCGCTGTCGTGTTCTGCCGATGTCGGGCGAAAAGTGGCGTGTCACTTTTGTGTGTTTATGTGGCATTTCTCGGTGTACTTTTCAAAAATAAAAAACGATTGCAAGAATTTTAGCAAATATTACGATATTGGGATCATTTCCATGTATCGTGTATATTGTATCGTCTTACCTAGTTTATTGTTCAGTTCTATAATAACAGATCATTTCTCAATCTTCAAGACTACTTGAATTTCGTAGCTTTTATTTCTAGTAAACAGAATAGATAGTTAAAGTTCATCCTCCACCTCTGTTTCTTGTTATCCGTGGCAAGACATTAGCAATTAATTATCTTCAAATTATTTTAAAAATTTTTTCGCTTGTCATCAACCAAAATAATATCGCCATCTTACAACCATAGCCCATGACTCAATACAAACCCAACCACACTCTGCTCATACTGAGCCACTCATACAAGATGGTCTGACCTCAATGGCTCTTCACACCGCGTCCACATGTTTGTTCAGTAGGAGTTGGACACCCAATTTTTTGGCTCATCAAGTCACTTGAGCGTCATAACCCTTGAATGGTTTTCGTTCTTAGGGTTGCCACTTTAAGTTCTGGATTTAGTTCCTGTTACTAGATAATGTTGGGTTTGAATTTTTTTTTCTGTTGTGGATGTAGGTTATTTATGCGAATTTGAATGAACCAGTTTGAAGAAAGTTGATGGCACACACCTTTGTTATTCTGGATTGGCTGGCTTGGCTGGCTGGCTTTGAGTGTCGATCTCTCCTGAAGTCTCATAATCATTGGTCTTTTAAATCGTTCATCAATTTTAATACATTTCAGTAGAAGACTTATAGAACGTATTAATAACAAATAGGTATAATACAACAAATAACTTTTCTAATCTTTGTTCAATTATTAGTGTCGATATCACTCATCGAAGTTCCTTTATTTATTGATTAACTAGACTATTAGGTTAACCATTTCCCGCGAAAGTTAGATACAGCAAATAATAAGAACAATTTACACTACAACACAAGTACCTATGTAGATTCTTCTCTGACTTATTTGGACTGACAACAAATCCATATTTTCTTGAGACCTTTTTTACAATCATGTTAAAGTTGACTTACTAAATAAATCATTACATCATAATCAGTTGACGACCATTGTAGTACAAGTAGTGACTGTAGAAGCACGTTAAAATATCAATGAGTTACTCATTGATATTTTAACGCGCTTCGGATATGGTCAAGCATTTATTAGTTTTACGATATTTGGATAAGCGTTTTGTTGTGTATCTAATAAGGTCACTCCCAATGTTATCAAAACATCCATATTTTTATAAGTGGAACGTGGTGAGCAAATTCTTGTCATTTTTTGTAACAAGGTAGTTACTAGAATTTTTTATCGAAGTAATATATTCCATTTTAAGGAGTTCTTTGATGGGTTGATGTCTGTTTTCTCGAATGTCTGTGTCAATAAATATTGGATACTATTGGTAATGTAATTGTAATAGACATGTTTAAGTATGTACACTTCTTTTATCTGAAATATTTGAATCATTTGATTTGCGAGTTCAGAAATTCACGCAAAGTCTACCTTTTGCAAATAATCCGCCATGTGTTTAAGCCCTTAGGCTATTAATGTAGTCATAATAACAGACATATTTTGAAATACTAAGAATTTATCCTTAACTCTTTTAATAATACAGTTTATAACCAATAACTTGACTAAAAAGTTCACTAGGCTGTATAAATTATCACATTTCTACCTTGTTTAAAAAAAAACAGTCAAATTTGCGAAGGAATGTAGTTAATTGATGTAAGCAGGAAATGTCTTCTTGTTTTTAACCATTGCTGTTTTTGTATGACACAAATTAAAATCTCTAAAAGAAAACAAGCAATGGGTACTGTTGTAAACTTAATTAAATTGTAGAGTTATCGTTTCAATTCACGATGGAAGTTGTAAATAGTTTTAAGTTATTATTAAGTGATGAATTCTAAAATCATCACTTCAATTGTGTAATGTAGCGTAAACAAGGTGTTAATTAATTTAATTAGTGACACTCTGGAGAAAATGTGTTATGCCTATGTTGAAGTGATAATCGACCTGTAATTACGAAATGTCCACTTTTAAAATGTTGCTAGTTAACGGCATTAAGCATTAAGCATTTATATTATATTATGTTAATGCTAGATGCATCAATGACCTTTAGATGAGTTACCCGCACTCAATATTGCCAAGATAAAAGCAAGGCAATTGCCTGACTTGAAACTTTGACAAGCAAGCTAGTGACATGATTAGTTATGTATGTTCATCTCTTTCTAACAACGGGTGTCGGTATGGGTCTTTCCTTTTCTTCGAGCTCTGTATGATTGTGTGTTCTAGTGTGCTGATTAAATGTAGCTACATTCATGGCTTACGTTGTTTTTGAGTGCACCTATGTTCGTGTCAAACGAATTGCAATAGAATTTTCGTTTTTTTCTGTTTTAGTTTTTTCATCTATTGTTTTTATAAGCCATTCTATATTGATAACATTATTTATATTATTAATTTGAATTGTTTCAGATGAATCAACAATGTAAAGTGTGCGGAGAGCCCGCCGCTGGCTTCCATTTTGGCGCGTTCACCTGTGAAGGCTGCAAGGTAAATAGTAGTTAATTAACACTATAACAACGGAGGACTTTTTAGTTTAAAGCCCCTGAAAAAGTGCATTTGATTAGTACTCCTGCTTAGTGAGTGTTACTAATGAGTGTGACTAACGAGTGATACAATTTTTTTCTTTTTTTAGGAAGCTGTGTATTTTTTCTTGAAACGAATAATCCGCTCTATTTGGACTATCTTAATTTGAATATTGTAATTAATTTGTTTTAGACACATTTATTAGCTACTAAAAGATCTTATCAGTGAACATTTTTATTACCTAAAACATAGGAAACCGATGTTTAGTTTAAAAAAAAAACGGTTTTCTGTTTAAATGTAAAAACTAAATTATTTAAAATTAAATATAAACAAAAGCAGTATCTTTCGTAACGGTGTTTGTAGACTTTTCGAATTGAATTAAACATAATTGTGATTATGTTCCCAATTTTATCATAAAAAATAAAAGTATAGACCAGGTATTTACCAACTGAAGCACAAAGCCACCCTTTTCCTAAGGATGCGTACAATTTTGCCCTAGACACGCAAGATATACGGAGATCTAGCTCTGCTGCATGGTCTCTTTCTCCCTACATTTAGACGTTATTTGTGCGAAAAATACTGACCCGTGTATGATTGTGAGCAGACCTGTAACCTTAAAAAAAATATTAAAACCTGACGCATTGAAGCAAGGTCCAGCCGTATTACAGAACTAAATACCGTTTCACTAAAGCACAAATCTATAACATAATGCACACATTTATAACATTGGAACAAGAAAAACTCGATAGGTCACAACGAAACGGAACTATACAAAAAAAAAAAACACATAAAACAAGATGTTACAATTTATGAATTTTCTCATAATATTTCAGCCAGATTAAGTTTCCTATCGACTGCGATTTCCATAGCTTATACAAAACACTCACTTATAGATGTGAACACACCCTAACCCAAGTCGACGAGAATCTAAAACTCGCTGGTATACGACGTGCGCCTTATAGAATGAAACGGATTGACGCGTGAATGGTCGTCAGCAGAGCCGGTGGTCCGTCCTGCGGAATAAATCACGCTACAAGCAAAATTGTCTGATTGTTCCAATGTATTGGTTTTATGGAGAGGCTCGGTATTTAGATGGATGGCGGAAGAGATGTGCTTCATGTAGGTACGGCATAGGACTGGATTATAATATATTGGATTTCTATTTTTTTCAAGGAGTAAAAAAAAAGTTTGTTTACGAAACATCCTTACACAATTGTTACAGCGCCTTTTTAGCATTGGCCATTTATAAAGTAGGTAAAGTCAGTGAAAACTATTTTTTTTACAGTTGGTTGCAACATAATAGAAAATAGAGTAAAAAATATTTTGTTGACCAGGATCACAGCAAGTTGAGACGACATGAGTAGTTCAAAATACTACCGAAAGCAGGGTAGAATTTTAGCAATATGTTATCTGCGAGTGAACCTCAAACCAGATATCAAAGGTCTACATTCAAAAAAACTTACTTAAAAAAAAAAGAGAAAAAAATCGGTTCAAAACTACTATTATTCTACCCCATTAAGTCCTACTAATAAAGACCAGCACTCTAGATGCGTAACACATGATAAATCATAATCTGAACCATTTTAAAAGATGTGACTAATCCATTACATAAATAACTGTAAAAAAAGTACAATAAACTAATGAATCTAAGAGCAGAGATTTTTTCTACATCGATCGGAAGTCACGGTTCTTAAATAAAGAGGATTGTATAGACAAAATAATGCAGCTACTTACCTGCTTCTTGCTCAGAACTTTGCCCACCCTACAGCGCAAAACAGCGTAAAGATAGCATACTTTAATATCATTGCTATCGGTCAAATGTTATGTCAAATGATTAATGACAGGCGGCGCCGGTATTACGTGTCGGCCTCGGATGGCAATTGTGACGCAGTTGCTATTGTACTTAAATTGTTTTTGAAAGTTCAGGGAAATGATTCCATTGATATTTTCTTGGAATATTTTAAGATTTATGACGTTGAAAATAACCTTGCATCTGAAAGCATATAAAAAAACATACTGTACAAAGGCGGACTAATACCTGCGGCGTTTCCTACCAGTAAACCTTAGAGTGGTGAAGAGACAAAACATGGCGGGTGCAACAAAAGGGATAGATAACTCGAAAAAGAATATATATTTCAATTATATCCTTAATCACTGGAATCAATAGTCGGGGATTCGGTCAGCCAGAAAGCTAATAATATAGTATCATCAAAAGTCTGTCAGAAAACATCCAGTACCTACAATATAGGGAAAACGGCTTTTAATTAACTTGACCTCTTAATCTATAATACTTACTATCTCACAGCATATTTTCACACGTAATACGACAGCCAATCACAAATTGTCGCGCCCGTCGTCCGTCGCATTTTGCTACCCCGAATCAATTTGCGACGTTTTTGTCGCTCGTAATGTCGCGCGATTCAATTTTCTGTTAACAGCATCGTTGTTTTGTTGCCACGGCAACTGAATTATGGACCTAAAGAAACTTATTCTGATTTCGTAATTGCATTGCGTATTATGAATTGAAGGCATTCGAGTTAACGGGTTTTGGATTGAAGTAGAGTGCGCTAGATTTGCTGGTTTTCTTTGAAAGGATTTTTACTTTTATTTTTTGATAAATCATTTTCTTATGTGATAAATAAAATCCTGCATTAGATTCCTTTGCATTGGCGAGGGTTTCGTAATAATTAAATAAGTATCTCTTTTTTAAGATGAACAATTATTTAAAGAAATGATGTTTATTTATGTAAATTTTTGAATTACTCATTTACAATTTTAGGTAAATAAATAACAATAATTGACATTTACGAAAAACAAAACGTACCAAAAAAAAAAAAACCAACTGCTTAAATTTGAGACAGTCAGACTTAATTAAAAATGAGACAAGCAGTACAGATCATCTACTCACGTATGATTTAGAATAAGTTTTTAAAATACATGATAATTTGGCCTCAAAACGAATCACCGCCCATGCTTGGTCGTAGATTTGTTGCGATCAATTAAAGACCACCCGCTATCAAGACAAACGAATATGTCACCGAGTTTGTGGTAAAGTCGTACTGATGATTAAGCGATTATATATTAATGGTATAGCATTTTCTACCTGATTGTGCAAATACAATCATTTCTAATGTTAATGATAGAGAGTTTTGATTTCTAAACGTAGCAATAATGGTTATTGCTATTTTTTTACAATCAGTAGAAAAAGAAATAAAACATAAACATAACTGGCGAAATGTGGGTGTGCACCTCTGCCCAACCCTTCGGGGAAACAAGGCGTGATGTTGTGTTGTTATATATTAGAAAAAGAGTTTAAGAGTATCTTCAATCATCATCAAAAAGTGTGAATAATTCAAGGGTGTTAGGCAACCACACTGGTTTTTGTTTGTCCCGTCCCTAATCAGTTTATTATATATTATTATTATTAGTGCGAATTATTTTAAGCTAGATAATTAAATAATAAAAATAGGCTCAGTGATTGCACAAACGTCCAAAAACATCACAAATTGGTACATAATTTTATTATTTATTAGTCTTATATCAGCCTAAAATTATTTAAAAATTCTACATTATTAAAACATATTTCAAAAGCTTGAAGACTTTTCACACTATCATGTCGAACTTTAAGAACATTTTAACCGAGAAAAAAAAGTTCCGCAAATGAATCTACAAAAAAAAAACACAATACGCGATGACTGACGATATAACGTATCTTTCAGAGGAGGTTGAACCTATACTTAATTATACATCTCCAGCTGACTTTACGTGACGTATAAGGTAACAAATTGACCAATTTATCAGTGTTTAACAATTGCTTATTGATAAGAAGAAGCCGACGATAGTGCGACGGTATAGTCGAGGAGATCATGAAGTTTTTTCTTGCGACATGTACGTGTGATTTAATTTATTGATGCAATTAATGAGGATCAAGTAATTTATTACTTTATGTTTTGAATGCTAAAAAGTTTTTTATGTATTCCTATAAAGTATGTAAAATAAAAATAAAACAGTTTTTTAAATATGATCCCACTCAAGTGTTAGTCAAATAACTTATTATTCTTATGTATTTCACAAACACTGATTAGTATAATAAATATAAAACTGCAACTGTGACAAAACTTATTAACTAAGGGAAGTGCCATCCATTAGATTTTCCAGGTTTTAGAAGAGTAAGTTCAAGATAAAACGTCTCAAGCACCTTTACAAATGAAAGTCTCACTCAATCATAAGTGCATTCATTATTTATTTATCTTATTCATGCGATATTACTAGATTTTAGCAAAATAATCATCCAATTAGCAAATACAAAAAATGTTGACTTTCTCTTTAAATTGTTACGATGGCGCAAAACAAAGCTGTCCAGCTCCCAGACCGCACCAATACGACACAACCTATTTCTATGAGAACGAAGACAATTTGTGAAAGATAATTACAAATTCTATGTTATAAATCAATATTCAAATTCATTAATTGTTAGGAAAATAACACAGTCGTAACTTTCGATAAACGGTTACCGAATGTTGTTTTATAATTGGTCTCGAGCTCTATGATTATCATTTGTGATAGTTTGAATTATATTCATTAGATATCTTCAAGAGTCGTGATTTCCATTTCTTCTTGAGGTAGGTAATAAGATGTACTAATGGATTTTGAATATCATAGAAGGAGTTCGACATAAATGATAGCATTTGGTGGTTTTAGCGCTTTTTCATGAGGAATTTCTCAGTAGCAGGCATCAGCCTGGAGTCTGGATTTGTGCCCGGTTGATGGCAATAAACTCGCGACTATTATATAGGACTTAAATTATATAGGGCTGAAATGTTGTGAACTAAATAGGTACACGTCTGCCTGACTCTTCGGGAAATCATGACTAATGGTAAGTTATGTACGTTAGCGGTTTGTGAAATACATCGGTTAGAATAGAATTTAAAACAAACAGCCCTAAACATTGCAGGGTTTCGGTTTGGAAACTGAGAGTCGTGAAATTGCACATAGAAATCGACAACTTTAGTCTGTTTCACGGTGGCATTAGCATTATGCTGTCCCTGTGTTTTTACAAATTATTTTTCGAGATCCGTCGTGTAGACACACCAAAAAACAAAGATGGCCTCATTATCTGCCTAACCTTTTCATAACCTTGTTGAGGTTGGCTTCCAGTCTCACAGTATCCAGCTATTTTACATGGAGCGACTGCCTGTATGACCTCTACAACTTAGTTTCTAGGTAATACAATACCCCTTGGTAAGACTGGTGGTCAGACTTTCGGGCTTCTAGCGACCTGTAACGTCTGTCAAAGATCCACGAATGTCAGCCGGGAGCAACGGCTTAACGTGCTTTTCGAGGCATGGACAACCAAGGACCAGCCGCGCTAGGCATAGCTTTACCTGATCGATCGACACTTTTATCGATCGATTACTCGTTAGTATGGCTGTTATTATCTACTGAGCCACAAGCCCAAAAATTCTTAAATGGTTGTATGTTACTTGATCTTTCGCAGAATTTCAGAGGGTGACATTCAACGTGTTGTCATCTGTATTACTTGTGCACGTTCTCACAGTCGTTACACGTTAATTAGTCACATCATTTTAATTCATTCATCACTTTAATCGACAGGTATAAATATTAACCCTGTCAGTAAAATGTGGCAGTGTGTAATTGGTTTATGGGAGACGTCTCTGATTGTAGAAATTATAACTACATTGTTGGGTCTCACCTGTAAAAACAAATGCAAGTGGTAAAAATATATTAATAAATAAACTAATATCTATAGGCTTTCGTTCGGTGTGCCAAAAAAAGCCTATTCATAAGAATTTGTATTTGTTGAATAAAATATTATGTTGATACCAAAGTGTTCCTTTACAATATACCGTTAAAACCGCTAGGACGATGAAAAACAATATTTACGAAGACAGTACCCATGTAAGGGCCGCTACATAAATACGTTCTTAACTTTTCGACCAAAAGGAGTTTCGAAATGGTGGTTTGTTATAATAATTGGTGACTGGCGGGTATCAGTTATCAATATATTATAATCAGAAACGTATAAACATGATAAATGTCAGCCATCATTGGCTTCTAACAAATATACTTTTCACTATATCTCCGATTATAGTTAACATAATGAACTGTTTATTCAAATCACAAAATTAAAACAAGGAGTGGGCGCAGAATCGAAGATTCTTTATGCTAATTACACCCTTTGGTCTCCAGTTTTAACGGTCATTATTCATTGTTTTAGTATGTTGATTTAGTTAATCTTGTATTTATAATTGATCGTAGGTGTTGGATAGTTTTCCCGATCGTTAGTCTGCGATTTATTATTGTTATAAAAACTTCGGTTTGGGAAACCAATGTTTGATTTTCAAATGAAGTTTCGTTATCAGATAAAAACATTAGTGATGACTTGGTTGCGTCAGTACCTCAGGGACATGTGTCCCATTATTAAATTACACAGGGTTGGTTTTCAAAGAGCTGTCAAATTTTAAGGATGTGGTATAGACCACCAGACTGAACAATTTTCTCCATGGAAACGAAGCGCGGTCATTGTCAGAATGCATAGAAAAGAAAGTGAAGCGCGATGACACAACGCTGGTAATTTATTGAAAAAAATTATGCAATTATCGCTACTGCTGAGCATGAGGTCCTGGGTTCGATTCCCAGGTCGGGCAACGTGTTATTGGGTTTTCCTATCTGGAATTTCTCAGTAGCAGCCCTAATAAGGCAATAGGCTCGCCCCCTATTTATTTATTTATTCACAAGGCAACCACAACAAGTGACAATCACAGTATATCACTAGGTTCACATTATATGTTCGACCTGATAATCACCCTAAGCGTAATCGCACAACATGACCAGCAACAACAATAGCAATGATGACAACAACAGTAAAAAGCTTAGTTCACAAAGTTATACAGGTTCAAGGTATGTGCGTATTGTCTATTACATGGGACTTAAACATAACTGGCCAAATGTGGGTGTACTATAGGTACACCTCTGCCCAACCCTTCGGGGAAACAAGGCGTGATGTTATGTTATGTTGCACGTATAATAATAGTATTTAGTATGGTTTAAAATCGTTAAAAGGAATTTTAAGAGGTATCTTCGTGTTTTTTTTCTGTCGGATCAAATTAGTTGTATTATGTTTTCAACACACTATCTAACTAGTAAATATCCTATAATATTTTTCTGATTTTGTTTACTGCAGTGGATCATATACTTTTAGGCATTATAAAACTTGCGTTGAGGTCCTGTTGTCCCCTTAAAGAATGATAGGTTTTTTTTACTATAATTACTGTAACATTTTATCAACATTAAACAAAATATGTTAGCAGTCAAAAACTTATATTATTGAGAACTGCAGTGAATAGTAGCGTCTTATACTAGTACGTTCACATGGTACTTGCAGGTCTGATATATATGTTACCCCGGTATTTCACAGCCTTTTGAAAATTGATGCCTAATATACTATAAACTTTCATTTGATGTATAAGTGGTTTTTATTATGTAAAGCCAGTCAAGTGACCCAACACTCTTTGAAAACTAACCGCATAAGATAAGATTTTGTGGAACAAGAACTATCTATTTTTGGTTAACGAAAACGGAATTCCTCTGTGAACTGTTGTTATGTGCTTATGCAGCAGCTTTTCTCTAATTTTCATTAAAAACCTACCTAAATACTTCCCAACTGATATTACAATATGAGATTTTCTATGCAATGGTAATAGCTGATTATCTAGGTAATTATTAGTATGTAGGTACCTATACCTTCTAATATACAAACGCTCTTAAAAACGGTTCATTATAGTTATATACTCGTATGTATTATAAACTACTATAGAATCAGACATGACAAAATTGGAATTGTTGTAGAAGTTATATTAATAAAACGTTTTCCGATAAGTCATGTAAAGCCATTTTACAGGGAAACGTGTAGATAAACCTAAAGAATCACATAAAATAACATGATGCTTGTAATCCTCGAAGATTCAGTTAGAGGTGTGTACCTATTTAGAGGACATCCAAATTTCGCCAGTTAAATTTAAGTCCCATGTAACAGGGGGCGAGCCTATTGCCATCAACCAGGAACAAATCCAGAGTTGCGAACTACAACTGAGAAATTCCTGATGGAAAAACCCGGTAAAACATTGGCCCGACCTGGAAATCGAAGCCAAGACTTTATGCTCAACAGCAGCGCTGGCGACTACTTTACCAACTGGCAGTTCACTTAGTTATTTCAATTGAGGCAAAAAAAAAAAATTGTATGACAAAGGTTCGTTCTTAGGACGTACGATACATAAACTCTGTCAAACAGGTAATGTGTTTGGCCTAACGACATATACCATGCGGTACATTACCCATTTTATTTCGCCATAACTGCCGTTCAATCTAACATCAAAGCTAAAAACCTATTTCATATTATACTAAAGGTTTAATACCAAAGGCATTTGCTTTGACATTTACTACATTAATACGCTTTTTGTAAGAAATATTTACTCAAGTCAAATTTAATTTAACTTATGTCTACTGATGGCATTAAAACCTCTCCTCTAAGTAGCTTAGTTAGGCTTTTTATTAAAACCTTGAATGCAGGCAAATGAAAGGGAATTAGGAGTCAGTTATTATTGCAGAACATTTACGTGTTACGATGACACCAATGTTATTACGAGGATTTTACCCCTTTGAACTGAAGTACTGCAATATGTGATCGTAAAATTCATAATTACCTTTCGAGGATGTACCGCTTTATAGCAAAATGAGGCTGTTTGTTGTTGTAAGTAGCGATTAAAGTTTTATTGATCTCGCCTGATATTGGAACAAGAACAGGAGTTAAACACAATTGTTATTTGGCGCATAATATTAATAATTTGATCTCTATTTATATATATACTTTATCGTACACATAACAAAAAATAAATGTAACACTTCAAGAAATACAAAAGACGGCCGTATCCCTTTCTGCGATCTCTTTCAGGCAACCATAAATATACATAACGGGACGTCGGGACTGTTCGGATTTTTAGAAATCGTGACGTCAGCTGAGCTAACGTCACCACCTTCACCGCTAGGCTCACTCATTGCAAAAATGAATACACCCAATTTATCTATGCACGTTTAATGCTTACTAGTAGTAAACACAATTAAAACAGCCTTAAAATCTAAATTAATAATAGAAATCGTACTCACAAGATATTCTAGTAAAAACACAACTTGTGTTCACAAAGTTCTCCATGTCAATCTGGCCTCGCAGCGGTTCGCCCTTTTTTTGTACAAAAATGGCGTCGCCGTTGCGAAGTCATTACACTTATTTTTTTAACAAATTACAGGTAACATTGATTGAAGTAACAAACTATGATTCGTTAATTAGCGTTACTATTTTTAGCACTCGGTTTTAACATTGAATTAATTCTTTATTGATTAAAACATTTTAAACGGGTGTCATGTTTTATTTTGCTTGACCAATAAAGAGTAGTTCAACCAACTATGTTTGCATAAACAAAAAGTAACCAAATATAATTTTTAAACTAACGCATATCGCTTAATAATCAAGAAATGAATTTAGCAATAGATAACTAGTTTTTAAACCTAAGTTTTAATAAACCTTTAGTTAGGATTTGTTGATATAGTAACAGCGAATCATAACACTGCTTTTTTACATTGAAAAATAGCCAACTGACTACAACAATCAAATCGAAACTAATTTAAACCTATTCAGTCATATTTAACTGTTAAATTTTAACTAAAAGTAAATATTTTTAATGTTTACGTTAGCCTTGCGTCGACACGGCCATTCTGCGAGACGGTGTGCGTGCCCTGCACCAGTCGCGGTTCTGAAAATGATAATAGTTTTTTTTTTCTAAGCTAGGTATCCATTCACAGGTACACTAGCTGACAACTTGTTTTGTGGTCGGAGCTGCTGTTGTTTCAATATGAGTTTAAAAAGTTCAGACCTTAGCATAGGCCTTTTCAATGACAACCGATTCAATCAATGCAAGTTATCAGCCGTTACTTTTAGACCTTGTTAATCTTAAACATAAGGTTATGTAGTTAGGTATTCTAAGTTATAGATACGGAAAGAATACAGTTTATATGAGCAATAAATAAATAGGATTTGCTGTAATAGGGAAGTGAGTGAAGATATTGAAGTGCTTGTAATGCCACACGCTTACTCACACATGTATTTATTTATGTCAACGCAAATGCTCCGCGCATACATGCATGACTTGATTTCTCGTAGACAGGGATGATGCTGTGGTGCTGGGCGGTCTTGTACGCCGTGGTCCACAGAGGCTCTAAAGGAAAAAGGTTATTAGGGTGATGCTGAGGCCTAGGCCTTATGTTTATGACCGTGGTCCTCAGAGGCTCTAAAAGTATAGGAAAGAAAATAAAGTTCTTACGTAGCTTTTTATACAGCTTGTTAGGGCTCGGTGCTGTGGTGCTGAGCGGTCTCGTACGCCGTGGTCCACAGGGGCTCTAAGGAAATGGGGAAGGACGGTGCTGTGGCCTAGACCTTGTTATTTAGACCGTGGTCCACAGGGGCTCTGAAAACTTATGTTGCGTTTTTGTTGATAAAACTCACGGGAATGATGCTGCGGTGCTGAGCGGTCTCGTACGCCGTGGTCCACAGGGGTTCTAAAGGATTGGGAAAGGACGATGCTGTGGCCTAGGCCGTGTTATTTAGACCGTGGTCCACAGGGGCTCTGAAAACTTATGTTGCGTTTTTGTTGATAAAACTCACGGGAATGATGCTGCGGTGCTGAGCGGTCTCGTACGCCGTGGTCCACAGGGGTTCTAAAGGATTGGGAAAGGACGATGCTGTGGCCTAGGCCTTGTTATTTAGACCGTGGTCCACAGAGGCTCTGAAAAGAGTGTAGGAGGGAGTGGGAAATACGGATTATACAGCCTTTCTCGTAGTTTATGATGGTATCAATCAGCCAGTCAACAAAGACAAAGGCCAATAACGGATTTCATTACTGTTGTTGCTGTCTTATAAGTCATTCAAACTCAAATTCACAGTTAGTATCAAGATAAAAGTAAAAAAAAAGGAGAAACTCATATTGTTTAAGGGTCCAGCAGCTGGGCAGCGTAGGTAGACGGCTGTGGCTCCTTCGACGGCGGCGTACTGATGATCTGAGATGTAGTATGTTGTAGTGTGCCATCGACCAAGTTCGTCGATGAGTATTCAGCCAGCCGGGCGGCACTTGCTGAGGGTCATCTGCGTTATTCGTCGACACGGTTTCCTGCTCGCCTGGTTATGGTGCTCGGCGCAGCTGGTCATGAGCGAACTTACGTGGATAACCACCGGTCACACGCTTCACCATGTATCGGTAGTTGTCCAGGATCCTGCATACCTCGTATGGCTCGCTGTATTTCAATTCTAGAAATGTCTGGTTTTTGGGATTGTTCTTGACGAGTACGTAATCTCCTCGCTGAAATGGACGCATTTTTGCCTTGCTCCTGTCAAATCGCTGCTTGACATATTGCCCCTAATTCGTTCGACTTGTTCGTTTGCTCGGCTTACTCCTGCCGCAATAGAATGTATGTCGATTCCGAAACGGTCCGAGTAAACTTTTAACTCACCAAGGAATTCTCGACCTACATCCACCACAACTTGCACTGGGGTTCCGAACAGATTCACGACACGTTTCAAAGCTGCGAGGCTGTAACTCGGGCTCTTGTCATACGAGTAGCTTAGCAAGATATATTTGGTGTATGCGTCAATAGTAACAATTACATACTCATCTCGTCCTTCGGCGTTTCTCGTATCCAGCTTGCCAGTAATATCCATGTGGATGGCCTGGAACGCTTCAGTGGGCTTCTCAATCGGATGAAGTTGGGCTTGGACAGCGCCAGATGGCCCTTTCGAGGTCTTACATATAACAAAATTGTCCACAAACCTCCTGACGATTGTTTTCATTATGTGGAACCAGTACTTTTCAGTCAGCTTCTGCAAGGTTTTCTCCCATCCTGGGCGTTGCAGAGTAACATGGAAAGAGTTTATCAGACTCCACTGGAATGACTTAGCGACTACAATTGGTTTGCACAAATGTATACAGGGTATAGAATCCGTAAGAGTCTTCTTAAGCACGCCTTCTTCCTGGACGTAGCCTTAGGCTGTAGTGTCGCCGCGCAAGGTGTATATAAATGGGCGCAGCACGTCATCGCGGCTCGTTTTGCAGCCACTAAGTGTCTCTGGTCATAAAGTTAACAGATATTTCAGTGGAGAGTAGTAGGAATTCATACTGAAAAAATCCGCGTGTTGTAGCCGCTCACCTTCTCTATATTCGACCTCGAACTCGTAATTTTGCATTTAGACCCACCACCTATGGATTGGAGGAAGGAGAACCTTTTTGTTCTTGGACGCTTTCAAGGCGTTTCAGTCTGTTATTACCTTGAATCAGCAGCTGTATATGTAATGCCGAAAATGTTTCACTGCTCTTACTACCGCCATGGTCTCAAGCTTGAACGAGTGGTAGCGGCTTTCGGCGTCTGTGGTGCACTGGCTCATGTACGCGACTGGATGCTGGCGACCGCCGACTGTCTGCACGAAAACCGCTCCGTAGGCGATGCTGCTGGCGTCCGTGTAGAGCTCGATTGGTGCGTCTTCCTGAAATAGCATAAGGGTAGGCGCAGTAGTCATGTGTTGTATGATATGGTCCATTCCCACTTCGCATCGTTTTTAATCAGTTCATAGAGGGGAACTATCACACGCGAGAAATTGGGAATTAAATGTCTAAAGTACCTAGCCAATCCGTTAAACTGCCTAACTTGCTTGACCGTTTTTGGGATCGGTGCCTTCGTTAAAGCCTCCACCTTTCTTGGGCTAGGACGTACTTGTCCATCTGGAATGATATTGCCCAAATACTCAATGGAACGTTTAAAGAAGGCAGTTGTATCGACATTGATCGAAAAACCGGCCAGTAATTCATTGACAATTTCTTGAACTTATGCACGTTCAACTGGGTTCAATAAGTAAGGTAAGGCCTGCGTTCGACATACTTGCTATCATCTTTTAAGCGTGTTTCGAGCTCACCAGTAATGACGCGTGAGTGAGGGTACCCGTGAATGAACATGTGGTCGAACTTGTTCAACAAAGTTTCAATTACTTAATCTGATCGTCATTAGACGAGTCACAATATAGGTTATCTATCAAACTTTTCATTTTGAGATCGCACGTGGGAAACAACTGGTTTGTGAACCAAAGTTGCAACCTGAGAGTTCACTAGCACTCTTACTGTTTTGCTCCACAAGATTCATACCTATCAGAACGTCTGAGAACACTTCGTGGTCCAGCCACCAAGTGAAATTCAAGTTCTATACGTAAACCATCGATGACACATATCGTCGTCAATGTCGGAAGAGATATCACCGTAAATTATTGACCTAATCCCTTCAAGTAGCTTACTCGATCAACCCGTTTCCCGGGTAATTTGGCAGCTACGGATTCGCGTATTACTGAACACTCGGCTCCACTATCAAAATCGCGAGTATTTTTAAGTTCCCAGCTACCACTGGCATGTTTTGCAGACTTGACAAAACAACGAGGGCTTTTAAAAACGTGATCGCTTAGCGGGACCCGTATGTGCAACTGATGTACCCGATTAAGAGCGCTTAACGCTTCATGGAAGATACAACCAAAATAAGTTCAGGTACCTACTGATGTGGCCCTGGCAGTCACCAGTTCGATTTTCAACCGTTCATCTCCAATGCAACCGATAACTGTCTCAACTGCGTCATCATTCGATAATTTATCCTTAGTAATACGTCTCCATAATACCCATTTATGTGACAAAAATTGCGCGATGTCTTTGGAGTTATCATAATAATGTTCCCTAAAGCGTGCAATGTCCCGGGAGTAACTATTCTCTGGTTCATAATTTGTAATCAGAACATTACGCAATTCATGCCACGTAGTGGTAGATACCAGCCAATTGTCAACCCTAACCTAGCGCGACCTTTGAGCAAACTTCCAGCTTTCATTCTAACTTCATAATCATTCAGGCCATAAGTTTCCATGGCTGTGGTCACATGTTGACACCACTCTCTAAACCCAATATTGGTGTCCGGATCGTATGACGGCAAAAACACATAATTTATTTTGACCTTGGGCGTATTTGGTTGTGTCGTGATGCGATCGGACATGTGTTTCATCCTTAGCAACATGTGAGTGAAAACCTCCGTCGGTAACCCATTAACAGAAGCGATTAAGTTTTCATTATTCAAGTCAGATGGACGGGCAGATGTGGGACTCAATCCCACTTCTGATAACGGGACGTCGGGACTGTTCGGATTTTTAGAAATCGTGACGTCAGCTGAGCTAACGTCACCACCTTCACCGCTAGGCTCACTCATTGCAAAAATGAATACACCCAATTTATCTATGCACGTTTAATGCTTACTAGTAGTAAACACAATTAAAACAGCCTTAAAATCTAAATTAATAATAGAAATCGTACTCACAAGATATTCTAGTAAAAACACAACTTGTGTTCACAAAGTTCTCCATGTCAATCTGGCCTCGCAGCGGTTCGCCCTTTTTTGTACAAAAATGGCGTCGCCGTTGCGAAGTCATTACACTTATTTTTTTAACAAATTACAGGTAACATTGATTGAAGTAACAAACTGTGATTCGTTAATTAGCGTTACTATTTTTAGCACTCGGTTTTAACATTGAATTAATTCTTTATTGATTAAAACATTTTAAACGGGTGTCATGTTTTATTTTGCTTGACCAATAAAGAGTAGTTCAACCAACTATGTTTGCATAAACAAAAAGTAACCAAATATAATTTTTAAACTAACGCATATCGCTTAATAATCAAGAAATGAATTTAGCAATAGATAACTAGTTTTTAAACCTAAGTTTTAATAAACCTTTAGTTAGGATTTGTTGATATAGTAACAGCGAATCATAACACTGCTTTTTTACATTGAAAAATAGCCAACTGACTACAACAATCAAATCGAAACTAATTTAAACCTATTCAGTCATATTTAACTGTTAAATTTTAACTAAAAGTAAATATTTTTAATGTTTACGTTAGCCTTGCGTCGACATACATTATAATAAATAATGTTTATTTTATCTGCACTAGTAAGGTATTGTCAAAATTTTGTAATTTGTTGGAGGCCTGGAGTCTAAACTAAGCCTTGGCCTGCATTTTAGAACTCCAGGCCATTATATCAAAATATAGTAAAGGTTGTTATCGTGGTACGATTGCGAGTGATTGATGGTCTATGTGTATGTGTGCCTACATTTATTGCACATAAAATATTTCATAAATATAATTAGAATATGATTATAATGGGTAGCATGCACATCAATCGGCAACCTGTAGCCATGGATTTAGTCCATGATTTTGAGTTTAACATTTGCGACCGCGTAGGTGTTGCACTTTTCTACGCTTGGGGGTTAAGAATCATGTGTTGAGTTCATTATAAGTAAGGAGAAAACATAAAAAACAACCATAAAAGTATAAGATAAAACTAAATCCCACCAAAGCAATATATACTGCAAAACAGAATAATAACAACCATTTAACTCCTAAAAGAAATCAAATTAATATTATTAAATCATAAATATATCGATATACACTTGACGCAAGAAATATGTGGGACATTATAAATTATAAAGAGTTTTAAACATGGCGTCGGGGTCAGTAATTCGGGCGGCCATTACTGCCGAATATTATCGATGACCCTATAATTTGCACACTTTTCAATAATCGAGATCGTACTTCATACCATCGGTACCTACAGAGGGAAATTTAATTTCAAAACTGGTTGTTGCAAAATGTTGGACGTTGCGCTTGATTATTGTTTATGAGTTCGGCTAAGTTTTACGACGGTTGACAAGACAGACAAATACCCAGGCCAGTTTTTTTACTGAGAATTTGTTTAGTGAGAGTAATCTTTTTTTAAATATTTTTTTAACAGAGTACCGTTTACAATTTTAAAGAATTTTTTTTCCGCCTTAGCATTTTATAAATTATTTTAGGTAGCATGTGAAGCAAACCTGTATTTTTGATCAAGGGGAAATTAAAACCTCCACTACATAAAATGATGTAGTCATCATAATGGCAACCATGAGAGGTACAACAGAAAAATCATGAAAATTATAACTACAAATTTTTACCATTTTCCTGCTGACCGTACTTTTAATGTACCGTAACATGGACACTCCGTATGGTTGGTTAGGTATATTTACGATCATTTATGTATAAATTGAATGATTACCAAAATCGCTGACCAATTTAAATTGTACCATTTTCTGAATGTACTATGTTTATAGGTAGTGTTTTTCGTTCAAATTTAAGAAAACTATTTATTTGTAAATGAAGAAATCATAATTTATGTCTGTCTCGGATAAAGAAAATAATTGCCACACGCTAACATAATTTCCTGCCATTTACAGTTTTAAAAAAAACATTGTCACACCACTTAAAAAAAAATGTTTCATCATTTTTATGGAAAATATAATTTTTACTTTGAAATAATTTTAGATCCATAATAAGGAACATTAACTCGATTTTGCATTAATATTCAGAAAAGGCACTTTTTAAAATCAAAAGTAACAAGAAATTGAAATTTAAAGACAGCGGCATCGCTTGCGCAGATATCGTAATGACTTATAATGCGTGGACGCACCATGAATAATTCATGGAGATTTTGGTACATGTATGTATAGTAAGTATATGCAAATATATCAGATAAATATACCAGACTTGTCGGAGAAATTTTTGAGCAAATTGTTTGAATAGTAAATGTAGATGGACAAATAAAGATCATTTAAAAGTAAATACTTTAATATGAACTTGTATTTGGACTGAATTCTTTATGAGGTTCACTTCTGTTGTCTCAGACATTATCTAAAGTTATGCTCCTCGGTATGTTGAAAACTTTTGTTGAGTTTGTTAATGAACCGTACAGGCAAACATCCTCTTTGGTTTTGAATAATTGAATACTATGAATTTGCAGTGGAAATGTTAAAAATCAATATAAAGCAATCTATATTTAATCTTTTTTTTTACATTGTTTATTTTCCTTGTAGAAAAAAAAAACATTTTTTATAATGTCCAAACCATCAATCTGAACCATGGTTTACCGTGCTTAAGTGAAAGAGATTTTGCACGAAATCTGGGAAAGTTCAGATAACCAATTGTAAAAGGTTCCGTATGTATTGAATATTTTCGAAATAAAAATATAACACTTGAGATAGAGTTGCTTTCGTAGCATGAGAAGTCAAAAGCATTCACCTGCTACAAAGACGTTCAAATACAGCTAGAACTCTATTGTCGATTATAAATCTTGTTCAAATGCATGTTAACAAGACAAAAATAGCGTGTGAATTAATGCAGTATAACTTACTGATATCAACGTCGCCCCAAATTCTAGAGAATTAATTGAATTACCTGAAACAGTTTAAAACACTAAACCAACATGCATGATTTTCATTTCTATTTTACTAGCACTTCGCCCGCGACTTAAACTAAACTAAAAAGGACCTGTGTTCATCAGACATAATTTCAGCTTCTAATGGTAAAACTATTTTTCAAATAGGTCCAGTATTTTCGGAGCCTATTCAATACAAACAAACAATCAAATCTTTCCTCTTTATAATATAAGTGTACAATACATAGCACTTCTATGACATGATATAATTAAAAGTAATTTATTCAACATATGTTTAGAATCAGCACTTCCAAATTACAGAAGACAGTCCCCCAGAACGACCTACTTCCAAATTACTGAAGACAGTCCCCCAAAACGCCTGCTCTTCACCACTTCCTAATAAAACATTAAATATAAAATCTACGGATCCCTAAAACCTCATGTTCAATCTTCATATTAAACTCGTAATGAGCCGGCTGATTGCTCTGATTATGGTGGTGTACTTGTTAAACCGTTGGTCGTCGGTTCGCGCCTATAAATTATAGAACCATTCGTTTTCCGTTATGTTTCATATTAAGCCGACAACTGCAATGGTTGCATTGCAGTTGTCGGCTTAATATACAATTAAGTTTGTATTATAGGAACTATAATCTATAACAGAAAAATTGAGAGCTCAAAATTTTAGGGTAAGAGGGTTTTTAAAGTCATTGACATTAGGTTCATTATTCTTGTAGTTACAGTAGATATCATTTATGAATTTCGCATGAATTGCTTTAGTTTTTACGTAGGTGCAGTACTTCACGAATTGTTGACGAACAACTTCATCATGCTTCCTAATGAGAGCTCGAGGCCATCTTTTCGTTACTAATGCTAGACATGAATTAACTAGATTCAAAAAGCATGGTGTATAAAAAGTTGTGACAAACATTTGTATCATTGTCACTACAGTCAGATCAAATTGCATTGTTCCATCCTGACACTGACAGCTCGACCTGTCAAAACATTTGCGCGAAGAGAAAGCAGAAAGGTTGACATAAAAAAGTATTCGCCACAGATTATCAGTTATTTATACCAAATTTATACATCGTTAGCAGACTTAACACTTTCTTTTCTATTGTAAAACCATCTTTGCACTGGACAAGGCATCACTATGTCGATCATTGTATTGATACTGAATCGAACGTGATTATATTCGATTCTGTTACGAATATTGAATCGGTAACGGTAGTGCGTTTTGTGATTTTTGGACTTGATTGGGTCTATTGTTGAAGTTTTCTGGTATCAAATAAACTGCTCATTAAAAGTTCACGGGACATGTTTTGTGTGAGCAGATGAACGAAATATCCAGTGAGAACTATCTTAGATATAACAAGACGAGTTAATAAAGTCTAGATTTAAAGCAGTAGCCGGTTCAAAAACACTTGACATTTGACCACACGCTTCAACTGATGTCTCAGAGTTTGAGCGCTGTAATTTAATGTAGCTTGATTTCAGCCAGTGAATTTTGTGTTTATTTTTGTTTGAAGATAACACTTATTTTAAAATGTCTCGACAGAGATAAGTTAAGTTAATATTTATCTATACTTAAATCTAATTTTTAGATTCCATGCGCAGTGGTTTAATTAATTTTCTTTTGATATTCTAGTATGTTGTTTTTTAAAAAAAAAACTGTTTTAAATGCAATTATTCAAAGACATGACTAATAATCGATTTACAAAAAGCTAAAATTTCTGTCTCAATAAAGTTCTTGCCTCCTCAATCTTTGTTGTTCTGATTGGCGCTAATTTATCGACGTGTACCTCGTAAAAGTCGTAAAATGTCAAATATATTTAAATTGATTCTACTGAGGATTTTTGGTCAATTAACTCCCATTTAAATGCAAAATGAGCATTCTTAAATGTTTTGATTGACATTTAAAATTATTGGAATTGCCCCAGTTTTGCGTCACATTTTGTGGAAAATGAATCATATCGATTTTATACGTGGTGATACACGTATAAAATCGATATGATTCATCATGGTAATTGGTCACGACACGTGGTCACGTGGTGAACTTTTTAAGCACAAGAAAAATAAAGAAGATTTGGTTTTGTGCTTTATAGAAACACACACAGAACTGAAAAAAACTTGCATTTTATTATGTGAATTCTTACTGATTTGTTACGACATTTAATAAAGACAGATCCTAGTTACCCCTGTAATCTTGGAAGTCTCTTCAAATTTGCTCATCATTTAAATACCACGAAAAAGACTGTACATTGTTGCCCTTTTTCCGTTAAATTATCCCAACATGGCCTTATTATAGGAAACGGTCCGAATTACGCACTTCAGTTTCAATCAGGCAACACTTATGGCAATAATGATACCCAATAAAATTATTGGCAACCCAGAGAAACGCTCCCGATGCCAATGCACCATAATAAAATCGATTTTCGTAGAAAACATTCGAATCCAAATGTAATTGCATTCAGGATCAAATTGTGTGCAATCACGGATGGTTTATGGGCCAAAATGTTTGGTTACTCGCATGGTGGTCCAAGTTATCACTCAGTGAACTGATTCTTGCAGTTCATCGGAATCGATTCTGACACGCCCCTCACATGTAATGGAATCGATTGCTCTCATTCGCTGCACGTTTTTAAACGTACTATACTAGTGTTGTGGACGTAGAAATATTTATGGAATATTAATACCCGTATGTGTATAATTAAGATCTAATAAAGGTCAGGTCAAAGCAACAGTTTAGAAGCACATCACTCAAAGTTATCGGAAGAGGCTTAATAAACGTTTTCTTGCTCTAACCATTGCTTATTTTTTACGGTTAGGTTTTATGACGTCATAGAAAAACTCTATTATACAATGAAATAGCTAAGTAACACCTATCATTTGGAAACAAAGTGCCTGGTAAATTAATATGTACAATTCTGACAATACTACCAAGAGACGAAATGATAAGCATATCTAATCCATCCTCAAAACACATGTAAAAAAAAAAACGACGGGTTGCACTCCGGAATGCCGGCAGAAGTGAAAACTTGAATATTAACGTTGTGCATTTATGATATTTTGGAATGGTTAGGGAATAATTTTGCACGAATTGCTTTAATTATCAGTATAAAAGTACTATCATTTATGCGTTTTCGATCAGGTCACGTGTCCGGACGGGACTTTAACATTTTTTACCCATTACAAAAAAGTGTACAACGCCGCTAAAGAAGTTTTCACTTCAAAAACAATGTATTTTTTTACATTCTTAGGCCCATTTCTATTCAATAAATTAAATGGAAAACCAAGCTTCTATAAATTAAAAGACTATGGTTATATATACAGAAGATCTACTTGTTGTCTACAAATATAACCTCTAACATGCTATTTAACTTTCATTTACCTAAGTTTTAATTACTTTTTACTTTATACTCATTGTTAATTTATTATATTAAATATGTATGCACTTTATAGAATGAAGCACTGGGCAACTGAGCTATTTTTGTTTTGTTTTTAGTTGTATATAATGTAAATGTGTCCCTTTTGCGGAGCAGTGGTGACCCAATGGTAACGGCCCCGACTTACGAGTTGTAGGTCGTGAGTTAGAACCTAAGCAGGCACTTACGCTACTTTGTGTGATTCATGTCATCACCACTTCTTTCATAACGGTGAAGAAAAACATCGTGACGAAACTGGCATGTCCTAGATCCAAAAAATCGAAGATAAGTTACCTTTACCAACCCGCACTGGGCCCGCGTGGTAGATTACGGCCCACTCCTTCTCATATATCTCATAGAGAGGAAGCCTGTGTCCCAGCAGTGGAAACGTTATAGGCTGATTATGATGTGATCCTTTTGTAAATAAACGATTTTATTAATTGTTTAGTTTGTTAATTGTTCTCCTTTTTTTCCTACAATAAAAAAACAATGTAAAGCAATATTTAAAAAACATTTAAAAATATGAAAATAGTGTTATAATAATACATGAGTTCGATTCCCAGGTCGGGCAACGTGTTATTGGGTTTTTCTATCTGGAATTTCTCAGTAGCAGCCCGGAGTCTAGATTTGTGCCCGGTAGATGGTACACCTTTGCCCAACCCTTCGAGGAAACAAGGCGTGATGTTATGTTATGTTACGATAATACCAGCCTATTATTGTCCGAGAGAAGAGCATATACAGATTTGTTTGTTTGTTTGGCATCTCGCAGGTCAACCTATGAGGTTGTCGTCTGCTTAAGCGGACTTGCCTGTAGATTCCCTAATAAATTAAGGCCTCCAGCCAGGACTTAAACTTATATACTAACTAAAACTAAGCGACAACGCTAAGGGCACCCCCTGTGGGGTCCGAACCTCGGCTTAGGGCGTCGCTGGAAGTGGGCAGCAAATGACTAGCTGGATCAGGATTGATATTATTTAGGGACGAATTTAAAGCTACAGGCTCAGCGTCGCGGGCTGTCTCGAGCAAGGGTCGGGAGGTCATATGCACCATTGATAACCTTTGATCACAAATACGTAGAAAGCCCGGATTGCGGTAGGCCATACAAGACTTTGTCCCTACACGGAAATCGAATTCCTGGCCCTGTGTTCGCGTCGCGGCGGGCCTCGGCGGCGAGGACGGTAGAACGTCGATCGGGTTTTGGGCTTATGTAGCGTGCTGGTGGCCTTACTTCTCTCCTGGAGGAGGGTAGTGGCGTCGTCGGGGGCGATTAAAGTATGCCTTGGTCGGCGAATACTACTAATGCGAGAGGGAGTGTAGCGGGCGGCCGCTGTAATCAGGGGGTTAGAATGTTTGATGCCGCAGTCGAAGAAACGCTTAGATAAGCGTTTCATGAACTGTTTTATGATTGGCATTATAAGGTCGACGTGAAGATCTATGTTTCGGACATAGTAAGGGGCACCCGTAACCCTTCTGAGGAAACGGTTTTGGAGGGTCTGCATCTTATGGAGATGACGTGGGTGAGCGTGCGCAAATACAACGCAGGCATAGGTCATGATGGGACGGATGACTGCGGTGTAAATGCGGAGCTTGCATTTAAGGGACAGTTTACTACGGGCTGTCAGTACGAAGTGGAGCCGGCTAAGAGCGAAGGAGGCGCGCGCGCGTACCGCCTTAATATGAGCCTTAAAGGTAAGGTTTTCATCGAGGATCACGCCTAGGTATTTGGCTTGCTTCTCCCAGGGGATCGGCTTACCGTACATAGTGATCGGGCTGGGAAGGGAATCGACGACGTCTCGAGAAGAGAACCGCCTGACTCTTATCGGGGTTGACCTCGATTCTCCATTTCCGGAACCAAGCGCCTAAGACGTTTGCGGAGGTTTGGAGAGTACGAGCTATAGCGTTGGGACAGTGACCGGTATAGTAAACGGCAGTGTCGTCGGCGAAGAGAGCCAACTGAGCCTTTTTACTTTTTGGGATATCGCTTGTGAACAGCGTGAAGGCGAGAGGAGATAGTACGGAACCCTGAGGGACACCGGCGCGAATAGGATGAGGGGACGAGAGTGCTCCCTCGATGCGATAGCGAAAGGTGCGATGCGACAAAAAGTCTCGTAAGATGAGCACGAGACGATCTGTAACTCCTAGTTGGTAGAGCTTGTATATCAAGCCGTTGTGCCAGACTTTGTCGAAGGCTTTCGCTATGTCGAAGAATACGCATATACAGAGAAGGCACGAGCATTGATCACCACGCTTACTCAAGACGGGTTGGGGATTTCAGACTTAAAAAGTCCAGGTTTCCTCACGTTGTTTTCCTTCACCGATGTCAGTAACGTCCAAGAGTAACTCAGAAAGTACGTATGAATTGAAAAAGTCAACAAGGCGAGGTTCAAACCACAGATTCATCACGACATGAAAAACATTACATGTTTTGCTATATTAATAACGATCTTATGACTCATGAACCTTGCCGTATACTAGCTCAAATTATCCTCACCCATCCAAAACAAATGAAGAAAGAATAAAAAGGGTTACACTTTGAATATTTTTATATCCTAATCAGTAAATGACAAAACAGCATTAACACATAATAAATCTTATTTTCATGTAAATTTTGGACATAAATCACCCAACTAACATTATAATATAAATTAAATCAATACCTGCTTTTATAGAAACACAAAATTCTTAAAGCAGTATTAACACGTTTATTAGACCAAGAATGTGTTCATAGAACTTATATTTGATGTATAATGACAACTGTATAATTCCCGATGGTGTTTTTAATTAAGAACTGGTTTTATTATTGAGATCAGAAATTAATGGGGAAAAAAACGTCGCGTTATCGTATTATCAGAGAAACTTTAAAACTAATTCAGATTTCGGTGTTCAAAGATTGAGATACAACAAAAAACATTTTAATTTATTGGGCTGGCTAATGGTTTTCATTTGCACGTTTGGCCTAATTAATATGATGCAACTAACCGTGATGTTTACTCATAAAAAGTGTTATAGAAATATACCAAACTAGTTAAAAACCGACGAAAACGTTACAGATTTTCCAAAGTTTTCTTAAGCCCAGTGTCAGGCAAAAGACTTCTTGCCTTTATGGAACTCATTTATGATTATTGACCCCACCTTGATTATTTCACTGACACATCTTGTCCGACCTTCATATTCCTAAGCTTCTTGTAAATACTGAAAAGGTAATAAATTCTTGCATTATTTTATTTTATACGCAAACGCTACTACGGGGTATGAAATCCTGGGTTCGATTTCCAGGTCGGGCAAAGTCTTATTAGGTTTTCCGTTGGGAATTTCTCAGTTGCAGCCCAGAGGCTGGATTTGTGAAAATGTGGGTGGACAAGGTACACCTCTGCCTGAACCTTCTAGGATTGCATCATGTTTTGTTATGTTGTTATTTTCACAAAAAAACAACATTTAAAATCACAAGGACACATAATACAAATTCAACAAACAAATTGGCGAACGTAAAATATTAACCTAGATCATGCAAATAGATGACACAGCTGTGCATGACCTTTTGAACGGCGCAGACGCATGTAAAAACACTATTAAAATTCTTAACGCACACCCGAGTTCGTTACAAAACTGTGCTCTATGTCGTTAGGATTTGTTGCGCTGAGAGCTGCGTTGCGATACTACTGCGCAGCTATTTCTGTTTCAATGATTTTTTTATTTTTATTTATGGAATTTTTTTTCACGATGTCAGAATCTGTCTCCTAGTCCTTCACCATCATCATCATCAGTTTAGTCGAAAGACGTCCACTGCTGCACATCGGCCTCATCGACCATCTGTTCTGCAACCAATGTGCGTGTCACTTATGTGAGCGACCATGATTATAGTGCCATAAGTCATTTTCAAATATCCAAAATAAATAAACACATAAAATAAAAAATAAAAAGCCTTTGTGCCATGTATCCTACCATCTGTGGGTCAATTTCCGAATTCTAATCTCAGACTCAGTCTGCCAAAAATATTATCATTTTACATACATTTTTGACAAGCTTTTGGCATTGATTGCCGCTGAGATGAGAATGCGACTTGAATTTGAACATTTTTAAAATACTAGAATTAGCCTACTGACCTCTGCAATCCAATTATTAGCAACGTTTTGTTACCAAACATACATTATACCCTAAACAACAAATTATTATCTGTTCATGTGTTTATATTCAATATTCAAAATGTATGTAATGGGACTTCTTAGAATGCCATTATTTATTATGCAGTCGCCTTTATTAAAATATGAACGAGACTTCAGATTTGGCATCACAAAACATTCTATTGAAAATATAATGTTTGTAAGGTGTAATACGGATGCAATTACTGTCTCACAAATTAATTCGACGGAAATCATCTGACCATATTGTAAGATTTCCCGTGTGATATCCAGACAATAAAACAAGTTTGCAAATAAATAACAAATCATTATATTTCATTCAATTGAAATCACTTACGGCTTACATACAGCGGAATTATAACCAACTATAACAACAAAAAAAAAAAACAATCGACTTCCAAAAAAAAAAAACACTACATGGCGCAAAATAACTTTAACTTCGGAACTCGGTGTCTTTGGTTTTTTTTTTTTCACTGACTTACGAAATTAAAGATATGTTTCGCTTTGTCGTGTTTTCTTTTGAAAGTCGGTTGTCTTTTTTGTAAAAAAAACTTTTTATTTTTCTCTTTTTAGTTGTAATAACTACTCCAATCAAATTCGTATTTCACTAATTATCATGTAAAAAACAGAACAGGAACTTATTAAAACATCATCAATATACAATAAGTTGAAAAAGTACGTATTATTGAAAGTAACGAACCACCCCTGAAGCATATAAAAAATATGATTAAAAAGAATTTTAGAAAATGATTCGCAATGCCTGAGATATCGCATAACAAACATCCAAAAAAAAAACAGACGTATTTATAAACTCCATTAAAATATAGTCTCACTTAAACATATATTTCCTCTATCTCATCGCTTTTACTGGAATCATAGCTCAAACTTTTACGGTCGTTATATTCAAATTTACAATTTAACCTCTGAACCGACGGCGACATGGCGACGCTTTCCGGTTTAAATTGCCAATCTACGGGTTTCGATTTTTTGCATAATTAAAATGCTATAGAGCGAGATCTTAAAACCTACCTACGGTTACGGTAACTAACCTACGGTTTTAAGATCTCGTTCAAGAAAACGTTGAAGTTTTCTTGAAGTATGCTAATATGAATAGTTAAGGATGTTATGGCATGGTGTGTCATACATATTCTTGAGAACAGAAATTCAAGTAGGTAGGAACTATTTTGGGCATTTTGTTTTACACTTTATTTAGAATTTTGTAGAAAATATACAAGAATCACTTCACCAAAGTCCCAAACATCTTCGGAAGAACTATGAATTTATTATCACAAAATCCTATCAATAGTTCTGTTAGTCTAGATTTGATAACTATGAGTGATTAACAACAAAATACTAATTTGCGACCACGGTATACACTGTGACGTCTATAGTAGTTTGGTTATAAAAAATAGTTATATATAAGTTATTTATTTAAAATTCTACTGGAACGCCGTAGCACTTGCACAAACGCAGAAAAAAAAATGTAATGTTTTTCATCCATCCTGTGCGCGGTGGACATCAAACGGGCAGCGATGCAAACACGTACGCTCACACAGCGTCAAAACACTTCTCCATAGTTCCATTACTCCACCCATGTTGCACACATTCTTTAAGATTTATGAGACTCAATGAATTTTTCAAAACATATAAATGAAAATTGATAAAACGGAAAAATTGGATGTGTCGTCCTGTCTGGCAGATTAAATGCACACTTGGTTTTATTCCAGCGGTAAGCTGGCGTGAGTTATCGAATGCGTGTTAAGTTCTAGCCCGCCCGAAGAAAACCACTATCCTGGTAATTCATAGTACGTAGGTGACTGGCGGCAGCTAGGTGGGTAGGTCGGTCTTTCGACTTCAGTCAGGGCAGCTCGTAGGGTTGTTCAGCCTCAGCCCTCGCAGCGGCGGTAATAAGTTAAATCCGGAAGTGGACATTTTTATTAAGTACTCTTTAAAACAAACCTTACCATGTCGCCGCAGGGTATTTTGCGTCCCCAATTAAAATTAACGAAGTCACGGTAGGTTACCTGATCAAGCAATTTCTTTTTCTATAGAGTCACGTCATAGCGAATGTGCACGCAGGTGCTTTTTTGTGTAGTTTAAAATTTTTGCAAGAATTTTCATATCTATTTAAATTCTGGTGCTTTTTTGTTAAAGTAAAAATTTTAGTCTAAAAGTTGTAATGAAAAGCTTATTATTAGGCTTACAATTAGGTAACTTCACTCAAGTGGCTTACACAGGATTAAACTAAAAATTAGCTAGAGTACGCTTACGTTGAAAATCTAAATAATGTAATGTGTCACATTCTCTGTGTTTAACTTACCAAAACGTAATGTAGGGACGTTTTGCGTTAGGTTAGGTTAGGTTAGGTTAGGTTATTCTAAAGCTGAATCTTGCGTACGAGTATAATTTAGTTAACGGTAGATCTTAAATAACAATCTTAGCCAACACAACAGTGGAATATAATAAGTTAAAAAGCAATGAGTACGATGCAGTAAATTGATTATGTATAATATGAGACAAAACGTACGTTTAATTACACCTAGCGTAATAAACAAAAACAAACAAGCAACATTCACTTTCAAACAAATTAATCACTTAATAGCATAGATCTCTATCATAATCTGAGTTGCTCTGGCGTGAAAGCGCGCGCGTAATGGATCAGCGCATACGACACGGTGTTGTGGCGCTAAAGGCGTGCCTAGTTAATTTGTTTGAAGTCATTAGGTTTGTATGTCGAAAGATAAATCGTCTGCTTTGAAGAATTTGACTAGGATTACCTAGTTTAAAAAAACTGAAACCTAGGCTGAAAGAACTTAGTGTTGAAAATGAAAAAGTCATCGTTCGTTGCGATTTTTTTTGTTTTACTATATCGTTGTATTTTTATGAGTGAACAAATTCATTTGAACGATTGTGATTATTTTGGCAGAGCTCCGCAAAAGATTGAAAAAACTAAAGGGATAAGCAGTCTTTATTAAATAATTTAGCCAAACTCAACATGGCCTTTCGCACTAGTTACAGTGCTGGATACAGCAGTATTTTTAAGCCAAAAACTATTAAAAATCTTACTGTAATAACCGATAATCATTTGTTTCAGACAAACAAACTCAGACAGGAACCATTTTTTAGGCCACAAACAATTGTACCCGTTTTTTTATTATACATAAAAACAAGTCATTTTTATTCCACCTGTAAATACTTAAACCTCTAAACGATCAAAACTGATTGACAATCGTAACTAATAATGATTGATAATTCTCACAAATAATTAAAAAGGATCGTCTTAATGTAAATGTTATTTGAAATAATAAAAAATGAGGGTCATGAAACAACAAAATTATGAATAAGTTCGTGTCGAAACAATTATTTGTTAGTTACAATTTCACGCTTCAAACCAAGGTGATAATGATTGATTCGAATCAATCAATTTGTCAATGGGGAAAAATAAAAGTATGGAATCAAAATAATTTTTACCTTCGCTTGCATGATTTGATATCTCAAGGGTTTCTAACAACCTTCAATTTGTTTGTACCTTTACGTAACCATGTTGTCCATAATAGGGCAGTTACCTACTTACTTACTTTTAATGTCCCATGTGATTGCTATTTCCATTCCATCTACACCGCCACTTGCGGTCTTCGCATCACCGACGTCACGCAAAATCCTGCATCGCGCATTCAGAGTTTACCGCGCAATTAGCATATTGATAACGTCCTGACATCAATCGTCGAGCAGTTGCCTACCAGACACGACAAATCGGTCGGAGGTTTCTCCCTTTTCTATAGAGGATGACTGAAGCTGACCCCCTTTTTTTTTTGGTGGGAAATCAGAAAATGACTTCTTCCACACTGAGTGGAGCGGGAGGGCGTGTCAGACTTTTACTGACTAAACCCCACCCGTGTTCCTTCAGTTGCTTGTGCCAGGGCCACGAAATCTCTTTCGAACAACCTACGATCCCGGCAGGCATCGGCCCTATCGGACCCCGTCAATTCCTGCTGACATATCTTTGAGGCGCGCGTGGACAACGACGCGCCGTCGATTCGGGCCTGGTTTTTACCGGACGGCGAGCTACCCATTGCTCTCCGTCCGCAAGCCCGCGCCTACGGTGGCCGGGAATCTGTTGGCGTAACTTACACCCTGTTCCTCATACCTCTATAACGAGCAACAACAAAAAAACTCTTTATCTTCCTTCACTTAAGTGCAGTAAAAATCGAGTTAGGTAAGCATCACTGTCCATTGTATCTGTTTGACATCCGTTGAGATTAAGGTCATTTTCTCGTTGGGTTTTCACATAGTTGATTCGAAAGGTAAGTAGTAAGTTTACTACAAAAAAATAAACAGTCTGCCTAGACTTTTCTCAACTGTGCTGGGGTTGGCTTCCAGTTCAACCATATGTGGCTTACTACCAGTACTAAACCTTAATATTAAATTGTTGTATGTTTTTAACAAATAAATTATACTTATACTTATAATTATACGTACACTTATACGTAATATTTTCCATGGAGCGATTGCCTACCTGACCTTCACAACCCAGTAACATAGATAATACGATAGCCCTTGGCAAGACTAGTTGTACGACCTTCAAACTCCTGACGACCCGTAACGACCGTCAAAGATCCACGAAAGACGGCTTAGCGTGATTTTTGAGGCACGGAGGAGTCGAATATTTAAATCCACGGACCAACCCCGGCAAGCGTAAGCTGTTTGGCTGTTATTACTTAGCTTCAAGCCCCTCAGTACGTATGATACATTATACACAAATCACGTTAAGCTTTAATCGATAAAATAGCTCTAACGAGTTGAACCTAACACCGGTTTCAATAAATTTTCAAAAATATCTTCGACGGCCGATCACAAACACTCGATCACAATTTTGAAATTCTATAAGCAACATTATAATAGGCGTATCGAAATTATGAAAGATTTAGGTAACCCTATCAGCAACATTCATAACCGGACAATAAACATCGAAAAACGAATTCAAACAAATCACAACACATAAGCTCAAGTTCACACGGGTGGTCCCATTAAAATAAGGCGACTGCCACACTTGTCCATGCCTCTTTTACATATTCCTCTAGACTCGCGCATAAATTGTCATTACGGTAATCATTCGAAACATTCTATCGATAACTACGGACGCCTAAATCGTTTAGTCGATTTCAATCCTCGGTTGGACGCCTTCAAATGACTGACCAAGAAATCTATTTGTAATGTACCTTTTTTTCAAAGTTCAAAGTGTATTGTGAGTTTGTGACGCTGTATAGGTACATATTTTATCTTGAACTTTATTGAGCGTTATCGTTTTATAGTCGTAAATAAGGTCGGAATGATATGGAGTGCGTTCTAGGGCAATGCTCACTCAAAATGAACACGCATCGTCGATTATTTTGGTATCTTTGATGACAATTTTATTTTTTAGACGCCAGTGCTTGACGCTTCGGATTAATCTAATATTGAAATGAGGATAGTAAATTGTAGTTAATGTTTTTTAATTTAGTCTTAATGTTCCGATTAGCTTGGGAAATGTTTAGCTTTCTATAATGGCAAAATATGAGCTTGAATAATTATAGTTATGTAAGTAGATGTAAATCACCAACTTATGACACTCACTGTCAAACTGTGTTAACGTCACGTCTTTTGCCATCCTTTTTAATACATTTAAAACAATTAGCAACGATAAAAGAAGGTGCAAAATCGTTATATTGTTTTCGATTTCTTTGTCTGTTGTGTAAATGGGCAATAAATAAACAATTGAGTAAACTTAAACAAAAACTTTGACTTTATAATTCAAGTAGATTCACAGTAAATGATAAATGATTTTATTTCTGTAAGTAGGTTTGTACAAACACTTTTACACGTCAATCATATTTTAAAAACTAGATGAGATCGGAATTTCCTGTCTGACTAAGAAGAAAGGTCGAAACAAACTCAGAGGTCACCGTATCTTTTAAAGTGCAAACATAATCTCATGTAAAGACCATTTAGACCTCTGTCTGAAATGGTATTTTGAGGGAAAAAACACACAAAGTGAGTGCACACATTTGTCAGTAATCATGCAGCTCACACAGAACTTAAGGAGAACACATAGCCGTCTTATAATCACGGTTGTAAAATAAACATCTAAACCGAAAAGAATATACCTGTTTTGGTAATTTTACTTTGTCTAGAAAATCAAATTATCAAAACAGGAAATTCATGTAAACGATTACAATATCCTTATTCACACATCGAACGGTTGACTCAGTGTACGCTTCGTGCCAAACCCGATATCAGAATCGATTCTATCGTACTAGTTTCGAGAAACACTCCCCGTTTATGGAAACATTACTGTGGACATCATCGTTAGCATCCACAACAAATATCCTTACTCAGACGCAAACAGTATCGGTTCGAACACGACTATCAATATGCAAAAAGATTTGATAATAATCGCTAACGCCTCGTTCAGACCGGGCGAGTAAAGATTGGTATGTAAACAAATTAGCGAGTATGCTTAAGCGAAATAGGTTTGTAGGAAACTTATTTTATTTTAATGTTCTACTGGTATTCTGAAGTCAATTAAAAAGTGGACGTGTTTATTAAAATACTTCCTGATGCTTTTGTTGTTTGAAATTATCCCCCTTATTATGCCTCCCTGGAGTATGATTCTAAAAAAAACGCTGAAAATTTTAATTTTAATTTCTGTACCAAAAGCATACATTTGAATTATCATGTCCCTAACTTAAAAATAAACCTGGGTTTTCCAAACAAACTTTCGTCTCCTGTATCACCCCTATCATGACAATTTTTGAGGCATAAAATAGGCTTTGTTCTTGCTCAGGGTGTGATGTATTTCCTTGCCAAATTTGATGGAATTACGTTCAGTGGTTTAGGCGTGAAAACGTAACATACAGACAGAGTTGCTTTCGAATTTATTCATATTTATTCAGTCATCATTTAGCTCCCTTCAAAATGGTTGAACTGAATGGTGCTGATCTATGAGTCATGTTGGTGAACGAGCGCCGTCAGTATGTACTGGTCATTTCTTAGCTGCTACGACTTATTTTGATGATTTATTTTTTGGATTGGGGGTATTGATTTTTTGCTGCACTCTGGACTCTTTTAACGTGTACTGTTTTTGAACATCGTTCACACATATAGGTTCAACATTAATGATGTAACCAATAATTATATTTGCAAGACCAATATTATTTAAAAGAGTGTCCATGGTTTTTCTGCCCTTTCTTCTCCATAGGTATCTACTAAGCTTTGGAATGGACAACTAACTTCATATTTCTGACAAACCGACTCCTTGACAATTCAAAAGTGCCTGTAAATGGTTAAATTGAAATAAATGCTTTGAGCATGGATGGTGTCGAAACGTTGATTATTTAAATCACTCGGTAGTATGACAAAAAAAAAAGTTGGCGGTTTAAGTAGTGGCTTTATTTTATAATTAGCTTCTGCTTGCGCATCGTATCGCCTGCCCGCGCTTTTACTTCGTTTTCGCTCAGTGTTCTTTCAGATTTTTTCTTTTTGCTCAACTCCTAAGAGATTAGCGTGATGTTGAGTAGCCCATAGTCTGCCTCAAGAATTGGGCTATCAAATGCACACAAAACTTTTCAAATCTGACCGTAGTTCCAGAGATAAGCGCGTTCAATAAAACAAAGTGTCTCTTCAGCTTTATTGTTACCGTCTCATTCATAATAAAGCCAGTCGCTTCATAAATCTATTTTAACTATCGAACTGTTTTGTCTCTTTCTGTCAAACTTAATTTTACCTTGACAGTTTTGGTAGTTGAGTTGGTTTTGGAATTTATATAAGTCCACTGTTGGACATCGTGTATGTTTAACGTTTCGTTTATTAAATTCGTTAGGCAGATGTTATCAATTACTTCAGTTTATCTTGTTATATCGTGTGTTCCTGGACGCACAAGCTGTAGTTCCTTTTCCATATTCCACCTAACCGCCATTAGTATTTTAATACTTATCTTTAAATCTAAGTACTTACTTCTCTGCATTGTTGCATTTACCAATGAACCGTATTTTTATGGTCGTTTTAGATCTTAGATCTGCTTCCCCTAAAAAAAAGAGCGTTACATCCTCGCAATGAACCGTCAATACATTCTTTATATCCCTTCTTTCTCAAAGATCAGCATACAAACTTGTCCAGCATTCTTACAAAGATTACAGGTACATTCTTATAGATTATCAAACGTACTGCCTTCAAGTAAACGACATTACATTGTATCCAGTAATCGAGAACATGAAAACAAACCTGTTTACAAGCAGCTCAAAATACGGCCGTCAATAGAAAAACACTGTCTATGTCATGTATATAAATGATCTCGAGAAATACCGAAGTTAGTTTACAAAAAAATAAAACCTTATTCAACATTCGTGTTGCTAAACATTTACATTTAGATCTGTTCGGATCGACTTAATACTCGGCGTACGTTCGAGTGAGCGCATTGATGATTCAACTGGCAAATCCGTATAAACGCCACAATTTAAATGTATATTTCGAACGCGATTCTGAAACAACTTAACGTGTGTGTGTTTTATGCAAAAAGATACTTACTTGTCAACTATATAAAGCTGGAATTTCAATGCTAGATGATGAAGGTGTGATAATTAAAGAAAACGGTGACGGCAGAGTGCGCGCTTCAAATAAATAAAGCGACACTTATTATGCCCCATGCGACTATGTTATGTAAGTAGTTTAACTAGATTAATGGGTCAATACACTTGGTGTTTTGTTTGTAATGCCGGGTACAGACGCATCGAGTACTATTGCCCAAACACATTACTTCTGACCAAACCATTATCGTCTTCGTTTTACGTCAATCATTCTTGTTTGAAATATTCTTTATTGTGGATGCGTATGTTTCTTGTTACCTAATACAACTACTTGACCAATCGTTAACATTTGTAGTTTTAAGTGGAATGTAAAGGTAGCACTTGACTCTACACGGTAAGGCGTATAAAAGTGCTTATGGTTCTTATGTAATTCTTGTTTGTAATAACATAAAGCACTGTGACATCCGCTACTGAACAAGGAAAATTAAAGTCGCCAATTTCTGGTTCGCCAGTTCCATTTATTTAAATACGATGCAAGGAACTGACGAAGTTTTGGACATACAAAATTTAACACCCGGTGTTGCCAGTGACATGGCGAAAAAGAATAATTATTACGAGTTGTGTCAAGTTTAACTCACAGTCCCTTCAGATATCAAGTAAGCAAAATACATTTATAATATGCAAACTTCATTGGCTTTGATCTCAATAACTCAATATTCACAAAGGAAAATTCCGCTCAAATCGTCGCCAGCGCATATCGATACATCCCGAATCGATTTTATATATCGATTTGCAATCGATTACGAATCTGATCACACTCGCTATTGTTTCGATAGCTTTTATTGGCGATAAATGTTGGATAGGTAGTGTTATTAAACGGTGTGCCAATTATGCAAAGACTGAAAGTGCGTTTGCTTTCATAAAAGAGGCTTTTTATATTAATTATTGACATCTCGCAGGTCAAACTAGATTAGCTTGTCTGTGGCTGCCTCAATAAATTAAGGCCTCCAGCTAGGGCTTAAAAACTTATAAACTAAGCGACTAAGCGCTAAGGGCACTCCCTGTGGGGTACGGATCTCGGTTTAGGGCGTCTCTGGAGGAGGGCAGCAAGGGACAGGATCGAAATTATTTAGGGACGAAGGGTTGGCTCGAGCAAGGGTCGAGGTGGACATGGAATGGGGCGTCGCGGCGGGCCACAGATGCGAGGACGGAAGAACGGTGGGCGGGTTTTAAGTTTGTGAATGTAAACACAGGCTTGTGATAGCCTAGTTTTTATTTGTGCCTTCTAAGGGTGCAGTTAAGTGGGTCAAAACATCAGAAAAGTTATGTGCAAATTACAATTGAACAATATTTTATTATTATTCCAATCCCTTCTAAATTTTACTTTGTTGTACAGTCAGGCTTTCCGATTTTCAGTCTAAGTATATGCGAAATCTTCCGGCCATGGCCTACGTTTCATCTTGCGTTGCATGCCCTGTACACGTGACAATCTAATGTCTGCGTTAGCGAATGATGTTAGTGTTCCGGAGTTCCAGCTGGGCCAAACTTTTTTTTAAATTAAACAATAAATATTTGTCAACAAAAGGCTAAGAAGAAGATTGGGTTGTAGTCAAACTCGATGAGAGCCTGAGTGCATGTAAACTGACAATATTGATGAATATTACTTTTACATTTACAACTCAAATTATCTTACGTATTTGTTCAGCTCTTAAAGTGGAATAAAGTTTTGCACTTTCAAGAAATCAGCAGCATCATAATATATATTTTTTAAATAATAAGACTGTGTTTTTTTAAACAAAATCTAGTTCAGATTTCATATAAAACCAGCTGTTACCCGCGACTTTGTCTGCGATCGAAGATAAAAAGTAGTCATGGTCTATCTGTATGTTAAATATAATTCAAATCCGTTTAGCCGTTTTGTCGTGAAAGCTTAACAAACAAACAAAAATACTTGCGCATTTAAAATATTAGTTCGGACTAGCCTTTTTCCCGCGGCTTTTCTTTTCTTCGCGTGGAGGTTGGAATAATATCACGGGAACAAACTACCGGGGTGAAAAGTATTCAATATCCTAACCTTGGGTATGGTTAATCCATGTGCTAAGTTCATCCGAATTAGTTCAGCTATTAAGGTAACATACAGAGTTACTTTCACATTTATAACGTCAGTATGGATAGTTTAACAAATCTGTCAATAAAATACATCGTATTGAGTTAATTATGATTCACCACAACAACTCAAGCAAAAACGCTCCTGCTCATACCACACATCATAAATACTAGGCTCATATAGACGCGTAGGGCCACAATAGCCAATAGGCGATACACATCGATATGGAGTAGATTGATCCTCTTTGGCTCGCATCGGGAAAGCTGCGCGGACGCCGCTTACAAATTGCCGCGTGTGCGCACGCGCGGGGCTAGGGTTGCCGCTTGGATAACAGTTTATAATAAATAAATAAAAGGTTTTTTTCATGAAATGGAGATGTTATTGTGATAATAGTATTCTAGATTAGGAACACGTGAAAAGTTGGACAAACAATACAAAACAAATTATTTAAAAACACTGCTTCTGTCTTTCAAATGGATTTGTTGTAAAATGTTTATTTAAATAACTTTACTGAGAAGAGACATAATGTTCTTTAAATAATAAAAATTCATGCCGTTTTAACATAAGGTATATATTTATATATATATATGATTATTGCAGTTTTTAAGCACTAGGAAGTGGTGAAGGGCGGGCATTTTGGGGGACTGTCTTATGTAATTTTGACGTTCAAAAAGTGCTGATTCTCAGCCTAGTTTGAATAAATTGCTTTTAATATTGAATAATGACTTCAATATCAAAAGTTACTTAATGAATACAAGGCGACAATTCTTTTTTTAATGTTTATATCGTCGTTGATACCTTTCAACCATCACCCATCGTGTCATTTACTTTTAAATTTTCGTTTGTATTTTATGTTCCATAAACTGTATTGCTGCCTATGACGGGATTCATGAAAATTCACACCACCGTTTTACACAAGATAAAATATATCATGACGTTCATTTTTCGTTTCATCATTCAGTCACTACTACAAAATATATTCACTTTGACAGTTTTGACAGGTGCACGGACCTGACGTCTCATCTCAACCTAGTGAATGTAATTTCAGAAGCCATCCGTTTTTACAAGCCACATACTACGATCAAATGGGTTACCATTAAATAAAACATAATTATATCACGAAATACCCCCGTGGACATATGTATTACGTAAACAAGTTTATAATATCTACTAACTGCAACACATAATTACAGGTACGTATGTGCCTTAAGAAAACCTACCTTTACCGTTTAGTAGCACATAGCACATAAATCTCACTGATAACCTTACATTCTGATGCTGAATCTAACAAATAATATGCGTAAATCTAATAAATATGCGCGAACATTATTTTCATGGAGAATAAACCACTTGTGGTTATCTGATGGTATAACTTTGACCGATGGGCTTGTTTTATGTCGTCGAGAACATTAGTAGGTACTTAGGTACGTTCTTGGTACTTAGTGTGGTGTGGTATATGGTTATAGGTTATACTTAAGTTCGAACTGGTAGCTAGTGAGTAGACGGTGTTGATCTGGGATGGAACATTGAATATAAGCACCGAAACAAAACAAAAAAAGTTTCTCATTGAGAAGAGTTCATCATAATGCTGACTTCACTTTGGGTTTGGGATCATGTAAAGAATGACAGGTGCTATGTTATTTAAGCACAGTTAAACTACCGAAATGTTCTTCGTACTTTCGCTACATTGCTCTTTGCTAATTTGAATGGCTGAAACAAAGCAATTAATGGTTTTTTAACTTTGTCTCTCAGAATAGAGCGACAAGTATAACTAGTCCTAGTAATAGTGGTTACCATGTTTTCACTCGGTAGACTATTTCCCGAGTCTGTGGCAAAAATAAAGCTGCAAAAACACAGGTGGCCTGTCCACAAAACAGACCACACATCACATATCTTGTACAACCACTTAGTTTTCCGCGTACGCCATAAAAGAAAACGACCTTCATTCTCATTACATATGCCACATAATTAAGCCAATCAACATAATTAAGGCCAGTTGCTACATTTAATTTAAATTCGACTCCCAAAAAGAGCCATAAACTTTCACTGTTTTATGATGCCTGCAACACATACATACCAATAAGTTACTCTATACACGCAATTTGAGACTATTTGAAGACAAATAGAATTAATTTTATTCGATCGACCCATACTGAGGCCTTTACGTGAAGACTAATACTAATGGTCTATGCAAAGATTAGGACGAGCACTCAACAAAAAGATTAGGACATTGGTACGACGCGACCTCCGACGCTCCAATACATGCTCTATAGAGGAAACGACTGAGCAAAATCGGGGGTCGAAAGTGTTCGTCCAATCACTTGGGAGGAGCCACCTGAAGAAGATGACTTTTTATGTTAGTCATCATCCCAATTGTACGCATCGAATGCATCTCGACCTGATCCTGAAAATGAGGATTCCAATGCCACCTTAACCCGCCATTTCAACACAACAAAAACAATACTGGATTGCGGTCAATGTGTAACATTGAAAACGCAAAAATAAAACAAATTTCAATGCATCCAAACACGATTGAAATTAATTCAATAAGACTGACCTTTACGTGAGGATTTTGGCACTTTAATGAGGTTTAGTAAGTGTTAATTATGTTTAGGCTATTGATTCTGCGATGTGGGCAGAATTTCAAGTGGTGCACGAGGCCAGTGATGTTAGTCGAAAAATAATTAGACAGGTATTTCAAAGTAAACTAAAGATGTGAATCTTGTGAATCAAAGAGGTTGCACGTGCAATGAATGAATAAATGCTGTAGTTTTATTTAAGTACCTAGTCGAAAATGAATCAGTAAAATAACTTATCTAATCTACAGAAACTTGCGTTACGCTTTTGCAATTGGGAAACAGAAAAAATAATACGGAGGAAAACAAAATTATTTATCATGGCGAAAATTTCGCCAACCCTAAGCCCTACATTGAAGGATATATCGCCGTCCACCGGCTTTCAACTTCGCCGACGTCACACATTCAACTATACGAAGGCAGTATTGTATTTTAATTTCTGCCGTGTTAGGAATTTTCAAATAAGCACTTCTTTTACAACTGTTACACAATTTTGAACTCTAACCCCTTTACGTAAAGGTGACAAGTTTCAAGGTAACATGTACGAAGAGTTATAGCTAGGGATGGTCGTGAATTACCATTGCGACATTTAGTATAAATTTAGACGAATCGTATGTTTAAATCGAGCGATTTAAAGTTTTATCGCGTATTAATATCGAATGAATTAAAGATAATAAAGATGACGTTGAGAAACAAAGAAATTCCCGTAATCAATTCATTGCCATTGATGAATCAACGTGGCTTGGTTGAAGAATATTGAAGTCAATTCATCGATTTCATGTTTGTCATTGAATCAACAAACTGGCATTTTAGAATGCGCATAGCCGAGAGAAGTTGGAATGGCTTGAGAAACGCGTAATAAAATAAAGTTCTCATTTTGCCACAGAAGATCATACCTGTTTATTTATTTATTGGTCTATCTACAATCGTAACACTGTTCAACCGAATTAACACAAGCCACCATACAAGCCTAGTGCACAATATTAGGCGAAAGGCACACCATGTAAAAACAATTTATAGAAAAATAACAGTGTACAGAAATCACACATAATGTTTACTCTTTTGTAAATAAAAGTTGAGGATATCGTGCGTTACTTATAATGGTAATCTATTTTGGTGGACTTGGCGATTGAATTTTTGAAGTGAAGTGCAACAAATATCAATCCCTTCTTCACAATTATTGTTCAAAAATTTGCTAAGTCTTTGGGAATGGAGAATTAGATCCTGAAACAGTTTTGCTGAATCGGGGACGTAGATTTTTGTTGACAGGACATTTACGTAGCATAATACATACTGAATGCAACTGATAATCCTTGCACGTGCACGCGCTGCCTTCATTGGCTAAAGAATCTGTATCTTATAATAGGTACAGGATCAACAATCTAATTAACAACAGATCTTTACCCAGAACTTACAAAGGTATCCGGTCACCAACACTATGAATGTTCTTAGAAAATGCCCTGTTTTGTGACAACTGCAGCCTCTTTACTCTTTTCTTCAACCGTCGAATTACACAGACCGCGATCAATGAAATTGCTGCGCTTCCGAACATTTTCTTACGTCCAGCTGTGCGGCAAAAAAGTCGTCCGTGTGCGGGGGTCGTTTTATGTATCTATTCGCATTGTGCTGCCCGGGGGTGATAGGAAACATACGTTTTCTTTTTTACGTTGTCTATCTACTACTGCGTACAAGTTTTTTTCTAGTAGTTCCCATGACTGCCTCGTTGGTATTGTATAAAGGTAGCAAGCGCTATTGCTGAAATTCTAAAATCTTGAATTTCTCGGAGTCTGGAATTGTGTGTGTAAAAAGCGTGACTAGCGAAATGTACTGTCGGAAGGTACCCTTCGAGAAAAACAATCGGGATATTATGTTATGTTATTCCTAGAATTTGTGTTTTGTAACTTTAATTTAGCTTATACTCGTACTTGTTCTGCTGCAAAAGTTGTGACAGTTGTTTTTTTTTTAAATGGCGTCTGTCGTTTCAACCGGACTTGTCGATGGTTGCCTTGATAAATTTAGTTAACAAGGCGAGTACTCGCTAAGGCCCTGTGAGGTACGAACCTCGGCTCAGGACGTCGCTCAGGCAGGGCAGCAAGGAACAGGCTGTATCGTAATAACATATGACAGTGGTAATACCAGTTAACTTATATTTAAGTATTTAATGCCTTTGATACCACATTAGTTTTGATCAGGATCAGGATTAACATTTCTATGTGGCACTTGTACCATTTTCTCAAGACGTCGAATGGAGGGTTATATTATCTGGAATAGCTTCAAATTTATCTCCCTTCAATCGTATTCTCAACCTATTATGATATCATTTTGAACAGTCTTTATTAAATCTAAAATTACTTATGCAGCACCTCTTGCGATTTTATTCAAGTTCTTTCTAAAGTACATCTATAAACAAAATCTCGTAGTCTCAACTGCGCAACACTTGTACAGTCACAGTAAAAAGTACACACGAACGAGTACAGTCGAGCAAAAAGCTGTAACTATCTGATTTCGCATTTCACGAGCGTCACCCGAGTATCGCAACTTTGTTACGAATGGTCTGGAGTTGTTTTTTTTTTTTTTTTTTTTTTTTATAAATGGCATCTCGCAGGTCAACCTATGAGGTTGTCGTCTGCTTAGACGGACTTGCCTGTGGATTCCCTAATAAATTAAGGCCTCCAGCCAGGACTTAAACTTAAATACTAACTAAAAACTAAGCGACTACACGCTAAGGGCACCCCCTGTGGGGTACGAACCTCGGCTTAGGGCGTCGCTGGAAGAGGGCAGCAAATGACTAGCTGGATCAGGAATGATATTATTTAGGGACGAATTTAAAGCTACAGGCTCAGCGGCGCGGGCTGGCTCGAGCAAGGGTCGGGCCAGGGGCGTAAATTTGGGCGTCGCGGCGGGCCTCGGCGGCGAGGACGGTAGGACGGCGATCGGGTTTTGGGCTTATGAAGCGTGCTGGTTGCCTTACTACTCTCCTGGAGGAGGGTAGTGGCGTCGTCGGGGGCGATTAAGGTATGCCTTGGTCGGCGAATACTACTAATACGGGAAGGAGTGTAGCGGGCGGCCGCTGAGATCAAGGGGTTGGGGTGTTTTATGCCACAGTCAAAGAAACGCTTCGATAAGCGTTTCATGAACTGGTTTATGGTAGGCATTTTAAGATCGATGTGGAGTCTGGAGTTGTTAAATGGGTTGTTTATTTATATAAATATTGTGTTAAGTTTGGTTTTCTTAATTTTAAGGTTTTTTCTTCTAAAATTGTTTTTTTTCTGACTTTTGATTTTGGACACAGCATTGGCAATAGAAAAACTTTTCTAAATTTATCCTAGTATGATAGTTGATAGTGATCAAAATTCCGAATGAAACAAGATGGAAGCTTTCACGTTATCTTAACTTATTTATAGTGAGATTTAGTCTAATATGTTGTGTTATTTATGTGCTATCATAAGTTTTAAGTATTAACATATAAGTAAAAGAGTATGTTTCTTTCGGTATGTTTTTAGCTATTTAGATTTTTCTAAAATAGTATGAGTACATTTTTGCAGCGGTATTACCAACTCTATAAAAAACCAATTCATCGATCAGAAATCAAATCACTCGGTGCTCGAATCACCGACAACTTTACATTAAATTTGTCAAGACCAACGACTATATAATTTAGGCAATCTAATATAAACTTTAGCGGTGTAATACCAAAGTTCAATTTACTTAAAGTTTTTCATATAAATATTTTTTCTCAAATGTGTTGAATTCGCAAGGTGATAAATGAGTGGTTATTAATTTAGTTCTTAGTGAAGGCCGAACATTAACTTCGTCATTAGGCCTAAAGATTTTGAAATATTTTGTAAGTCAAGCTGACATTCAAAGGTAATTGGTAAAGGCTTCAAAAGCGTTATTTCCCGTGCGTATTTAGTATCAATATTGACAGTAATCTTTTTGATATTGCTAAATGCTGTAATCAACATGAGAAATTACTGATAGTTAACTGATTTTCAATTCGGTTTGGTATTGGTTAGGCACCGCCTAATCTATGCCTAAGTTGTCCAATGTTTGTATCAGAAGGACAGTTTGAAGATTAGGTAAACCGATTAAAAAAGGCATCGATTAAATAATTTTCCCAACTCCGTGGCATTATTGGTGTGAGATATTTTTGTATAATATGTCCCTATGATACAGAAGTATAATTTTAATATTTTTTGTATAATTTCTCAGAATAAGTGTGTTTTCTCTTAACCCTGATTGTACGAAAAAAAGATAGTCTTTCTTATTGATATGGGTGCCCGAAATCTACTTTGAACGATAATTTATAGATGTGTGTTATAAATGCACACTGATAAAAATAACACAGACACCCAGACACACAGATTGATTGAGATTTATTGATCCGTCTCAACGTGAAAACGATGAGGCGATAATAATTTAAAAACCTACAAAAAGGAAGTCTGCGGGACACTAAACGCCCCAAGACGCAATAGCAATAAAATTTGCATCGTCGTTCAGTGTCCTACAAACGATTAATATATGATAATAATCGTCAGCATATAACAATAACCTACCAACAGATGATCAACGCCTTGTAAGCACGTACACAGTGACAACCTCATACCATCCCACTAACACCATCGATAGATCTCTAACCACCGGCCAAGTCATTAGCCGAGCAAACAAACGAACAGAAATGCTAACTACTCGATAAATATACTGCATGTTTGCACCTACAGCACTTAAGAACCGTTAGTGTTACTTACGGACGGTGGTAAATGATTTTAAATCGGGGCGGGTTTGCCTGATTAGACGGGTAAATATTTTCCGGTTCCTATATTGGATAAAGAGACGTTTATAGTATAAAATTGTTTGGCAAATAAATTTAAAAAAAATATCGTAGCGGATTTGAGTCAATCTTACACGTTGATGTCTTTTGTTCTCGGTGGTATATTTCTATCGTCTATTTATATTACAATGGATAGTCAGTCGTTTTGTGTACGAATGGTAAGTTAGGTAAATCTGTATAAATAAAACAAAGTCGGTGGTGGATATTTGTAACTTAAAAACTGCTGGACCGATTTTTATGATCTTGGATTTTTTGGATTTTTCTCCGCTCCGAATAGCGGAATAAAACATTGGAAAAATTAACGAAAAAAAGACATATGAAGATAATTCATTTTCTCATACATTTTGTACGGAAAGGACAACATTTATTGATTCTGAGGCGGTCAGATAGTTGATTTTAAAAATTTCGGATTCGGCAGTGATTTATGCGTTTATGTCTTTTGTACTACGCATTGGAAGCCATGTAAGTTTTATAAAAGTCAAGAGCATCAAAACAGTACAAGATATTATAGGCATAATGCATTATCAGCCTATTATGTTCCCACTGCTGGGACACAGGCCTCCTCTCTGTGAGAGGGAGAGAGCTGTAATAAACCACACGGGGGTCCAGTGCGGGTTGGTAGATGTCACATGTCTTCGATTTTTTGGTTCTAAGACATGCGGTTTCCTCGCGATGTTTTTCTTCACCGTTTTGAGAGCAGTGTTGATGAAATAATTTACACAAAGTTAAGCGCCTGTCTGGGTTCGAACCTTTGACCTACAATTCGTAAGTCGCGGCTGTTACCACTGGGCCACTGAGATAATATAGGATTAAAACTAAAGTTAAATTACTGCAGTTAAAAAAAGGTGTGTAGTTAATGCGTATAATTAAACATTCGTGTAACAGCAAGTTTATTTGATTTAAAGTATGTTAATTCTGCAATCAAAGTCAGAGTGTTCGTTCAAGGTTTTCGTTTTATTATTAATTGCTGATAATTACTATGGGTATTATTTATAAATAAAATATTTATATATGCAAACTGTTAATTACTTGTCAAAACTAGGAAAAATAGTGGTTTCACTATTTATTTTATTAATTCCGAAGGTAAAACACATAAATCAAAAGCTAATATACAAAACAATAATATAAAAAACAGGTCAAAAACATTATGTTCTTTAAAAAAAAACTCATATAATTATCAAGGCATTTAGGAATTGAACCTACGACCTTTCATGTGCAAGTATTTGATGATTCACAAATAATATCAGCTGATCGATGATCGCACTAGTTTTGTCAATGATGTCAAATGTCAGATCTATCATACGTTCGTTACGGTTAGTTTTGAGATTTCGTTTAATTTCGACATTTTGACGCACTGATTCAAAATGACGGATGGTCTTTTTTATTTAAATTAAAACAATTGAAACCACAACATCGCGAGCTTCGCAAATAACATGACAGTTAAAAAAATAATCGATCTTCTTCATCTACAGAAATTGCCAATATGCATAACTTAACATGACGCCTGTTAACTCCGGAGGATTAGGCAGATGAGTACCTATAGTACAACTACATTTTGTCTGTTATTTTTGAGTATTAGGAGGAGTATTGCCATCGACCGGGCACAAATCCAGACTCTGTGTTGCTACGAAAAATATCAGATAGAAAAGATCAAACACTTTTTACATGACTTGGGAATCGAAACCAGAACATCATGCTCAGCTGTAGCACTGCTACACCAACGAGGCAGTCATTTGTCATTGTCAATATAATTGCACTCTATTACCCCTACAATAAAAAGTCCGAGTGTTATAATCACCAACAACGATCTGCGGATACATAGTAAACATACATACATTGGTTAAAAATATTTTCTTGATTTAAGTTTGACTTTCACCTAATTGCAACATTTGTTTCCCAGGCTCGAATTGTATCGGGCGGCTGGTGCGGGTGGGGCCGGATTTGGCGGAGAGCCAGTTTGGTTTCCGCAGGGGGCGCTCTACGGTGGACGCCATCATGCGCGTGCGAGCCCTCACGACGGGGGATGCTGTTGCCCGGGGTGGGGTTGTCCTGGCGGTGTCTCTAGACATCGCCAACGCCTTCAACACCCTGCCCTGGAGTTGCATCAGGGAGGCATTGCGGTATCACCGGATGCCGTCCTACCTCTGTCGTGTGGTCGAGGCCTATTTGACGGACAGGGCCGTCATCTACCCCGGTCACCGGGGAGAGTGGAACCGGCGAGAGATGTCGTGCGGTGTCCCACAGGGATCGGTCCTGGGGCCGCTTCTGTGGGATATCGGTTACGACTGGGTGCTGCGCGCCGACCTCCCGAATGGCGTCAGCGTGGTGTGCTACGCTGTCGACACGCTGGTCCTGGCTCAGGGGAGGTCGCACCAGGAGGCGGCCGAACAAGCGACACTCGGGGTTGCGACAATCGTCGATAGGATCCGGCAGTTGGGACTCGAAGTGGCCCTGCACAAGTCCGAGGCCATGTGTTTTCATGGTCCTCGGAACGCGCCACTGTCGGGTTCCCAGATAACGGCGGGAGGGGTTCACATCGGTGTCGAGTCGACGATGAAGTACCTGGGACTCGTCCTCGACAGCCGGTGGAACTTCGTGGAGCACTTCCGACGTTTGGCTCCCAGACTGGAGCGGGCTGGGGCTGCCTTGAGGCGGCTCCTGCCCAATCTAGGGGGTCCAAACGCCTCCTGCCGGAGGCTCTACGCGGGAGTCGTGCGGTCCATGGCCCTTTACGGGGCACCGGTGTGGGCGCGTTCTTTGAGGCGCCGACCGGCCCGCAGGTTGAACGCGTCCCAAAGGGTCATGGCCATCCGGCTGGTCCGGGGATACCGCACGGTCTCATGCGAGGCGGCGAGCCTCCTTGCCGGATTGCCGCCATGGGATCTGGAGGCAAAAGCCCTCGCGCACGTATGGGAGTGGCGCGAGGAGGCAAAACGCCGGGGTGTAACTCCGCTGCCGCGACAAATCACGGTACAGCGGACAGAGCTCCGGCGGGATCTCATGGCGACATGGAGGGTGCGATTGTCGCAACCCAGTGCTGGGCACGCCACAATAGCGGCGGTAAGTCCCCTCTTTGAGGAGTGGTTGGAGAGGCGCCACGGCGTCCTCACCTTCCGCCTGACACAGGTCCTCACCGGACACGGTTGTTTCGGGAGGTTCCTGTTTCGCATAAGGCGGGAGGAAACGCCCAGGTGTCACCATTGTGTGGATCGCCCGGAGGACACGGTGGAGCATACGGTGGAGGTATGCCCAGCTTGGGCGGAGCACCGCAGTGTCCTCGCGGAGGCGATTGGCGGCGGCGATCTCTCGCGTCCGGCCCTGGTCCAGGCCATGGTACGGAGCGAGAGGGAATGGCAAGCCGTCACCTCCTTCTGCGAAGCAGTAGTGCTCGCGAAGGAGGAGGCGGAGCGGGTGAGGGAGAGAGCCTTGCGCCCTCACGCCCCCACTAGCCGCCGCAGGAGACGCCCTGGGCGTCGGGAGTCGCCTGCAGATTCCCGGCCACCGTAGGCGCGGGCTTGCGGACGGCGAGCAATGGGTAGCTTGCCGTCCGGTAAGGACCAGGCCCGGGTCGACGGCGCGTTGTGTTCCACGCGCGCCTCAAAGAGATGTCAGCACAAAGTGACGGGGTCCGATAGGGCCGACGCCTCAGGGTCGCGGGTTATTCCACAGAGAAAACCGTGGCCCTGGCACAGGCAACTGAAGGAACACGGGTGGGTTTTAGTCAGTAAAAGTCTGACACGCCCTCCCGCTCCACCCAGAGCGAGAGAAGTCATTTGATGATTTCCCACCCAAAAAAAAAAAAAAAAAAAGGCTCGAATTGTACCAATAAAATAATCATTCCACTAAACCCACTGTCATATAAAACACCCCAAATAAGTATATAACTCTTCAATAACTGTATAACATACAAGTAATAACCACTAACTATTTTAATGAATAGATGGGCAAACATACCCAACCTCGTTTAAAATTAAAATCATAAAACTTAAAAAAAACTGCATTTAATAACAAAGTAATCGGGTGTGCCGTATGCTCGTTTACAATCAATTAAAATATAAAAATGCTAATACAGCATCCGTTTAAACTAAATTGTGCTCTAAACTAAAACTATAAGCTTTAAACCTTTCATGTTACCGCGACTCCCCATACAACACTAACAACTTAATAAAAAATATAAATATGATACAATTAAAGTAATTATTTCGCGTAGTCAATTATGATTTATAACGTAGATTAATATTTTTATATTATTAATCAATATAATGTAAGAAAGTATATCTATTAAGTAGTTAATTTTTAAGTATGATTAGGCGAAAGTTCGCGGTGAGATCAAATGTTGAAGCTGGATTGATTAAATTCGGTGTAGAATGATATCAGATGGATTGATAATATTTACTACTGGACTGGTCACTCAAATGGCAGACCTAATACCTAGAATTAAAATGGAACTAAACAGGCCACATCTGTAACTATGGGTTGGGCTTGGGTTTGGTTGGGTTCCAACCAACAGAACCTGGCAACGCGATAGCCCCAGTAGGAGATGGCGTGAACAGTTAGACTCCTTACTTAGAATTGGGATGTAATTGTAAAAGAGAGAGAAAAATGGGAAAATGGGGTTTGCCCTGCAGTGGGACACAATAACATAACATCACGCCTGTAATCCCAGAAGGGTTAGGCAGAGGTGTACCTATAGTACACACACATTTCGCCAGTTATGCTTAAGTCCCATGTACTAGGGGGCGAGCCTATTTCCATCAACCGGCCACGAATCCAAACTCCGGGCTGCTATTGAGAAATTCTAGATAGGTATACCCTATACCCGACCTGGGAATCGAACCCAGGACCTCATGATTAGCAGTATTAGCAGTAGCTACCACTAGACCAACGAGGCAGTTATACAAGAAATAGTAATTGGTGAGACAATGATCTTAAGAAGATAGTGCTGTGTAGTTATCATTGGCTTATCAGGCTTTATTTTTGTAATAATATTTTGTGTGATTATTTTCGATAGAAGTGCTGATCTGAGCGTTCTGATCAGTGCAAACTGACTCGTAAAAAACTGGGGCAAATGTATAACCAATTACTCATCGTCGCTAAATGTTAAATTACTGTTATGCGTATTGGTAGACCAAATGCCACCAAGTGTTAATGCAATCCAAGATTGAGCATTGATAATTTAAAAATCTGTATTTAATTTTGCATGCATCACCTGAATTTTAATCTTTAGCAATATCAATCATTAATTTCTTAGCTATTTTTGTCTTGATCTGAACATACGAGTATTATAAAACCGCATGAAATTATAATTTACTACTTTTTTGTTTAGATTTCCTCATTTTATTAAAATTTGTCTAGACTTATTTATATTTTCATCTTAAATGTGCAGCTGTATGTAATATATTTTAAATCAATGTCGCTCAATTATTTGGTAAATAAGTACCTGTCCAATATTATTGCATTTAATAAAGTCTACTAACTTAGTTTGATCTAATTCTGTAAAATAAAAAAAATTGTTTTGAGGCTCCTGAAAACAGGCTCAACTCGCGGTGCCTTTGTTTCGCGCTGTGGCGTCGCACCAGTGTGAACGAGAATTGACGGGAGTCAGAGTTTTCCAGCGACGATATTCCAATTATTTTGGTTTTATATAAAATAAAATTATAATTCAACACAATGCATCAAAAACCGCATCAAGAACGACTTTTACGATTTTTTCGCCATTAATACGCGAAATTAATAACAATGGCTGTCATAAACAATAATATACGTCAAATGTATTGTACCCGAATATGTTATCAAAAATAACATACCGTTACATCTTCGAAAATAATATAACTAACCGAATCGCCGGTCGGGCGAGCTCCCACGACCTCAGAGCTACATTTCGCTGTGCTCTATCCAATCTTACTTCCTAGTACGAACGAATCCGAACCCTAAATCCAGTTAAATAGAGCTCAAAAATGTTCCAGCAACAACTGTATCCATTCAAAAGCGATGTCTCGTGCACACATGCGCAGCCAACACCTTTGGTTTGAATGTGTGCGTGTAGAATCGTATTGAATGAAAATTCGTTGCGTTTGAATTTGAATTCTGTGTTTAAATTGATACGGTTGATTTCGTGAAAAGTTGTGTGTTTTAGTGTGAGTGTATTGACCAATATTAATAACGTACTGGCTGGTTGGGAGGTCGCGGTCGAGTCGACAGGTGATGTGTTGCGATACTCGCTCGATCGTGTGCGTGTGTGAGTGGAATGTCAGAGTTTAGCTTAGACTGTTGCCACACTGAGTTTATTGTTTTTATTGCCTTGCATTTAATTAATATTCGGCAAATTCCGATGTTTCATTAGCTTAGATATCGTGTCGAATGTTTGGCGTTTTTATTGCACGTATATTGACAGGTGAGATTTATTTGGAGCAGTCTAAAATGATAATCAAGCCACTCATTATTATTGTGCGGACTTTATAGTAGTAATAAAACAAAATCTTAAAAACAATTTATAGTATCAAGTTTTTTGCCGGCGGATCGTAATTTAACACTGCCATAAAAATACCAACACCAAATTTCACAAAAAAACTTCAAAAGAAAAATACCCAGTGTACCAACGTCCTAACATGTGACAGTGAGCACGAGTGGATCGCGGCAGGTGAACGTGTCTATGTGTGCGTGAGGTCAACTCGTCACTACACTATAAAGCCGCTATATGTGTGCAGTCTAAGGGAAGACGATCTCTTCTAAAGCTAGATTCTGACTGATACCAATTAATAGAAATCATTTGAAACATAGAAACACATTTAAATAATAAAAAACAACAAATCTTGTGATGTAATTAGTACCAAGTTATGAGGATGTCTATGCGTGCATTGACTTCTTGTGTAAGCATAAAATTAAAATAATTGGGGCATCTGATATTCCGATATTGATAATGTTTCTCGTTTTTGGATATCCTAATTTGATGTCATTTTATTTTGTCAAAGAACTGGAGCTAGCATGGATTGCTTTGTGGTACTTTTTGCATTTAACCACTTGCGATGGTTTAATTTAAATATACAAATATTATTTATAATTTAATATTATTATTTTATTTAGAAACATAGGCAGGTATTTTATACACATTATAATATGCTAGCGAATTAATTAGTTGCAGTCATAAAAATGCACAACACTTAGTAAGTTCCAGTTTCTAATACTACATTTTAATTACATAATTATGATAATTTTAATGTGGATTACATCGAAACTAGTCGCGGTTAATTAATATTAATTGCCACGTTTAAATTAATAAGACTATAACTTATGTATCATTTATCATCACTTTTCTTCCCTAAAAGGTTAATGAAACGGTGATATCACCTCGAGAATATTTATTTAAAAATTAACACTAATTTTTAGGGATCCCTATACATATTGGGACCCTATAACTAAGCCTACGCCGTCTGTCAGTTTCTCCGTCTGTCACAAGGCTGTATCTTTTAAACAGTAATACATAAACGAGTGAAATTTTCACAGAACATGTGTTACTCCTATACATTATATTTTTGGCAGTACAGATAATCTTAGTGCACGAGGCCGACTTGCATCTTAGGCCGTTATCAATCTGGATGATCAAACTATTTGGAATCGTAATTTTTATTTGATTTATTATTATATTTTATTTTATTTCCAAATTTTGTTTTTTTCTTTGTACAAAATATGAACTAAAAAAGACTTTATTTTTAAACTCTTGATCCATTATAGAAGTTTGCATAAAATTCTTTAAACCTGGTGCCCTTTACCTACGTGATGAACGGTTACTTTACGCAACGCGTTACATTGTTCTGTCCTCACCTTTACAAAGCGACAGGTTGTCTGATTACTGCTCATGATCTGTGATTGCTTACGGATATTATATTATTATTACGTGCCGAGTGGTTTTTGGAGATCTTTTCATTTTAGTTGCAGAATTTTGTTAATATTTCGGTTTTTATTTAAATTCTTTATTGGAAATTTATTTTTAATTTGTAAAAAGCTGCAGACGATAAATATGTCAGAGGCGGAGTATTCAGGGTTAGTTTTTATTTTTTATGAATTAAATCTACTGCAGTGTCAATTTAAAATAGGAAAATGTCAGACAAAATAAATCGCATAATAGTTGCCTCTTCACATAATAAATGTAAATATTGTTTTACTAAACAAATAAGGAAAACTGGTTTAATAATGAGCAAACAATCAGTTAGCCCCTCTGCAAAACGGCAACCTACTGGTTTTACGGGCAGATCGACGCTTGCCTGACCTCTCCTAGACAAATTATATTACTAGTAATTATCTTCCTCCTACTAGCGTTCCTTATTACCAACATATTAACTTAACGATAACTATGCCAGTACTTAAACTATCTGGAGGCGATGATCCTACATTAATTCAAACTTTGTATATCTAATGACGTTTTGAATATGCATCCTTTTGTTTTTATTCAAATAAATCCTATAGCTACAACACTATAGCCAGTTGGTTGACAAAACCCATAGTCAGTAAGTCCATCATCACTATTCAGATTGTTTGTAAAAAATACCTTGTTTAGATTTATTTAGAGTTTCAAAATTTTTCAACGTTTTGCATAACATAACATAACATCACGCTTGTAATCCCAGAAGGGTTAGGTAAAGGTGTACCTTTATTACACCCACATTTCGCCAGTTGTGTATCAGTCCCATGTAATAGGGTGCGAGCCTATTGCCATCTACCGGGCACAAATCCAGACTCCAGGCTGCCATTGAGAAATTCTAGATATAATTTTAGACATTGGAATCGGACCCAGGACCTCATGCTCAGCAGCAGCTCTTGCTACCACTAGACCAACGACGCAAACAACCAACCAACGAGGAATATTCAATGTGGTGGGCTCTCCACATTGAATATCGACGACCACTTTTAAGTTCATAGTCACGTCATCTCAAAAGTGGAGCGTAAAATAACAATAAAACTTTATCTACGGAACCTGATACTGCCAATATGGCACCAGTTTTTATTGTTACACACATCGCTAACAGTAATCGTAATACTAACACTTTCACTTCAGCGTTCTCACGATCCAAATCATTATCTCGTTTTTTGTATGCACATTATTAATTTGCATTAGATTTTATATTTATTTTGTTCACTATTAAATTATGTGTTTGTGTGTGTGTGTGTTCGTGATATGAATGAATTATGTGAAATTATAGGTCAGCAGTTTAGTGTTGGTACCTAATTATATTTGTCGGTGAGGCAGTTAAAGTTATTGTAGTTAGCTTAAAGCTTTCCTTTAGTTTAATTGAGTGTTATAATAAACGGAAGAGCGATTATTTTGAATGAAGCAGCATCGTCTACTTTTTCATTAAATGCATTTATTGCAAACATTATATGGTTTGTAGTAATGGGCACCATATAAATCTATCACATAATTAATTTACCAGCCAATACTTTATATTTAATTATTTTTACCTATTGTGTAATATAGTAATTTTATTCTAGGTGCATCGTCTTCACATATAACTTAACAATTCATGTATAAGTACAAAATATTTTAGAACATTTTAAAAGAGTAACGGTGGAGTTTCTTGTCCATTCTTCTCCATACGAAACTACCTTTTGGAAGGGGCGACTAGAATCAATTCAATCTTAATTTTTTGTAAATGTTGATATTCAAAAGTGTAATTTACTCGTATATACCTATTTGAAATATATGATTTGTCTTTGTTAAAAGTAAACTAAACTAAATAGTTAACAACAGTTTACTTTAAAACATTTTATTTAAGGGTCACCTTAATAAGAGATTAACTTTTTCCAAAACATAAATGACTACGAAAAAACTAAGTTATAAAACTGAGTTTTAAATCCATAACGATCAGAAGTGCTTTAGACTAAAGGTATTAAGGCACTTTTACCAAATAACTAGTGCAACACAAAAAAAACATGTATTTAATTAAACCAAACAGAGTATAATAAAAGCGATCGGGTTCTCATGTCGATCAAAGCTTCAAGTAACGATAGCTCAATTAGTCTCATATTAAAATAAATTACAGTAACACATTCATGAACTTGTAGTAATTATACACTATTATATGCCTTACAACCGACAATTATATGCCCGATATAATATACTCGGTTAAATTTATATTATACTGTTATTTTTGTGGAATAAAATGCCCATGTGCTTTTTAGGGTAAATGCTTTTTTGATCGGCTCATAAATAATGTTGATGTTTTATTATGAGTTTACTTGTGGATTATTATGGTTTAATATCTCATGTAGTTGTTAATACATCCAGGTTTATCATCAAAGGCCTAGAATTTTGAGCCAGTAATGCACGATACTGAAGTAAAGTTGTGGCTACAAGAGAAATATGACTAATTGTAGGTACCCACTTATAGTAAATATTGAGTATAGTACTATTCATAGATCACCAATTTTTATATCTCATATATTAGGGGCTCTAGGCTGCTATAATAAGAGACTCTTAAAAGAAAAACATCATCGATCTATCACGCAACATCTTTTAGTTCAATTTCCAAAGAACTACCAAAATAGAACAGGTTGAAGACAAGCAACGTAACTAGGTACATATTCATTCCGTCATATATCAATTCAATCAAATAATAAGAATAAAAAAAACCTTTCTATTCTATAAAGATAAAAAAATAATAACACATCATCATAGAAATGATTAACACAACGAACGATAATTATCATTAAGTTGAAATGAGATGGCTATCAGTATAATGAATAAGTGATATGATTTTGCGGTGTAAGGCTACTGGTAGACGAAACAGAGAAAGAAAGAAAGAAATACTTTTGTAATGATGGTCATTGTGATTTGTTAGGCCGATTGTGTGATGAATTTGGTCATGAAGAGTTACTAGTTACTTCATTAGCAATCAGTCGTCTCAGAGCAATTAGGAATTGTTTTTTACACTTATAACTAATTAATATTACTATAAAGAAAAAACCTACGTAAAAAGAACAGGTAGACAAATGTCTCAGAATACAGATGTACAGTTATGTATGGCAAATCTATAGAATATTTTTAAGCAAAACATACCTTAGGAAACCTTAAACACTTTGGATAAAGAAAATCTAATAGAAATACAGACCTAGAATTTATCACCCCCACAGAAAATGACCGTAAATACAAATCAAATTCCATCTTCACGTACCCATCGATGCAAAAACTATCTCGCGGTCCCGACACTAACCGTCGATACTTAGCAATTTATCATTCTTGTATCTCTATGTGATTACGATCTAAGTATTTTAATAACGAATAGAAGCTGCTACTGGTTAGCGCCTGAAGCTATCGCTCCTCGTTTTTTTCTCTCAATAGACCATCGGCTTTTATTGTTATTGATTGGTAGTTGATAACGTGACGTCATCTCTCTTAATCGATCGCTGGGCAGTGGGAATGGGGTCTTTAATATAGATCTGAGTTAAGTTTTTTTAGTGTGAAGTTACTTTTAGGATTGGTTGCAGTTTTTAAGTGGGTTCGAGGTATTTTTATGTGAGGCATCACACGAAAAAATAATTCATTATTTTATCTTGTGATCACAGTTCATTAAGAAGGAAATATGGTAATGTAAAATAAAGCTCTTTAAAACACACTCTGGTATTCAGTTCTAGAATTATATTTACGATAATAACTACAAACCTACCTACTTGCAGCTCTAATTATTTGAATACTCTTAGATTATATCTGCGCGATACAGTTCTTCTGAGTAAAGCTTTCATATTAAGACATAACCCAAAGCCTTTAGCGGTACGTAATCATTGCTATTACTTATCTCTTACGTCCGAAGTTAACGACTGAAACAGCTGATTTAATTTACGGTTTGTCCTTAGTGGATTTGCGAGAAAAACCTTTAGCTTTGATAGCGTCCGCCTTTTCTACAGATTAGGGAAGCCCTTAATAGGAACTGTCCTGATAATTGAATTGAGCTTTGACCTCTTCAATTTTAAGTGTTGCATGTACAGCATCGTTCTTTATATTCGGAAGGTTTAATACTTTAGATTCTTGATCATTCTTGATTTTAGATAGTCTGATTCCTGAGTTTAGAGTAACATCATTGCACTCATTTTAAAAATATGATTGATTTTGATTTCATCGTGAAAATCAGAACAATGTTATGCAATTGTTTTATAGCTTTTTTTTTGCGGTCGTCTTTTGTTATCATGATTAATTTGACTTATTGGAAGGTTGTTAATGAACAAACTATATTTTTTTTATCTATAATTCAGCAACCGTATCTCTCACCCACATCATTAAAAAATAGTAACACTCTAATCAAAAATAGATGAAACCATATATCACTTGTTCCAAATTCAATATCCGTACTTACCTGATAAAAAAAGTTATCATTGTGCTATACGACGGGTGTGATATTACGAGTATCCAATTAAAGATGAGACACGCTCGCATTTCAATAGACAGACTGACAAGCCGAAAATTATAATAAATGTTTTATTTTATAACACGCGGTGGAAACAATTACTTGGGAGAGAATGTGTGCTGCAAGATAAGAGTGAATTGCGGTAGCAATACTGATTAAAATAGGACATAAAGTTAGAGTGTCTCTGTCACTTCTGAGTTAGACAAGAGTCAAGAGCAAACCCATCTCAAAAAAAAAAAACAAATAGCTTTAGGTATACATGAGTAACATAATTTATCTTTAGGAAATATTACGATTTATTCGTCCTATTTCTTGAAACATAAATAATTTCTAAAGAAATGACATCAGTTACAGCCCAGTGTCAAAATTTGTGCCCGGTTGATTGCAATAGGTTTCCCCCTAGCAATTACATGGGACTTTAACACGACTTCATTCAAACTGACTGTGAAATGACATAGTACCTACAACCTGCGAGGTAATTGCGTAACACACTAACAGTAAGAAAGGCTTTCATTTTGACAGTTCAACAACATTAATTGTGTTATTTACGTTATTGAGCAGACAAACTTTTCAAACATATAAAGCTATGGATTAGCAATATCCTTAAAAATAATTCAGATTATGATTATTAATTTGTGACACAATTAGGACGCTGTTCTTTAGTTCTTTATTATTCCTAAGCTGGTGAGTGGATTGTTCGAGTAACACTACATTTATTGCGTTGGTGATATTGCAAATAGATCATAATATAACACGCCTGTAATCCCCAAAGGTAAAATCCCATGTAATGGGGAAAAGGCAACACAAAGGTGAATCGAAAAAATCCCTAGTATGGAACCCGCTGTCGCTTATGACAAAAACCATAAAAATATATCCAGTGGCTCTTTTTGTCTTCCAGTACGTATGATTGATATTGAAGTCGTAACGAATCGAAAAGTGATTTTGACGTCTAATATTTATTGCTACTAGGATGAAATGTAGCATTCGGTCAAATTCGGAACATCCTTCAGAATGAAATAAAATTTTATCGTTCCTTAATCGAAATGAATATAATCAGAATATTTTGGATGCGAAATGTGGTTCTTGTTATATAATTATTATTTATGGTACAGTTTAAACTCATTGTGAGATGTTTTAAAACTGGATGATGCAAGTTTTATAACTGTGTGCTGATTTCGTATAATTTTAGATTTTTACTTTTAAAATAGCAAATATTTTATCGAATCGATTCTAGCATAAGATTTTTTAAATTTGTCTAGGAGTGCAATGAATTATAATCACGAAGATAATGGATATATATATAATGTCTATAATATTAATTATGTAAGTACCTACTTCTTTTCGGGTTTTCATATTTTCCGGGGACTATTAAGATACATACTCATATATGAAAGTGTACAGACATTCTAACGAGCATTTTATTTACATCTAAAAGCATATTATTTGTGATGTCATCAAGTAATTTTCTCCTACCAAACTCCATGTTCCGTTATCACCTAATCTTCCCAGACAAACTAAAGCAAAATCAGCTAAAAGAGAAAACGCGAAGAAGAGCTTAACTTATCTAATTAAACATCTGGTCGGAAACAGGCGATGGCCGTTATCTGGGCTCGAATATCGGGCATTAACTTGTGAGACAGCGCACTGCAACGGTCAAAGGTAACGAGTGTGTGCTGTGACGGGCGGAGCGATAAGCGGTAGCGGGAATTGTTCTACTGTGATAGTTTCATATGCTTATGGTATCTGGAAAATATAAGAACAAGGGAACTGCATACGTAGCCAGGCCGATAAAACCTACAATTCTTATTTCAACTCTTTATTAGTGGATTTTGTTAACAGCATATTAATTTAGATTTGTTTCAGTTGGTTTGTATTGGTTTTTTCTTTTTCTTTCATAGATTCTTTTATATGTTGTCAATATGAGAACGTTGTAAGCCTTGTAGATTGTAGATTTATAGACCATTATGATTTTGAAAAAGAATAATAACTAAAAAGAAAATCTGCAAAAATTCGTTAAGGTATTTTAATTGTTGATGGTATTGGAGAAAGTCACTGGTTGTTGAACCATGGTCCGCCATGATTTCAACAAAAGACAGTTAATCTTTGTTTAAATAAAAAAGACCACAGGAACAGAATAAGAAAAGTTTCCATATTATTAAGGTCTGTCATAAAATCGAGGTATTTTTGACAAGTTTTTGTAGCTGAATTATAATTCGGGGAATGGATTTCGGGAATGAATGCTACTGCTACTGTTTCAATCAAACACCTTGCTCATTCTACATTTTAGAACGACGCCCTTTTCTGGCATCAGATTCCTCACTAGCACGGGTAGCTAAGCCACCAACAAAATTACAGATGGTCGATGGTCTGTCTTGCATAGGGTCGCATAATTATGCTGAGCGACAGCCGTTTTGCGTGGATATCAGACGCATGTTTCCCAAAACCTTTTTTTTTTGCGTCATGTTTACCGCAAATAAACCTTTCTTCAGATGAATAAAATGAATCTGTCATTTTGTCTATTCTAGCGTCGATAAAACCATCATCAAGTAACGCGTGCAGAACCGCTTCCGCTCCTGTTCCCACCAAATCCCAAACCCACTCACGCCCGCCAAGCTTAACATTAAGATAACACCTTACTTATGGTATGCTTATGGCTGTGATTACCCATCGCTGGGCGCCCGCGCATGTTTATGGGCATAATGTCTAGTTGGCTTTTTGTGTTCACCTTGTAACGATTGTACGGAAAAGAATGGTATTTTGATGGTGTTTGGGTTCGCAAAATGTTAGAATGTGAAGTGTTGTAAATGTTATACTGTTGTAAGTATTGTTCTGTAAAACTCTAAGCATTTATTTCAATTAAACCATTTACAGGCACTTTTGAATATTCAAGGAGTAGGTCAGTCAGAAATATGAAGCTAGTTGCCCATTCCAAAGCGTAGTAGGTACCTAGAGAGAAGAAAGTGGTGTTTACTTTAATTTTTTATTATTAGATATTGACTTATAAATAACTCTGATATAATATTTTCAATATTTGACATTATACACCTACAATTTTTAATTAGTTTTGATTTTATTCTATTAGATTATTTCTATATTTTGTAAATGCGAGAACGTCGTAGACCTTGTGGATTGTAAATTTATATACCATTGTCTATTTGTTTAACATATGGTACTTTTTGACAGGCCTACACTGTCCTCCCATACCTATTAACACTGTAACAAAAAAATATTGTAAAAGACAAATATTTTTAAAAGAGTAACCATGGAGTTTCTTGCCGGCTCTTCTCCATAGGAAACGACCAATTGGAACCGTGCACCTAGAATCTGACGTTTCATAAGTGCCCATGTAGGTTTATGTGAAACAAAATATTTTGATTTTGATTTTGAAAGGGTAAGAAACTTCATGGACACACTGTCTTTAATGAACTACTCGTATATTACTTCGGTACACTGTAAACGAAATTAAGTCGATAAATACCTTTGTAATATGCATGTTCGGTGTAGGCTATAGGATACTAATTGTAATCATAATCAACTAGCTGTTGCCCGCTACTTCGTCCGCTATAAAGGATAAAAAGTATGTCCTTAGTCAGGTCATGAGCTATCTGTGTTCCAAATTTCATTTTAATCCGTCCAGCCGTTTTAGCGTTAAAGCGTAACAAACAAACAAAATTACTTTCACATTTATAATATTAGTCTAGAATAGTTAGGATAATAATAAATATTTATTCAGTATTATTTAAGTATGAGTTGTAAATTTATACAATTTTTTTTACAATATCTTTAGTTTTGAACCCATTGAAACCGTCCTTTAGGAAAGCGACGGTTTCTAAACGGACGGTAATTAAGATTAATTATTAAGTTTTTCCTCAAACTACTCTTAAACGGATTTTTTAAATTAAAATTTAGTAAAATATTAACATAACATCTTGGCAATAATTTTATAAACGTGTCTCACGTCATGATTGTCAGTTTTGTTTGAAACAGCTTTTGTTGGTACCCTGTATAATGAATAGGTTACTTTACAATAAGTTAGCAGCCTTCGCAACAATTTCAAAAAAGATTTCTCGAGCCTAACGGCTTGAACTGGTCACCACATCGACCATTGTTTACCGACTTCAAAAAAATTAGGAGAAGAATATTTTTTTCATGTTTGTTTTCTCAGAACATAGTCATATAAAAACTGATTTAAAAAAAATCTTCTTTTGTTTCAAAGGTATACGTACTTATCGAGTGGTCCCATACAAATTTGGTCCAGTTCTGTTGAGTGGATCTTGAGTTAGCTTCAATAATACGCAATTTAATTACTTCCGTCACCGTTATTTACTTATCAAGTGAAGGTATACGTATTAATTTAAAGTAGGCACCGACCATAACTAACAAGTGAAAAATAAAATCTTTATCACAAAAAAAAACAACCGACTTCCAAATCTAAACAAATAGTTTTTTTATTTTATTTTTGTTTTACTAATCTCCAGCAAGCCTAAACTTCATACATCGTCTCATCGACTTGATTCATTAGTTATTTTCTAGCGACTTTTATATCTGACCTCTATTGAACTCAGGGAAACTAAATTTTCGCAGCATGGTGTTAAATTCTCGACAGGTATGTTCATTCAAAAGCCTTGCCTTCATTCATTAGAGCCAAAACAGGTTTTATTAATATATGAATGTTTTACGAAGTCTATAGTTTTATGAGTGACACGTCGGATAGAATAAATAGCTATAAATATAATGAATGTGTGTGGGCGGGGACCGATTTATGTTACAAGTATCAAGTGTCATTAAATATAGTAAGTTGCACTTGTAAATAGAGGAGTATTTTTTAATTAGTTGTAACAGAAAAAAATAATAACATAAAACCTATTTGGTTATTTCCATTTTTTTTCTTGCAAGTAGATAAACTTTTTGTTCGGATTTTGAAAAAGATGTTTGATTAATCCAGTCCTTGTAAAGTGGTGTTTGGTAACCATTTTTGAATAGCTCGTGCCGAGAGAAGAGAAGAACCGTGGCTTCTTCTTCTTAACGTGTCGATTTGACAATAAATGTTTGACTAGAATGTATCCCCTGGACAGCTCTATCATTGGCTACGTTTAAATCTTGGAATGCTGTTTTACCTTTACTGAATAAATGTAAATCTCTTTGAGATTGCTCTGCAAAATGATTATTGATACTTATTTTAGAATCTGTTTCTTTCTTCACAATCAAACACGGTTAAATATGCATGCATATCAAATCAAATCTCATGTTTTCAAACTAGTATGAGAATCAGTACTTTTTGAACGTCAAAATTACTTAAGACAGTATCCCAATGCCACACCTCTTCACCACTTCCTAGTGCTTTAGCTGGGAATAAGAAGAGGCGCAACAAACTCCCCAGCAGCATAGCTGTCTGTTCAGTGAGAAGAACTTGATTCTATAAATGTTAAGAAAAGTAATAAACAAAAACGAAACGAAACACATAAGATTAACTATTCGTACTACAGAAAAAGCTTATAACCGGTCTATAATGTTCCCACTGCTGGGACACAGGCCTCCTCTCTATGAAAGGGAGGCAAAAAAGATTGCGGCTCTTCAATTCAATTTGTTAACTTTTCACTAAAACATGCTTCAACCAAACTTAAATATAATATAACCTTCGTCTAACAAGTTACCTTTATTCAACAACGCCATTCACTCATAAAAAAATTGTCGCCCGCCAGTTAAATGCGACGTCACTAACATCAAAACTCTCTTAATTAATTCAGCTCCTTTATACATCTAGCGTTTATCATTTATATGCTTTTTTATCACCTTTGCGCACGAGTCGATAAAATACCTGTTAGTTTGTGGTGTGAGTTATAAGTGGAGCGTTTTTAAAAACGAATTTTTGTATCTCTTCCTAGATTAGATTGTTTTATATAGAATAAGTTCTTTTGCTTTCTCTTGTTTTGGGTGACAATATGTTTTTTAAAAATAAGATTTACTCCAGAACATACTCGTTGAAAAGAGGTGAGTCCACAAGAGTTATATACCCTCTTCTAACTTAATCCCACTTTCAGATTTCGTAACCATCACTTACGGTGGTCATTTTTTATTGTTAGATACGTTTCGTGCCGTATTGTAGAGATTTAGTGGCGAGGTGAAGCTTGGTGATATTTATTGGACCTTATCACCGCACATGGAATGCCACGTGCACTAAAACTTAATAGGTGTGGCTGGGTCGGTGACACTTTGACGTTTCGGATATTTCTTAATGAATTTGATGACGGTGGATTTTATATTAGGGTATAATTTAAGGTTTGTATTTGGTGTTCTATTTTGGGCAAACATGTTAGACCGTGAGTCACCCAGGTTTTTCGTCGCAAATTGTGACCTCTTTCAGCCTTGTAGATGAAATAGAGAAAGGTATATTATAGTTCTTACAAAGAGTAATTACTTAGGGTAAACAGCCTATTGATAGGGTTGTCGAAAGCAGATGACAGTTGCTCTATGCTAGGTACTGATAAGATTTCTTATCATCATAGTTAGATATCGAAATAGTTGGTAAATCTGGGCCAATCAAAGTGTTTTGGAGTAGCAGTGGTGGCCCATTGGGAGCAGGGGTGGCCCATTGGTATTATTCCCGACTTTGTAGGCAATGCAGACGAGTTGTAGGTCATGAGTTCGAACCTCTCATCACCACTGCTCTCAAAACGGTGCTGGAAAACAGCGTGAGATAACCGGCATATCCTAGAACACAAAATTCGAAGACATGTGACATTTTCCAACCCGATATGGGCCCGTGTGGTGGATTACGGCCCACCACTGAGAGGAGGCCTGTGTCCCAGCATAGGCTTAAGCATATTCAGCCTCTAACGTCCCCAACGTTAAAGGCTGAATATGCTTAAGCCTATGCAAAGTTTTTGAGGAAAATCTCAAGTCATAAAAAAAATTCTAACAGAGAATAAAGATGAAGGATGCACATTTCTTTCAACTGCTATTAAGTGACGCCGAGACATATTGAAATAAATATTTAATGTCCTGAAATGAATACTTAAAACGAGAAGAAAGCATGATTGATAACCGAAATCCGCAGACAAATAATGAGACCAAGTGAACTAAAAATCTAAGAAATTAAATATAAGCAGTTATGATCGAATCGCTGTGGGTTTTATACGTAATTTATATTAGCACTGCTCTCTATTTTATAGATTCAGAATCGAGTTGTATCATTATAATAATATAAACATTTCTAAGTAAAATTTTAATTAAATTGAATTTCAGTGCAGTATTTGAATGAGAACTGCGGTAAATTAGAATTGTGAACACAGGGCCAGGAATTCGATTTCCGTGTATGGACAAAGTCTTGTATGGCCTACCGCAATCCGGGCTTTCTACGTTTTTGTGATCAAAGGTTATCAATGGTGCATATATACGTAAGGAACCCTTTGATCTTTTTTTTTTGTATGCCTCCAGCCAGGACTTAAACTTAAATACTAACAAAAACTAAGCGACTACACGCTAAGGGCACCCCCTGTGGGGTATGTACCTCGGCTTAGGGCGTCGCTGGAAGAGGGCAGCAAGGGACTAGCTGGATCAGGATTTGAGTGATTTAGGGACGAATTTAAAGCTACAGGCTCAGCGGCGCGGGCTGGCTTGAGCAAGGGTAGTGGCGTCGTCGGGGGCGATTAGGGTATGCCTTGGTCGGCGAATACTGCTTATGCGGGAGGGAGTATAGCGGGCGGCCGCTGAAATCAGAGGATTTGGGTGTTTTATGCCACAGTCAAGGAAACGCTTCGATAAGCGTTTCATAAACTAGTTTATGGTTGGCATTTTTAGGTCGACGTGGTGATCTATATTGCGGACATAGTAGGGGGGGGGGGGGCACCCGTGACCTTTCTAAGGAAACGGTTCTGGAGGGTCTGCATCTTATGGAGATGCAGACCCTCGCTGCAGTGGGTGAGCGTGCGCAAATACAACGCAGGCATAGGTCATGATGGGACGGATGACTGCAGTATAGATGCGCAGCTTGCATTTAAGTGACAGTTTACAACAGGCTGTCAGTATGAAATGGAGTCTACCAAGAGCGAAGGAGACGCGCTTGCGGTACCTTAATGTGCTGATTAAAGGTGAGGTTTTGGTCAAGGATCACGCCTAGGTACTTAGCTTGCTTCTCCCAGGGGATCGGCTTGCCGTACATAGTGATCGGGCTGGGATACCCTCTGCTCTCGGAAAAACGTTCCTTTAATGTAAGGATATACGCATCGGGCTGTAATTAATATTTTTCAATTTTTATAGTAAAATATTAAAGGTAACAATTTGATCACTTATGTGGATCAACGTTTGAGTTTCACAGTTTGATACTCAAACGTTGATCCACATCCGGATTTTTTTTTCAAGAGAATAATGTCTGCATCTACACTTAATCCTCTCACCAAGTATTGCAATTTCCAATGACACAGTATGCTGTAAACAATTAGATAGCCGTAAATGACGCATTCTGTACATCAAACTAAGTCACAAAAATAATTGCGGTGAAATAACTTTTATTGATGGTGTTAAAATTTTCTGTTTGCTGTAGTGCGATATGTAACAAGCACAAAACATTGTGTGTAAGGGCGCATGCGACGGTACAGGGGTCGGGGGGTATTTAAAGTTGTGTTATAACATTAAAACTTGTTTTCGTAAAAAACGTCAGTAAAACTTGGAATTTTGACCTTCAATATCTCCGTAACCAGAAGGTTTCCAGGTACAACAAAATTATTACAATAACGGGGAGTGCACGTAAGTCTCGAATTTGTTTAGTGTATTTTTTAGACAACTTATTGATAAGGATGTCTGCCATGCTGTTGATAACACTACAATCTTAAAATAAAGCAGAAAACTACATTGAACCATATTTAGTTCACGTACCTAGTTCATCATTGTCCTGCTCTTAACCCAATTTATAAGCGGTCATGTCTTTCTTCCCCTCACTTTTCTATTAGTTGCCATCTTGGTAGTCATCAACAATCATACATAACACTTAATATATTCGTTACAAATCCTTCAAAGCAAAAGAACTCCCTATAAAGGCACTGTTCAACATAAGTGATAAAAAAAAAATCAAAGCAGCAATAAATTACTATCAGATTTTTTTTTCCACTTTACCTACATTCCGATTACTAAACCACAAATTAGCACTTTATATTAACCCACTTACGATTACTCACCTACAAGTAATAGGACCACGACATTTCAAGGAAAGACTACATCTAATCTGATCACTTCACGAAATGATGATGTGTTAAGGAAAAACGAAGAATAAACAGATACTTTGCATCCACAGGTTATTACTAATGTGGATCATGTTATTCTAAGTCAAATGAGTCAGGTTGTAGAAATAGCTTTTAACTTATAAGAAACACTTTTCCTTGATTGATGATGCAATGATGTATCACGATTCTCGGTCTATGCGTTTTTCTGAACTGGTTTTGCGGTCATTAAGTGTTTGATTTTCGTAAGTCAAAGGATCGTCATAGTCTAGCTAGTTTTGTTCATTAAAATTCAAAATGATGTCAATAATGTTCATTGCAATCAACTCTTTTGCATTCTCAATACAGTGATCTATTTGATTCTTCATTTTTGCATCTTGCATTTCATTGTTTTTGCTCTTTACATCAAGTACTTTCTGACTCCTGAAATAGATATAATTTTATTACGATAGCGTTTGCTTTACATAATTTGTCATATAAGGCGCATGTTTAGATAATTTGAGATATTTCCAATGAAACCATTATTGGAAAATTAAATGAATTTTAATATATTAATGATGACTTCAGTTTGACAGTCACCTGCGTAATTGAAACTCAAATTTAGCAGAGTTTATGAAGACGGTCTATCGTCGATGACACATTCTGTCGTACCTACTTTCTTTCTAAGATTTCATCAATATTTTTCAAATCTCTGTCGTGTTGAAATATTGCGTAATATTTGAACTAGTTTCTATATTTTCTCGGAAATTGAAAGTGTATCTTGCCTGCGAAGGTTGGGTGACGAATTTCATGAGTGTATGTATTTATAAGAGAAAAAAAAGACAAGTTTTGAATAAATAACATAAAAAACCGTTATCCAAAACGATGTAATTGTTTTAAAGAGTTGTGCAGAATTCAGATGTTTGTGAAGTGTTGGCACAAACCAAGCTTGATTTGTCACTTTATGTAACAAATTGAGGTGTACTCTATATTTCGCAGTTGCTAGGTTTATACTACCGCTTTGAACGTGCATGTTTTTTTGTAAGGCACACATTTTATTAGTCTGTAGACAACTGCTCCAAAGTGTTATATAATTTTATTTTCCCTTAATCATTTATTTAAAATAAAGGAAATTAATCAAAATATAACTGTGGGTTACTTAATTCATTTACATTTAAAAAACAAAAAACAGTTTACGACACCTTCAAAATATAGTCAACATATAAATTAGTGTCTTCTTACCTAAGAAATTAAAATATTATCAAATCTCCAATCTATGCATGTGACATTTCACTTAATTACTGACTGTCAGCTCTGCGTATCAACCGGACATCAATTTTTAAAAAACAAAACAGCCTGTTCCGAATTCGAATTTTCGTAAAGGCTGTAGTAAATTTTAAGATTACCATCGGCACCCTAATTGCGTAACATTTTTTTATTGCATTTCGAACAATTAAATAAAAAACATATGCTTTATAATTGTTTGAAAGATTCACCTGCTCGACAACGTAAATAACGTAATAAATCTTGTTCAAATGTGAAAAGGAATAGCTTTGGCATTGCGAGTGCGTAACGCAACTACCCCGTGGGTTACATCTAAGGAAATGTTAACCATCAGAATAGCTCACAATAATCAATTTATAATTTATGTTCTAACAGTCGATTATCCCCGCTATTGTTTTAATTATTGCTGTCGGTTATACCACAAGAAGGACGATGATTCTCAACCTAAAGGCAGGTTATATTGAGAACTAGCTTCTCGCCCGTGATTTCGTCACCGTGAAGTTTCTTGTTCCCCTGACCCAACTCATCGCATCGCCTGCCCGCGCTATAACTGCGTTTTCACTCAGCTTTCTTTCTGCCTTCCTTCTTTTTGTTCGGCTCCTTCGAGTCCTGGCGTTGCTCAAGAATTGGTCTATGAAATGCAAAAAGTTCTTTTTTCAAATCTGACTGGCAGTTCCATAGATTAGCGCCTTCAAACTAACAAACAACCTATTCAGCTTTATTATCACTTTAGAGAAAATATCAAATTGCCCAGTCATCTTAAAAATATCGATCTTAGTAGCACCTCCATTTATAAAAACGACACAAACATCATTTGTGTTCGTATCGATCATCAATTCTTTATCACCTAAAGCCCAAACATTACTTACTCACCGACCATACCTTACATCACCTGATTTGCATAGACGCAGGTCGCCTGTGTAGGCGCAGGTCACAGAAAAACTCTTTCTTAAGTTCTCGATACACATTTCGTTGAGCGTGGGCAACAAAAAACCTATCAGATTGTTTATAGATCAATATATTATTCAGAATGTGTGAATATTTCTTTCCGATCACTATTTTAAGTGATTGAATTATGTTAGAACTTGCGATAAGCGAATCAATTTGTATGATGGGAAAAGCTGACGTTAAATTAGAAAAATGCAAGTTTATTGTTATTTTTATGGAGCCACTATGTCTTTATAATTTATATGCTGATGTGGGAATGGCTGAAGATATACTTGGTAGCTAGATGTTTGAGTAGGTTGGGGAAATTATTACTTCATGTAGTAGCAGAGCTTTCCATGAGGGGGCTCCTCCGGGGAAGCTCAACCAGTTTGAACAGTATTGGTGACGGTGTGGTCTACGAGAATAGAGACCGGAACTAACTCAAAGGTCTTTTTAAGTCCAAATATTGTCTTGGTGAGATACAAAACTGAAAAAACTACTACTTAGCCTATATCCTCCTTGAAAAGTGTGAATCTCTTCACTTTTCCATGTCTATTTCATCCCATAACACTGTTATCCAACATTCACGCCAAGTTTCACGTCATAGACATTCCCAATTATAAATTATCACACATTATAACCAACTCAAGTTACAGAACATAACTTAAAAATATATAAATTCCATATCTTTATGCGTATCTTTAAGTTATGTAAGTGTGTAATAAGTTTCGCTGGTAATCGCGGACAGAAATCGCGGGCTATACGTCAGGACGCTCCTTGGTTGCGCAACCCGACACTCTGAGGTCGCTGTGTATCGCCCTGGGGTTTATATTATAAATAATTGTTTGATTATGTCGAGGTAGTTTATATTATTTGGGGGCGATTTGTGCAATTATTTGTATACCACTCCATTTATTGTAGGTACAGATGTTAACATTGTAGTATCAACAAGAAGTCCATCATTTGTTTACAGTTCAGCTCGGTCGAATCATTGTGTCCTAAGATACACGCCAACCTAGTTTAGGTGACAGGATTGAATTATTTGTTAATATAGACAATTATTTTTCTCCCCTTTTGTCCATTGTTAGTTATTTAAGTCTTCGCATGTACCTAGGATACATCCTGTGTCTCATGTCTATCTGGGATCAATAAACTTGTTATTATTACTGTTCAGTTTAAGGGTAATCGGTGTCACTTCTTGTTCTAGTTTTTCTTATTACACAATATCTGATTAACAAAATAATTTCACACCTGCCTTGCCTTGCCTTTCATGAGAAACAATCAATTTGCCTGCCTTTTCCCCACGCAAACCAAACCAAACTGTGCAGCTCACTAAAACCCACTGTTTCAAATCCCTAAACAAAAAAGAACGTCAATTCGTATAACCGAAAACCTCGTACCAATTTCAATACAATGTAGAGACAATAATTACATAATCCATGTAATTTGTGCTGTATATAGGTCGCAGCGATCAGTGATGCGCCGTCGCTACCAAATGCACGCACCGCCCGCGGCTGCGATCGCTCGTCTTGTGAGGGATAAGCGGTAGCGGGAGCGAGTATCGTTGTGTTACAGTTAATGCTTTTGATGAAGCTGTGGTCGATGTTTTGGTTTTTATGTTCGTTTTGAAACAAAACGGTGTAGGCAAAAATTGTGCACAAAGATTCTTGGACTAAATATCCACGTGTGATTTTATTGCGTACAACAGAAGGTTGATTTCGTTGAAGGGTTAATCAAAATCACGAGTTCACGCTACACAGGGAGAGAATAAGTATTTTTATGACCATAGGATCTACCTAAATCATTGATATATGCCAATAAATATGAACCTAAACAAAAATGGCGCCTAAAATCAATTCTATTTAAAATTAATATGTTGACGTTCAAAAGTGCCTTTTAGTGCCTATTTGTAATAAATGCTTTGACTTTGACTTTGAACATTATATATCTTACACAAATATGTAACCAACCGCTATAAACCATTGGAGATGCAAACTCCAAAAATATCCAAATTACTACTCGCTTCCCGCTCAACCCGTCCCCGCGACCCTCGGTCTCACCGACTGCCATTATGCCGTGAGAACACAAGTGACCATGGCACTTGCCACCGATCAGCCATTATAGATCGTGAACTATTGTTTGCGACCGTTAAAAAGATATACCCTATATTCATGACTAGAGTCCGACCAAAAATGTTTTTTCTTTTCGGCCGAAAACGAAAACAAGGTTTTTTTTTGGTTTTCCGATGATTTTTTCTTCAGTAAGAGTAAGAGAAATGCAGCGTCAATCTTTTAATCATTGTATTGAACCATTTAGACATAACTATTAATAATCAACCATTATTAATCTTTGATGTTGTATGCAAACAACTAATGTTTCCTGCATTTTCTCAGTGTTAGCTGTTGAATATATATTTTTTTTCGAATGAATGTTTTCAATTTTTTTTCGGCAATGGCTGAAAACAAAGGTCGCTGAAAATGGATATATCGGCCGAAAACCGAAAACGAAAACGCAATTCGGTCGGACTCTATTTATGACTAACACCATTTTTGTACCGCAAATTGATAAGAACGATTTCTAGGTCAAACCGTGTATTGAAATTGAAACACAGATGTTTCTTGTCATTAATAATGTCTGATAAAAATAAAGTGAGTCCGGGTTTGGGTTGTAACTGTTTTTGGAGACAATGGCTGGTTTTTGACGGTAAAAAATTGTCTAAAATGGTCTAGATATCGATACAGTCCAGCTTAAGTGTTTGCGATGGGTTCACAGATCGTTGTACACCCGGCTACATATATAGCTATACATTTCCAGTTTAAGCTGACCTCTCATTGTACGAAAGTCCTATACAATGCTACATCAGTTTATACTGGAAATGTATTGCTGGATATGTAGCCGGATATACATTTTAGTTTCGCTGACCAACTCTCTTTTTTTTTTGCTTGTCTAGTTTTTACCATGCGTTCTTTTTTATGCGTGTATCAATCTTTACATAGAGTTTAATAAGCCTTATGATTAATTTTCTGTGTGGGTATTCACATCCTTGTAAATACATATGTTTTCCTATTTTTTACTTATTTTATTACAAGGAAATATCACGTTATACACGTAATACCACATCCTTTAAATCAAGATGGCACTATTATTCCACCGCACCCAAATCACAGTTTGCAATAACATCTACCAAAAACCCCAATTTGTCAGTAACAAATATGTTTACATTATTACATTTACCCAGAACCGCTAGGGCAAAGTACATGAATCACATTTAAAACCACAGGGTTACACCATTTTTGGGTCAGAACTCGTCATTTTGTAACACAATACCCACTGAGACCGCATAAGCTTTGTAGGGTTAAGTGCACAAAATATGTTCGTTGAACGTAATATTGTGGTGTATGTTATGGACATTTGGAACATGTCTTGTGTTTAAAATAAAGTTTTCAATTGGAAAGCGCTTTAAATCCTGCGCATCTCCACTCTCATCATAATTATGACATATTTGTCTGAGTAACCATCATACCGAATAGTAACATATGTTTTCTATAATTGTTTCTATAACAATGGCCCATTTCTTTGTTTTTACACTTTTAATCTAGGAATCTTTGTTTTAATTTATGGAGGTTTAGAACTTATTTATCGGAGTAATAGAGCAGGACCTTTCGGCTAAAAATATTAAATGATGAATGATAATATCATTTTTTACTACAGCTTCTAGTAAAAATTAAAATAGACTTAAAACAAAACACCTTTCTACCTACCAACAAAATAGGTAACCGTAAAAAAAAAAAACACCAGTTTTGATGATTAACGGCACTCCGTAACGGCGGTAGATACCAAAATAAATCTTAAAAAATATTATAATTTATCCATCTATAAATCTAATGTAATCTTAATAAAATGACTGCGACTCAACGAAACATTGTCGTAAGAAAGTGGTTGTATATATTCATAGGCCGTGGGAACCTGGGAACCCACCCACGTAAGAATCAAAATTCTTGGAAAATTTGTCATTCTAAGATTTGCATGGTGATATATGTATCAGGGTTTTTGTCGTATTCCGTTCATGGGTAGACACTTTTATTTTACTTCTACGTTACTGCTTGTTATGGGTTCGTGCTCTTACAGAAATTAATCGAAGATTTTGTCTAGCTGTGGCCTTATAAGCTGAGTTGATTGAACCTTTATGCAAAAGTTATAGGGTTAAAATATAATCGTAAAAACCACGAAACAGAGCCTGTCTGCGGACCAGCGAGGTAATTGCGTAACACACTAACAGTTGGAATGACTTTAATTTTGACAGTTCAACAACATTCATTGCGTTTTTTATTTTACTAAGCAGATCCATTTTCGAACATATGAAGCAATGGATTAGCATTATCCTTAAAAATAATTCAGTTTGTGATTGATAGTGTGTTAAGCAATTACGGTGTAGTTTGAGTGTCAAAGTTATAAAAAAGAATTTGTTCGAAACTATCTTATCTGAAGGCCATTACTCGTACTTTAAAAGCGTTTAAATTTAATTCGCAATCTCATCAAAGCGACAATCAATATCAAAAATGTTTGTATTGATTGTATTTCTGACAGATTGAGTCTGAGACCATCTATACCCTTATTACAGATTGAGTCTGAGACCATCTATACCCTTATTACAGATTGAGTCTGAGACCATCTATACCCTTATTACAGTTTGAGTCTGAGACCATCTATACCCTTATTACAGATTGAGTCTGAGACCATCTATACCCTCATTACAGCAATTTGACTGCAACGATAACCGTTTTTCACCTTAACAATAAGAACTACTTCTGAGTCCCGCAAAGGCTGAGATTTTCATCTCATCTCATGAATGTGAAAGTTGATCCTCTAAACAATATTATACTCATTGAACGAACAATTTCTACGAGTCATTAAGCCATACAGCGCATCGATTAGACCAGATATGGTTCAACAACACTATCGTAAATAAGGGACTAACTAGGATCTTATTAAATTTTACATCACAGAACACTCAGAAGTCCCACTCCGAAAAGGTGCAGTTAAACGGCTATTCTAGGTCTAAGATTGTTAGAACCAAAGGTCCTAGGCAAAGTGACATTCGATCAGCAATAATAATGATGGAAAAGTCAAAAAGGTATTGGATTGACATGAGCGACCGAAAAGCTTTTAATAACAAGTTACATTTCAAATAAAAAAAACCCACGACACAAACAACACCTCAAAAAATGCTGAACAGATTTGATTTTTATCTTTTTTTTTACTAAGAAATGTCGATCAAGTCACACTACAATCAAAACAAAAAAAAAATGCTTAAGCCGTTTTGGAGCTACGATGCTGCAAACAGAAGCACAGATACACACGTTAAACTTATAACACCCCTCTTTTCCGTCGGAGATTAAAAATTTTGTAAATGAAATTATGTTAATTCAGTTGAAAGTCATTGTAGAAATACGTAATGCTTTGAAAGCGATTGTCACTTGCTAAGACCCAAAACACACTTTTGTAATATACAACAAGACCTATTCAACCATTTACCAATGAGGTGTGTAATCAAGAAGATAGGCTCAAAACGGAATGAGAGTTATTCCTATTGTGGCGGCATCTACACCGCCACATGCGAACAAACGCATCACACTGACGTCAGACGAATCCTGCATCGCGCAAGCAGAGTTTACAGCGCAGATAGCATATATACAACTTCCCGACAACAATCATCGGGCAGTTGCCCACCAGATACGACATCCATCTAGTCGGAGGATCCTCCCTTTTTTAAAGAGTATGAGTGAACTTTACACCCTGTTCCTCATTATCTCTTCACTGGTGACCCCGAGTATGAACGTCAGCGCAGCCTTCGTGCAACTACTTCAGCGTGACGTCATCATCATCACTCCCGCAAGCTTTAGTGCGACAAGTCACACAGCCAGCCAGCAGCCACGGCTTCAACGAATAATCTGACCATCAGCATGCAGCGCGAGCGCATACCTGGTCATCACCCTCAGCCTCATCAGCAACCATAGCACAGCACACTGCACATTCGGCCGGTCCACAAGGTCCCTTAATCACTCTCCTGGTCGAACAGCAGCAGCCAGCCACAACCCGGCGCCGTACCACATCCGACCCACTGGGGCACAAGCAGCGCCACCCCGACTCACTTCACTATATTGTATCAAGTGGTAATTCTGTCGTCGCTATTTAGCCAATTTAATCTATTCAGGCTTGTCTATTGACTAATACTTTTAATTAGTCATGCACAAGTGTTTATCGGGAAGCATTCGCTACGTTATAATGTGTCTAAGTATACTTTTTATAAGAACACGATGTTATGAGGCATTCTACTTGAAGAAAGAAAATATGTCTCAGAATTTTAAATAGAGTTGATTAAGTTTATCTTTGAAAAAACATGATTGTATATTATTATAATAACAGTCATAGCTACTTCAGCAAGTTATTTTTTATTTTTGTGGCATTAATTTAATGATAGTGGAAATTGTACCTTTATGAGTCAATGCAAATGTTGAGAAACCCATATCAAAATTTGCGTTTATTGACTGATCTGATAACTGTAAATAAACAGAACCTTAAGGACCAATATCACTTGACATCATTAACACAAGCAACCAACAAAACCGAGCGCATTCAATAAACACTGTCCAATACAAATTTAAACTGCGTGTAATCTGCACATAAATCACAAAGATTACTTAATTTGGTGATTTTACAACCTATTTGCATACTTGATGGTTAATTTGTGCATTTTGACGAGTGTGTGGCCGGCCGTAAATTATGCGCGGGCGACTTTAATGTCAATCTCATTGTTGTTTGATGTCACATTCTTGGGATTATCGGAGTTAACTCGTGGGTGCATAGCTTAAGCAACGTCTGTAGAAGACAGTTCTGCTGATTTTTTTATCGTAATATGCATTTACGCTAAGATTAAAGATTATTAGAAATAAGGGATAGATTTCGTTAGGTTCAGGTTCTATTTGAGAAGCTGCACGACCACCATAGAAATGAATTTTATCGACAAAAGAATAGACAAAATGACAGATGAATAAAAGAAATCTGTCATGTTGTCTATTGTAACGTCGACTAAACACGAACATGCTAGGTACGCGTTCTGCAGAAATATTATAATCATCCTGGTCTCATAAGCGTCTCGATCATCGTCAGTCTTGTAAAGAATCGATGACAAAAAAAAGTCCTACCATAAAAAGCCATCCAAGTAAATCTTCACACTCATATTTCCTTACTGGCAAAGCAGACCTCCAAGTGGTACAAATCGATTACGAATCGATGACATTGCTTTACGATATTATGTAAATCGCTCTAGTAGCTCATGACTAATGTGACAGATGGCGCCACTGGGAAACTTACGATCTTTTGGAATTTATAATCAGTTTGTGGGCTCTGAGATGTTTTCTAGCGCCTTTTCGATGTGTTGTACACCTTATTCGTATGTAACAGCTTGATACAGTATCGTGATCATATGGTAATGCTCGTGATTGTTAGAGCATTTTGACACTTAATAATATTCAAACTGATGTAAACTTTACGAAAACATATTTTGATCCCTAATTGAAAAAATTGTTGCGGCATCTACACTGCCGCATGCGAACTACGCATCACACTGACGTCACGCATAATCCTCCATCGCGCAAGCAGAGTTTACCGCGTAACTAATATATTATATACAACGTCCCGATATCAATCGTCGGGCGTTTGCCCACCAGACACATCACCCATTTGGTCCGAGTATACTCGCCTTAGTTTGAGTGAACTTTACACCCTGTTCCTCATACGTCTATAACTTCAGTAACAGTATTTACTTATTTTATAAGGTTTTAACTTCAAAACATTCACGAACTAATACTTCGCTTTTAGTTTAAACAAAAACTTTACATAAAAGCTTACTAACTTTGTTTCCACATAAACTCCAATTATTTTGTGAAAAATGGACAATGCCCATTATAGCAAGATTATTTCGCGTAATAACTTAAGAGAACCACCTCACGTACTACGCAACGAGCCTCAATTAGAGAGCACTATCTGTAACGCGGCTCGCCCATAAGGAAGACGAACTTATCTGAAATTTCTAATCTAGTGACTCACATACATGCGTTCGCGAAATTACCTCAATTTACCCGCTACACTCCCGACCAAGTCAAAAAGGGCACAGTGCGCAACCGTGACTAACAATGCTACCGCTTGTTACTTTATTTTGGCATAGGTGGAATACGTGTCTACCCAAATTTTTTGTACGAATTATCTCTAGAATTCCGGTTTCGCTAGCCATAAATGTTTATCTCTGGGTGTCGAAAATGTCTCGTTACAGTTTCAATGACATCTTGATTATTGTAATTTGTTGCGACCTTGCTTCTTATTTTATCAGAGGAATCAAAATGTTTCGTTGTGACTAGGGTCGGTTCATATAAAATTATTTTTACAGAGCAAATATAATTTTCCGCTGGTTTTAATTAAAACTCATAATATTTCGCTGAGCCTAATGAGAAAGTTGAATTTTTATATTAACATTCAAATTCTCACAAGCGAGTATAATTCAAACAATATGCGTACCAATAATCGCATATTGCATTCCAAAATATTGTTGTAATCCAAAATAATGAGGCACATCGTTATTTACTGCTGAAAGTGCACCGACCACGCGGCGGTGCAGAGTGAAACTGTAGCACAATCACATATTTTACGCTTTTGAATGAGTTTAATTGAGTAAGAAGAGACCTGAGACCGCTCCCAGCGGGGTAACATCCAAATTTATTTACAAAAAATTCGCAAAAGACCCCCATTACTTATGTCGCGAGACGCAACATACCCGTAGCGATGCTCACTTCTGTAATATTAAGTGTGAGATACGACCTTATTCGTGTTGACCCAGATTTTAATACGCCTCGCACTGCTCTTTATGATGACTTTTTGAAAAATGTAATTTTTAATTCCGTGCAGGGACGGACCGAATTGAATGGGCCCACGGATGATTCGTTTTAACTGTATCGCTTATAAATTGTTATTTCTTATGCGGTGCCGGCGGAAGTCTGCCGATATTTTAAACTAAATTATTGCGGCCATGTACGCCAAAATTGGCGCTGTCGTTTTCTCGAGAAAATCGAATGCCCTTTTTAATTTCCATTTGTTGCATATATGTCATATTCTTTTTTTCATCTTAACGAGTTTGGTTAATTATAATTATGCTTTCTTTTGTTGCAGTCGTTCTTCGGGCGGACGTACAACAACCTGTCTTCCATATCGGAGTGCAAGAATAACGGGGAGTGTGTGATCAACAAGAAGAATAGAACGGCATGCAAAGCCTGCAGACTGCGGAAATGTCTCCTTGTCGGCATGTCGAAGTCGGGCTCACGATACGGGAGACGATCGAACTGGTTCAAGATACACTGCTTACTCCAAGAGCAGCAACAGCAACATATACAGCACATGCAAACCAGTAAATCACCACCTACTTTTAACTCATCTATGAATCCATCCTATATACCGACAAACTTACTCCCAGCGGCAGCCTTAGCAGAATATTACAAGAACTCAGAAAAAAATCCTTTTACGGAAGACGTGACGCGGCAAAGCGTGTCTCCGTCAGATTCAGGAGCATCATCAGCAGATCCTGAGGACGATAATAGTTCTAGAAGTACAAGCGGCCTCAGTATCTTCAGACCAGCGTCGTCTCCCTGCAGCGACAAAGATGTACGGTTACAAGCGATTAGAAATCATAGCAAAGACAGAAAACGGAAGCCTACAATGCCTCCATCGCCTTTCGGAACCGTCTCTGCGCCACCAAGCTTCTCACCAAGAAGTGCTCCATATTTACCAACTCAACTACAATCTATGAGAGCAGCACCGCCAGGGCTCGCAACTTGGCAGAACCGGAACGGTGGGGACTTGCTCCTACATTCTCCAGCAGTTGCAGGAGTAGCAATCGATCAAGACCAACCTATAGACCTATCTTTAAAGTCTACAGCCATGATATTTAGAAGTCCTAAAAACGACGAAGCTAGCGATTCAGAACCAGAATTGTCAATTGATCTGAGCGAAGAAAACAGTAAAGAAATGATGAAGAATCCTTTAGATCTTTCACTTGTCCCGAAACGGACGGAAGAGGTGCCAATGACTGGTTGAATTTTTAGATATTTTTTGTACAATTTGGTACAGCCACGGTTTTCTATTTATGTGTAAATAATATTTTAGTATTCTTGTTAATACTCTTTCACGCCATACAGTATTTAGCTGATTACATTCCTTTCTTCTTGATTACCTGATCTTATTTACCATAATTAGCGTTTATTTAGTTTTTAATTCAAGTCATGGACTTATAGTTATAAGTAGTAAAGCAAAGTACAGAAGAAGAAATATAAGAAATGGCATTGTGTTGGATCTATTTGTAGGTAGGATTTAATCAATGTTATTTCTTAATTGTGTTGTAGACATAGCTCAGACTAAGCAGCATAGGGCCGAAGAACTTAAAAAAAATAAAACATTTCATCAGTTTTATATCAGTGGGTAATGTAGGCAAGTAAACTTTTTTTTTTCAGGGACCACATATTTTATGAAATTAAGGACTAATAAGCATAATCATGAAAAAAGTGGTATTTCTGCAGTGGGCTATGTCTAAACACATCCAACTATAGAATGTGCCAGTGTATGTTTTACCATTTTAGTTAATGTCATATGGGATTAAAGGCCAGTTAAAACGAAGCTCAAAATTGTAATGTACAAACTTAAGAGTTGTAAAAATTTAGTGTTTGTTTTATGTACTTAATAATTAAGTATTTATTTCTTTAGTTTTAGGCCAGTTTGTATTGAGTCATTTTTTTTTAATTTTCGTAAGTACTTTTAAGGTTTTAGTTTTTAGTTTTAGCGTAATTTTGATTTTGACATGCTTGTGTTATTATTTTGTTATTTTGTTAAAGATTTTTTAAGACAATGACACATTCCATTGCTTATTTCATTCCAGTACATAATTAATAGTATTTTTTCTCTGGTGCCAGTATTTGCTCGTTTTAAGCGTTTTGTGCTATATTCTCTAAGAACAAGCAAGTTTTAAATTTTATATTGTGTTTACAGTGTGAAATAAATAACTTTTTTTGAAGTTCAAATACTCAATACGTAATATTTTTTTGAAAAAATCAAGCTAGAGCAAAAGGAGTACATAATATAAAAAGGGAGGAAGTTTTATTGTTTAAAAAAAATTATGCCATGAAAATACATTTGCACAATGAGCACAATGATGTCTATCGTAGTCCTGAAAACGTCACAATTTAGTTAATAAATAAGTACTTAAATTAAAAAAATATGGATATTTTAATTCCTTTCGCCAAAATAGATAATAGCAAAACGTTGTTTATTGAAGTACGAGCAGCAGGCTTACGTAAGATATTTTGTTCAAAATCAGTTCACAATTATGTAATTATTGTCTTTAGTTAAAGTGGACAGATTTAGCCACTGTAAAAAATTGAATTCACTCTTGAATTCGTATTTTTTTTCCTTAATATATTATATTTATGTTTATGTTCAACTAAGTAAGCCTGCAGTACTGACGAAGTTATCAATTTTGAGACATAATTGTTGTTATCAGTGTGATACAATGTTTTTTTGATCTATGTGTTTACATTTTTTTTTACGTTTTTAAGTAAATTTTAATATATTTGAGAGAAAAAATAATAAAAAGCGAGTGCCTTTATATTTTTGAAGTTTCATTTGTAGTGTATGTACCTCACAACCGACGTGCGTGTATAGCCAGGGGTCTAGACTCAAAGCATTGAATCCATAGTTTCGGCCGAACTTACGAGCGTTTCTTACTCCGTATCAACTATGGACTCAAGTTTACTTCGGGGCCCGAACTAAGAATGGATGACAACACGTTTTGATAGTTGTCCTTACTAACAACTAATAACACAAAATTTACAAGTTTGGTTAACTTTATGTTTCACGTAGTACACAACAAACACATACTGGCGGTAATAACACTGCATTGTCTAAACATACATATAGATACTTATCGTGACTTTTACTAAAATATATTGTAAAATAATTCTAACAATTAACCCAAATTTTAACACAAAAGCATTCATTTAATAAACTGTTCAACATAGTCATGATACATTTCGAATGGAAAAAAACATGCGCCAAGGAAATAAAAACTCAAGAATATTCAAATTTCACAAAACACAACATGACAAACAGACGAACAGTGTTTACAAGCAAACAGTCACGCTAAATATTCATGAACACCACTCTAGTATTTCTTGAAATTTGTATTTCCCATGAATTTTTTTCCATAATTATTCATGAGTGGACTGATTTAATTTTGAGATTATTCAAGTTTGAACTTAATTCTCTGAAAATACGGTTCATTTTATATTGACTGTTGATGGTATGTGTGAATATTCAGATGCGTTTTAGTGTGGCTACTGTGAACTACTGTTTCCTTTTTGGTTAGTCAAATGAGTTCACATCTTCTTAGAATAAGCTCCTTTGTTGTTTGAAGCAGCACTGTTTAATTTGTATGTAATTGAGAATAAATCTGTAGGTATGGTCAGTAGAGCCGTAATCAGACTGATAAGGGGACTACAGAATCTATACGCAAGTTTTACAATGCCTGAAAGTATATGATCTACTGCAGTAAAAAAACAGAAAAAAAAGATATTCTTTAGGTCATATGCTAGTTAGATAGTGTATTGAAAACATAATACGTTAGAAAACAGTCTGTTTATTTTAACGATGCAGTCTGATAGTGACCGCGCTTTAGCTCTTGTAACCCTCTTAAAAAAGAAACACAGTCGTACAGTACGGTCTATGAATCATGGCCGGTCTAAACATCTCCGAACTATTGAGTATGTTTTCTCAGTGACACTAACCTCATGTCATCATTTGGTGGTTTATTTAAATTTTATTATGCAGCCTTCTGCTCAAAGTTCGGACTGGCCATGCTATAACGGCCGCACTCAAACTCAAACTCAAAGCATTTGTTTCCGTTAGACCATTTACAGGCACTTTTGAATTGTCACGGAGTTAGTCAGTCAGAAATATGAAGCTAGTTGCACATTCCAAAGCGCAGTAGGTACCTATGGAGAAGAACGGACAAGAAACTCCATGGACACTCTTTTAAATAATATCGTTGTTACAAATATCGGGGGGCACGGGAGTGCCCCCGCCAAGTCGAGCGCGAAGCAAACACTGGCCGTACCATCCGTTACTGAAACCATTTCACCGCATTTTCAGGCCCCTATTTGAGAACCTCTGGATAAAACCAGAACGCAGAAATTTTCGTCATCCAGTAAGCTATAATCACATACTTAAAATCCAAAATTTCAAGTCTGTAGGTCATTTAGGGAAGTTAAGCGAAAGCAAAGTTTCGCGTTTATGACACTCACTCACTCCCTCATGATCATCAGAATAGAACTAGTACTTCCCATAAACTCAGACAGCTGAAATTTGGTACAGATTTAGGGTTTAATGGCCACATAAAGGGAAAACTATAAAATCTAGGATAATCGAAGATCTGAAGTACCTGGTGAGCCTGATTAGAAAACACAAGAGCCCAACCAAACTAATAGAGATCGACATACCGCCTTTACAAAAAATATTCAACTTGGTGGTCTGCTTCATTTGATGTCAAAAATCGAAGGTCTGCTTCATTTGATGTCAAAAATCGAAGGTCTGAAGTATCTGATGAAGAACCCTCAGCTGGTCTCAGCTGTATTAGAGATATGGTAATGCCCCCTTCTACTATTGGTACATAAAAAAATCGACTGTCATTGCAAAAACCCAGCGTACTGGGAAAAATCTTCTAATTTAATCTAGCCTATAGCGTCCCACTGCTGGGCGAATGCCTCCCCTTCTGCTTTGCCCACGTTTCTACAAAAAGAAGTGAAATCCCACCAAATATATTCTGTAAAAAACTAGCCAAGTCTCGATAGAGCTGCTTGTTTATCTCTAAAAAGTAATTAAATCTAGACAAAGTCATGCCAAGACTAAGGTTCCTTACTGCGATTTCTTTATTATTATAGTTAATGTTGTGTGACTTAGCCGTTGAAGGGTACACAAGGGTACAAAACCAGGTGCTCCATGACACCATTGCACCAATCTGTCGCCAGAACCGCTACCCATTGACGATGGAAAATTGCCACTTGGAAAACGTTGATTCAATAACCAGTCAATTGTAGGCTTGATAAAGCTGCGTATTTCAATAATACTTATGTATAGGCGAGCCTGAAACTAGAGTCTAGATTTAATTACTTTTTAGAGATAAACAAGCAGCTCTATCGAGACTTGGCTAGTTTTTTACAGAATGTTTTTGGTGGGTATTAGTTACATAATTAATGTTGACATTATAAGTGAGAACGATGTACAAAAACCGTATACGTTAAATGGGTCCAGAGTGCAGCAAAACATAATTAAAAACAATCCAAAAATAAAATATTAAAATAAGCCATGGCAGCTAAGAAATGACCAGTCCCAACCGACGGCGCCACGAACATGACGCATGGATCAGCACCATTCAGCTCAACCATTCTGAAGGGGGCTAAATTAATCCAACACACGCGCCACTGTCAGCGAGACAAAACTTTAAGTATACTTATGAAGTTGATACAAAGTTGAAGTCTTAATATTCTCTTGATACTACTTTTAAAATTGAACAACATTTTTCTACTCATAATATTCAATAACGCTTTTAAGAACTGCGTACCACTAAAACTCTTTAAGCAAAAAATCTTAATGATAGTTTAGCGGCATCATTTGTTCCATCAATAATCAAGACGGTGACATGAAACGATCCAATGCGGACACTTGCGAACATAATTAAAAACACACATTATAATAATGAGTTCTTTAAACCATAATAATCCAGTATCCCGAAACAATAAAGGCTGCGTTAATTTGTTAACATAACAGTACAACCACTCAAAATGGTTCACCAGAATAAAACCTTAACTGATTTAATTGATCTTATTAAGTCTTTCCGGTCTTATTGTCACACTTCACAAAAATAATTAACAACCTTATGGGCTTTGCAACAAGGAAAAGTTACACTTTTGGAGGTGTACAAAAATAATTTCGACATGATTTTTGTCACTCAATTTAATTGATGTCATGTCGGTCGAAGTAACAAATCAAATTTTTTCGCAATGTTCGCCATTTCCCGATACAGTTGGGTGTTTACGCGGCACGAAAGAAAAGTGCCTCGTTAGTTCGATAATGAAAGTTTTGTGTTATTGAAATGTACTGGCGAGGACAGAGGTGATTAATTTTGATGGGCTGTGACAGACTGAAGCAGATGTCAAATATGTTAATGTGTCAAGATTTTGACTTTGTTCAAATGAAGTAAAACGGTGTAACTTTCAGAAGGGCCAATTGTTCACAGGTAAAAGTTATTCTGTTACTGTTAGAACTGAACTGAAAACCAGAAAGCCCTACACGATTATGGAACAAAAGAGATTTTCCCGTTTGAGTAAAGTGTTCGTCGAACATATAATAATACGTTACTCAAAATGCCATATTTTACCAAAGTATAAGTAGATACCAGAAAATAATGACCCTAAATAATTCAAATCGAAAAAACATACAAACGCAAATGAAACACAGTTATTCAATCCTCAATTTACAAGCGTTATCCGACCAGAATCACACAAAAATGCGCAAAACGGCAACAGAAAACGCCCTTAAGACATTCCGTGCAAAAAAATTCGCACACAAATCAACTACAAACCGGCAAACAACTGTATTCACCTGTACTACCCGTCGGTTGCCGATTTTAACGAGGAAACACATCGCACTAATTGAGATTGCACCACGGCGTGTCTCAAAAAAATCGCGTCATTATAGCCAAAGAAGGTGGTGATTTATTTGCACGTCAGTGGAATAGACGTCGCGAAATGAGAGCAGTGAATACTTTTTTCGTTGATTGTACTGCCGAATCTTCGAGAGTTGAGGGTATGATTGGTTGGCTGTTTTGTATAATCAAAAGTAGGAACTTTGCTGGTGACCCTATACTTTTGGTTGCAAGTTAGTGTAGGGAGTTCAATTCCAGTAAATGAGCTCTCTATCAAAAATGTATAGTAAAATAATAATGTTTGTTACATAAAGGTGTTGCAATATCAAATTCTATTTGACTGTATTGATTAAACTAAGATGTTTTTCAATAAAATGCATCAAGTCACTGAAACTGACGCCAATTTTGATACTTATATGAGCATTCTGTGATTCTAATAATCATTAAGTTTACAATTTAATAGCCTGTCACTTCCTTAAAATAAAATTGTTATACGAAATGTATTGGGGATAGAAAGTTTGTAGTTTACGTAACAGTTCATATAAAACTGTAAACTTGAATCAGAAATTTTGGATTGTAGTATTTTTTTTAATTATGCAGCTAAATTACTTTTTTTGATGAATTTGCATACAGAACACAGAAAACCAATTACGCAGTAAAATAAGAAAGTAATCTGTTACTGATAGGTATTAATTTCATTGAGGCAAGGGAGTTTTCTTTCAAATAAATTATATAACATTATTGTGAATCACCAAACACAAGACACTCAACAAAAAATGAAAATTATAATAATTCAAAACGACATTTTCACGCCCACAGCGTCGGCGATTTCACAATAATATTGTTTACATTACTGTTTGTCACACTGCGCAGTTAAGGTCTTATAAAATGTTTAACACACAACTTTGGTTCTCGTATTGACATGAAGTTAAATGTTCGTGTTACTTTGCTGATTATTATTTTCGAGAGTCCCTTTAATCATTATTAAATGTGATTGAAGGGCATAGCAAGTGAGCTTGACGTTAAGCAATAATAATGGATTCGCCGTTTTATTGTTATTATAATTTCGGTTGTCTTCCATTTTGTTCTTAATATAGATGAAGGTTTTGCTTTCTTTTTTAGTTGACATCGTTTAAATCAAATATAAATCTTTGTAAATAAAACAAAGTCGGGTGAGTTACAACATTTAATTTTTAAGGTTATTACTCAAGAAAGGCCGGACCGATTTTTATCATATTTGATTTGTTGTATTCGTTTTTGCCCCGAATAGCAGAATAACTATTAAAACATGGGAAAATAACACGAAAAGAAGAAGAGAAAGATATTATTCTGAGGCAGTACGAAGTTTGCCGGGTCAGCTAGACCCGTAAGTTCGTACCGCCTCCGTATTCTATAAAATACACAAACACTGGAATGTTACAAGAACACCCAACAGTGAAAATACTTGGAAATAACATTTGTGTAATGGATTTATGAATAGTAAATGTTTATCATCTGTCTGATATGTTATGACTGATCTGAAACAAATTGAAAGTCGATTTGAAGTAAAAAAAAGAATCAGCCATTTACGATTTTTTAAAACGTTAAGCAACTAAATAAATAAATCAATCAATCAATTTATTTAAACAAAACAAAGGACTGTAGTACACGTTTAAAATACCGTTTTACAAAATCGATTTTGTAGTTTTATAAAACTATTATAATATGGATCAAAGACATTATAAAAAATCCTAAAAAGGTATTATGGATCTAAATTATGTTTATTGGTCAAGATTTTATTTTTACCAAACAACTGAGTAAGTAAATATGAAACGAATTTTGTGACACCTAATATTATTAACATTTTCATGTTTTTGTTAAGTATTGTAAAATACCATACTTTATGGTTTTTAATAGCCAGTTGTTCTCTAAAAATTAAAACAAAACTATTACGTAATTCTCTTTTATCTGAAGCGGCACCTATAAAAAGTAAAATACATATTGAGTCATTCTGCCCGATTTGAGGACAATTTTTTTATTGCACATTATAGTCTATACAACTCAAAGTTCAATCGATGCATAAAATACGAAATTTGGACAATCGTAATATTCAGTGTGCATAATTTTAGCATAATTTAACTAAATGTCATAATATTGTCTACGGGGGGCGTCTGGTAATCTATAAACAAATCGCTTTATACAACTAGACAAATTACAGACTGCCAATAAAGTTATTAAGTATTATAAAACCGGCCAAGTGCGAGTCTGACTCGCTCACCGAGGGTTCTGTACAAACCTGTAGGTATATAAGACCCGAGTATGTGATATCACTTTCAATTTAATACTGCGCGTTCATGAGGGGGTAGTAAGTTTAAAATTATTAAAAATATTTTTATAATATTATGTAACAAAAAAATTACGGTTTTCGCAATTTTTCCTTTGTCTATGCTATAAGACGTGGCTTCGTACCAAATGTCAAGGTTCTGAGTTCACGGGAAGTACCCTGTAGGTTTCGATTCCCTTGCGAGTGTAAAAATTTGCGGAAATTTGCGGCGTAAACGGCTGTATCTTTTGATTGCGTTGGCTTAGAAGTTTGATTTTTTCACAGCTCCAAGGGACATTAAACCTGAATATTTGTTATGAATTCCAGCTTGATACCTCCACGCGTTCCTAGTTACAAGACCAAAATTTCAATCCAACGCAGAGGAGTAAAATTTTGGATTGATTCAATTTTAAAACTTGACTTTTCTACTAGCCTCATAGCTAATCAAATTTTACTTTGTATATGCTATCAGGACAATGCCGGAAGTACAGTCATCGAGAGTTCGGCATTTAAACCGAATTTCAGCCGAATGCTGAAGTTCGGTTCAAATCACCGAAGCAAGGTTAAAAAGAATTTTGACCCATCCCTAAATGTCACCCATTACCTCAAAGGTCAACAAAATACAAAAGCAATTAATGAAATACACGGTTTTTGTACGTTGTAAATTACCAAATTTTTATTACACCCATGGTTTCGATTGAAATCTGACCAAAGGCATTTTATGTTATTCAAATTTTAAGAAGCTGCTTTTAATTTTTGAACCGTTAAGTTTGAATTAATTATATAAATTTTGTTTTGTTTTCTATGTATTGATATTTAATTGTGAATAGTGTTAGTGTAGTGTTTTGTGAATATAAGTAACGGAGTTTCCATTAATTACCTTCCCTGTGGCGACGTTGCTGTAATAGGCGATTATTTTTAATCAATTTACGAAAAAAGTTTTCGTAACAGTTCGTATTTTATTTTGTTTTCGTAAATTGTGTTAAAGCTCCACTGGGTGTACTACAAAATCTTTGTTCTTAATTTTGCTAGGCGTTTTATTATTTTGTTTGATCTTTGGGCCCTGATAGTGTTATAAAGGTATCTTTTATACTCAATTGCAACAACAAACTGGGATACCAGACAAATCTACATTCAGATTATTAAAATTCCGATAGTCCAACTGAACAAGGCATTGTACATATAGGTAGCAGCCTGATTACAAGTAATTAAAAGAAAAAAGTAGGTACAAACTTTAATAATTATTAAAAAAAATCATTATCCTCACACTTTCATCTTCCACCAAAATTATAACATCCACGTTCACTTAATTCCATCCAACTTAGTAATACAAGTATGTTCCAACAAAACTATCAGCGATTTGATCTAAGGCAGCGCAGGAGTGGAATTTAGGGAATCCTATGGTCCGCCACAAATATATGGGATCTGTCACTGGCTGTAGATAGAGGAACAATGCCGTATCGAACCTAGCATTTTAAATAGGAAATACTTTGGTTAGTGTTTAGGATGAAGGAAGTATGGGAATGTTGAAATAGTAGCTGATATGAAATGAAAATGTGCATGTATATAATTTTGTAAACCGTGGGTGGTGCGGAAATTATGGCTGCGACTTTGAAGGGTCAAATTATGGCTGTGATTTTACAGGGTCAAATTATGGCTGCGACTTTACAGGGTCAAATTATGGCGGCAATTTTGAAGGGTCAAATTATGGCTGGAATTTTACAGTGTCATATTTTGGCTAAGACTTTATAGGGACAAATTAAATAATCTTGCAAAACTCTGCAGACGTGATGGGTAACAATGTTGAAACGCGAAAAAAAAATACGATGTTTTTATTTGGGGGTCAACGACCGTGGGTAGTTTTACTACTTGAAGTTTGAGTTGTGAAAATCTTCTTTCTTTTGTATTATCGTGTTTACATATCGAAACCCACTAAGTCTGTGAAGTTTACATAAAATCACAACTTTAAACTGACATTTCGACTGACCACACTACACTAACTGCGGTCAACGACCCAAAATTTTTTTTTGTTTCGGTTTCGTTGATATTGGAGGACAAAAAAAACATCAAATAGTTTGTATTTTTTTCCCACCACGTCTGCGGAGTTTGTCTACTGACTTTTATTTCCATAAATGATTTAACTCTTATAAAAGTAATTATATTGTAAATATATTACTTAGAAAATTAAATTCTTGCCCTACTGTGACAATCATAGAAGGCATGTGCAGCATATAATATATAGTATATACATAATAGTTAGGTACGTATAGCAAAATGGCTCAGCCTAGCACTTGCTCTTGTCATAATGGCTTTTATTAAGTAAGAAGACAAAATTATTTCAGGAACATTCAAAATGGTGCTTATCGTTCGGGTAAAATTTATAACAATTTTAAATACACAACTTCAACCAATATTCACCATACAAAATTATTTCAATATTCTCAATCCATCTATTAATAATTTACACCCACTATATATTTCCATAGCTAACCAGCCTATAAAGAGCAATCGCCCAACGCCGATCAGATAGCTGTGCGATGCGCGCGCGCACCTAAACACGCTTATCGCGATCCTAGCGCCACCTAGTGCAGAGTTATCGCAAAGATTTATTCGGCGCACACGCTTAGGTGTTTTGTTGCGTCTAATTTTGGTTCTGTAGATTTAAAGATGTCCTTTTATTTAATAGGTTTTAGATAACATAAACCTACCACAATGAAATCACAAATTCATAATATATTGTGATTTTTGGCACTGACATCGGTTAAGGTAAAAATCGTGAGGAAACCTGAACTTGTAAGTAATATGAAATCGCTAATACATCCTTGAGCAGGCGTGATGAATAAGATACCCTATGGAGAAGTGAGGATCCTCGGACCAGACGGGTGTTTTGTCTGGTAGACGTCTGCCGTGACAATGTATTTATGCTAGTTGCGCGGTAAACTCTGCTTGCGCGATGCAGGATTGTGCATGACGTCAGTGGGATGCGTAGTTCTCATGTTCACAGTGCGTGAAGTCCTGGGTTTGATATAAGAGTTGGGCAGAGTTATTGGGTTTTTAGTTTAGAAATAATGGGAGCAGGAGCCAGGAATCTGGATTTCTACCGAGTTAATTGCATTTTTGAAAACAGATGCAGATATGGAATACAAATTCCAATACAATATAAGTTTGACACCTATATGGTCATGGTCTTAAATCCAAAGCACATGGCTAACAGCTAACTCGATCGTGTGAATCAATGTTTATATTTCTCAACAATACCTATCTCGCCAACCAGATCACTATTGCGACACGCTGTATAATGTCATGCCTTTAACAAAAAACAAATGAACGCAAGTCCCTTCTAACTCAAATATCAGATGCTCCTGATAACTCTGACCTTTGTCATAGAAGTACATCCGTAATGATATCTTGGGCATCGGTGAAGGATTCTTTTGTTTATGTTTGGTATTAGAATATTGGATGCATAATTGCATATACCAAATATCTATCGACTGTTCGATACTAGCTTTAAGCCGTGGCTTTATACTGCTTGCAAACGCTAAAATTACCTTTTCTAACTCAAAGCATTTTTTTTCTATGAAACCATTTAGACGCACCGTTGAATTTTCAAAGAGTCGATCCGACAGAAATATGAAGCTAGCTGCCCATTCCAAAGCGTAGTAGGTACCTATGGAGAAGAACGGATAAGAAACTTCATAGACACTTCTTTAATTTACATTGTTACAAAAATTTTAGTAACATCAGCAATGTTGAACTTATGTAAAATTTTATTATGTGAGAACAATGTAACAAAGACATGCACTTTAAAAGGGTACAGAAAATATAAATAAATAAGCCGTGGCAGTTAAGAGACGACCAGTCCTAACTGATGACGCCCGTTCACGATCATGACGCATGGATCAGCACCATTCAACTCAACCAACGGCATAATCTGCTGGACTTACCCGTTCTGCAAGAAATTGATATTAAATGAGAATCCCACTGTAGCCTTAAGTCGAGCGTGATCCGCAGGAAAACAAATTTTATATACGAATTCTTGTTTCTCTTGATTCAGTTCTCTCTTCACTATCTCTCAGTCACTACCCTTGGCATTCGGCAAAGAAAATCTTAGGCACTTAGTTTTTTTTCCATTTAATACTAATTATGTACCTAATTAAAATTTGTAGAACGTCTGTCCTTCTTACATATTAAGGAAGTTACGTCAGCAAATTTAATAACACCTTTTGCGGTAGATTTTTTGAAATATCTGAGCTTGTACACATCTACCTCGTGGGTTAAATTGATATACACACTTCTATTGAGAGGTGTATCGTTCTGAATAACAAATCCACTTCAACTAATGGTGTTACAGCATGTATCTCTAGTAACTATAGTGTAGGTACCCCATGGCGGTAACCATAAACCTGCGTCTCAACCAAAAGCAATCGTCACACGAATACGCGATCATCGATGTTATAATTTTTTGATGTCAAAATATATGGCAAAGCTAATTCTTTTTCTAGGAGGAAAATTTTCGACGTTCTGTCTAATGTACTGAATCCATGGTAACAGGCTGTACATCGATGTTCCTGCCACCCTGTATAGTAAATTTACCTTCACTTTTTTGAGTGCAGTGGTGTTGAAATTGATAACATAAAGTAAAGTGCCAGCCTGGGTTTGTACTTCTAACCCACGACCTTCAATTCGTAAATCGGGGCCCTTACCACTCAAACTTAAAGCATTTTTTTCAATTAAACCATTTACAAATACTTTTTAACCGTCAAAGAGCCGATCAGTTGGTCAGAAAGTTAGAGATAGTTTCCTCTTCCAAAAAGTAGATCTATATGGAGAAGAACGGCCAAGAAACTCCAAGGACACTCTTTTAAATCAAGATGTTACAAAATCCTGGGTACATTATTCAAATAAAAAATATTTTATTTCTGTAAGGAGGTTTGTATAGACACTTTTACACGTCGATCATATTTTAATAACTAGATGAGCTCGGCGTTTCCTATCTGGCTACTCTGAGAAGAAAGGACAAAACAAACTCAGCGGTCACAGTCTCTTTTAAAGTCCAGACATAATCTTGGTCAGAACACGTGAATACCATGTAGACTGGTGTCTGAAGTGGTCTTTTGAGGAAAGAACCACACAGATCCAGTGGACCTGTTCAGTCAGTGGACGCATTTGTCAATAAATTATCGTGCAGCTCAACTCATTATTGATGAAGCTCAACGATTCAACGAACATTACCAAAGAAAGGACATTTGGGTAGGCCGCATAAAGTACCCAAACTCCCAGACCATCATTGAAACATACCACACACACATGGTCCACACATTCACTAAAATAATTTATTACTCTAAACAGTAAATATTCATGTGATTGTTTATGGAAAAAGGTATAGAAAAAATTCAAATAAAAGTAAAATAGTTGGCAAAATAATATTACACATGAACATTCTTTGTGTACATTTATTCGAGCAGCTCAATTCCAAGCCTTCCTGTTCTCAATATAGTATTTGAACTAAAAAAAAAGGATTTTTTCATTACGAGATTAAAAATCTGTTTCAAGGTAGAGATTATTCGATATTTCGGAAATTTTTGTTTAACTGTAAATCCGTAAGACCATTTAAAAATACAGAGTATTTTTAACCCCGTATAAATACGTCCGTTAACACACTTACATCAAGATTCCATATTTCCCTCCAGATCTAACTCCAAAAGCTCTTTACATATTAATTAAATCGAACGGGACATAAAATAGATCACGTGAAACAGATGGGAATCGAAATGTTAAGGACACAGCGATGCTCGATAACACGTTCTTAATGAAATCCTTATATAGAAGAATGAGTTTGTTTGTTGAATATGCATGTGTTTATCGGGACTTTGTGAAACAATCAGTTTGTTCCTTTTCTATCAGGACTGTGAGGTGAATTTGTTTAGGTTTAGATTTTGATAAAAAGAGAAAGAAGTTGCTAATGTATTATGATACCTCTTACAATATATTTTTGACATTTAATGTGAGGACTTAACTGACTTTCTTTCATTTAATTCAATTTAATTCAATTTAATTTACCTATCCGATTGATTTGTCGGACAAGATTAGCACCTTTTAATGAACATTAAAGAATAACCCAAACGCAGAGATCATGGTATTCATGAAGGAAATGTTAGGTCTGTAGACTTAATCATATTTAGAACCTTGTCATATTAAAGTTACCTACTACAATTCAAAATAGGACGCCAATAATGTAACACGTCAACGATCGAGTTTTATACGATAAAATCAAAAAGTGATAACGCTTGCGTAAGGTAACCGGTACTTAAAAATACAGAGTATTTTTAACCCCATATGTATGACGAAAAAATCAAAAATGCACAACCGTTAACACACTAAGTAGTAGAAAAGATCGACACAACTTTAGAAAGTAATGACAAAGAGAAGGGTAATTCTCACAATTGTCAATATCTACAAATAATATATCACAACATAACACATACCTACATACTAACCTATCGATGTAAGCATGAAAATCTATCACAATAATAAGTCACTCATTCACGTACCTTCAAAGAAATTTTGCTTATTTCTTTTATACAACTAAACCCCTTTTAACCAATGCCAATGGCGACACGAATATTAAACAAAGTTGTCCAAACAAGAGGTTTTCACCAGCTTTCGTTGCCGACAAAGCACATAAATTATGTACCTTTATTATTAACGTCGGACATAATAAATTAGTTTTTTTTTGTATGCGAAAACAAAATGCCTATTAGAAACCGGTCAGAGATTTGAGTAATGTACGCTCTATCAAAAGGTTCCGTAGACATACTTTCCATGTTTGTGACTCACGTGCCAGCCATCACCACCATTTCAGCCGAAAGACGCTCACTGCTGGACATAGGCCTCCCCCAAACATTCATACTTCGACCGGTTCTGTGCTTATCGCATTCAGCGGATTCTTGCAGCCTTTACCAGGTCATAACACTCATCGGTCCACCTTAGAGGAGACCTTCTAACGCTACGTCTGTCCGGGATGGGAATCCAGAAACCTTTCGACCCCGGCTATCTGTTCTGCGAGAAATGTGCCCTGCCCACTGCCACTTCAGGCATCAATCATTCAGATTCTAGCAAGGATTTAAACTTTTGAAAGTCGTAACTGGAAACCGGATTCACAAAATCATTCTAATTCAGGATGAAAAATGATGTCATAATAATTTATAAAGTTGTTGGTCGCACCTTAACGATATCATAAAAAGAACACATATGGCGTTAATGTAATTCAATTTGAAATTAGAAATCAAAATAAGTAAAATAATCAATGTCAAGCTTTCATCATGTCGTCACAATACTAACGTCTACTACATAACCCTAAAACTCTCCCAGAATTTAGATGTAACTCTGTGTTCTGTCATTCATTTTAGTATTTGTAATCAATAATGTTGATTATTATGTATGTATGTTATTTATTTATAGTTCATTATGCATGTATGTGTTTTGGTAATGCTCTGTCTAACGTTTTGGTTGTGCGAGACGGTTGGTCGTAGTACGGTAAAGACGGAGAATCAACTTGGAGTGGTCACTAGAAACGTATTGTATTATTACACATTAAAATATTGGCAAATAGCTGTTGACCGCAATTTTAACTGAGAAACAGGTTGAAAAGTAGTATGTCCTTATCCAGGTCAAATTTCTTAACGGTTGGCTCCTTGGCCGTAGTTCAGGGGTTAAAGGTAGATAGAGTTACTTTCGCATTTATAATATGAAAGTGTGGCTTTAATCTGCACACTTTATTCCGCCAAAAAACGCAAAATCATTTACAAACAATAAAACGTCCAAGAAGAAATGCCTTCGTTGGCAAATTTTTGTAGTTCCCTGTATACATACATAGTTTCATGCATTCTTTTAAAATTTCTTTTTTGTTTACAATACTAAACTTAAAATACTGTTTGGCTCGAAATGACATTGAAATCCATTTACACACATGATCTTACATCCTCAACTTCATGCACTTATCCTACTGTACAATCTTTACTAAAAAAGTTCAACATCAAACCAGTTTGATTACGGAAGAGTGGCGTCAAAGATTAATTACTCAAATCATAGATTAGTTAGGCCAAATACTAAGGTCAAATTATGGTATTGACGACCAAGTCACAGGTCAAAATATCGAAACCTTAGTAGATTTACATAAACTGGTGACAAGACATTAATAAAGGCAAGTTTAAAGTCTTTTAAGGCAGATTGACATGGTTTTGTAAATATGTAGGTACATCGAATTTTTTAGAAAGGTGAGGAATTTTTAAGCGGATTATATTTTTTTGCTAGAATACAAATGTAATAGATGTTTGATGATGGAGATATTTTTAAATCAATCATTGGTTAGGCTGTCTGTGAAGAAATGAGTGGGCTCGACCGGTTTTTTACGTAGGTATATATATAGAGGCTTGAGAACCAGGGTGTAAAGTTCACTCATCCTCCATAGAAAAGGGTGGATCCTCCGTCCAGATGGGCGTTGTGTCTGGTGGGCAACTGCCCGACGATTGATGTCGGGACGTAGTATATAAGTTAGTTGCGCGATAAACTCTGCTTGCGCGATGCAGTAATTATTTTGCGTGACGTCAGTCATAATTGATAAATGATTTTATTTCTGTAAGTAGGTTTATAAAAACACTTTCACACGTCAATCAAAGTGTGATGCGTAGTTCGCTTGTGGCAGGTAGATGCCACCACATCACTCCCCTCCAGAAGCCGGAGGTCGGTAGTGGGCGTGCGATGCTTGCCAAGGCCAGTTGAAATTTTGAGTGCGTTGAAACCGGGTGCCACATAGTTCACTGTGAGTCGGAACTGTTTGCGAAGATGGCCCCGGTCAGTCAGGGTGGCGATGCGTTATGCTTCAACGCGTCGGATGTGATGTCGACCTTACTTTTCCTCTGGTGTTGGCGCGAGTTATAAATATAGATGGGGTCACATCAAGAAGAATTTTCTCCCGCAGTGCCACTCATCTTCGCTCCTATAATTTTCTCGGATTTTTTTGCTGAAAACAAATGACATTTTGTGATATGTAACTATGAGTCAGGTTATATAGGTTATGTACAGTTGTTGTAATTGTTAATGAATATGCTATGTCCAGCCGTCATCGGCGTACAAATATTTTTTGCTAACATATCAGTCAGTCATTCGTTCACAGTATAATATGTTTTTTCATATAATATTTTCAGTAAAGCCTTTTTAAAATCGTGTATACTGTTTATTTTTTTAATTCGTGATGTGAGCTTGAAGTGCCATAGTATGAATCTCTAGCATCACGTGGAATGACAGCTTTCTTCAAGAATACTTCACCCAAGCATAGCATTCACGGTGAGGTTTTTGCAGAATAGCGACCGCTCTGTCAAGAGCGAAGCGAAGAGGAAGAAACATTATGAGTACCTGAAGTTGTTTTTATTAGTAAAACATGTCTTCTGAATTCTTGCAATGGCTACTATATTCCTCATAGAGGCAAACACAGCCTAGGCATTAAAACCTACTTTATCACCTACTGTAATCTCTACCGAACCAATCAAATCCATCTTAAGCCGAAGAAAGGACTTAATTACCTTATTGTCATCACGAACGTCTTTATTACAGAGATTGAGTGATGGTTGTTCTAATATACCTTGCCAGGCATATTAGAACTATGGACAATATCATACAGGCGGTTATAGATCATAAAACTATGGGTGTAGCAATGATTATTGCGTGAGATGTGCTTTACTTTTGTTTTGAAGTATCACAGTAAGAATGGGGTTTCTTCTACGCGTTCATTTGTTTTTAGGTAGATACAAAGTTGATTTAGATTATTATGATTGAAAATTAACTTAGTCATTTTGCTTCTATGTTTTTTTTTGTAAGTCATAACCTGCCGCTCGGCTCAATCGATCAAAGATACGCTTGCCGCGGTGGGTCCGTGGATGGGTGACCATCACGGTGAATGTGACCAACCTGCCGAGACCCCACCGTGCATCAGAAAGCACTTTAAGTCCCAGCTGTCATTCGTGGATCTTTGGCAGTCGTTACGGGTTGTCTGCAGCCCGAAAGTCTGACCACCAGTCTTACCAAGGGGTATTGTATTACCCAATAACTAGGTTCGCTCCACATAAAATACTGGTATTCGGCTGCATCAGGTTCGGCTGGAAGCTGACCTCGAAATAGTTGGGAAGTGGCTAGGCACATGATGATGCTTTAGCTCGCAGCTTTGCCGGCGTCGATGTTGGAAAATCTATCACGGGAACATAATCTCGAGATAAGAAAAAGATAATAAAAAGTATCGTATGTGTTAATCCAGGTTATAAACTATATGTAAGGCCACATTTCACCCAAATCCATTTAGTCGTTTTTCCGTGAAAGAGTAACAAACGTCCGGGTGGATGGACGTTTGTTACTCTTTCGAGTATATATTTATATATTATCAGTAACATATAGTTATAGTAGAATACATTTATTATCGTACTAATATACGATAATTTTGTGGAAACAATTATATATGTAAACCACCATATAAACCTACACACACTGAAACGAGCTTGGTTGCCACTGTCAACACTTCTTTTATTGAGCGTGAACAATTCTAAGCAGATTTTTAAACAGAACACAATTTCTTTTTTAGTAACACGACGTGCTTATTTAAAGTCATGAATTCACATACAGACTACGCACAGCCTAAGCCGGTGGGTCTAGGCGCATACAATTTTGCACAAGAGTTCCTAATATGGAAGGTTGAATGTTTGAAAGACAGTGCATCATTTTCCCATCTTCCCACTTGGCTTGTACTTACCTACATAATAATGTTCTCCTCGCCTATGAAACGGATTAATTTTGTCTGACAGTATGTTGTTATAGCTTCCTAGATGATGCTTTCATCACCATCTTTCAGCCCTTGACCCTTACTATGTGGGGTTGGTGCAGCACGTTTTTATCTCCTTTTTAGGATTCAGTACTTCAAAAGGAAAAAAGGAACCCTATATTCACTTCGTTGTCCGTCTGTCTGTCAGTCTGTCAAGATCCTTTTTCTCAAGAATGCGTGCGGGGGTAACAAATTGAACTTAATATCAAATTCGGAGGTCTACAGTTCGTTGGTTGTCTAAAATCTGGGTGAAGTGGATGATGAGAGGGAGTGGGATATAATCTATCTCGCGGGCTCAGTGCTGGTTGGTAGATGTCATATGCCTTAAAATTTTTGGTTCTAGGACATGTGGGCGGATCGTGAGGAACGATGTTTTCCTTCACCGTTTTGAGAGCAGTGGTGAAGAAATATTTAACACTAAGTAAAGCGCCTGTCTGGGTCGAACCTATGATCTACAACTCGCTAAGGCTATTCTAGTCCAAATCCTTCAGATTGTTCTGTTTATTTTCCATTCACTTCACTGGTAGTAAGTAATAACAATGTTATGGCTGACTGAAAATAGAAAGTGTTAATCTCACAGAAGATTTTTCTGGTTCTATCTCATGGTTGCTCGCGCAAATCAAACCCTTACCTTTACAACTTGAGGAAAACTTTCAGTTCCGGGAACCTTTGAATGGCTTGATGCACTGACTTTATTGCCGGTTGATTTTCTACGCAATATTCCTTTTCATACAGCCATCATTATATTATGAGTCACTCGAGAGATTACTATTACAACGGGAATCGTAATCGAATTCATTTGAGGTAATTATGGAATGCATTAATCGATTATCGAATTCCTATTCTCAATTTGGCATGGTGAATTTAGAATACACGTTACAATAGTTATTGTTGATAATGGGGAGAGTTGTAATCATTCTGTGGTGCTAATTGATTTAAGGAATTGAAAGAAAAGGCTCTATCCTAAAGCATGGTGTTTACAGCAAGTTCTATTGGTTGTACCCCGCGTCTTAATCAAAGCGTCGCGCGTGTACGCAATCGTCCTGTTGTCACTCATTTGTACGACCAAACCGAAAAGCGCCGTTTGTTCGATCGCTTTGGTTAAGAGGAAAGCACCGTCAGGTTGTATGATGAACAAAATCTCATTGAATAACTTTTTTAAGAAAAAGTCGTTCAATGGGATCATAATTTAAACTTAGAGGGTTGTATTGATGATTTTATTGATTATAATTCATTAGATACATACTTTTTACGGTCGCGAATCATATTTTGTTCAATATTCAACCTGACACTGACTTGCAAATTGCAAAAAAACCTAAGAAAATTTGAATTTTTCGGGTTGTGGTGCTTCCTTCTGAAGAGGCGGCATTTGTCTTGTGGCGGCATCTACACCGCCACATCCGAACAACGCATCACACTGACGTCACACAAATCCTGCATCGCGCAATCAGAGTTTACCGCGCAGCTAGCATATATACAACCTCCCGACAACAATCATCGGGCCAGTTGCCCACCAGATACGACACCCGTCTGGTCGGAGGATCCTCCCTTTCTAAAGAGTATGAGAGAACTTTACACCCTGTTCCTCATATGCCTTCAGACTTATATAATACCAATATCATCATCATAAACTCATGATATCCCATAAAACATGAAATAGTCCAATTGAATAAAATTGGCGTCGTTATCTCATCATTTGTTGCCAAACAGCCTGTAGTTTTATTTATTATTTTTAAGTATGTACTTCTGTTATGCAAAACGAAAACCACAGATAAAATATAGTATAGCTTAGTGAAAATGCAGGTGATTGCCACGCGGTGCAGGGTTAAGATAGGTAGTTAAGTGAACGTAAAACTCCAAGACAGGCCTATGAGACATTTCAGGTTTATCTCTACGCACCTGCGCTGCATCTGATAGTGTAGATGTCAGTAGGCGTCGGAATCACTTACTATTTTCAGGGGTTTTCTTCACTATCAGGTGGGACAGCTTGTATGCCAAAATATTGTGTTGTTCATAAAAACGAGATTCTTGTCACTGCAAGGATTGAGCAGAATTTTGAGCTGGCTAAACATTTGGTGCAACCTTCAGACACACCAACCACACATTGTTTGTTCTTTATTAAAAGGTATTTATGTAATGTTTATCATATCGTAACTTTTTTCTTTTAATGTAATTTTCATAGACTTAATTATAGCATTATAATATTCAGCATTGGCATACAACGTGCTGCCAGCCTTTTGGGCACATTTCCTGTCGGCCGCGATGCGGACAAATTTTTGATGCCCTTTGATTATTTCCCCTTATGTTTTATATTCTACTATTTAAAGAAAGTATCGGGAAACAATAAATAATACACAAAATGTTAGTTATTCATACAAATTTATTTTATCGCCTTCAAAGTATGCTCGTTCAGAAACCATACACTTAATCCAATCATCAAATCATTTTTAAACGCTCTTTCCGGAATTAAGTTCAATTCTCACCGCGAATTCTCCTTTATGTTTTCTACCGAATGAAAACGGGTGCCACGAAGTGGTAATTTGAGTTTAGGAAAAAGAAAGAAGTCGGCTAGAGATATATCTGGTGAACCAGGTGATTGCTCGATGGTATTTGTTGAGTTTTAGTAAAAAATCAGTTCATAATGATGGCCTTGTGCTAAGGCGCAATATCGTGATGCAAAATATAAGAAATTTCTCACCACAAATCTGGCCTTTTTCGTCGAATTTGCTCTCTTGAACGTCGTATAACGCTCAAATAATATTCTTTTTTTACCATTTAACCTTACGGTAAGAATAGGGATGATGACATTTATTTTTATCTAAAATAAAATGATTGCTTCCAAGTAGTGCAAACAAAATTACAAAAAGTGTAAATGCTTAAAAAATTGCCAAGTTACTCGTGTAAACGTTTTAAAGTAAGTGGTATACAAGGCTAGCACTATTGTAGAAGTGACTTCACGACTATGTAACTTCATACAAGCGCCATACATTGTCCGTACCACGCGACAAGGACGGGAATAAAACCCTCCAAAAACTTTTAAAGCGTGTAGCTTCTACATATTAACATCGATTTTTCAAATTTTTCGATTTTCTACTATGTCTTCTTTGAAATTATGAATTAATGAATGATTGAATGAAATGCACCGACCCCAAAGTGGTTTGACCAGACTCGATTAATCGAATGAACCCCAAGATTTGCACTAGCCCCTGAAGCCTCATGCTTCATGGTGCTACAAAGACCATTGCATATCAAGTAATAGACCGGGGGCACTATAATGGTAGGGAAGACGTGCCCTTAGGATAGAAAGGATTAAGAGCCTACGGAGTATGCACCCTAACGTCCGCATGGGATTAGAGGAGAGGCGGGTGATATTTGTCTATGGGAGGGCATCTTTTAACGACGTCACAGCAGGGTTGATTCAGGTCGAGTGAATCTTTAAGGTGGGGTTCAGCTTATTTCTCGGCTCTTTTCTATGTCACTACTCTGCTGTGATGAATATTGCTGTTCTTTTCAATGTCTTCGTCTGAGTTCTCGCTACTAACCGTTTCCGGTTTTTGTACATCTCGGAGCGGCGTTCTTGATCTTCCACCTTGTCGAAATATTTTAAGTCTTGAGCCATCGTTCGAGTCTCAAATGTTGTTATTCGAACTGTCCAAAAGAAGAATGGGTACTGTTGGGAATCGAACCCAACACAACACATTGCGCATGGTCTGCATGCGCAGGCCACGTGTTTAGCGCGTCGCGGCGACGACACGGTTCGACCCGATGACCACTCGCTTCTTCTGACTTCACCGCGATGGACGATACTCGTCTTACTTAAGTCTCGTTATTAGCTGTTTATCCGGTACAGTTTTATTATGGTTATAAGCACGTTATTAAACCCTTGCTTTAAATACAGTAGTCCACTCTTTAGATGATCCCCGTGCTAACATTGGTCCTTCAAGGATCTCGCCGTCTAATTTCAAAAGTAACGGTCTCAAAAAAACTTCGAAATCGAAGCTCTTCAGTTGCGTTCTTCAGCGGGGACAGCTCCAGCAGGAATCGTCAATACCTTGTTAAAGAAGCTACGCGTAGCACTGCACACGCCCAGGGGACGAAGTCAGGGGACGAAGTCGGGCCAAGGTGAACTAAAACTTGCAGATAATCGTTTATCCAGTGGATGGTTTACACATTTTGTGAGATTGTTCCAGTTTGTTCCTTATTTATTCATTTACTTAGTTTCATTCCATATGTAAAAGTAACAGCATTTATGTGAGTGTTTTCATTTATCTTCAAGTCTTTCAGTGGCAATCATTCTTATTCATAGCCTTATATTTATCTAAAGTCACTTATATGCTTATAAAGCTAAAATATAACGGTTAGGAAAATCCATCTGTTTACACCATTCCTTCACTTCACTATATCAGTTTATAACTCGGCGACGTGCTTCCTTGTTATCTTCGCATCAGCTGTTCCTTAATTCACACCTTGTCATTCATAATCATAACGCATTAGCTAGTTACATTTCTTATTGATTTTATAAACTGTTTTGTTATCTCTTCTCTAATAAAATTCTTTTTGCGAGTTTGCTGCTGGTGCTGCTATGAATCGCTATAATCATAAATCTTTATTTATCTCAACATCATATTGCAGACACTGGTTAATAGAATGTACAATTTTTCGAACCGAAGTTACAAATCTCCCAGTTCTCTTTGATAGGACATGTTAATTTACAAAACGGTTAGGGAGTCAAGATGTTATTTAAAAAGTATAAGATTGCAATTAAGTATTTAAGTAAAAGTAGAACCTACAAAATTAACAGAAACTGTTGAAAAATTAAATAAATTGTTTAATTAAGACAATCGTACAACTAGGCAAAATAAATTATATTGCCTAAATCAAATTTTACTAATACACAATTATCAATTTGAAAGCAGTAGGTACTTACAGTTACTACTAGTTAACAAAAATTAGAAGTAAAAGGTGTAAAGTCAAGCAAAAAATTCACGGATAAATACAAATGATGCATAACGTGACAAAATAAAATAAGGATAAGCTGAATTAACAAAAAATTAAGAATGGATATGGGGTACTGATGAATGTTGTGTTTATGATGGCTAAGTGATTTTACGATACGGGTTTTAAGCGGGTGATTGAGTAAACATTTGTTGCTCATCTATTTTGTGTTGGGAAATCGTGATTTAAGGGAAGATCAGTGCTTTTATTTTATTCTTATTATGTTTTTATAACAGTTATGAGAATAAACAACTGTCGGACCGTTAGCACTTGGCAGTGTTGGTAAATTTGGAAAGTTGGATAAAGGATGGGAAAAAGCAACACACTTTTAATATAGCTCTTTGAGCTCTCTCTAAAATGATCATATAAGTTTTAGAGGTACCACCCCAAATGGTAATGCAATATATTAACAAAGATTGGCATATTGCAAAGTAAACTGTCTTAATAACTGATGTATCAGATATATGTCTTATATTTTTGTAATATGTAAATTACTTTTCTGTTTTTTGCCAAAAAACTGAACCCTTTCTGATTCGTCATGTCTGTCCGTCTGTCTGTCCGTCCGTATGTTACAGCCACTTTTATCCGAAACTACAAGAACCATACTGTAGAAGCTTGGTTGGACGTAATTTGTGAACCGCATAAAGATTTTCACACAAAAATAAAAATAAAAAATCTATTTTGGGGTCACCCCACACTTAGAACTGAAACTCAATTGTTTTTTTCCATTAATCCCATACGTGTGGGGGTATCTATGGATAGGTCCTCAAAAATGATATTAAGGCTTCCAATATCATTTTTTCTAAACTGAATAGTCTACGCGAGAGACACTTCCAAAGTGGTAAAACGTGTGTCCCCCCACCCGCCTCTAAAATAAAAGAATAATGAAACTAAAATACGTGATGTACACTACCATGCAAACCTTTACCGAAAATTGGTTTGAACGAGATCTAGCAAGTAGTTTTCAAGCGCAATCCACCTTTCAATCAATCAACTTCCGCTGCCACGGAACCCCTCATGGGCGAGTCCGACTCGCACTTGGCCGCTTTTTGACTAGTGTTTCAATGTGTTGTTGGAAGTTGAGACGGTAATCTATGGTAATGCAAAGCTATTTGATAGAATTTGTTTGAACTAAAGCAGGACAAGAGCAATGGTTAATGAAATTACATGAGTGGGCTTTTAAGTTGAAGTTAGGTTGATCCCGGGGTCTAAGGTAATATGTCATGTATTTTGTCTTAATCGACATTAAAAACTAGAAGTGTATAAATTTTTACACCTTATTAAAACCTTGCTGAGTATACTTTTTAACCTCATCCCACGTGTTAGCATCGAATATCGAGGCAGTATTGATGCCGCTAATTGTACACGCGTTGTTCCTTAATTAATTTGGATTAAATAATTGGGGGTTATTCTTTTGGAACCGAGGTGTTGTGAACTGTTTACTGTCCGTCAAACCCAATACATTGTTTACTTGGTGAGCTAAGGCCCTACATAAATAATTCCAGCCCCTTTTACAGAGGTGTTATTATAGTCAATGGAGACTTTTTGTTTTCTTCAAACTTCAAAGACAAAGACACAGAAATTTGACTAAGACAGGGATACGATAAATGGGACGTCCACGCTGCTTTCTGAAGAAATGTATCTTTCTGTGTTACAATTCAGTGTAAACACTTTTTATTTCGATGCAAACGAACCCTCGCTTGCCATATGTCGCACAAATGTGGTTAAAAGTTATCAGCTAAGGAATTCATCCATTTGTTAGACGTATTTCCTGGGAATTAACGCTATAATAAATTGTTAACATACTTACATATAAAAGACTAGTGGCCAGTCAGTGCAATAAGTATTATGGAAAGTAATTCTTGTACGAATTCTTAAAGCTGGGAATCAAAACTCAGTTCCATTGGCTTATTAGCCTTTTTGGCCTTACCAAAAACAGTTAAACAGGTGCAAATTGATCACATCAGATCCAAGCGTTTCAGTTACAGTTTACAGTTTCAGAATTACGCAAATTGTCATAACCTTTCTCCTCGAGTGCGCTAGACAATTTGCAACACGGTAGTAAAGCCACTCTAATGTACTAATTGAAATATGTGGCAACGTGCCAAAAAACAACCTAAAGGACCTACAGATCGCACAGAATAAAATTATTCAATCATTATTTCACTATGATTACCTTACACCTACAGTTTAAACTTACAGGGAAACGAAACTCATGAATATTAAACCACTTCATGCACATTGCACCAGCATATTTATAAGAAGACTTCTAAATAAGTCCATTCACACGCAACTACACCTCACAAAAATACATCAAGTACCCTGATTTGAACCCTATGTAATCGGCTATCTTATTTAATAACAATTTTAATATGATGAGCAATTGCTGAGATATGGCAGTCACGGTGAATGCGGAGAAATAGTCCAACTTCGTTAAGACAACGGTTGAGGGGCATCCCGCCCTAATACGCCACGATACGGTTAAGCCACGGTTAAGTTACTATCAGGTTCAGCCACGCCAGCCGCGGTCGGTCCGTGGATGGGTGACCATCCTCACGCACCAAAACCCCGCCGCGCCCTAGGAATGGTGATAATGGTTAACAGACTGCGGCGTCACAGAAGAACCGCTCAGTCCGTTCACACTTAGTTCCAACCTGTACTAGAAACCTTTATGCATTATATTTTTGAAACTTTGAGCAGCAGACACGCAAGGGTCAGTTACAGGTACGGGATAGCATTCCGTTTAACAGTGAGCACCGCTATTTTTTTAAACGTACTGCGCCCTTAAACAATGTAACCTTCTGCTTTCTCTCGATCCCAGCCGTAATGCGCCTCCCGCGCGCACCCGCGCTTGTCCACCATATGTGGACATTATGAGCATCAACAAAGCGTCTACACTTACAAAATAGTTATGAATATCTAAATAATAATTTCCGCCTCTGTTAAATTATAACTTTGGTATGTTTGAGAAAAATATTACCTAGATTAAAATGAAATAAATTCAAGCAGCTTTTAATTTTTTACTCGAAGGGAAGCAATAATAATAACAGTGAACTTGTTCAACGTAGTTATGGTTATGGTTATTCGGCACAATATGTATGAAGTATTAGGTCAAGAGCGATTCCGTTCTATACGATATGGATTCATTTATTTCTAAAGATTACAATTACTTGTACGGAAATAAATACTAAACCTTACTTAATTAAAACATTCATGTCCAGGAGTAGCAAGGGCTTATAGTGTTAACATTACGAATTTATGAAGGTGATTGTTACAAGTTTTTGTATTGTCTACCGCCGTGCGGCGCGGTTACTGTGCGGTGACTCGTTACCTTTGTTGTTATGTTTGAAATCAAAGGACTCGATCACACTATGTGCCAGAATAATAGCTTCGTTTATCCCGCACTACTACATTTAATATGAATACACTGTCCTATTACAATTGTTTAAAATTATGTTAAACATGCGCGTATCTTTGAATCAACGACCCAAAACGCAGCCGCAGCTTAGAAGTACAGCTTAGGGTCCGGAACGATCTCACCAGTGACGCGGAAGGGATCAGGCCATGTCACTCCTCAGCAGGTGTCTCAGCTGCATGGAACGCACTTTTATTTATCTTTTGAACCGATTTAAAATATTTTGATTTGCGACACAGACACACACACATAAAAGTAACTCGGTTTTATTTCTAAGTCCGGCAACTAAGCCACCATCTGTTGGGCAAGATGCCTCAAGCGAAAACAAAGGCACAACCACCCTGGTCGGAATTTCGAACCGAACTCTACTATGTCTTCTTTTGAAATCACATTATTTTTTCGAACTTTTTTAATATTAGTCATCAACCCTATTCCGAGTGCGAAAACAGTCAACATGACTTTGACTTTTGATCGACTTTGGCGTGGTTATTTCGGTTTCGGTTCAGTTGGAAGGTGCCCCTCCAAAGCTTGTTGACTAGTTTGCATGTCAAACTCGTAAACCCATGTCTCGTCACCAGTAACAATGCGTTTCCTAAATGTTGAGGAGAAAATTCAGGTCTTTTGGGACTAGCCGAGCGGCAAACTTGAATGAGGTTTTTCAATAATTATTTCCTTCACTTGCGATTTTAACTTCAGTTGAAGACGTTGATGGCTTACCAGGGCCATGCAAATCTTCCATCACACCACGACCGCTTTTGAAAGGTGTGTATCACTCATAAGTACATGTTTTTGATAAAATCGATTCACCGTAAGCCTTCTGTAACATTTTCAGTGACTCCGAACACGAAATTGTTTATTGGCATTATCTGCGCTTTGGTATGTAATACTTTTTCTTGCTGTACTATTATTTTTACTTATGGTATTCTAACTTACAGAAGACTTTTTGACAGATTTAACAGCGGATCCCAAACTAAACGCTCAAAGTCAAAGTCAAAGATTTATTTGCCTTTGTTTTTTTTTCTGTTGTATCTTGGTGATCCAAACACTACACCTACTGGAATTGGCTACTAGCTTCATATTTGTGACTGACCGACTCCGACTCGAATAATGTTCTGTAAATGGTTTAATTGAAATAAATGTTTCGAGTTTCAAATCAAATCAAATTCTTTATTTATACATAAAACTCAGTTTACAGGAACTCTGTGTTCGATAACAACTGCATTAGTAATAATACTGTGTCGCAGTCATTAACGCCCACCTCCAAAAAGTCCGATACAAAGGAAGTCCAAAACAAAAATTAAAATAATAAAAATAAGATAAAAAATAAAAAATAAGAACTTAAAATTAAAACTGAACAATTGTTTAAATGTGCAATTTTATGTGACATTGTGTGTTTATTTGGAAGGATTGTGTAGTATTGTGCGTGGAGAGTATATGTGTAAGGGTGTATGTGTGTGTGTGTGGGAGAGACAGACGGTCTCAGTTTATGTAGGGGTGTGTGTTTGCGCATGTTAGATATATTTATAGGGCAAATGGAGGGTGATTTTAAGTTTTTACAAATGTTTCTAGTTTTTCATAGGTAAGTGTATGAAGCCATTTATCCGTGATCCCTCGACTTTCTCGCAAGGTTAGTGGATATATATTGAGCTGTTCATTTACTCTATTATACAAAGTGGAGCTAAGAAAGTGATACTGCCGCCGAACAACTTGAACTCTGGCAGATTCCACCTGGCAGACTCTGTTAGATCTTCGTTTTTGGGTAACGACAACAGGATCGAAAGGAAGTTCCAAGTGTTTACGCTGCACTACAGCAAGAAGAAATGCGTGTCTGACTGTTGGTAATCCGCAAAGAGCGTACAGTTCAGTAGTTGGAAATCGAACAGGTTTGTGAGTCATGACTTTTAACACTGCCCTCTGTGCCCTTTCCAGTCGGAGCATTAAGCACTTCCCAGCCCCTCCCCAAGCTGCAATACAATATTTTAGGATAGAATGTGCCAAAGCGAAGTATACTGTTCGTAGTGTGCCAAAATCAGCAGATGATCGAAGGTTTTTAAAAACGAATATTAATTTTCTGACCCTGGAAACCAGAGCCTCAATTTGCTCCTTCCATGTCAGCGTACTATGCAGTATAACGCCCAAGTATTTAATACTATGGGTGCGTGCAATCTGAGGACAACCGGTGCAATCAGTCGATAATAACCCGCATTTATGCGCCGTCAGAGTATAGTGAGAAGGAGGTTGTGAGGCTCTAGTTGGAGCAAATGTAATGAATTAGTTTTTTTCTATATTTAGGGTTAGCAGGTTTGTATTCAGCCATTTCATTACAACAAGCAGAGCGGATTCTGCATATGAGCGGGTTTCCACCCAATCCCTACCATGAATGAGCATGACGGTATCGTCCGCGTAGGTTATAATTTTAGCGTTAGTTAGAGCCAGATTACATAGGTCATTTATGTAAATAAGAAACAGGGTAGGTCCAAGGACACTACCCTGCGGGACTCCGTACGTTAGAAATTGCTTTTTGCTAAAATGGTTTCCTATCTTTACGGTTTGAGATCGCTCATTCAGGTAACTCCTAAAAATGTCTAGACACACTCCTCTAACACCAATACATTCCAACTTTTCAAGCAAGAGGGGAACAGAGACTGTGTCAAAAGCTTTAGATAGGTCTAGGAAAATTGCCATTGTTTTGTGTTTGTTGTTTATATTTTTTGCTACATTTCCAGTTACCTCCAAAACTGCATCTTCTGTAATTCTACCTGATCAAAAACCATATTGGTTCGCTGAAATTATATTATGTGAGTTGAGGTAATTAAGTAGTCGACTATTAATAATTTTTTCTAAAGTTTTTGACAAAATTGTAAGTACCGAGATAGGCCTGTAGTTATCGACACTGCCCCTGTCCCCACTCTTGTAGATGGGATGTACAAGTGCTCTTTTAAAGACAGCCGGGAAAACTCCTGATGCGAGTACAAGGTTAAATATGTGCGAAATAATAGGGATTAAAGTGTCACGGGCAGCTTTGATCAAGGCAGCAGAAATGTCATCCCAACCCACGGCACAATTGACCCTGAGGCCGAGGATGATGCGTTCAATCTCCTCACAGTCTGTTGGTAGAATGGCCATGGAGTTGGGGCAAGCATTGATTTTAGAGGAGCGCGTACAGTGTGCATTATTTATTTTAGACGCCAGGCTCTTCCCCACATTCGCAAAGAAGTCGTTTACATTATCCACAGAATCCGAAGGATCGGGAGCAATGGATAAAAGTTCAGTAGCAGAAGATTTTTGTTTTGAAGATTAGAGATTGATTTAATTAGGTCCCATGTAGCCCTAGGATTCCTACGATGTCTCTCAAACTCAGTTCGTTCAAATTCCCGTTTAATTTTTTTTTAGTAAACTATTACAGAAATTTCTATACCGCTTGAATCTCACTTGTAGTATACTATTATTAGGGTCTCGTTTTGATTTAAGGCAAAGATTATCCCTATTTCGTATGCACCTCAAAAGCCCCGGTGTGATCCAGGGTTTTATAATCCTTTTTTTATTTGGGATAGTGCCACCGAGTTTTTATTGACCACAGTAGAAACAATATTAACAAATTCAGTAGCAGCCGTGGTTACATCATCACAATTCATCACCGAAGAAAAGTCTGTAGCTTTTATAACTGCAACGCAAGCATCCACGTCCACTGGGCGCGATGATGAAGGTGTTTTAGTTATATCAAATATTAATTTGCAAAACACAATCACTGGAGCATGGTCAGTGATAGAAGAATCAAGGACTAGGGTTATTGCAGGTTTGTTTGATTTGATAACTACGTAGTTTTAATTAGGTTCGGCACAAAGTTCGTAATTTAATTATTTCAAACTATATGCGTTATCTAGTTATCTACATTATAGACTATTGAATCGGATACACAATATAACAATATCTAAAGATCACATTAAACTCATTTAAGAATAGCCACCATATTTACCATCGTAACATCACAACCGCGAGGTCATGCCTTCATGTTGTTTGTTTGACCTGAGTGTTGTAATATCACGGTTTTCCTAACGTAACTACAACATTATCTCAGATAGTTAGTCAAATCTGTGTACTTTATGAGCACACCTGTTGCAGATAAAAATATTGTTAGCGAATAAACTTGCACAGTAGTTTTTAAATATTTCATAAAAACAGAACAAAAGACTGAAAGATAAAGACTGCCTCGTTAGACCAACGAGGCAGTCTTTTTCTTTCAGTCTTTTGGTCACAATCGCTATTGCTGACCATGAGGTCCTGGGTTCGATTCCCAGGTCGGGAAACGTGTTATTGGGTTTTACTATCTGGAAATCGTCAGTAGCAGCCCGGAGTCTGGATTTGTGCCCGGTTGATGGCAATAGGCTCGCCCCCTATTAAATGGGACTTAAACATACCTTTTTTTTTTTTTTTTTTGGGTGGGAAATCGTCAAATGACTTCTCCCGCTCTGGGTGGAGCGGGAGGGCGTGTCAGACTTTTACTGACTAAAACCCACCCGTGTTCCTTCAGTTGTCTGTGCCAGGGCCACGGTTATCTCTATCGAATTACCCGCGACCCTGAGGCGTCGGCCCTAACGGACCCCGTCATTTTGTGCTGACATCTCTTTGAGGCGGACCAGGCCCGGGTCTGGTAGGGACCCGGGCCTGGTCCCTACCGGACGGCGAGGTACCCATTACTCGCCGTCCGCAAGCCCGCGCCTACGGTGGTTGGGAATCTGCAGGCGACTCCCGACGAACGAGAGAACGAGGTGACGGCTTTCCATTCCCTCTCGCTCCGTACCATGGCCTGGACCAGGGCTGGACGCGAGACATCGCAGCCGCCGATCGCCTCCGCGAGGACACTGCGGTGCTCCGCCCAAGCTGGGCAGACCTCCACCGTATGCTCCACCGTGTCCTCCGGGCGATCCACACAATGGTGACACCCGGGCGTTTCCTCCCGCCTTATATGAAACAGGAACCTCTCGAAACAACCGTGTCCGGTGAGGACCTGTGTCAGGCGGAAGGTGAGGACGCCGTGGCGCCGCTCCAACCACTCCTCAAAGAGGGGACTTACCGGCGCTATTGTAGCGTGCCCAGCACTGGGCTGCGACAATCGCACCCTCCATGACGCCATGAGATCCCGCCGGAGCTCTGTCCGCTGTACCGTGATTTCTCGCGGCAGCGGAGTTACACCCCGGCATTTTGCCTCCTCGCGCCACTCCCATACGTGCGCGAGGGCTTTTGCCTCCAGATCCCATGGCGGCAATCCGGCAAGGAGGCTCGCCGCCTCGCAGGAGACCGTGCGGTATCCCCGAACCAGCCGGACGGCCATGACCCTTTGGGACGCGTTCAACCGGAGGGCTGGTCGGCGCCTCAAAGAAGGCGCCCACACCGGTGCCCCGTAAAGTGCCATGGACCGCACGACCCCCGCGTAGAGCCTCCGTCAGGAGGCGTTTGGACCCCTAGATTGGGCAGGAGCCGCTTCAAGGCAGCCCCAGCCCGCTCCAGTCTGGGAGCCAAACGTCGGAAATGCTCCACGAAGTTCCACCGGCTGTCGAGGACGAGTCCCAGGTACTTCATCGTCGACTCGACGCCGATGTGAACCCCTCCCGCCGTTTACTGGGAACTCGATTGTGGCGTGTTCCGAGGACCACGAAAACACATGGCCTCGGACTTGTGCAGGGCCACTTCGAGTCCCACCGGCCGGATCCTATCGACGATTGTCGCAACCCCGAGTGTCGCTAGCTCGGCCGCTGCCTGGTGCGACCTCCCCTGTGCCAGGACCAGCGTGTCGTCAGCGTAGCAAACCACGCTGACGCCACTAGGGAGATCGGCGCTCAGCACCCAGTTGTAACCGATATCCCACAGAAGCGGCCCCAGGACCGATCCCTGTGGGACACCGCACGACATCTCTCGCCGGTTCCACTCTCCTCGGTGACCGGGGTAGATGACGACCCTGTCCGTCAAGTAGGCCTCTACCACGCGACAGAGGTAGGTCGGCATCCGGTGATACCGCAATGCCTCCCTGATGCAACTCCAGGGCAGGGTAGACTTAAACATACCTGGCGAAATGTGGGTGTACTACAGTTACACCTCTGCCCAACCCTTCGGGGAAACAAGGCGTGATGTAATGTTATGTATAACGAAAGATTATTTAGTCATATCATTTGGTTTAAAGATTTATTTATTTTATTTATAATGGATTCCTTTATATTTTCTGAATTTGAGAACTTTGTAGGCCTTATAGATTTGGAGACATTTTTCTATTTTAGTAAATATTCAGTACCAACTTGTTGTCAGGCCTATACTGTCCTCCCATACCTATTAACACTTTTATTAAAAAAATATTGTATAATCACATTTTTTTTTAAAGAGTAACTGTGGAGTTTCTTGCCGGCTCTTCTCCATAAGAAACGACCAATTGTAAACATGCACCTAGTTTCTGATGTTTTCTAAGGGCCCATTAAGATTTATGTGAAATAAATCTATAATATGAAATACAATGTATGAAATAATTTTGTGACACTTTAGATTATGAGTAAAAGTATAAGACCGGCTTTTGCTGTCTTCACAAAAATAAGGGCACAAGTAGCCAATCAACGTATAGAAACGTATAATGATATACTAGTTTAATCATCCATTTAACAGTAAGCTGAAATTGATTAGTTGTATAGTGTATCTGAAACGTTTACTTACCTACTTATACAAATATGATGTTGTTTTCAAAATTTCAAGTCATTTATTAAAATTAAGAATCAGCACTTTTTGAACTTCGAATTTTTTCGAATTACATAAGACAGTCCCTCAAAACGCCTGCTCTTCACCACTTCCTAGTGCTTTAGCAGGGAAGAAGAAGTGGCGCAACAAACTCCCCAGCAACACAGCTGTCTGTTCAGTTAGAAGAACTTGATTATATACAATATTATGCAAATTAATTAAAATTACAAAATCAGTTTTATCTCATACCTAAATACTATGACGTAGTAAGTTCCAATAGTATTCCTTACATGCTATGCTTAGTGCCAATATATGCCCTATACCCTGCAATCCTGCTTTTTAATAATAACATAGATTATGATGTGTAATTTTTGAAAAAAACATTTCGCTCTTCCGTAAAAGTTCTATCCAAGTTTTTGCCATCACTTTCAACGTTTTTATTTATTAATAATTACGTAACAGCATTGCAATAGTGATAAAAACAATAAACAACAAGTAAAAACACAGGTTGTATGGAGTCAAGTCGTGCTCGCTCCGTGCCCTTTGTTGATCGCCGCTCCTGTGCTACGAGCGCTGGGGTTCACAACTTTTTGTTGAGAATATCATCACGTACGGAGGAGAGTCCGGTACCTACTGGCGCAATTACTATTGCACAATAAACTTAAAATTCTATACAAACAAAAAGGATTAGTCTTTCCTATAAACACCGTATAAAATTATAACTAAAATGTGTACAACCTGAAAAGGATGACTTTAATATTGCTGAATAACTGCTCTACAAAATTCGATTAGTTACTTTCAAAATTTTTTTGAAAGGAAGGTCTACCGTCACCAACTTAAATCTACTCAATGATTTTATTACTGACGCCATGGATAACTGTAAGCAGGTGGATGTCGTTTATACTGATTACAGTAAAGCTTTTGATCGGATTGACCACGGGATCTTACTATCAAGGTTATATGGTATGGGAATACGAGGTGATTTACTCAGATGGTTTTCTTCTTATCTGGAGAACAGGTCCCAAGCAGTAGTATTAAGCAATTATATGTCTTGGCCCAAGGCAACCTTGGGGGACAGGTTCATTGCTCGGACCATTACTTTTCATTATCTATATAAACGACATCAACTCTTGCTGGAGTTCGCCTAAGCTATTGTGTTTTGCTGACGATATGAAGATCTATGCCACAATATCATCACATGTGGACGTGACTGTATTTCAGGATGACTTACGTCGTCTGGAGGCTTACTGTGTTACATGTTCTCGGAAGCGGATACCTTTATCGTAAATCTTGGGCGATCAAGTACTACCTAGAACGAATTGCATCCGAGATCTGGGGGTCTATCACGATTCTAAGCTTACGTTTGAATTTCATGTCGATGCCATAGTCGCAAAAGCATCTAAAGCACTAGGTTTCATAATGCGACTGTCCAAGTGCTTCACTCAAGCTAAAACTTTAAAAAATATTTACTGTACCTTTGTTAGAAGCCACTTGGAATACGCATCTGAAATATGGAATCTATGTTATCACAAATACATTGATCGTATAGAGAATATCCAGAAAAGGTTCATTAAGTATTTGTGTTATCACCAGAAAGTGCCCTACCGGTCTGAAGATTACCTCAACCTCTGTAAGAGATATCATATATTACGCCTAATTTATCGGCGAGCAATATCTGACTGTATTTTCTTTTTTAATTTTCAATAATTCTATTAATAACTCTGACATTCTTTTCAAATTTTATTTTAACGTTCCGGGAAGGCCGAAGCGATGGAACGCACTGTTGCGGGTTCCATTTACCTCAAGGAATTACAGGCAAAATTCATTTATAGTGCTTGCAGCGAGAAACTTTAATAGCATGTGCAAACAGCATGATTTTGATCCATTCTTAACAGGTGTGTTCTCGGCCAGAAAGTGCCTGAGCCTTGGTTTTTTAAAAATTTTAACTAAGATTTTGTATTTTTAGGTTTTTATTTTTGTATAATATGAAATATGAATTTAGTTATAGAATTCTTGAATGTTATACTGCTTTATTTTTCTTCTAGTTTTTGGTAGCTGTGTTGTGTTGTTCACACTCTTTCTTTCCATTCCGTTTTTAGAAGTGATGACTTTTAATTGGCTGTCAGGCTGTCATTGGTGTTAAATTCTAGCTGTAAGTCATCCATAGTTCATAAATAAATAAATAAATAATTAATAATAGTGGACGATGACGACTTTTATCTCAATATTGTTGAATATTGAAAAAAGAGTAAAACTTGAAAAAAAAATGCCAAGTAATAAACGTTTTAAAATAAATGTTAGGCACGGACAGTAGTATCGTAGAAGTGACGACACTATGTTACTTCATACATGCGCCATACATTGTTCGTAGCGCGCGACAAGGACGGGAACAATCCCCTCCAAAAACTTTCAAAGCTTGTAAGCTTCTTCATATTTACATCGATTTCACAGAGTTTTACGAATCTTTAATTTTTACTATGCCTTCTTTGAAATGACATCATTTTTTCGAACATTCTTAACATGATCCATATTGTATTAAATTAATTATTGACATTACTAGAACATTTCAATTTAATTATACTAATTTATAATAAAATAAGTAATAATAGTGTTTAATGCATGCTAATTTAGGATGATAAGGGCAGGCGAGTGAAAATTGCAATGCTTGTAAAAGGCTGCTAAGTCATAAGTACTAACATAACATACAAACCAACATAGTACACATAAAGATAAAGATAACGGTTTTGTCAATGTCGACTAACTGTTTAGAAGTTTTGCAAATACTGATTACTGTAGTACTGTGTAATGTTTGGGAAACAATAAACTAACAACAAACTACGAAATAAAGGAGGTAATTAAAACAAGTCAACAATCTAGTTATTTTTAAGAAGCATAATCAAGTTAAGCACTAACTGATTTCATAGACCAAGGACAGGTGAACAGGATATTAATTCAGATTCGGCATAAATAGGTTTTTATATTTTATTTTTCTTTAATTAGATTATTTTATATTTTGTGAATGTGAGAACATTGTAGGCCTTGTAGACTATAGATTTGTAGACCATTGTCTGTTTGTTAAGCATATGGTACTTGTGGACAGACCTACACTGTTCTCCCATTATCTATTAAACAAAAATTTGAAAACATTGTAAACGGCAATTATTTTTAAAAGAGTAGTAACCGTGAAGTTTTTTGCCGGCTTTTCACCATAGGAAACGACCAATTGGACCGTGCACATAGCTTCTGACGTTTCATAAGTGCCCATGTATTTTTACGTAAAATAAAATGTTATGATTTGATTTTGAACTGCAATAAGTATTACTGGTAAGTAAGATGACCCAAAGTCAAATGGTTTTTAGTTGCAAAAAAAAACAATGAAAAATGATCAAAGAGAGGACATGGCTTATCTTAATGAATATTTACTTTATTTATTACTGCCTTAAAACGTAAAAATGTTGCCAACCCCCGGGTGCGCCTGCGCGCGCTCTCTGCCGACTTAATTTTCACCGGCACTGAGCAAGCGATATTGATGCAAGCACGCAATGCTACAACACCATGCTTCTTTCTATCTTTAGCTTAAAGCTTGGCAAGTCTGTTCGATTGTTTTCTATAGAAACTAAAGGAAACTAAAGGAATATTATAGTGGCTTCTGTAAAAACTTATATGAAACCTGGCAAATAATAAATATATTGTTTGCCAGGTTTCATTTACAGTTTTCCCAACACTTACTAGTTAATGGTTAATTCACGTAGACATAAACCCTAAAATAAAAGTTAAATTAAACGAAACTAGATAAAATTAAGAGTCAATGGAAAAGGTAATATTTTACAGTAGTTTCTTATTAAGCAAATCGTTAGGTTTTAGTTGAACTAAAACGTGTTAATTGCCACGATAGTGATAGTGTGTTGTGTATTATTGTTGCATAGTGGTTAAAGTATTATATCTCCATGAAATATTGCAATCATGGATACCGAGCAGAATACCGTCTACTTTGCTCGCAACATTCTTCTAAGTAGGTACTAAAAGAATAACCTCATTTTTTGTCCGACCTATCTCAAGGGGTAACGTATTAGCACAACGGGTAAGTTTTCCAATGAAATTGTGCCTTTTTGATAACTTCCCTTGGTAGATTTTATAAAAGTTGATTGAATTTCTAACTTACAGAAAGTCTGTCCAAATCTTCACCAGAATCAAATTCACATTTTTGCTCATACATCTGTACTCCCATTTCTAAGCCTCACCCAGTGACGTCACCGCTCGTATCACACGTTCACATCGGCTACTGCTTGTTAGTGCTATCTGATGGGGGAAGCTCATCAATTTCGTTCATGATTTGCAACCGAAAAATGACGGTGAACGTACTGTCGCGGACGGGTGCTCTTTTAACCAAGTTCATTGAAGGGATATTTTTGGTGGATTTTTAATTTGGCTTCTTTATGAAAAGGTTTGTGACCTCTGGTCATGGTATCTAAATTTCCCGTTATTTTTCCTCCTGTTTTTATTGCCTCGTTGGTCTAGTGGTCGCTATCGCTACTGCTGTGCATGAGGTCCTGGGTTCGATTGCCAGGTTGGGCAACGTGTTTTTGGATTTTTCTATCTGGAATTTCTCAGTAGCAGCCCGGATTTGTGCTCGGTTGATGGCAATAGGCTCACCCTCTATTACATGGAACCTAAACATAACTGTAACCGTTTCGCTCCGTCTTGCCCAGAAAGAGTGTATATTCAAGAGTGTATTTTCTCGTGAATATCTTTTAATAATTTCGAATCTTTTTTATTATGGTTTTTAAAAATATACACCGACTGTCATCGGCAGTACAGGAGATGACTGATTGCAATCAATACAGGACCCCGACGATATTTGGGCGCAGGGCAGATCAATGATAAAATACTTTTATGATTCGGCAGATTTTCTCAACTTACTGATTAAGACTGCCTCGAATGCCAAAATGATTGTCATCGTTGCTGCAGTTTTGAAATCGATTGACTGTAAGTATTTATGAATTTTGGTGGAAAGTACCTACTTTGCAGTGAAGACAAAATATCAAAACGGTAAACCACAACGTTTACCTGCTGCACTGTTAATGAAAACTATTTAAAAAACGAATTCCTTTTGGCTTTTTCAATATTTATTTGTTGGCTAGTAAAAAAGATCCATAATCCCTTGCCTTCGTACTTACCTACCTACTCAGTATGACTTGAATGATCCATTGTTTATTTAGCCCTATAAAGATTTCGATCAAACCAAAAAGCTGTATTTCTACATGGGAAAGGCAACGGCCTTCTATCTAACTCTATTACGCCAGCATCATCTTAGATTCTATAAAAGAAAGGAAAAAAAAGCATTACCTACAGATTCACACCTATAACACAATTCAAAACGTTCCATTTCACCACAAAAATTAGTTCAAAACATTACGTCACTTAAAACGGTCGCGAAGGCATTTCCCTCACAAAACAAGTTTTTAGGCATGTACGAATTAATCTTATAAGGAATAAAGCGGCCGGGCGATCCAGATTCGTACAAATTGACATAAACGGTACAAAAAGCAAATCATATGCCAATTAGCAGATTAATTGTTTAATTAATTGTGTCCGGCGGCATTGTACGGTTTGTTTTTTGGACGAGAGGAAAATTTTCTTTTTATTACGTGTTGAGTTTGCACTGGTTTTTGAGAGCGAGGTGCGGAGGATTGTAATTGTTTTAAATCCTTGGTCTTACATTTTTTTGGTTTTTTGTTACATTTTTGTAGTTTCTGCCTACACCCATGGGTAGAAGGCGTGAGTTTATGTGGTTGTTCATTCTTTGACATAACATCACATCTGTTTTCTGATAGGTCAGGCAGAGATGTGCCTATTTAATTCACCTACATTTCCGGAGTTATCTTTAAATCCCTTAAAATAGGTGGCGAGTCTTTTGCCATCAACCGGGCTCAAATCCAGACACCGACAAGCTGCTACTGAGAAATTCCTTATGGGAAACCCCAATAATATCTCGCCCTTCCTGGGAATAACACCTAGGTCCTCATGCTCAGCAGTAGCGATTGCGACCACTGGACTAACGAGGCAGAAAGTCTAATCTTACGGATTGATCACGATCTTGAGATTTTTTGGTTGAAAATTTAAGTTAGTTCAGGTACCTGACAAAAGAAAAAAACTTTTTGACAAAGTCAAAGTCAAAGCATTTATTTCAAATAGGCCCATAAAAAGGCACTTTTGAACGTCAAAATTTACATTAAAATAGAACTGATTCTAGGCGCCACTTCCAAAAAGTTGTTTCGTATGGAGAAGAAGTGGCAAGAAACTCCACCGTTACTCTTTTAAAATGTTTTACAATATGTTGTATACATTAATTATATTTCTATATGTGAAGAAGATGCACCAAGAATAAAAATACTGTACCACTATTGGTACAAAAAAATTAAAAATAAAGCAAAGGCATATAAATTAATCACGTGACAGGCACATTGTGCTCACATATTTACAAACAATTGTAAAAATATATGATTTTCCTAAAATATTAACTAGGAATACGTCAGTGTGTGAGTAAAGTAAAAATAACCAAATATACAATACAATAAGCAAATAGTATGATTTTTCCTAGCCTCTAGATTGTCCTATGGAGCAGGACCAGCATGTTTCCAAGCATTCTTATCTAGGATATAATCTTCTAATTTGTAATAGGATTGATTACAAAGTGTTTTTTTAACATGAGTTTTAAACTTTCTTTCATTTAATTGCAATATATCACAAGGTATTTTGTTGTAACATTTAACACAGTACCCCATAAAAGATCTATGTACTTTAGATAGTCTGTGACTTTTAAAATAGTAAGACAAGATTTTTTCTTACAAAAAGTTCAAGTCGGTAATAGTTAAATGAGATTGCTGCCCGTTTACTGGATTACTGGATAAGGACAGTCATCGATTATGATTAAGTAACTTATACGGAGATTCTATGAAATAAATAAATTATACTAATGGGTCCCGAGATAGTTATGTAAACGACATTTTAAAAAAAAAGTCGTCTTCTTGTGCTCAACCTAATATACATACAATTTTTTCTCCACCTTTAATTTCAAACAAGTTTTTCTCACTTATACATTCTCCCAGACCGATTGGCTGGGGGCAAATACAGTCATAAAATGCTATGAAATAGTGCAACAATAAGTCAGCTTGGGTTACGCGCAAGCGCAACACATAAATACAAGGTTTACTGACAAACTTCCTACATTTTCTAGGATTATTCAACTTTACATTATAAATTTGGACCGAACTGAAATATCGTGATAGCAGGTCTTAGAATCTGTGCAAGTATAGATTATTTCTTATTAAGATGTACTGTGTGACATATAAATTGTGATGAACTGGCCCATAATACAAACGTGAACAGGGCACGTACAATCTACCACACATCCTTGGTAACACTAAAATCGCCCTTATCGCTACGCCCGTGACGTGCTGTTGATTGTACTCTAATGAAGCGTCCAATAAGTAAGTAGACTTTTAGGCGTTGTCAATTTAAGTAGTCATAATTATGACTCCTAGATCTCGATCTCATTTGCAGATAACAGAAAAATCAACTCTCTTTTGCACTTTTTTATGATGAACAAAATAGAGTTTTGTAAGCGATTTATATACAGTTATATAGTTTCATTATCTTCTATTCGAAGTTTCTGAAAATATGCCATTTCTATTTCTCAAAGCTTTTTTGAACTTTACCATTTGGTAAAGTCAAGTCATGTCACCTTCTCCAAAAAATCTCCATACTTAATCCCAAAGATTCCGCAAAATTGAACTTTAACTCCAAATATATTCACGAAACCCGCGACAAACTAGTTATTCTCTTATGATAAAGTCCACCAAAAATATCCAATTAAAACAAGACAAATTGCTCTCGCGAAAAAATTCCTTAAAACCGAAAACGTTGAACCGATGGTTTCTGTTGAAATGCTTATTAATTTTCATGAGGTTTCGTGCTCCAATTTTTTTGTCCGGACGAAACAGGCAACCCACTGTGCAGTTCGATCCTCGTAAACTTTTATGACGCAGTCAGTCAGCGCTAAACGTGCGCAGGAGAAATAAGTTATGATAGGTATTCGCACAGTGTTCCGCTTGCTTTATAGTTCTGGATAAAAATTGGGGTAGTGAAAATAATATGTTGCGATGATTTTCTGTAAAAGGTTTAGCAATTTAAAAATAATACGTCATGCTCATCTAATTGCAGTGGCGTGATTCATTTTAATACACAATAATGTAATACTTTTTGCTTTTTTAATTGTTTATTAAACGTCCCCAAAATAAAACTCTAAATTCTTTTACTGCACAAAATAATACCGACCGAAACATAAAACTACGCGGCCATGCACGATCCCAAAAACAGAACCGGACCAAGTACAAATTCGACCAACATAAAACAAAAAATGAATTATCAATTATAACAAAATACCGTTACGAAGCGACAAGCGGGACGTCTCAAAAAACCTCTTCGATTTCAATTTCTCATCTTCAGTTCGAAATTTAAAAAAAAACGACAATTTTTCCCGAAATTAAGGTGAAACACGAAAACCAGAAGGGAGCCGACGCCATTTTCGGCGGCCGATCGGGCGGTCGGTATAAATGATTCGAAATTGTTTCCGTAAGCACTGTAGAGGGCAAAAACCACGTGTCGGAGCAATAAATCATTCGACGGCGACTTGAGTTTACTCGAATAAATGAACGATTCGATTGCCGATGCGACGATTACATGTTGTGTTTATAGAGAGAGTTGTAAGGAAGAATGTCGTCGGCGACTTTTTGTGTTAAATCGCTTTTGAAAGCTTATTTTTTTTGTTTTTAAAAGGGCATGCCGCGTTTTGTGGAACATTTAACGGAGTTTTAAACTATTTTGATGCGCTTGGGAAATGGATCATGAGTAGTCATTTTGGATTCTTAGTTTATTGATTACTGTTTCGAGCTGACCCAATTTATTTAACGCCCGGCCACTTTTGTAGGTGTATGCTAGACACCTTTGTTGATAACAAGACTAGTTAAATTCTAAAAGGTTTTAAATCTTTTGCAAATCCTTTTGAACTGATTCATGATATAACTAATATGCGAGACACAAATTAGCGTTAGTTTATATTTATACAATTGAGTTATGTAGTATCTGCTCAGTGGTATTGGCCCCGACTTCCGAGTTGTAGGTTGTGAGTTTGAACCCAGCGCCAGGCCCAAACTTTAGTTTTTGTACTTATTTAATTTCATCACCTCTGTTCTCTGAACGGTGAAGGCCTCTCACAGAGGGGAGGCCTGTGTCCCAGCAGTAGGCAGGTTATAAGCTGGTTATGTAATTAAGTAAGCTTTTTAATTAATTGGAAATACTTAATTATGTTTAGTAATCATAACACTCAATGTGTCTATTTTATTTCTATTGATTAGTGCTTATAATATACTCATGCCCGGTCGTGAATTTATAACTCTGTATGAATCAGGTGAAACCTTTGATACCTTTGGTCATGCTTTGGTAAAATATCCCATGAATTTTACCAGAATTATCATAATTAGAGATATTTTATGGTAACGTAAATATTATACAAATAATTCCGTCATCGATTTTAAGCTGTTTTTATGTTGTTTTTTTCTAGGCTAAGTCTCATTTATTAAGCACCTGTTAAGTATAAAAAAAATTATGTTTTGTAAGATTTTTTATAATGGCGGCCTGTTTTTGAAAACGTTAGAAAATATTTGCACAAAAATATCCTCTACACCAGTAGCCTAAAGCTTAACATTTTTCATTTAATGTCACTTCTTTTATTTAAAAATGCCATGTCGAAATATTTTGCAACAAATGATACAAATTAGGTACTACAAAATAATACGAAATGTAGATTTTAATAAGTGTAATTTATTCCGAAAAATTTTATACATAAATAACTATCGCATTTTATTCAGTTTTTGTCCAACATTATCACTTACAAAACCAATTGAGATAAACCAAACAAAAAGGGATCATCCAAAATAAAAACGAAAAAGAAGTATCGGCCAACATATCACATATCGGACCGTACGAACCGTTCTCCTTACTATAAATGGTGACATCCCAAAAAGTACAGCTCGTAAATAACAAATGTATTCGCATAAACGGTCCAAGATGCACCGGTTGTGCTAAAAAAAGTGCGTCAGTAATTAAAGTGGTAGTCCCACGGAACACTGCTTCATACTTCGAATGTTTCGGCCTCCGACAACCAAAATTCACGGCATTGTACTCTTAAGAAAATTGAGCCATAAATATTCTACACGTAATTTTCGATTGTGAAATTTTGGCCAGAATATTTGCATATCGAAACACTGGGATGTCAGGTTAAAGGTTTGTAGTTTGGACAGTGTGTCACTGAGTGCATTGTGTGCGTACTGCAAGTGGGTTGGCAGAATGCAATATTTTGCTAACCCATTTTATTGGTTTTGAGTGCAAAGTAAATATTGTTTTGAGAGTAAAACAATTAAGTGCACATTTTGCAATGAGTCAATAAATATGACTGCTTCGTTGAATTTATAAGTGCATGCAAATTAAAGGACAAAAGAACTCGGACCATCTCTGTTCAATCATAGTTTTAAAGCTTTAAGTTCTGAGTTGAGCTGCACGGTTACTGACAAATGCGTGCACTGACTGACAAGTCCACTCAATCTGTGTGGTTCCTTAGTCAAATTACCGTTTCAGACACCGATCTACATGGTCTTCACATGATCTGACCAAGATAATTGTCTGGACTTTAAAAGAGACTGTGACCTCTGAGTTAGTTTCGGCCTTTCTTCTCAGAGTATTCAGATAGGAACCGCCGACCTCAGCGGCTTAAAAAATATGATTGACTTGTAAAAGTGTTTATTCAAACCTACTTACAGAAATAAAATCATTTCAATCGTGACATTTTATCAGCGATATCGATGATGAAAAAGGCAAAAATGTATTGGATTGGCACACGCTACCGAAAAGCTTATGTGAATTCTGTATGACATACAAAACGCCTTTTAAGCAGTTGCTCTTTCTATTACAATGATTAAAACGTTCACCTTTACATTAAAATGTTGTTATCATGGAAAACTCTATCAGTCTAAAAATCTAGGTCACTCTCTCCTCAATGCTACTAAACTGTAATTAAATACATACCCAAAAGCCTTAAACGACTAGTATTAGTATGTAAATATCTCAATTTGAAGCTATCAATTAGTTAGGAGGCGTGCGCTGGCGCAGCCCGGGGGCGCTTACAGCGCGCCGTGACTACTGTCCTTGTTAATACCCCGTTCGTGGGAACCGGAGTAGAGCAGTAGCCACTCCGTGAAAGTTTAGCGATAAATTATATGGTAAGATATTATAGCAAAATAAGCTAGGCGACGATAAGAAAAATACATTGGGTTAAAATGTTTTATATCACATAAACCTAAATGGGCACTTATGAAACGTCAGAAGCAAGCAACATTGGAACCGTGTATCTATACACGGTTCCAATTCGTTGTTTCCTATGGAGAAGAGCCGGCAAGAAATTCCACGATTACTCTAACACCACGCAACACGTAACATCACGCCTGTAATCCCAGAAGGTTTAGGCAGAGGTGTACATACAGTACACCAACATTTCGTCAGTTATGTTTTAGTCCCACGTAATAGGGGGCGAGCCTATTGACATCAACCGGGCACAAATCCAGACCCCGAGAAATATTAAATAAAATGTAAATTAATAATTTTGAGAAATAATACTTAAAAATAAAGCCATTGGTCACATGATATTGAACTAGAATCTGAGCTTGACACGTCACACCTTACAGCATCAGTTGGTTAGTCGTGGTGGAACCACGAGAAACATATTTAAACTCGTAAATATCAACGCAGAAAGAAATAAACAATCAGAATCCTAACTAATATTCTAGATGGAAAAGTAAGTTTTTTTGTTTGTTCCTACTAATGAAGCGATCTTCATGAAAGAACAATGCCCACTTCCCATACATTTAAAAACCTGATAATGAAAGTTTATGTATAGTTATAAGGTATAGTAGAAACACTACCTGTTTTGAGTTTAGAAAATAATGTCATATGGTCATTTTTACAATTGAAACGCTACGAAGTCCAAAAAATATTAATGATACTTTTTAGGTTAGGATTTGTCGTTATAAAGAAATAAATATGCTAGAACGAATTATTTAAAACTTGAAGTTTGGTCTAAAATAGTAATACTTACTTATTATTACATATCTATGTGCTAAAAAGTCTTTTATACTTTGTGAATTCCTTAAAACCAGCTGCCCTTATGTCACTGCTTAGGCTCTCGATGATTGTCACTATAAATTGAGTGTCGAGCATTAAATGTCAAACGTCAAAAAATACGTTTCAATCGTCCTAACTCAATTACATATTGCATGATACATTAATTTAATTATTAATTTATTTTTAATTAATCTACAATTACATTGACTAAAAAAGAAATACTTGCTGAGTAAATAAAACGTAAAATGATGTATGAAACTCAGAAACAGAGTTGAATAAAGTCAAGTAGCAGTGTGTAAAATGGAACGTTGTAAAAACGGGTAGTTGAGATGCGTTCAAAACATGCTAATATGTTTACTCCTGAAGTAGAATAAGCATAAAGAAAAATTAAATTTAAAAAAATCGTGCGTTTCTTTTAACATTGTGATAAGCGTAATTAATATACAATTTAGTTAGCTGTATTTTAAGATTTATTTCATTTCTATACATAGTGAGGTGAAAAATGGGCATTCCTCTTTGCTTATACGTTGTATGGGGTGAAGAAAAGGACATAGTGTTCTTTTCATCCAGAAGAAATGTATATTTTTCGAGACGGAAAGAATAATTACTTTTGACGGTTACAATTACTTTAGGACGCTAGATGGCGCTTCGTGTCTCTCGAATTATGATTAAATTATATTATTAGAAGCTTTAGTAGAGTAACTAAGATTCTTTTTTTTAATGTATGTAATACATTTTGTGAGTTTGGATTATTTCCGAACTCCACGCGAGCAAAACTGCGGGCAAAAGTTATTACAATAATATTATATAACATCACGCCTGTAATACCTGCAGGGCTAGGCAGAGGTGTACCGATAGTACAGCCAGTTTTCACCACATATGATAATAAACACAATAAGCATAATCTTACTAGCTGTTACCCGCGACTTCGCCTGCGATCCAGGATAAACAGTAGCCTATGTCATTAAACAGGTCATGGTCTACGTGTGTGCCAAATTTTATCCAAATCCGTTTAGCCGTTTTGGCGTGAAAGCGGCACAAACAAACAATCTTACATTATTTGTACACATATGGTATGTGAACCTAGTCTAGTACGAACTGAACCATCGGAGTATAGCGTGTCTAGGAGCAATTGCGATGGCAATAGGAATAGCTATCAGCTTACACTTAATGGGATATATGTGGGAATTCGTTTGGGTAGTCGATTGGAATTATGTCGCCCGTGCAAGTTCTAATTTAGTGCGTGAAAGTCTTCGTAGCTTGGGAATTTGGTGTAAGAGATAAGGATGTCAATTGTATGTTTTTCTTTTGTAGTGTAGTAAGCCTCAAAATGATGTACACATAATAATGGTCGATCAAAGGTTAAGCAACACTTCCTGCAAGCAGTTTGTGGATGGGTGATCATCTATTACTTATCCACGTAACTGTTGGTCCCCGGCTGTCATTTAAAGAACTTTGACAGTCGTTACGGGTAGTCAGAATCCCAAGAAGTCTCACAACCAATCTTACCAAGGAGAATGGTGTTTTTTACATTTTGTGTTTCTAAATAATATGTAATTACATTTGGGAAAATGTACAATCCACAACGTTTCTACAGTTTACTGGTGTACATTATTACCTAGGTAGGTAAGTAAAATTACAATTAAACACTATATTAAACATCTAGCTTAGGTATTAATATTTTTTAAATTTTAACCGTCGCATACGCTATCGAAATTGCTTTGAGAAGTGGTTAAAAGTAATGGCGGTATTATTATGAACCAATCCGTGAAGATTCACGGTTTAAAGTAGTAGGCGTCTTGATTAAGCCTCTCTTCTGCGAAGCCGTAATGCTTGCGAAGGAGGAGGCAGAGCGCGTGAGGGAGAGAGCCTTGCGCCCTCACGCCCCTAGCTCTGGCCGGAAATCGCAAGCAGATTCCCGGCCTCCGCAGGCGCGGGCTTGCGGACGGCGAGAAACGGGTAGCTTGCCGTCCAGTGGGGACCATGCCCAGGTTCCACGCGCGCCTCAAAGAGATGTCAACACAAAATGACGGGGTCCGATATGGCCGATGCCTCAGGGTCGCGGGTAATTCGAAAGAGTAACCGTGGGCCTGGCACAGGTTATTGAAGGAACACGGATGGGTTTTAGTCAGTAAAAGTCTGACACTCCCTCCCGCTCCACCCAGAGCGGGAGAAGTCATTTGATGATTTCCCATCCAAAAAAGAAAAAGAAGGTGTCTTCATTGAAAAGTGAGCATTTTTTTTACTATGACTGCTCGTATTCCCCAGAAAATGGGTTGTGGAGGGAGATACGCAGTCGCTACATTTAAATACTGGTGTTCAGATGCAACCAGTCAGACTGGAAGCCGAACCCAAATTATTTGGAAATGGCTAGCTAGATTGAAGATTGATGGTCTACAATTTTTGTTTCATAATACTGTGTGAATGTGTAGCTACAATTATAGGGATGATGACATTTTTTGTTTTTAACGCAATAAAATATTTGTTTCCAATTAGTGCAAACAATATTATACAAAGTGCAAAATGTTTCAGAATATTGATGGTTTTGCCACGCTTTTGTAGCGCATCAGGTATGTTTGCAGACGCTCAAGTGGATGGCTTTCAAGCGACACAAAAGCGCAAAGGAATAGCGGTTCTGATGCGCCGCATACGGGGTAGTCCTCACAGCTTCCTGCAGTTTATTGCAGGTAGAATGGATATCCCCCCAATGGGTTCCCACATTGACGAGTGAAGCTAAGAGGAACCCGAGGAGGGGCCGTTCGTCAGGGCTTTTGCAGACAAGCCGACGACGTAGCGGCCAAGGTTGCGGTGTTGTTGGGCGACATCGCAACTGTGGTGGGGCCGCGGCGGGAGAGGAGTGCCGGTCTTGCGGTGCGCCGCTTTCCCTACCTTCCGCGGCCTTAACGGGGTCGCCACCGTACGATGGCGGACGTGGTGGAGCCGCAGGGGAAGAGGAGTGTCGGTATGTCGTTGGCCGCTCTCCTGATCCTCTGCGGCCGAAAAATGGTAGGTACCGGGCCCTTCATCAGACCCGTCGTAAGGGGCAAGGGGTGGTTGTAGGCGGAGGGTGGACAACGCCCTCTTCCAGCCCCTCTAAATGGGTCTAGGGACGGCGGACTCGGGGACGACCACCGCCCCCCATACGTCCGCGCGCCCCTCTTAGACGTTGCGGGGGGAGTCTAACACCTCACTCCCCCTCCCAACACGAGGAGGCCCGCGGAGGCAGGCCAGCACCAGTCGGGGTTGCGGAAGAATCATATGTTCCCGCGACCCCGACGTAGGTGTGAGATGGAACACCGGGGTGGTTTTTAGTCAGTAAGAGTCTGACAGACCCCTCCGCCCGCCCCAGGGCGGAGGACATCAAAAAAAAAAAAATGAATGGATGTGGGTTGCCCTTTCATGGAGCATTGGACAAAACTACATTTGCGAGTAGTGCGGTCCTGATCCAATCTTTATAATATTATTTTGTGTATTTTTTTTGTTGTGTTCTAAGAATTATACATGTATAGATGATTATCTAAAATAAATTCATTGAATTGAAAAAAAATCTTAAAAATGCCATTTTAAAATAACTTTCAGACATGGACAGCACTATCGTAGAAGTGACGTCACAACTATGTATCTTCATACTAGCGCCATGCATTGCCCATACCGCGCGACATAGACAAGAATAATATCCTCCAAAAACTTTTAAGGGTGGATTTCACCAATGAAACTGAACGCGATCAGTACATAAACTACGTTTAAGAGCTGTCTCTCTTAAACGTAGTTTATGTTAAAGCGTTTTAGATGGTCTAAACGCGTTCAGTAACATTGGTGAAATCGTCACTAAAGCGTGTAGCTTCTTCATAATTCTATCGATTTAACATATTTTTTTTCTATTGTCTCATTTTTCTGCTTTGAAATCACATTATTTTGTTGAACATTTTTAATATTAGTCACCATACCTACTAAGTCCCCAATGTGGAATATATTACGTGGCTACACATTGATACAATATTGTGGAACAAAGATTTAAGACACCTACTACCCTTGTCGTCCTACTTGAGATACCATAAAGGTTAACAACCATTAAAATAATGACAACTTATGATTCAACTTTGATCATCAAAAATATTGCACATTTTATTTTATGATAGTTTTTAAGTGACCTTTCATCCCAACATGTTTATTTATTCCCTTATTTCCTTAGGCACATATCTTGTTACATAAATAACTAAAAGAATACGGATGCTTTAGTGCATTAATTGCACAGTTTACTTTTTGGGAAAATATAACCCACGCACAGTCAAAATATTTTTTCTTTTGCAAAAAAAAACATTGTTCATGAACAATGGCGCATTGTAAATTAAGGTGATCTTTCATCTAGTTAGCACATCTAAACCGCGTTCAAGAGCTGTCAGCGTCAATATTCCACAACAAATAATGACACTGACAGCTCTTAAACGGGGTTTAAGCACTGATCTCATTCAATTTCATTGGTGAAATCAGACCTTATTTATTTATTTATCTAACAGCCGCATATTTGCATACTATTTGGGTAAAAAATAACGCACACAAATTCACAATATTATTTCCTTTCAATATAAAAATCTTACAACGTATCGATATTCAATAAACCTGATAACATAATGAAATAATAAGAATTGACAATCGCCGTCCATTGCGGTGTAAATGTCAAAAATGTAAAAATAAAAATGAAATTATGTACATTCAGCGTATAATTTTGGATGAGTTTACGAGTTTTTGAGTGCTAATAAAGATAAGGTAATAATGTGACTGTAAAACTAAACGTTTATGATGGATATTGTTTTAAGTACGACGAAGTTTTGTTAAGGGCAAGGCTAGGTGCATTTTGAGTCATTAATTTCGATAGCAGTCTTTTTCAACACAAATATTTTTGTAACAAGATTATTTATCGGAGTGTTCATGGATTTACTTGCCCATTATTCTTCATAGGTGAATGTGGTGTTAGCCTATAAGTAATTGTTACACTTATAATTGTAAGTATAACTAATTGAGTTATTGTAAATGCATTGTGTAAACAATTGTTGGCTGACCTAAATAAATAAAAAAATAGGTACCTACTTCAATTTAGAATGGGCAACTAGCATCATACTCAGATTTTTGTCGAACCTTGACAATTCAAAAGTGCCTGTGAAAGGTTTAATTGAAATAAATGGCGTGAGTTTTGAGTTTTTTTTTCACATATTTACTATTTTTTCATTGTTTTTCCGAATAAGTCAAGTCATCAGGCATTCTATCATCCAGCAGAAATTTATTGCATAAAAAACGTTATAGTATTGCAAGGTAAGACGACAATCGTATTATCTAAAAGCAGAAAACACGAAGATACAACAGCAATTTCGAAACAAGTATTTAGGAATCTGTTTGAACATCCCTTCAATACAGAAATCACAGCCTCTCCTCCCCCTCCCTTACCCCTTCTTATAGCGGACAATCGACGAAAATAATAATATACCTGTTTTTTCACCTTCGTTTGGATTTCAAAAGCGACCATGACTTCCGAGTTTATTTCGGCACTTCTTCTCAGGGATCAGTCAACTAATAAATGTCGTTGCCATCAAGTTTAAAAATATTGACCTAAAATTGACGTGTAAAAGTGTATTAAAAATCTACTTACAAAAATAAATAACATTGCAATTAATTTCAACCCTACCCCTTAAGTAAAGCGCAGTGTTTATGAGCGTACGATGGTTTTCAGTAAGTCCGCGATGGTAATCACTTAATTCGCATTTTTTACGATGCCACATCAAAACGTTTAGTGCTCACGTGACCTTTGACAAATAGCGGCTTTTTACCCAAAATAAAATGTTATCGGTTCGGCTTGTGCTGTTCAATGGGGTTATTATGCACATTTTACGAGTTTTTGAGATTTCAAAAAGGAAAGGATGTAAGTTACTTTTGAGTAGAGATGAGTTTTTATGTGGTTTTTACCTTTCTGTTTTATTTAATAAAGATTTAGTGCCTAATTTGACGCGCCAAAATGTGCTGTTGTTGTTTCGATGCATGAAAAAGATGGCGAATTTAATTTTGTATGGGTAGCAAGAGACAGAAACCTGTCTGCAAAAATCTAGCTTATGTAGGTTTCCAACACTTCTTGTAAGGAACACGCAATAGATATATTAATAAAGGAAATACGATTACCTAACTAAGTTAATTAAATACATTTATTGCGCTAATAAGTACAACATAAAATATTTTTTCCTTGCACTCTTATGGTCCGTGCAGAATAGTTTAAATAAAGTAGATCAAAGCCAGCAAATACTAACAAGAAAAAAAAAACATAAGACCAATAAAAACCATGTACACAATTACCCTACATAGTATAATTAATGCATAATTCACACAGACTTAATTCACGCCTGCACTTTGTCATTGACAACGCATCAAGTAATTGTTGGGCATAAAAAACTCAATCACCCATAGTTAGCAAAAACCACTTATAAACGGACGAGCCATCAATCTGTGTCTTATTTAAATAAATAACATCGTGTCATAAATGTAAATGTGAGTAACGTGAGTGACTTACGACATTTTTCCTTGGCGTTTGAGATGGCTAGTTGACTGTTGTATTAGATTAGTGGCTTAAAGCAAAGTCTTCATCATTCACCTCGTACCCATGTTGAATTTCGAACTCTTTAACCCTACACTGCATTCGGTGCCTTATGAGTGACAACCAATAAAACTGGTATTATTTCTAATTCGAACCAAGTAGTGACATCGATGATTATGAAAGGAAAGTGACAATAGTCGACGGCAACCAATAGTGCATTAATTGGAGTTAGATGGCAGCACTACCACGCTCAGCTAGTCATCATTTGAAAATTTTGATCAATATTGCCGCGTGCCGTGCGAACGAAATTTGAAAACAAAGTAAATAATAGTTATTGACGGATTGCAACAGTGGAAAAATTGTTTTTATGTCGAAAAATCTGTGTACTAGGCAAATGTAAGTATATTTTTTTGATTTGACAGTGTTTGGATACTAAAATTTTACAATTACTGTACGTGCCGGATGTGTCACTTCATGCAGTGATGGTCCAATTTTAGATATTTTTACTAATAATGGTTTCTTGTTTTTATTTTAGATAATGCCAAAGAAAAGTTTATCCAGCGCTCAAATCCAAAATTATTTGACAATACCATCAGGCAGTGAAGACGAACAAGACTCCTCAGGCGCTGAAAGTGATGATGATATTGCCGCAATTCGAACTACCGTCAACCAACTTTGTGAAACGCTTAGCGATGCGGATGGTGAAGGGCAATGTGTTTCACCGAACAGGTATGAACCCGCTGCACCATTATCAGAGTCCTATGAGGATGTGACTGGAAATTCTAGCGTACTTGGTGCTGATATGCAGCAGCATATATCAAACCATCATGGTTCCATTCCGGCAGTTCCAAGTACATCTAGATCAACTGCTTTACGAACACGTCAGGTTGTATCTTCCGCCTCAACTGCACCACGGGACCCCTAGCCCTACTGCATCCGCCGTCAGAAGAAAGCGAAATATCATTTGGAAAAAAAACAGCTTTCCAACCAACCAACCGTGAGTTTTGTGGGCAAACCGATCTAGAGCCACCAATTACAGAACTTGAAACGCCATTGCAATATTTCTTGTACTTCTTTGATGATGATCTTCTAAGCCATATCGTAGAAGAAATGCATAAATTTAGTGTACAAAAAAACCCATCGAAGCCTTTTTCTATAAGCGTTACAGAGCTGAAAAAGTACATGGGCATTTGTCTGCTTATGGGTATTGCTCCATTGCCCCATACTCGAATGTACTGGGAATCTGAATTAGGTTTGCCATTGATAAGAAATACTATGTCAGTAAACCAATTTGAAAAAATTCGGCAATATTTACACTTCAATGACAATACCACTCAGTCACCAGCAGATACTGCAGGACACGATCGTCTCCACAAAATAAGACCTGTCTTAGAAACGCAAAAAAAAAATGTCAGGCTATCAATAAACAAGAAGCATTGTCAGTGGATGAGCAGATGTGCGCTACCAAGGCCTCCAACATTTTGCGCCAATACCTACCTAACAAGCCTCACAAATGGGGGTATAAACTGTTGGTACTGTGTGATGATCGAAGGTTTGCGTACGACTTCGAAATATACTCTGGTATGGAGAATAATCCAGATTTGAGGCTTCGAGATCTGAGGCGTTGGTTGCTAAATAAAAGAGTTGGGGAGATGCAACAAAGAGCAACGCCGCTGAAGTTGAAAGACTTCAAGTTAGAAGTGGCAAAGAGCCTCTGCATCCGTCATCCGTCCATCAATGAATAAGAAAAAAGGCCGGCCGTCTTCTGTAAGTGATGACTTGATAGAGAAGAAAAGAATGAGAGCCAATGTAGCGATTCTTCCTCCTCGTGACGTAAGGCGTGACGGATGTGAGTACTTTCCTATGTGGGGACAGAAGCGCCAGCGATGCAAGTATCCAGGCTGCAAAGGAAAGTCGTTTGTTGTGTGTGAAAAATGCAAGGTCGAACTTTGTTTCAACAAGGACAACAACAACAAGGACAACAACAATTTAGCAAATATAGGTAGGGCATTGCATGTTGTGCCACATAAGGAACTAAATAAAAAATAAAAAAATCTCCATTATTATTTGTTTTTTATTTTTTTAACTATTTTTCCCGGGTTCTACACCACAAATACGACTAGGTAAGTTTTTTTTTCCGAAGAAAAAAAAATCATGCAGTGTAGGGTTAAGAACGGTTGTAACATTACTTCACGGCTGTAATCCGCAATATGTTAGGCAGAAGGGTACCTCCGGAACACCCACATTTCGCCAGTAACATTGAGGTCCCGTGTGAAATAGTCTTGTGCCTGCTCGGTCATTTCAGCTACGAGTATTAGACCTAATAGACCGATTACGAGTCAGCGCAGCAGCGTTCGGAAACGTTTCTTCTAGTACAGTGCGAAGATACGGCTCTTACTCGTTCATCGTTCACGAACTACACAAGACTAATGTGAAACGGCCTATTTCCATCAACCGACCATAAATTCAGACTCCGGGCGGCTACTGAGAAGTTCCAAATGGAAAAACTCAATAACACTTTGTTCGACCTGGGAATCGAGCACAGCATCTCATACTCATCAGTAGCGATTACGACCCCTAGACCAACGAGGCAGTCATAACATCATGTTATTGAATAATGTAAATGTGAGTAACGTATGTGGCACTTAAAATATTTCTCCTTGGCGTTTGACATGGTAAGTTGATTGGTGTATTAAATTAGTAGCGTCTTCATCAATCGCCTGGTAACATGCAATGATTAACATTGACTTCACAAAAAAAGGTTGTTTGAAATTAGATATTGTTTTAATTTGTCAGCTCAAAAAACGAATTTGTTGGCCAAACCAGATGTCTGTTTTTTTAACTAGGCTTAAAATCAGCACTTTGTGAACGTAACAATTACAAAAAACGGTCCCCCAAAACGCCCGCCTAGCAAACTGGCGAATTGAACTCCCCAGGAACACTTGGTTCTTTACAATATTATAGGAAGAAGGGTCTAGAATCTACGTTGACAAGTGCATACCATTGGTAGTATTGATGATGGTCCAGCGAGTAACGAGTTGTAGGTCGAGCTTTCGAACCCAGCCAGGCGCATTTCGTTATGTAAATTATTTCATCACCACTGCTATTAAAACTGTAAAGGAAAACATCGTGAGTAATGAATGAAAGGCCTGTGTTTATTTTGGTTAGTTTAATGAAGTTTCTGTGGACTATCCATAAACAATCTGTGTAATCTTTTCAATACTAACGAAGAAATAAAGAGGGATTTCGCAAGGAATCACTGTGGAAACTCTAACTATTTTACATCAGTAAATACAATAAAAAAAATGGTCAATGGGGTAATAACGTCACTATACAGGAAGTCACTAGTGCAATATTACCCAACTTCCTTTTTTACACCACATTCCCTTATTAAAAGTTAATAACGACAAATTACGTACACCTTTCGTTCTGTCTATATCGATACATGTTTCAATTACGCGTATGCTTATGGATAGACTATGATATAAATGCGAACCAATGCTCCTTAACAGGCTTTGATATTAGCTTGGCATGAAAAATTACGAGTTATACTAGGGGTTTGCTAGATTCTGCTTGGGGCTGGACAATAGATCCACTCTTTGAGGTGAGGGAAGATGCGAAATTTTAAGTAATTGACAATAGCACATCGCGGCAACAAATAAGGTTCAAAACAGCGATTTATTACCAACTTAAATTGAAAAGAACTATACACAGCAAATTGACGTAGGGTGTCAATGTGCTTAACAATTTCTATTTTTTTATTTTTTTGTTATCTAATAATGTTTGGTGTTGTCAATAATTTTTTGTAATACATTTTAAAAGAGTAACGGTGGAGTGACTTGCTCATTCTTCTCCATACGAAACTACATTTTGGAAGGGGCAACTAGAATCAATCCAATTTTTTTTGTAAATTTTGACGTTCAAAAGTGCAATATATATAGGTGCCTATTTGAAATAAATGATTTGACTTTGCAATCTTTTATTTTAATTCGGAATGGAAAGAACTTAGAAATTAAATCGCAGAAAAATAGTACACCTGTATTATTTTTCTGCGATTTAATTTCTAAGTTGCTTAATTTCAGGATCTTTTGACGCATGCCCAAAATCGGAACCATCGCCGCCAACTTGTTTTTCAATACAATTTTTGGGACAATGTCACAAATGTTTACTATCATTAAGACTGCAAAAATAACCTTGGAGCTCTATATGTTTGAATTTCTACCAGACAGTATCCAACACCAAAGATTTTCGAAAGAAGAAAAAAAAACATAAGAAATCGCGTTACGAAGTACAAAAAAAAGGTGCCTTAAATAATTTAATCTAAAAGAATCCACTTTCAGTATGCTGTCATCGCAGCTACTCATAATTCGTGTCGGGCCATACCACATCACCATGTATAGCTGACACTTTCGCGTGACCGACCTTATTTTAAATTAAAACCCCGCAAAATGTCGACCAATATATCATATTAATAACAAGCCGATATTAAAGGTAGCTAGGCTTTGCCGCTGACTTTATTATATATGAGGACAGAAGAGTTCTTTTAAATTAAAAGAATAATGTCGATAAAAAAAGGTCTGTTGTGCAACAATATGCAATTAACTGTTATTTTTTTACCGATTTCCATAGCGTCATCTCAGGTTAGGTACAAAGAATATTATGACAGTTTTCAAGAACAAGCACATTGATTTTCAAAATGTCAAAATTTGTAATCTATTGTTAGACGAGAACAACTGCCGATAAACTGTTATGCAGTTTGACAGACTCTAGATAAGTTATACTTTAAAGGTGTTGCAATAAAATTAATAAAAAGTTCTTTCCACCTTTGGTAGCTGGCTAACGCTAAATTTACCAGCAGCCTTATTGCGGAATAATCTTTCAATCACACTCCTAGAGTTTTGAAGGATATTGCTAATCGATTGCTTCATAGGTTTGAAAAATTCGTCAGCTCAGCAAAGTAAATAACGCAATTAATGTGGGTGAACTGTCACTTGGTATCAATTGTCATTTTATGTGTGATACGCAATTACCCCGCAGGTTGGGTTTACTTTATACCTATACTAGCTATTGCCCAGGACTTATCTGCCATCCAGGATGAAAAGTAGCCTACGTCTTTACTCAGGTCATGGGTCTACCTGTGTGCCGAATTGCATCGAAATCCGTTAAGCCGTTTTGGCGTGAAAGCGTAATAAACAAACAAACTAACTTGCGCATTTATACTAATGTAAACGTAACTATAAGTTAAGATTTAGATGAAGATAAATTTTATCGAGACCATTTTAGCTATCAGACTCTTGATAACATTGCACACTATTTCCTGCAGTATTATGTAGCACAAAATTATTTTTAAAACAGATAAAATGGTTTCTTTATGACAAATTTATTCTACACTCTGCTCTTCACGTAGGTGTCAAAATCAGACAATTTTATTTGACAACCTTTTACCAAATAAAAGAAATCCAAAACATTGGGTTTCAAGTTTTTGCATTTCCTTGAATTGCTTTGCTTGTACGATAGCTCCTTTTACGTCGTGACGAATAAATAATTGCAAATTAAGTAAATACCGAAATGTTTTTCTCTCATTGATTCCTATAAAGTATGATTGATGCGTACTTTAAAAAGGCAACATTTTTTTATTTAAATAGGTAAATTTTTAACTTACACACTGACTTATTCCTTGTTAATATAATATTTTACAAAAATCCTATAAGTTTACAATGTTTGTAAATATGGGAGCATATGTATTTATAACAAAATTAATTTATCTGTCTTTGTTTCATTTTTAATAATTTTTACCTCATGTGGTAAAAATATAAAAAAATAATTTTATTCTTGGTGCATCATCATATCATATATAATATCATAATTATATAATTAATGTGTACAAAGTATTGTAAAACATTTTTAAATATTAACGGTGGCGTTTCTTGCCCATTCTTCTCCATACCTTTTGGAAGGGGCAACTAGAATCAATTCTATTTTTTATGTAAATGTTGACGTTGAAAAGTGCCTTATATAAGCGCCTATTTGAAATAAATGCTTTGATTTTGACTTCTTAAAAAGTGCTCAATGTTATTATTAATGCAATACCTTCAGAGTCGGATTCATTACTAAAGCCGTTTTATAATAGTCCTTTTTGTGAAAGAGACGTATTAAATAGTAACTAAAATAACAAGTTATTCTTAACTTTATAATTACTCACAGAGGACCAAAAAGAGCACTCAATTACTTAACCAAATGTTAAGCTCCAAACAAAATTCCTCAGAAAATTACTTACATTTCTGTCATCTGCGAACGCTGACGTCATATAAAAGAGTACGAAAAATTTCCTCGACGTCACTTAGTTCATTCTACCAAGTAACTTTTAATTCCTGTGTATACTTAACGAGACTCATAACTTTGCTAGCCTTCGATTCTTCCGTATGTTTTAAGGGCTTGCTATGCAGAGGTCAAGGTTTCATTCTTCCGGCAAAGTAATTCAGAGGTTCAAGGAGTTGCTTCGTCGAAATGACCTATTTTGGTATTTTGTAAGTTGGTTCCGTGTTTGAGAAATTATTGGGTTGTTGGACTAATTGTTAGTTAAAGTTCAACATAATCTGTAACAGACTGTTTTTTTTTAACAGATTGACTTGAATTATCATTTTCTTTTATAAGCTTTTAAAGTAAGTATTTCGTAGTTTGTATATCATACTACGAAATACTGACTTAGAAGATTTTTTTATAAAATTACTACATTAGATATTATTCTGGAAAAGCTAGTTGTTATTAATGTTAAAATATTAAACAATTGAAAATAAAGAAAATCTTAACCTACATTGTAAATGCCAAAGTAAGTTTGTTTGTTTCGCTTTCACGCTAAAACTGACTGTACGTATTTGAATGAAATTTGGCATACAGATAGCCCTTGACCTAGGTAAGTACATAGGCTACTTTTCATTCTTAATCGTAGAAAAATAAAGTTCAAACATTAGTTTAAAACAAAATAAAATTTAAATAAAAAGCTTGGATTCAACCACTTAGATCAAATACGAACATACCAGTGCTGCTAATATCAAATCAATTCCACGCATCCAGACCACTTGATCGCAATAAATCAGCACGTGCCAAATAGAGTGCAGGCCTTGTAAGTAATAGTGTTACACCAATGATAGCGTGATGTAATGTGCCAGAAAAAGTATCGATACAAATATTATAACAGCTTATTTTTCATAGACGAAGGACCCATGACCGGTGGACCAGCCGTAACTTAACGGCTTGCCACGTGCTACACACTTCTACGGGTCGGATGATTCGGCTCAGGCGGGCGGCAAAATAATTATTATAAGTATTCGATTTTGCTGCCTGCCGAATCCGAATCACTAGTTCGAATTCGGCTAATTGGTAAAATTCGGCAGCAACAGTGTGAAATGTCTTCGACTAGCTAAAGAGACCGATGATATTTATAAAACTGCTACTCAAAATCAAAATGAAAGTCATCAAATATAAACTCGGCTGCGAATCAGCCCTTTTTGAACGTCAGAATTACATGAGACAGTCCCACCCTTCACCATGTCCTAGTGCTTTTGCTGGGCAAATGAAGTGGCGCAACAAATTTCCAAGCAGCTGTCAGTTCAATTAGAAGAACTTGATTCTATACAATAGTACTACTGGAATATTAGATGCAGAAGGTGGAAAATTTAGTATTTTGTGGGGTAGTGTGGGGAACAGATCTTTGTCTAGCAGTGGACTGTGATGGACCGTCAAGACACCCACACCACAGATACCTAAGGTAGCGTGAGATGCTTTTGATTAGAAAGACAGACGAACTGAACTTGTCTCTAAAATGAACGAAAGTAAAACATCTTTGCTCAATTTTGAGTCTTTTTGCATTTCTGTATAAAGTTTAACAAAACAATCCAGAAAAAACTTCCAACTGTTCGTAAAATGCATAGCGTGTTTTCCCTACATTGATGACCCAAAAATAATAATAATTACCCTTTACACAAACTGGTTACACTCCACTTTATTAAAAACAATTTTTATTGTATCTCAAGACACAAGTCATCCTAAATTAAGTATAATGAGCCTTATAGCAAATTAAGTACTATTGATTATTACAAAAAGATTCGCTTATGACTGTAGCGACAAGGTCAATTATTATGTTTGAAGTTTATTGTGGAAATGTTTCAATTTTAACAATACGTTGAATAAATATTATTAATGAGTATTGAGAGAATATGTTTCCAATTTTATTGGACCCCGCGGATAGTGAGAAAATAACCGCTCAACCTGGATTCTTGTAAGTTGATCCTACGTTTTGTTTAGTTGTTTTTGTTGCGGTAGTCGATTAAAAAATACTTTCGATGTTGGTATCTCGAATAACAAATAATATCGATAGTTACGATAAGCTTTTGCATGTAATGCCACAAGGAAGCATTCTGGCATAATCTGCCTATAAAATTGCCACTGCTGGGGCCCAAGCTGTCTCTCTATGAGAGGGAGTGGACCCTTTGCGGGTTTGTGGATGGTCACATGTTTCAGAATTTTCTAGGAAAGATTCTAGGATATGCCGGTTTCCTCACAATGTTTTCTTTCACCGTTTTGAGAACAGCAATCTAAATCAACAGTCATTTATTCAAAATTAGGCTGAGACGGAGCACTTTTCGAACGTCAAAATTACATAAGACAGTCCCCCAAAAAGCCCGCCCTTCACCAGTTCTTAGTGCTTTAGCTGGGAAGAAGAAGTGTCGCAACAAACTCCCCAGTAGCACAGCTGTCTGTTCAGTTAGAAACAACTTGATTCTAAACAATAATATGTATGCAAAGTAATAAACATTACGAGACACAGAACATCAAATAAAATCATCTGTGATATGTTAATCCTTACGAGACCTTTTATTTGGTAAGTAGCAACGTATATTACTTTAGCATTAGTCTACCAAAAAAAAAAGACATCTTACATTCCAAAACTACAACATAACAAATACTATCACACCTCTAGAGTAGTTCAGACAACCAGTCACCCTGTACATACTCAGCAAGTCAGCATGTAATGCCATTGGAATGTGGAAGCAGGTAGGTTGGATAAACCAATTTTCTATCTAGTCGATATCAGTGAGTTTTATTGACTTGCAACTCTATTGTAGTTTAGTTAGTAGCGTTAGCAGAGAATGGTGAAATATTTAAAAAGTAACATGCAAACGAATCTTCCCAGCTTTCTCCCAACTGTATTGGTACTCGTCCAACGGAATGCAGCTAAATATATGAAGCGACTCCCTCTGTCTTCCAGAACCCATTTACTGGGTAACACGATACCTACCCCTTGGTAAGGCCCGGTTTCCACCAAAGCAGAGAGGAGCAGAGACGAGAGATGTGCTGCGAAGCTGGCAGATTATTTCCTCCATAGCGGAGAGTAGATGTGTAGCGGACAGGAGATGTAAGCTGTGTGTGGCGGAGATGTGAGCTGTGAGAGCTTGAAATCAGTCAAGTGCGCGAGTAGAAGGTAGCGGAGAACGGGACGCGCAAGTGCGGGCGCCCGACTACACACATCTCCGCTCTGCAGAGCCGCTTGTCAACTCACGGCAAAAAAATCTATATAAAAATGAGACATCTCTTCTCCTCTCCGCTTGATCCATTTCCACTGAAGCTAAGCTAAGAGATGTGGAAATAACTAAATCCGATTGGTGGACGGACCAAAGATCTTCGAATGTCGGCACAACCAAACGGAACAACGGCTTATCGTGCTTTCCGAGACATGGAGGGGTCTTGATATGTGATGGATGGTCACCTATCCAGAACCCGACCTCGACAAGCGTAGTTTGACCTTCGATCAACCCGCGGCTGTTATTATTTACCCAACCCCTAAAATAATATGCAAATACATAATTATACTGAAATGCTGCTGCAGGGCAAATGCCTCAAATTTAACTATCCTGGAAAGGTACCTTTACTTTAAGCAAATTCGTTTATTTTTTCAATCCTTATTATTAAGAAAGCATTAAAAAAAACATTAAAAAATATATAAAAATGTGGTCCGCGGGTACCGGGAGTAGGGACCAAGCTACCGGTGGTTAGGGCTCCATTGACAGGAACCTCCTCACGATGCAAGCCGTATCGAGGAGTACCACCTTCTGAATCAGGCCCTTGATCGAGGCTTTCGGCCATCAGGCCATTGGCCGATACGACAATCGGCAGAATGCTCACATTCCACATGTCAACAACCTCGTGTGCTAAGTCGAGAAATTGAATTTGTTTCCCTTTCTCAGCTTTCACGAGGTTCTCGTCTTATAGAATGGTACCATCGATAATCATTGTGCGGTGCGCTAATCGATATATCACTACAATATAATGCCTATTAGCGATAATAGTCCTGTTAGTTTTTAGTTAGTATTTAAGTTTAAGTCCTGGCTGGAGGCCTTAATTTATTAGGGCACCACAGGCAAGTCCGCTTAAGCAGACGAAAACCTTAAAGGTTGACCTGCGAGATGGCTACACAAAAAAAATATTGTCCTGTCAGTAATTATAGACCGATCCCAGTACAACGTGGCATGGTCATTTTCGAGATCTGGCTCAGGCACATACTTGTTACCTCTTACACTTTTATTAGGATTGTTGAAGTTTTCAGAAATTAAGACCAGCAGCCTAATCGCGTAACACATTTTCGTAAGCGATTACGACTAATCTGTTGTAGTTTGATAGTTCAACGACATTCATTGCCTTGTTTTCATTGTTGAGCAGATTTTTATATCGAACTTAAGAAGCAATGTATTAGCAATCTGTTTCAAAACTATTCAGATTCCGATTGATTGTGTATTACACAATTAGGGTACAGGTATCCAACAATTGGAATGACTAATATTAAAAATGTTCATAAAAATAATGTAATTTCAAAGAAGGCTTAGTAAAAATGAGATAATCGAAAAAATCTGTCAAATCGGTGTAAATTTGAAGAAGATACACGCTTTAAAAGTTTTTGGAGGGGATTATTGCCGTTCTTGTCGCACGGTACTGACAATGTAGGGCGCTAGTATGAAGTTGCATAGTCGTGACGTCACTTCTTCGATAGTGCTGTCCTTGTCTAACAATTATCTTAAAACGTTTATAACTTAGCAATTTTTTAAGCTTTTACACTTTTTGCAACATAGTTTGCGCTATTTGGAAACAAAGAGTCTTTTGAAACAAAAAAAAATTGTCATCATCTTAATTCAAGACAAAAAAAAACTATTTAAACAACAAATTAATTAAACAAATTCAGAGGAAAAAAACAGCTTTCACAAAATGTCATCTTATAATTATCGCTTCCTTATAATACGGAACAATAAATCCCGGACAAAAGAACCAAGTTTGTTCAAATATTGAAATATTAATCGCTACAATATTTAGCCTCTTTGCTGACCGTACACTTACACTTAGTTTCGAAAGAGCGGTGCGAGCCCGAACAATGAAGCAGTATTTACGAGCAGTATGGTCAGCAATGCAACTGGTACGCGCCCAGGTTTATTACAGGAACACATTAATAAGAGCCGGTGCATATTTAATCTATAAGCACTGTAATAATGCCCTTGGGAAAATATCATTCTATTTGTAGGTGATGTATGGGGCTACTAGAGTAACTTGAGGATGGGAAGAAGACTTCTGTAACATCATACAAAAATGGTCACTGGTTTAGTATCACCAGTTGCTTCAACATAGATTTATTTCTTTGTTTGTATGTTTGTTTGTATGTTTGGCATCTCGCAGGTCAACCTATGCGGTTGTCGTCTGCTTAAGCGGACTTGCCTGTGGATTCCCTAATAAATTAAGGCCTCCAGCCAGGACTTAAACTTATATACTGACTAAAACTAAAACTAAGCGACAACGCTAAGGGCACCCCCTGTGGGGTACGAACCTCGGCTTAGGGCGTCGCTGGAAGAGGGCAGCAAAAGACTAGCTGGATCATCAGGATTGGTATTATTAACGGACGAATTTAAAGCTACAGGCTCAGCGGCGCGGGCTGGCTCGAGCAAGGGTCGGGAGGGGCGTAGATTTGGGCGTCGCGGCGGGCCTCGGCGGCGAGGGCGGTAGGACGGCGATCGGGTTTTGGGCGTGCTAGTGGCCTTACTACTCTCCTGGAGGAGGGTAGTGGCGTCGTCGGGGTCGATTAAAGTATGCCTTGGTCGGCGAATACTGCTAATGCGAGAGGGAGTGTAGCGGGCGGCCGCTGTAATCAGGGGGTTAGAATGTTTGATGCCGCAGTCGAAGAAACGCTTTGATAAGCGTTTCATGAACTGTTTTATGGTTGGCATTTTGAGGTCGACGTGAAGATCGATATTACGGACATAGAAGGGGGCACCCGTGACCCTTCTGAGGAAACGGTTTTGGAGGGTCTGCATCTTATGGAGATGACGTGGGTGAGCGTGCGCAAATACAACGCAGGCATAGGTCATGATGGGACGGATGACTGCGGTATAGATGCGGAGCTTGCATTTGAGGGACAGTTTACTACGGGCTGTCAGTACGAATTGCAGCCTGCTAAGAACGAAGGAGGCGCGCGCGCGAACCGCCTTAATATGAGCCTTAAAGGTAAGGTTCTCATCGAGGATCACGCCTAGGTATTTGGCTTGCTTCTCCCAAGGGATTGGCTTGCCGTACATAGTGATCGGGCTGGGAAGTGGGGGAGGGAATCGACGACGTCTCGAGAAGAGAACCGCCTGACTCTTATCGGGGTTGACCTCGATTCTCCATTTCCGGAACCAAGCGCCTAAGACGTTTGCGGAGGTTTGGAGAGTACGAGCTATAGCGTTGGGACAGTGACCGGTATAGTAAACGGCAGTGTCGTCGGCGAAGAGAGCCAACTGAGCCTTTTTACTTTTTGGGATATCGCTAGTGAACAGCGTGAAGGCGAGAGGAGATAGTACGGAACCCTGAGGGACACCTGCGCGAATAGGATGAGGGGACGAGAGTGCTCCCTCGACGCGATAGCGAAAGGTCCGGTTCGACAAAAAGTCTCGTAAGATGAGCACGAGACGATCTGGCACTCCTAGTTGGTAGAGCTTGTATATCAAGCCATTGTGCCAGACTTTGTCGAAGGCTTTCGCTATGTCGAAGAATAGCACACCCGTCGTCGCGTTACGCTGCAGACCAGCGCATAAGTGCTCTACGATACGGTGGACCTGTTGGGTGCCCGAGTGTTGGCTACGGAATCCAAACTGCTCGTTGGGTATGAGGCTCTTTGCTTCGGCGTAGTCCTTGAGACGCTTATAAATAAGCCTCTCGTAGATTTTGCCGAGGACATTGAGTAAGCTAATAGGGCGGTAGCTGGAGGGCTCAGACTTTGGCTTGCCTGGCTTTGGGATACCGATGACGGTGGCTTCTTTCCATGATTGTGGGAAGATGTTGTTGCTCAAGGCGCCATTGAAGATGGCGGTCATAAGCATTATTAGCGGGGCAGGAAGGAGTTTGTATACCTTATTGGTAATACCATCCGAACCGGGGGCCTTACGAGCGTGGAGCCCTTTAATGATGTCGTGCACTTCGTCTGGAGTGACGGGAGGCAGAGGATCATCAGGGTCTTCGACGGGAGGGAGGGAGGCTCTTCGTTCGACTTCAGCGTCGACCTTGTTCAGGTGAGCTTGGTCTACTGGTTGGGAGCTGGGAGAACATTGGGACTCTAGGCTGTCGGCAAGACATTCAGCCTTATCGGGACTGTCGAAAGCGACACTATTGTCGGGGCGGATGAGAGGAGGCATAGAGACCTCTTCTGAGGAACGCAATTTCCTCTGTAATTGCCAGAAGGCTTGATGAGTGGGCTCGAGTTCGCTGAGCATCTTGTTCCAGCCCTCAGAGCGAACCTCCCCTATGCGTTTCTTTACAGCACGCTGTAAATGGCGCATGTGGGCTTTGTTCGCGTCACAAGGGAAGGAGTCGTAGGCACGGATGGCCGCGTTCTTCTCGGTTATCAGGTCACGTACGTCAGCAGGTAGTTTCCAGCGATGGTCTTCCATCACCGGAACTTCCCGTGAACAATCCGTCAATACGGATTGTACGTGCTCTGTAAACGAGTCGATTGCGGCCGTCGTGTCGGCGACTGACACTAAGTGATCGGGGATGGTGTCTAAGTGAGGCGACGTGGTGGATTTCAGTCTTTCGCTTACTTTCCTCCAGTCGGTTATCGTCTGGGTCTGAGGGGGGCGGTTTGGGTCGATCGGGCCCGAGTAGGGTGCAAGATGCATGACTACAGGGCGGTGGTCAGAGTTTAGCTCGTGGAACGTCTCAATCGATTGCAAACGGAGGTTCACATTCTTGAGCAGCGCTACATCGAGAACATCGGGAAGGTGATTAGGATTACCTGGGAAGTGAGTCGGGCTCATTGGAGCGATGACGTCAAAGTTAAGGGATTCGCCTAACTTGAAAACTAACCTACCTCTGGTTGAGGTTGTGCTACTATTCCACGCCGGGTGCTTGGCATTAAGATCCCCCGCCAAGATGACGGAGTCACTCATACCGAAGAGGGCAGTGAAGTCCTTTTGGAGCTAGATGGGATCCTCCGGACCATTGTCTGGTGGAATATAAGCAGAGATGATGGTGATCGGTTGATGACCAGTCATGCCGAGCCGACAGATAGAGGTCTCCAGATGGGAGAAGAGAGAAGGTGGGTCGATAGGGATGCAATACAAAGATTTCCTAAAGTATATTAGTGTGCCGCCCTTGTGGCATCGAGACCTGTCATTGCGAACTAGTTTATAGTTGGCAATATTCGGGTTTCGGTGATGCGGTTTTAAAAAGGTTTCCTGTATGAGGAGGATGTCAAGCTGATGGTCGCGGAGGAAAGCGGCGATTTCATCGCGTTGACCTGAAACGCCATTTGCGTTGAAGAAGCCTAATTTAAGGGATCGGGGTTTGTTACTGTTTACTCTCGTATTATCCATTGAGAATTAATATTTGAGTGAGTGTAGAACTTGCGCGATCTCGGGATACGCGCTGAGGATTTCCATAAGGCGGAGTGCGTTGCCGTTTGCAGCAACGATTTCTTCCGCCATTTTGTCCGCGGCGGTGGTGAAGAGAGCCGCGTATGTACTAAGTATAATTTGGGCGCTGTTTCGGCCCTGGGTTCCCTGAGGTTTCGCTGGAGAGGCCGTAGGGGCCGCGGGGGCTACCAAAGGCGCTGGGATGGCGGAAGCCATCAGCGCTGGAAGTTGAGCGGGTTGCGCTGGTTGCGCGGGAATAGAGGGCACCGAAGCTGCGGGAGCCTTCAGGTGATTAAGGTTAGCCCAGGGAGACGGCCTCTGCGGACTGAGCCGCTCCGGCATCAGCGCGGAAGGAGGCTTTCCCCAGGGGCTTTCCCTGTGCTGGCGGTCGCTCGCGCGTTTCGCGAGTTTGGAAGAGGAGGACTTCGGGGCCTTAGGACAGCCCCGGTAATTTGCCGGGTGTCCCGATTGGCCGCAGAGTACACAGCTGGGAGGCTCTAAACATAGTTCCCTATCTTTTGGGCGGGTACAGTCGGCGGTGCCATGCTCTCCTAGACACTTGACGCATCTAGGGGTGGCATAGCAGTTGGACTGCGAGTGACCATATAATTGGCAGCGATGACACTGTCCAATTAATTGAGCTCTGTAAGGCTTCTCTATTGAGATGCCTGAGAGCGAACACACCGACTTAACTTTAAAAATCGGGTGGTGACCGTCTGTGGGGTCACAGATGACCAGGACCATGTCGTAGACTAGGCCCTGTCTCGCTTTATGTAAGCGATGGACGGCGGAAACTGGGATTCCTTGAGCGATGAGGTCGCTCTTAATCTCCTCGGTGGAGATTTCTTGTGGAACGCGCCTTATTACGACGCGAGTAGGGGTTTCCTCCGGAAGGGAGTAAGTGTGAAAGGAGTAGTTCCTTTCACGTAGGGCGCGGGAGAGGTCCCTAAAGTCGGCAGACGTGGGGACCGTAACTTTGATCCCCTGGAGGGTTGATCGGGCGTTGATTTATTTCTTGTTTTTTTTGTCCTTATAACTAGATTGCAGGATAGAACATCAAATAATAAATAGTAGTATATATTTATGTATATATAATATTATATCCTACTGATATAATAAATGTTTGTATGCTTGGATGTTTGTTACTCAATCACTTAAAAACGGCTTTACGAATTTTGATGGAGTTAAACACTCATATAGTTTATAGCCTTGATTTAACACATTTATAAAATACTCAGACGTATATTTTTTTCGTATAAAACTTTGTTTTAATTTTAATTCAACTGATACCCTCAAGTTTTTACATCATTCGCAAATTATCGTACATTACAACATAAATAAAAATGAAAACATCATTAATATTAAACTTGAGTTCAACCCTCAATAATATCGTGTACACAACAACAGTCAATGTCTTGATCACATAATAAAAAACATAATTAATAAGTATAATTCGCATAATTTAACCCAAAAACGGATCAGGCCACACAAACGGGTGGCCAGGCGCATATTACGTAAATCTTCACCATGAGTACAGAAAGACTCGCCGATTGCCTTTTAATTTGAGAAACTGAACCGTATTAATATTGCAATCAATCATCCATGTTTAAAATGCGACGATTAATTATTTAAGGGGATTTCGTTGTGTGTTTTGTTAAGTATAAGTATTAAAAATTGTTCTCATTTCACAAGAGATTGTTGTGGAATGTTGAAGTATTCGGGTGTAGGTCCGGTACGTCATTATTTCATCGAACTGATTTCCTATTTTTCGATTATCAGCATTTGAGTAGGTGTACTCAATGATATGTTTTGTGAACAGCATGTCGATTCTGTAAAAATCTCTCCTTGAAGACTTGCGTGGAGTGAGCGGTCAGTGTCACACTGGCTCGGTAGATCCCTAGCATTAGTGGCACTGATAGCTCACTCCACGCTCACTTCCGTAGACTACATAGAGATACTGCTCACTTCACCTCAGTTTTCACAGTGCGCTAGAATATTACCACAGGTATCATTATCGTTTTTTCTATGAACCGTGTTATGTCCTCTGTTCGTGCATTCCACAGATTGTAGCTTAACTCAAATTGACGCGGCGGGCTTACAACGCCCTTCGTGTTCAGTACAACGAAGCTCTAACCCACTATGACTCCCACCGTTTAACGTTGTGGCGCTCATACTACGAACAAGTCAATACTCATATACTGTATTAAGACTAGTGACTGAGTTAGTTTTTCTCACAGTCTCTAAGGAACTCAGTATATTAGGATCAGTGAATGACCCAGAAACAATTTGTCCTACAGGATTGGTCATACAAATAATTCGTAACCCGCCTCCTTCGATACTAGCGTAACACACTTTGCATCACGATTCGAAGGATTTTGAAGTAAGTTGCTAGTCCATTGCTTCACGTGTTTGAAAAATTCATCTGCTCAATAACGTAAATAACTCAATGAATGTTGTTGAACTGTCAAAACGAATGGCATTGTCATTGTTGTGTTACGAAATTACCCCGCAGGTCATCGGTCTTCTTGGTTTGTCTCCTAGCAACAGTTATTCGATGAGAAAGGACCAGTTGGTTAGGTTCCGTTCGCACAGTGAGTGAGCAGTGTATACGTGCGGTACAGGGTGCTGTCTTACGTATGATTTGTAACGCTCCCTGTTTGGTACGTGATCACGTGCGTCGGGAAAGGCTATACTGTTGAGAGTAGCGGAAAGCGGAAAGAAACGGTAATGATTATTATGTACGAATAGAATAATGCAAAAATAAAGGATCCATGCAAATAAGAGGAAGTTGTAAATTAGATAAGTTTTTAATGTAGCATTAATGTTACTCATCCACTGCTGGACTTGGGTCTCGCCCAAGCGTCGCTACGCTGTTCGGTCATGTGCTTCTCGCATACAGTAGATTCCTCCATCAGGTCATTGGACTACATACGCTGCGCCTTAAGCATAATATCAGCCTATAATGTTCCCACTGATGGGACACAGGCCTTCTCTTTGTGAGTGGGAGTGGACCGTAATCCACCACGCGGGCTCAGTGCGAGTTGGTAGACGTCACGTGTCAGAATTTTTGCTTCTAGGAGATGCCGGTTTTCTCACGATGTTTTCATTTACCGTTTTGATAACTGGTGAGAAAATAATTTACAAAAAGTACAGCGCCTGTAGGGCTCGAACGTACGACCTACAACTGGTAAGTCGCAGTCGTTACCACTGGGCCACTACTGCGCCTTGGTTACTTGGTTTTGAAACTAAATCGCTTCGCTCATCACAAAGCCACACAGTACTAAGGGCGGCGGCAGATGTGTCCGCGGGTCGCGTACGTGCGCGGTCGTATCGCGTCGACAGCGTGTGTCGCGCGCCTTAGCCACGTGATATACTACTCGTGGTTGGAGATTGTTTTTGTTAATAGTGAGGGACTGGTTTCAAAGAATGCGTTAAGTTAGGTACCTACCTATATAATAATTTATAGAAAAAGTAAAAACAAGTATTCTCGGATATTCTCGGATTATCTTAGCAACTCAACCTATTTTGAAACAAAATCAAACACAATAAAATAAAATAAAGAATTTAACTTACAAATGCTGCATTTGTAAGTTATTGTTCTATCACGCTAATTGATAGTGCTTTTCTATAATTTAGATACATGCGTGAGCTATAGAATGGCAAAACTTGGAGTTAATGCTACACAGCATTAACTCCAAGTTTTGTGTGTAGTTGGTAATCTGAAATATAAATAAATAACCAAAGAAATAAAGTCAGCAGAACATGTTGTGTAGTCTCTGTAAAGTAGTTAATGTTTAATAATAATAATGTCCTAGTTTAAACAGCAAAGAGTTCTCAACCTGAAGTAAACCACGGACGACGGGCATCAGCGCCAGTCTCGTCCGTCGAAAAAACTTTTTACAACCGGCGCCGAAACACACATTTTAGCAAATTCCACTAGGTTTTGGAAACCCGCAACCCATTGAACCACAAGTATGATAATAAATTATCTCCATGCGCCCGTAACTTATTTCAACCGATGTTCTTATTTAAAAGCACGTTTTTGGGCTGCGCGCGCGCTTTCTGAGACATGACAACTCCTGCGCATAAATTTGAAACAAAAATCTTTTTTTATTTCGTTCAAGATTTAAAAGGAATCGGTTTACGTGAAATGAAAATAATATTTTTGAGTTTTTTGGTAAATTATATTTGGGTATTATGCTATATGTTGTATTTCATCTGTTTTAGTATCTCTAGTAATTAAAATAATTAGCTTTGACCATTGCTTAGAGATTGGCTTTTGCTTCTTTTTAGAACAGCAGCCACTTTAATATACCAATCTAGATCTGGAACACAGCTGACGTAACGAGACATTGGCGTGACGTGGCGTGGACGCGGCGTGCACATCATAAAACGGGGGCAGTAGACGAAATGTCCATTTTCTTGCATGATCATTATTTTGACAGGTTGTCATAATTATTATTAAACTTTTTCGAGATCTACCGGAAATGCTGTACCGTTCAAATACACGCGATCAGCGGCCGGTAATGTTAGTATGAAAATCCATATCTGTTTTGTTTAGCTGCCGAATACCTACATTACTATGAAAACTCATATCTGTCGTGTAATTTAAAAATGGAACGAACTTTTCACTTTGACTCTCATCCGCCCCGACAATAGTGTCGCTTTCGACAGTCCCGATAAGGCTGAATGTCTTGCCGACAGCCTAGATTCCCAATGTTCTCCCAGCTCCCAACCAGTAGACCAAGCTCACCAGAACAAGGTCGACGCTGAAGTCGAACGAAGAGCCTCCCTCCCTCCCGTCGAAGACCCTGATGATCCTCTGCCTCCCGTCACTCCAGACGAAGTGCACGACATCATTAAAGGGCTCCACGCTCGTAAGGCCCCCGGTTCGGATGGTATTACCAATAAGGTATACAAACTCCTTCCTGCCCCGCTAATAATGCTTATGACCGCCATCTTCAATGGCGCCTTGAGCAACAACATCTTCCCACAATCATGGAAAGAAGCCACCGTCATCGGTATCCCAAAGCCAGGCAAGCCAAAGTCTGAGCCCTCCAGCTACCGCCCTATTAGCTTACTCAATGTCCTCGGCAAAATCTACGAGAGGCTTATTTATAAGCGTCTCAAAGACTACGCCGAAGCAAAGAGCCTCATACCCAACGAGCAGTTTGGATTCCGTAGCCAACACTCGGGCACCCAACAGGTCCACCGTATCGTAGAGCACTTATGCGCTGGTCTGCAGCGTAACGCGACGACGGGTGTGCTATTCTTCGACATAGCGAAAGCCTTCGACAAAGTCTGGCACAATGGCTTGATATACAAGCTCTACCAACTAGGAGTGCCAGATCGTCTCGTGCTCATCTTACGAGACTTTTTTCGAACCGGACCTTTCGCTATCGCGTCGAGGGAGCACTCTCGTCCCCTCATCCTATTCGCGCAGGTGTCCCTCAGGGTTCCGTACTATCTCCTCTCGCCTTCACGCTGTTCACTAGCGATATCCCAAAAAGTAAGAAGGCTCAGTTGGCTCTCTTCGCCGACGACACTGCCGTTTACTATACCGGTCACTGTTCCAACGCTATAGCTCGTACTCTCCAAACCTCCGCAAACGTCTTAGGCGCTTGGTTCCGGAAATGGAGAATCGAGGTCAACCCCGATAAGAGTCAGGCGGTTCTCTTCTCGAGACGTCGTCGACTCCCTCCCCCACTTCCCAGCCCGATCATTATGTACGGCAAGCCAATCCCTTGGGAGAAGCAAGCCAAATACCTAGGCGTGATCCTCGATGAGAACCTTACCTTTAAGGCTCATATTAAGGCGGTTCGCGCGCGCGCCTCCTTCGCTCTTAGCAGGCTGCAATTCGTACTGACAGCCCGTAGCAAACTGTCCCTCAAATGCAAGCTCCGCATCTATACCGCAGTCATCCGTCCCATCATGACCTATGCCTGCGTTGTATTTGCGCACGCTCACCCACGTCATCTCCATAAGATGCAGACCCTCCAAAACCGTTTCCTCAGAAGGGTCACGGGTGCCCCCTTCTATGTCCGTAATATCGATCTTCACGTCGACCTCAAAATGCCAACCATAAAACAAAGTTCATGAAACGCTTATCAAAGCGTTTCTTCGACTGCGGCATCAAACATTCTAACCCCCTGATTACAGCGGCCGCCCGCTACACTCCCTCTCGCATTAGCAGTATTCGCCGACCAAGGCATACTTTAATCGACCCCGACGACGCCACTACCCTCCTCCAGGAGATTAGTAAGGCCACTAGCACGCTACATAAGCCCAAAACCCGATCGCCGTCCTACCGCCCTCGCCGCCGAGGCCCGCCGCGACGCCCAAATCGACGCCCCTCCCGACCCTTGCTCGAGCCAGCCCGCGCCGCTGAGCCTGTAGCTTTAAATTCGTCCCTAATTAATACCAATCCTGATCCAGCTAGTCATTTGCTGCCCTCTTCCAGCGACGCCCTAAGCCGAGGTTCGTACCCCACAGGGGGTGCCCTTAGCGTTGTCGCTTAGTTTTAGTTAGTATATAAGTTTAAGTCCTGGCTGGAGGCCTTAATTTATTAGGGAATCCACAGGCAAGTCCGCTTAAGCAGACGACAACCGCATAGGTTGACCTGCGAGATGCCAAACATACAAACAAAATCACTTTGACTTAGGGCAACCAAGGAGATAACATATTTAAAAAAAAGAATCTCGAATCGGCAAGTAAATAGAGCTGTAGTAAAAAAGAAACAAATGAAAATATTGGCGTGGCGCGAGAAAAATTATCGTTGTTGGTCATGATTGTTGAGTAAAAGTGTTTTAAATACAGTTGCTCAAAAAGTGGCGTATTGCAGGGACGTATAGCGTTCGGGATGTGGGCTATTACATACTGTTGCTTTTTTTACCTTTCCCGAACTCGTGCGTTCTCTTTCCCAACTATCAAAGTAATGTCTATTAAAAAGAAAAACAAACCATGAAGTTTTTACTAAAGAGTTTTTGTGATTCATACAAATACGTATATTTCTAAAAAGAAGCTACTAATTTATTTCAAAATCAGATTTAATGATTTAATTGAATGGGTTAGGTTAGGTTTCAATTCATTTCATATCATTAAATTTAATTTTCATTTCATATCAATAAAAAAAATCTACTGAAGACTAAGCTGTATGGGCGGGCATAGTTCCCTTTGCCTACCAAAATGGGTGAAGAAAAAAAAACTCTGCTTATATTCTACGGTTGGCGCCATTTTCTTTTCGAGTTTAGTTGTTTGTTGCACAAAATGAGTAATTTGGACCCTATTTTTTTTATTAACACCACCGGAACTCAGTATAATTGCACAAAATGCTTCGGAGGACATTTTACCGCAAAAGTTAAAAAGTCGTTACATATCTACATACGACGAATTTAATGCGTGGAGAGAAGAGAAAAAAGCAAATAGTTATTCAGAAAAGGTTGGCAGACTGCTCCGAACTCTCAGCAAAATTAAAACCGTCTACGTTATGGTCAAGGTTTTCGATGATAAAAAGTATGCTGAAAATAAGGAACAACGTGGATATAAGTGAATACCCAAAATTAAATGCATTCTTAAAACGACAATCACACATTTAAAAGTAAAAAGTCGAAAATATTTACATCCAATGAAGTGGAAAGGTTTTAGAACGAAGCTCCCGATGATTGTTATTTAGCCACAAAGGGAATTTATTAATAAGTACTTATATTTCTCTTTAGTATTCAGTTTAAGAAATCGTAAAATACAGTCAATACATTATTTAAAAAAATATTAATCAAACCCCTTTTTTTGTAGGTTGCTCTGATCTTTAGCATTGTTGGAGCATGCCGCAGAGAGGAGTTAGCCAATATTACTTTAAAAGGTATTGAAGCCCATGGAAAAATGCTACTAATCAAGATTCCGAACACAAAAAATAAGATACCGAGAAGCTTTGTTGTTGAAGGAGATTTTCTTAGAATAGTGTAAAAATATATGAATCAGCGGTCCCAAAAAGGAAAAACCGACCGTTTTTTTCAAAATTACCAAAAAGGGAAGTGTACAGCTCAAGTAATCGGGATAAAAAAAAATTGGTAATATGCCAAAAGAAATAGCTACGTTTCTTGGTCTGCCGGATGCTGAGTATTATACTGAGCACAGCTTCAGGAGGACCTCTGCTACATTATTGGCAGATTCAGGAGCCAATTTGACGTCCTTAAAGCGAAGGAGGTTGGAAATCAGACAAAGTTGCAGAAAGCTATATTGGTGATTCATTAAACAACAAACTAGAAACTGGAAAAAAAATCACACAATCCATTAATTTAAGGTCCAGTCCGTCTCCTTCACATGTTGAAGAGAACGTTCGTCCATCTACCTTCGTTGATAATGATAATTCATCAGATCCAATTCCATCAACTAGCAATCGCCATTGTATGACAAATATACATGAACAATTATACGAAATTAATAATAGTTTGTCTCAAACAGTAAATATGCAACCTAAAACTTCCCCAGTTAGTATAAAAACTGTACCAATTTCAATGTATATGTGTACTATAACTTTTATAAGAAATAAATGATATGATGTAGACGGCAAGATGGTAGCAAGTACAAGCCTTAACGTTCCATCTTGCCGTTCTGTTGAAACTGTCCCGGCAAGACGACGGAAAAGGCGGATTGTGTGTCCGGGGCTTTAAATAACAACTCATTATTCCTGTTATGAGAATACACATATTTATCGTTCCTAGTTTAAGGAAATCTATCATTTGCTTTAATATCCCACGAGCGATCACCGAAGGTAGACATACCATCTACTTCTAGTTTGTTTCCAGAACTTTGACTTGAAAGGAAACAAAATGTGTAAAATGCAGCATATGCTGGCGTTGGTGCACTCGTTTTCCTGGGGTGAGTTTTTTTTTTCCAATGGTATTTAATGCGCCTTACTAGAATCTTTAAGTATACGAGAAAATAACAACCGCCCAAGTTATGGTTTTGTGGACTCGAAATACTGTTGAAACCCGTTAAGGCTATATTTTTTTAAAATAAACTTGGAACCTAAAATAGGGCATTCTACGTAACAAACCAACATAAATGATTCTTAATTCGTGAATTTCGGCTTTACTTGCATTTGGTGTGCATCGCTTTTATTTACGCACCTAGTTCTAGAACATGCTATATTTGCAAAAACACGGAAACCAGTGTAAAAAATGTTTTCGTTTTAGTTTTTGGCCGAAAACCCATTTTCGGTTGGTCACAAAAAAAAACATAATATAATAATCAGAATCAGAATCAGAATTTTATTTGCTATGAATGTAGGTACAGATATAAGATGTAGTATAATAATGAGATCGGCTAGTCTACCTTACGGCGTGCAAATTATTGCACTAATTAAAATTTACAAACAAAATAATGTCAACAGATAAAAACAGAAATTATAGTGAAGTATAATATAGTCAGGAGCAAAAGTCTTACATCATCAAAATTGCAATTAATTATTACAGTCTTAATCAGGAAAGACTCGTATCATTAAGAAACTCTTTCACTGAGTAATAACATTTGCCTAAAAGTAATGCAGTTACCTTAGATTTAAAAGTGTTTAAAGAATTTTCCTTAAAACTATGAGGTATTTTATTATAAATGACAGGTCCCATCGTCATAATACTTTTCCTTAACAGTGCTGTTTTGTAATTACCCGAATGTAGCAAGTTCTTGTATTGGGATCTCAAGGGGCCACTATGTGTTCTTAAGTTCGCCAGTGACGAAAATAAGTTAAGATTAGTCTTTACGAAAATTGCCACCAATAAGTACAAACATGGAAAAGTCAGTATCTTCAGAGACCGAAACAGAGGTTCACAGCTGTCTGTACTTTTAAGTTTTGAATAAGGTAAACATATACGAGTATCTACTAAATAGATGAGTATTAGGTCAATAAAAAGGTTTTACTGTCCAGTTCAATCATGACAATCTTTAATTGTAAATCACTATGTGCCATTTAGATGGATTAGATTTTTTTGAACAAAATTTTCTAGGGCATAGTATATCACTTCAGCCGATAGAGGTCCACTGCTGGACATATGCCACTCCTAAGCGTAACCACATCGAACAGTCTTGTGCTTTTTACAGATGCTTTATCACATTTTTTATGAAATTTATCACATTTTCATTATTATTCTTCTAAAATTCTAAATCTTTCTTAGGAAAATATCTATAAGTGTAAGAGCTGTTTTTATAGAGGACCTCATATAATGTATGAACTATAAAATACACAGCAAATAGCTGTTCTAGCACAAAAGTGTTCTACGAATGTTCAGTTAAAAAGTAACGATCTAAGCTAGCCGGGCGCGGGATCACCTAATATTCGTAGGTTACCCTGAGTTGTCACGAACGTACAACCAGATGCATAGCCGCATTTTCAAATTAACCAAAACAAACGGTTGCAGGCAATAATTACTACAAGCTTTACTTCATTTATAAGTTTCGTTTACAAAATAAATATACATTTCGTATATAAGGTTATTGGAAATGAGCGGGTGAAACTGTAACAGTGTAACAGGTCAAATGTGCTGGACAACTTTCCTAAAGAAACATAGGTGGAATTGTCAGAATACCAATAGGTACTTCACATTTACATATTAAAATAGTTCGGAATGAGTTCGGACAACTGTTTGATTTAAATTGACTAAGGCCAAACGATCCGAATTCAATTGAATTTTATTTTATTTATATTATTTAATCCGCGGTGAGCGTCAATTCTGTCGAGGTAGACTTTGGCATCTCTTCCGAATCGGTAATAAGTGAGGTTTCTAGTTGATCCGACTCTTCCGATGACTCTTGGTACCTACATGTCAGGTGAGGGCAGGCTATGGGATGTTAGAGGTTGCGATTCGAGCTTGCTGATTTTTGCGCGGCCACATTACATTTTGCGCGTTTTAAGGCGAGGTTGCATAGCTTTTTAACTTTCTTAAACCTCTGTAAAATATAAATTTTACATGCGGTCAAGCGCTGCCCGCGCTGTATGAAGATAGAAACTTAAATTAATAAAATATAATTGATAAAAAAAAACATAAAGATGACATTGAATCGCTATCGCTATGAAACGTGTACCTTGAAGAGATTCCATCATGAAATCATGTAAAAGTTATATCAAAACATAAAGCTTACTGTTTTTCAGGGCATGGTGTGAACATATTCTAGAATACCGTTAGTACTTTTAGATTTGTACAAAATCTAACGGACAACAAGACTCACCGCACTATAAGAGGGTCATAAACGTTTTGCACGTTGTAGCAATGGCTCCATTTCGGAGCTAGTATATTCCCGCAACCCAACACCTTTCTAGATCTAGATAATTTTATAAGACTGGTAACAATTACGGACATTTTTCTGAAAAAAAAAAAACAAATACCGTAATCAAAAATGATTTGGAAATGATTTTGTTCTAATACACACATACCCGGTTTACCGATCGCAAACCAAGCCCATCTTGTGGGTCAAGTGGGTTTAACTTAAGCGCCTAATTAAATTTTAGCTGCTGAAATATTTATAGGAAATTTAAATATTTATAAATC